>OY757014.1:141487307-142169612 GCA_963580285.1 Lucinisca nassula
CAAATCCATCCATAAATGCCACTTATCATCCTGGAATGTGTAATCTCAGACCTTAATAAGACACCGTGGGTAGATGTAATTATTAGCTGGATTAATTTTGCGACACACGCTGAAGTAATCATGCTGTTAACGGATGGTAAACACCATGGGGTACAGTATGACTCAATGAGCTTTATTATCGGTATTTTTATGACACTGCCAGAAATACTGGCTAAAACATGCTTCAGTTTACTTTTAATCGGCGTCTATAAATCTTATTGCAAAAATAAAATGCACAATAATTTGTAGGCCCTGTCATTATTTAAACGGCCATGATCGGTAAATCAAAATTATTCTCAACTGACTCATCACTCGTTACGGTTAAAAGCCCCCGCCCATAGGGGCTTGAAGAAATATATGTGCTACATGATGCTTCCACGCAGAGCTGAATCCGGCCCGCACACTAGTACAGGTAAACCGCTTAAAGGATCTAAGCCTGTCCAGGAACCGCGGTGCGAGGTGGACCGTCCATGCTAATAAACCCTATTGGTTTCATTGGGCGACAGGGCATGAGATGTTATTTCATCTCAATGTCGGGTAAAAGTCCCACAAAATTGGAAGCAACGTCTCCAAAATGACCTTTACAGTGCTGACGGGGATGTTAAACCTCAAATCAAACAAACAAAATCGTTACGGTTAAAATGCCGACAAAGAAGAGAGAGAGTTAAGATTAAAAAAAAAAATAACCATATGATTTCTGTTTTCGGTGGTGCGTCATGAACATGTTAGAAAAAAAATTCCTATGATGATTCTGAATAATTATGACTTATTAGCCCCTGCCATGTTTGGGAACATGCAGCAGTCGCTCGGGCTCCAATATTTGGAAAAACTAGAGAAAGTGCCCAGTGGGACACGTATACCCCGGCTAGTGCCATCCCCGTTTAGTGGAAATGACAATTTGTCTGTAGCATGAATCTCCATATATACTTTCCATTTAGTCCACTGAGAATAACTGTTGCATTTCAACAACAAGGAGTATAATGAAACAGTTAACACAAAACTTGGACGTAATCAAAATGCCTAAGTCTTAATTATTGACCCCTAGCCCCACCCAGGGGCTTGACCCAGTAGCTTAGATATTCCATATGAAAGTTAATTACTATAGCTATATTCTGTACCAAATATGAAGAGAATCTAAAATGAGGTTACAGAGATATGAGCAATCAAAAAGGTTTAACACAAAACTTTGATGTAAAAGTTGACAAATGGACGGACAGCCCACCCAGGGGCTTGACCCAGGCCTTGACACAAGGGTAGATACTCCATATGAAAAGTAATGCTATAGAGATATCCTTTACCAAATATGAAGAGAATCTAACATGTGGTTACAGAGATATGAGCAATCAAAAAGGTTTAACACAAAACTTTGATGTCAAAGTTGACAAATGGGCAGACAGCCCAGCCAGGGGCTTGACCTAGGGGCTTAGATATTCTATATGAAAGGTAATGCTATAGAGATATTAAAAGAATCTAACATGTGGTTTCAGAGATATGAGTAATCAAAAAGGTTTAACACAAAACATAAGGACAATCGGCGTAACGTCACTTCCGCCAAGGTCCGCCATTTTCGGAGGTGTAAACAAAGGTATTCTGCTATATGACCGTACCAAATGTGCACAAGAAATATTTTAAATCAGTCCAATACCTCTGACAAAGACTTACTATATATTATTGTTCCATATATTTACTTTTATTTCTGATGTTTGTCTATAAAATAATCAGACACATTCTGCTTTAAAAACTGTTAAAAATGATCAAATTTTAGCGATAAAAACCGAAGCTTTCACCTCCACCAAACGAGAAAGATGGGAGGAAAGATAGCCGTTCTTTGTTTCTTTTTACTGAAGAGTTCCCTGCCGACTGTCCTTATTGACGTAAATGTTGATGAGCGGATGGGCAGACTGACGGATGGACAGCCCACCCATGGGCTTGACCCGTGAGCTTAGATATTCCAAATGAAAGGTAATGCTATAGAGATATCCTGTACCAAATATGAAGAGAATCCAACATGTGGTGACAGAGGTACGAGGGCTGTTCAAATATGAATGCAACTAAGCACATAAAAATGATTCTGTGATAGATTTCGATGAAAAATTTATTTTGTCCCCTCAAAGTATTCCCCTTTAACAGATATACAAACTTTCAGTCTTCTGATCCAATCATTGAATGCTTTTTGGTAGTCTTTTCGAGGTATACTATGAAGGCACTGGAATATTGCAGAACCGAGGTATTTGAGCTGTACAAATTTTCGACCAGAAAGGTATTTTTCAGCCGGGGGAACAAAAAAAAAAGTCACACGGGGCAAGGTCAGGGGAATACGGGGGGTGAGGGAGTTCAACAACCTTTTCCTGCTTCAGATAGTCTTGCACAATGAACGCCTTGTGCGATGACGCATTGTCATGTAGCAATCTGAGATTGGCCAAACCAGTTGCGACAGTTCTTTGAAATATTTCTTCAATTTTCGAAGAACTTTATTCTTGTAAAACTTCGCATTTACAGATTTGCCTTTTGGCACAGCAACCTGAATAGCAGGGCCCTGATTTGAAAAGAATATGGCATACATTACCTTCTTGACGCTCATGGTCCGCTTTGCAATGCATGGTCTTTTGCAATACTTTGTTGCCCATATTTTGTTCTGAATCTTTCGTTTTGGCTCAAAAAAGCGAACCCATGTCTCGTCAGCTTTGACGACATTAGCGAAATACCGTGCATTGTAATTTGGAAACTTTTTAAGCAACATCTTGGTGCACTGAACACGTGTCTTTTTCTGCTCATCTGTCAACAGATGGGGAATCCATCTAGCACAGATCTTTCTCATTTTCAAATCCCGTTTCAGAATTGTATGAGCTGCTCCTAATGAGATGCCAACCATATTAGCTATTTGCCTAGTGGTGTATCGCGCAGCGGTAGCAACTATTTCTTTCACTCTAGCAACCATCTTGGCAGATATTGCTCTTTTCGGCCGATGATCATGTGGTGCATCTTCTGTTGAGCTTAGCCCACAGCTGAATTTCTTACACCAATGAAAAACTGTCGGAAAAGACATTTCATTATGCCCATAAACCGAACATATTTCATCAAAAATGTCTTTGCACCGTATACCAAGAATACAACGATTCTTAATATAGGACTGTATTTCAACGGCATACTCTGACCTTCTTCCAACCATGTTTTGTAGTAGTATACAAGAGTAGACAGTGTTTATCGAAAGATATACATGGCTTAAGTGCACGGATTTTAACAGGTTTGGTATCAATGTATAGGTAAAATGTTTTTCTACGCTGTGATATTTATTTCCAGGTGATTTTCGCATTAGTGCATGAGAAAACGTTCTACTTGCATTCATATTTGAACAGTCCTTGTAACTTTTGACAAAATTCCGAAAAATACTTTGTGCGTTATGGTCCTTGTCACTTTGGTAATTTTTGTCCATTGTAATGTATGGTAAAAGTGATGCACAACATTACTCAAGAACCCCGTTTGCTAGGGTTTTGAACATATGCTCACACATACATGGACACATACTAACACATGCATGCATTCACTAACACATGCATGCATGCAAACATATATTCATTTTTGCATGCATACATGCATGTACACTAATGCCTTTATGAATGCATGCATGCATACATACATGGATGCACACACTCATGCTTACATGGACCCACAAATACATGCATGTATGAACACTTCCATGCACACACATGCATGCAGGCACACACACACACACACACACACACACACACACACACACACACACGCATGCATGCATGCAAGAACACATATGCATGCACATCCACATGCACACACATGCATGCATGCATCCACACATTCACTCATTCTTTCACACATGTATGCACTCACACATGCATGTATGTGCATATGCATCTATGCAGTATGCACACTCATTCATTCATGCACACACATGCATGTTCAAACTCACACAGGTTTGCATGCATACATACATGCACACACACACACTCATGCATGCATGCACACACATACTAACATATGTGCATGTCCTCATGCGTGTATGCAAACACACATGCATGCATGCATGGCCACACTTCCATGGACACACACATGAACACTTCCATGCACACACATGCATGAAGGAACACACACACATACACATGCATGCATGCAAGAACACACACATGCATGCACATCCACATGCACACACATGTATGCATGCATGCATCCACACAGTCACTCATTCTTTCACACATGTATGAACTCATGCATGCATGGGCACACTCATGCATCTATGCATTATGCACACTCTTTCATTCATGCACACACATACATGCACAAACTCACACATGTTTGCATGCATACATACATGCACACACATACTAACATACATGCATGTCCTCATGCATGTATGCAAACACACATGCATGTATACACATGTGCATGCATGGACACACATGCATTCACACCCACATGCGCACTCACACCTGCATGCACTCATGCATGCACACGTGCTTGCACTAATGCTTTCATGGACTCACAAATACATGCATTTATGAACACTTATGCACACACATACATGCAGGCACACACACATGCATGCATGCATGCAAGAACACACACATGCATGCACATCCACATGCACACACATGCATGCATGCATGTAGCCACTCATTCACTCATTCGTTCACACATGTATGCACTCACACATGCATGCACATGCATGGATGGGCACACACACACACACACACACACACACACACACACACACACACACACACACACACACACACACACACACACACACACACACACAACTCATGCATGCATGCACACACATACATGCATGTACTCATGCATGTATGCAAACACACTTGCATGTATACACTCATGCATGCATAGACACACATGCATGCACATGTGCTTCCACTAACACATGCATGCATGTATGCACACACATGCTTGCTCGTGCATGTATTCACAAATGCATGCTCGCATACACTCATGCATGCATACATGCACACATGCATATATGCACACTTACATGGATGTATGCACTCGCACATGCATGCATGAAAATGCGCATGCATGCACATGTGCACTCACTCATGCATGCAAATATACATTCACACATGCAGGCACCCATGCATACATGCATGCACATGCACATGTTTACATGCATGCATGTGCATACATACATACATACATACATACATACATTAATACATACATACATACATACATACATACATACATACATACATACATACCAGCCCCCGCCCATAGGGGCTTGAAGAAATATATGGGCTGCATGATGCTTCCACGCAGAGCTAAATCCAGCCCGCACACTAGCACTGGTAAACCGCTTAGAGGATCTAAGCCTGTCTAGGAACCCAGGTGCGAGGCGGACGGTCCATGCTAATAAACCCTATTGGTTTATTGGAAGACAGGGCTTGAGAGGTCATTTCAGCTCAATGTCGCGTAAAACACCCCCAAAATTGGAAGCAACATCTCAAAAATGACCTTTACAATGTTGACGGGGACATTAAACCTCAAATCAAACAAACAAACATACATACATACATACATACATACATACATACATACATACATACATACATACATACATGCATGTATGCATGCGTGTGCATACATACATACATACATACATACATACAAACATACATACATACATGTACATACATACATACATACATACATACATACATACATACATACATACATACATACATACATACATACATACATACATACAGACACTCATGCATGCATGCACATCAGGCATGCAGGCATACACATACATCACACTCATGCATGTGGGCATGAGTACACACATGCATTGACACATGCATGTATGTACACACACTCCCATGCATGTATGCATGCACACACTCAGGCATGCATACATGCACACACATATCCATGCAGGCATGCACTCACACATAACTAGTTCAACTTAGGCCCCTATTGGCAAGTCATGTTGCCTTCTGGCAACTCTTGTTCACTTATGGCCCTTTCAAAATTTGGCATTTAGGGTCAAGCATATGGTTGGGGGCATAGTGTTTTACAAACACCAGCTCTAGGTTTTGTATTGCTTTAAGAGCAGGCTTTCAGATGAATCAAACAATTGATTTTTTTTTAAATATTATAAATCTATATTAAAATATACCTAGAAGTTAATGTTCAAATGTTCTTTCAATAATAAACGTTGCTATTGCTGCGACCCAGTACACCACTTTCTTGATAAATGCAAGTAAATATACACATGTATATAATTCAGTAGAGACATCAGTGCCATTAATTCACTAAGTGCCATCATAACGATCTTGATGGCATTTCAAAGACCAAAAAATGGTGCCCTTTTTTTGCATGCAAAAGTGTCCTACCCAGCCCAGCGCCCCTCTGCCCTAAAATCCTACCTGGAGACACTCATGCTTGCATACACACACACACACACACATGCTGCATACATAAATGCACACAATCATGCATGCATGCATGTGCACAGGCATGCATTCACACACTTATGTGTGCATGCATGCATGCTCATGCATGCATGCGCACACAATTTCACACAGGCATACATGCACATACCTATGCATACGTTCATGCATGCACACACATGCATGCACACACACATATGCACATACATGCATTCCTGCATGCATGCAAATGCATACATACACACACACACTTTGCATGTATGCACTCACACATAACTTGTTCAACTTGGGCCACTATAGACGAGCTATGTTGCCTTCTGGGTGAAGAGTTTCACTCTACTAGACTTAACCGGCTCCCAGCTCATTGTTGTGTTGCAATAAAAATATGGCACCAATACATATTGCAATTTTAAGAATAAAATCAAATGCCCCCCCCCCCCCTCCCACCCCAACTGCATGCACAACCCCTTGTCACCCTGATTCATTGATAGACTGAGCCTATTCACACACAACCTCTTGTCCTCCCCTCCCAGCAAAGCCCCTTGTCACATCCTCACACCCCACACACAACCTCTTGTCACCATGATTCTTTGATAATTAGACTGTGCCTGTTCACACACAATCTGTTGTCCCATCTCCCCACAACCCCTTGTCACCATGAGTCGTTGATAGTTAGACTCGTCCTGTTCACACTTTCACCCACAACCTCTTGTCAACCCCCTTCCTCCCCCCCCCCCCCCCCCCCCACACACACACACACACAACTCCTTGTCAATGATAGTTAAACCGAGCCTGTTCATCTTCTGGAACCTGACACAAAATACAAATTTGTTTATTTGTTTGTTTTGGAGTTTAACGGCCCAGTCAGCACTATTTAAGGTCAATTTTGAGCCAGTATTCCAATCCACACTTTTCCTGGGCAGGCTGATATGTAAGCCGTTAACCAGTACAGTGCACATTCTTTCGCCAGAAACTGACATCTGCCCTTCTTGAATCAGCGGAAGGGAGAGAATGACCATAGAAAAGATTTCATGATCAATCTCCATGAAAGAATGTTGCCAACCCCGGCGGGAATTGAACCCGCGTCCTCCTGATCACCAGTCAGATGCGCATACGACTGAGCCAACGAGGCGGGCCTCAAGATGACAAAGAGATCAACCCCTACCCTTCTACCATTTCATTTGTGCAATAAGAATGATCAGGTGAGGGATCCAGGGTCATTATGACCCTCTTGTTTCAAAGTAGGTCAAATGTCAAGATCAAGGTTACAAGGTCAAAACTTATGGTTCAGCTGGAAACATTTAGTAACAGAATGAACATGTGAAATATGAAATCCCTACCGCTTACCAGACAGAAGTTATGGCAAATAAAAACATTTTTATGGTCAATGTTAAAGTTTTTAAAAAGTAGGTCAAACATCAAAGTCAAGGTCACGGGGTCAAAACTTATGGTACCACTGGACAGGTCTTGTGACAAGGAATGCATGTGTGAAATATGGAAGCCCTATCGGTTACCATTCAAAAGTTAGGCTTAATTTTGCCAACGTTAATTTTTTTTAAAGAAGTAGGTCAAGGTCACGAGATAAAAAATTATGGTACCACTGGAAATGTCTTGTGACAAGGAATGCACATGTGAAATATGAAAGCCCTATCAGTTACCTACCTGTTAAGGTTTTTGTGGACAGACAGACCAAAAACTATATGCCCCCGAATCTTTGATTATGGGGGGCATAAAAAACAAACTAGATGCATAAATACTGAGTAAGCAAAGTAAGAGCCAAATATAAGGCTTGGCAAAAATATAAACACTCACATAACAGGTAAGATTTTAAAAGTTACTGTAAATGTCACAGCCAAGCCACAAAAGCGGTAGGGTATGCACACAATAAATATGAAAAAGGAATAGTAAATTCCATCCGTGAGAACAGTAAAGCATTCTGGTCCTATGTTAATAGTAAAACTAAAATCGATACAATTAACCCACAGCTCCCATCAGAGACACCAAAGGGAAAGAAACACAAACATGAATCAACAGACCCTAATGGAAACATCAATAGCGGAAAGCCTAAAGGACAGTTACTTTCCCACAGAATGGCCAATTTAGCTATCCAAAACAAAATAATATAAGCGATACAAACACTCAAAGACGAACCATAACAAAAATAAACCGTGACAGAAGAACCGCCTTTGAACGGTCAGTGAAACTAATTCCACTGGGGGGCTTAAAATCGATTTTACGTGGCCACAATCCTCGCCCTTATTTCCGTCGTGTTTTAGAAAAATTATTGGTTCAGTCCACATGATTCTTTTAGTCTGAAACTGGAGTTAAGGCCAACATTATTAATGACTTTTTTGCATCAGTGTTTACCCAAGAAGATACCAGATCTATAAGTCTGGTTAAGCCTAAAACACTGTGTACACTTTCAAATATTGCTATCAACATTGATAAAGTTAAAAAACTTTTGAGCGGGTTAAATCCAACAAAGTCCTGTGGACCTGATGAGTGTCACCCCAGATTTTTAAAACAGACAGCCGAGATATTAACCCATTTATGTGGGGAAAACCCTTAAGGGGTACATTGGCAAACAATGCAGGCCCATATCAGATACCACAGAATGCAGCATCTGATCAGGGCCTGTACTATTTTCTTGCAGAATTTTCCATCAAAAAATAGAATAAAAATGAAAAAAAAATAGGCCTGACACCCCTTATATGACAAATGGATTTGTCCAACATATAGCAATGTATACAATGGGTTAATGAACCCATATACAATCTATTTAGTAGATCTGTGCAGGAAGGTATTTTACCTACACAGTGGAAGGAGGCAAATGTTACCTGCATATATAGAAAAGGAGATAAAACTTCGGCAGGCAACTACCGACACATAAGTCTTACATCTGTGTTGTGTAAGACCCTTGGAAAACTGATTAGAGAAGAAATTATGACTCATCTAAAGGTAAATAACCTTCTATCGGACTGTCAGTATGGTTTCCGAGTGAACAGAGGATGTATCTTGCAATTACTGAAAGTGGTTGACGAATGGTCTTCGGCAGTTGGTAGTGGTTCACAGATTGACTGTTTATATTTAGATTTCCAGAAAGCCTTCGACATTGTTACGCATATGCACTTACTTCGTAAATTAGAATCCTTTGTAATTAGTGGGAAACTACTAGAGTGGCTTAAACATTTTCTGATACAGAGAAAACAAAGGGTAGTCGTAAACAGTATATTCTCAGATTGGAAACCAGTACTCTCTGGGATTCCGCAAGGAAGTGTTCTTGGACCGGTATTGTTCATCATTAGCTCAATTGGAGCAAAGCTCCAGGTAAGCTTATGCCATGGCCTGTTGTCCGTCGTCTGTCATCCGTTGGTCCGTCTTTAGCTTTTCACATTTTCGACATCTCCTCCCGAACTGGAAGTCAGATTAAGATGATACCTAGTGGGAGACATCTGGTGATATGGAGATTCAGATTTGCTAAAATGGTTCCGTTCGGATTTTCAAGATAGCCGCCATGGTTGCCATCTTGAAATTCTTCCAAGACAGCTCCTCCCGAACCAAGGGTCGAATTGAACTGAAACCGATGGTGGCATGGAGATTCAGATTTGCTAAAATCGTTACATTCCGATTTCTTCAAACGGCATCTCCCGAACCAAAGGTCAAATTGAGCTGAAAATTGATGGGAGGCATCAGGGTGACAGGGAGTTTCAGAAATGGTTGCGTCCATGGCGGCCATCTGTAAATTCTTCAAAAGACATCTCCTCCGGAACCAAAGGTCGCATTAAGCTGAAACTTGATTGGCGGCATCAGGGTGACATGGATATTTAGATTTGCTTAAGTTGTTCTGTTCTGATATCCAAGATGGCCGCCATCTTGAAATTCTTCAAACTACAACTCCTCCCAAACCGGACATCTGATTGAGTTGAAACTTGATGGGAGGCATCATGGCGACATGAAAATTCAGATTTGCAAAAATCATTCCATTCCTATATCCTAGGTCAGGGTTCGACATTAACCTAAGACTGATGGACATTGTCTAGTAAAAAGCTGATCAGGTCTAGTAAGGTCAGTGGGTGGCTGGTCTGAATGGTACAGTTGAAAATCTGCCACCAGAGTTATTAATATCCATGTTTTTGTGTCATTTACCAGAAAATGACCCCTCATCCAAGCGTCCGTGATGGATGAGGGGCATTATTGGAGTTAAAGCCGGAGGCTTGAGCACATATACAGCATATTCGCCCAACGTAACTGACCGACGCTCTTTCAAAAGTTAAACTTGTTATTAATACTATAACTGTGACGTCACTACTTGTATAAAACACAAGCGACACATCAGCTGATTCATAATTTTAACAAAATGTGTTTTGTTGCCCAAAAACCCCAAAATTGGGTGGGAATCTAGAAAAAAAAAACATACTCTCCTCAAAAAAAGGGAGGGATGTATATGTGCTCAAGCCTCCGGCTTTAACTCCAATAATGCCCCTCATCCATCACGGACGCTTGGATGAGGGGTCATTATTTCCCGTTAATGCCTCCGGCTATCACACATATACAGCAACTTTAAATGAGGCAACAAAACACATGAAATCTATTTAAAAATCAAACTTGATATACCAAAGCTCCATTTAATCAAACTCAAGACCAGAGAAGACAACCGTTATCACATAAATATAGGATCTCTATGTACTTCAAAAAACTGAAACATCTAGACTTTACTAGTCCAGTTTATACCAGTCCAATTTAAACTATCAGGACACAACTGCCCTAGAAAAACCTAGATTTCTTGGTTCAACTTCTCGTAAATAAAATTTCCTAAAGTTCTTGGCTGATGACCAATCAGCTGTCTTCAAAATCACATCGAAAGAACATCCTTTTGAGAAAGCTGCAGAAACTGCAGCTGAACGGTATGAATGTGCCTTAAACTGATGTGTGTCTATACCGGCATTAAATAAAACCATTTTTAGCCATCTAGCAATAGTACATGAAGTCACAGAATTAAATGAACAGTAAGAAACTAGCAGTTGTTGTGACTTTCTAACACTTAGTCCTGTCAATATAATGCATAAAAGAATGCATAACGTATATTTTCTCATCTTCATAATGATGCAATTCAATAACAAAATGTTTACCCTGTTTAGAGGTTTTCAACAGATTCTTAAAATAGAACACTACTTTGTTTTCTATAATGTTCATACAATCTAAATTTAGTGAGACCGAAGTTTGAGCCCCTTGGAGCTGTAGTCAAAGCTATCAAAGCTGTAACATTTAACGTCAATAATTTTAAAGATAGCTTCTCCAGGGGAAAAAGAGAACTCAAATATCGGAGCACCACAGAGACCTCCCATATAAAAGTATACTTCGGTGTAGGCAATCGCTTATAATACAAACCCTTCATGAATCTGGAAATAAATGCTGGATTGTTACCCCAGACATTATCAAAAAAGACCAATGTCTGAAGTAACATAGACTTATGTGTGTTAACCACAAAATAAGATTTTCCTTCAATCACAAGGAAATTAAGATAAGAAATCACAGTTGCTTCAGACGCAATAAAGGGATTTGTTTGTCTAGAAAAACACCAAAAATACCATTTGTTCCAGGCCAAACCATACTGTTTCCGTGTTCCTTCCCGCCAGGAATTGACAATGAGGCAAGCTGCAGTTCTTGGAATTCCTTGACTCTCCAACCTCTTCCTGATAACATCACAGCGACCATAGTTAGACGTCTAGCTAATGGATGAGGTTGTCCGTTGTGGGGTAGAGTCAACAAATCTCTGTGACGAGGCAGTCTAACAGGGAAAGATATCATATAAGACATTAACAAAGGAAACCACGATTGTGACTTTCAAAGTGGAATAATAAATATAGCTTTATCCACCTCGTCTGCAACCAACTTATTTATAACACGTCCTACTAAATTAAAAGGCACCAAAAATATAAGGAGTAAAGCAGTGCCATGAAAAAGAAAAAAGCATCTGTTTTATAGGCACCAGGCTCTGGGAACCAAGAAACAAACTTGTCCAGATGTTTATTCAAACGCGATGAAAACAGGTCAATAACTGGAATAAAAGACTGCTTACATACTCTTACAAAGATTTCATGTTTTAACTGCCACTCTGTGGAATCTGAAAAAGATCTCGAAAGACAATCCGCTTTAAAAAATTTCTGATCCACTGAGAAGAGAAGCTGAAATATAAATATCTCCGTCCAAACAAAACTTCCAAATATTACCTGCTAGTTTATCCATATCAACAGAGTTCATACCGCCCATATTATTAATATACAAGACTGCAGACACATTGTCACTGAAATAGCAAGTGTATGTTAACAGAATGGGCATAAAAAGATTGAAGTGCATAAAAAATAGTTAAAAGTTCTAGATAATTGATGAAGTGTTCTAACTCTTCAACCTTCCATCTACCATTAGCATACCTATTAGAGTGCACTTCAAAAGCTCCCCAGCCTAAAAAAGAAGCATCTGACCTACAAATAATATCAACTTTCTTAGGACGAATCCTCTTTCCATTTCTCTGACGAACATTATCCATCCACCACTGCAACCCGTTTTTACTATCTGTTGACAAAATCATAAAATTATCAAAAGCGTCAGGGCACTCAGAATCTCCCAATCCTCTGTTTATTTCGCTCTAGACATCTATAATGTGAAGGTGCATCATGAATAGCAAAAAATGCATTAATAATAAGACCAATAAATGATGCTAACTGTCTAACGACTATGACTTCCCTTTCTAACAAAACTTTAGCTAAGTTGAAATTTTTTTGTAATTTTCTCATGGGTCAAGAAAACACGGAATAGAACTGAATCAATCAGAAAACCAAAGAAAATGATTCTCTGTGTTGGTTCAAACACTGATTTCTTGCTATTTATAGTGAAACCCAAAGACTGTAAAGTTTTGGCAATGGTCCTAGTATTTTCAGCACAAATCTATCTTTGTTCATACTGAGTGAATCGTCAATGTAATATGAGCATCTTTGGGAGACAAACAAAATGATAGAGTTGTCCGTCCCAAATAAACTTGAGAAAACGTCTAAATAAAGGGTTAATGGATACCGAAAAGTAAGCTTCTTGCAAATCAATACTCGTAAAATAATCTTTTGCTTGAATCAGTT
Organism: Lucinisca nassula; assembly: GCA_963580285.1. Taxonomy (NCBI): domain Eukaryota; kingdom Metazoa; phylum Mollusca; class Bivalvia; order Lucinida; family Lucinidae; genus Lucinisca; species Lucinisca nassula. The sequence continues at coordinate 141,500,917 of OY757014.1, forward strand.
CCAAAACCACCTTGAAAGTCTCTTGTTTAAAAAGTTCAAAATAAACAAAAAGATTGAGATACTTCAAATTAATAACCAGCCTAAATCTCCCGTTAGGTTTTGGAACCACAAAAATGTTAGAAACAAACTGGTAATCTTCCAATTCAGACATCACAACAGCGCCTTTTGACAATAAATCTTTTATTTCAAAAGCTACACATTTCTGTTCTTCATCAGAAAACTAATTTCCTTGGGAATTCTATCTTGAAAAGGTTCGGCTACAAATTCAAAACAATAACCAGAAAAGGTTTGCAAAATCCACTGATCATCAATAATTTTTTCCCAAACACGACAACAATGTTGCCTATGGGACTCACCTCCTCTAAAATTAGGCTGTTTCGTTTGGGGCACTAGAAATAACCATAACTATAGCCTGTCTTTAGCCCCTAACCTGTCCAAATCTCTGACGAGGGTAACCTCTAGGAACCATGCCATACATTCCACTGTAATGCATATTCTGTGGGTAAGGCTGATATCTGAAACTGTCTCTAGTACCTCGAGCAAAAACACCTCTAAAGAAACCTCCCCTAGCTCTAAATGACTTACTATACCCATAAAAGCTAGGATAACTATCTTTAACTAAAGAAACCCCAGTGTCAGTTTTTGACATCTTTAGCCCCATCATCACCAAACAACTTAGTAGAAAGGGGCATGGTAACATAACACAAATTTTGGTACTTCTTTTTCAGATGAGGCTTAATCATGTACAGACTTCTAAGGGACAAATTATACTGTACCTGTCCCATCATAGTAATAGTATCAGAAAAGAGATTTTTTAACTCAGAATTACTGGCAATGTGAGATTTAAGAAGCTCGAAAAGCTTGATAATTGGAACAACACCCGTTGCTACTAAGTTCTGAATGTCAGCAAAGCATTTATCATAACTCTGAGCTCTTTTGTTCATAATTTTCCAAATTTCATTACTGACAGTTGGGTAAAAACATAATTTACTTATATTCGAACATTTGTTATATTTAAGCTTTTCAGGAGACTTGAACCTCCACCTGTACTGATTTCGTTTTGTATGTATGTTTTATTTGGCGAAAGACTCTCGTCTTACCCACTAGGCTATATCCATAAGCCCCCACGCAACTTGTCACAATTTTCAGGAATTTTTTGTTTATTTATTATGTCATCTGTCCCACACTGTGAAATACAGGTAATGTTTATGAACTCGGCTAAGGACGATGAAAAAGCAGGCCCTTTAACTGGACCTTTAACTTTAGGCAAGCCCCAGGAGTCATAATCAAGTTTTTCAGGACCACAGTCCGCCTCACTGGAAGACTCAAACATAGCATCAATATAATTTTTAGTCAGTTCAGCTGGCTGCAATGGAGCTCTTTTGGGATTTTTGCCAGATTTATCAGATTTGGAAACAGGAATTTGCTCCTCATCAGACTCAGTAACCTCAACATGCAGGTTTGGGAGATTACTCAAACTATCCTGAAAAACGTTCTCAATGTCCTCCCAAAGCAGTTCTGAGATTAATAATTTCTCCCTCGGACAAACAATCAATGAGCTCTATAAATGAACGACCTGACTGTTGACCACTGGTGGATGGCTGTTCCGCCTACATCGTCGGCGTTTTTGACTTGTTATTTTTACAAGTTTTGCTAGTTTTAGCTGTCACCGACTGACTAGCTATTGCCGTTTGTTTTCCTCTTTTGTCTTTTTTAGGTTGAACAGTAACAGAACCGCTTCGCGGCTCCTTTAAATCATGTTGGCCGAAACCGAAAACTCCGAATCATTCGGATCACTCAAGAGGACTTCGTCCTTCTCGTTTGCCATAAAAAATAATTGTCACACGCTAGGACTTCGTCCGTAGCAGGCAAAGACAAAGAAATATAAGAATATCACAAGAAAAAATCAGAGACTTTCACAAAAAGTAAAGAAATTGAGCGTCAAAAAACACGTTTACCTTTCAGCCACGCTGTCGAAAATATGAATCAGCTGATGAATAGAATAGAATAGAATAGAATAGAATAGAATAGAATTTATTGCACTGCTGTACCCACTAGTGGGTTAATGGCAAACAATACATATAATACAATTTGAACAACTATAAGAAACATTATCTTTCTCTCACATAACACTCTCACAAACATGCAATGAAATCAATGATTTGGAGTGTAACATTCTGGGCATATAAAGTTTTAAATATACTACTTATGTGACTGAACAATCTTGAATGAATTTACCAACAGCCTTGAGAATGTTTTTGTTTTGACTGGTCAACAACTCATAGAATAAGGCATCCGGATCAGTGACTGAAATGCAGTTAGTTCCATAAATACTTTCAAACATTTTTCCCCTTAAACTCTTGTATTTTTGACATTGACATAAGAAATGTACTTCGGTTTCAATTTCATTACACACAGTGCACAATCTATTTTCTACAGTTTCACCACAATACCTCCCTAGTTCAATTCTGAGTTTGTGTGTACTTATTCTAAGTGAACAGATACATTTTCTTATATCCTTGTCATATATATCTTCAATGTAAGTTTCACGGCCAAAATTTTGCTTAAGTATCTTATATGTACGCAATTTCCTCATTCCTTCATCACCTGATAAGCGTTTGTACCAGAAGGATATATAACGTTCTTTCAGCTTATGTTTAATTGAATTAAGAAGGGCAAAAGAATTAAAGGTGCTATGGTTATTCCAAACATGAGAAAATCCTAAGTCGTGTAAGATATTTTTAATGAATAAAGCCCAACGACTTTTATCCATACTGCTGTTTATTTGCTCCATGTAGGCTTTTGAGAGTAGTGTATCCCTATTTGACTGTATGATATGCAACCAGAAGTTAAGACAGCTAGTTAATATTGTTATTAAGAGAGGGAATTGACCCAGTTCACTGTATACAGCGAAATTCGAGGCTTTTGAATGTGTTCCAAGAACAAATTTACAAAAACGTGTATGTACTTTATCAAAATCATTAGTGCTTTTAAATGACAGCTCAAATAATTCGTCAATAGATTTAGTTTGAAAAGAAGGTTTATAAGCAGACCAAACTTCACAATGTGATGTGTCGCTTGTGTTTTATACGAGTAGTGACGTCACAGTTATAGTATTAATAACAAGTTTAACTTTTGAAAGAGCGTCGGTCAGTTACGTTGGGCGAATATGCTGTATATGTGTGATAGCCGGAGGCATTAACGGGAAATAATGGGTTTCTGTTTTCAATGTGTAGCAGTAGTTTTACTATCTATGTAAATATACACAATAACAGAAATAATCTGATGACTGTAGAACTAATACATGTATAACTTAAGTATGATTTTCATCGTTGAACATAGATCAGGTCCAGTGCATCCCAAGAGTTACAGGACAATCTTGTCCAGTTATTTAAAAAGTTAATGTTGAACCCTGTAGGTGGCCACCATGGTGGCCATCTTGAAATTTTTCGAGCGACATCTTCTGCCGAACCGGAGGTTGGATCAAGTTGAAACTTCATAGAAGGCATCGGGGCCAAATGGCGATTCAGACTTGCTAAAATTGTTCTGTTGCAATATCCAAAATGGCCTCTGTGATGGCCATCCTGAAATACTTCAAATGATATTTCCCGAACCAAGGGTTGGATTGAGCTTAAACTTGATGGAAAGCATTCAGATTTGCTAACAATTTTCTATATCCATGATGGCTGTGCAAGGAGGCCATCTTGTATTTCTTCAAAAGACATATCCTCCCAAACCATGGTCAGATCTAGCTGAAACTTGATGGGAGGCACTGAGGCGACATGGAAATTGGGATTTGCTATTTCCACTCTGATGCACAAGATGGTTACCATGGTGGCCATCTTGAAATTCTTCAAACTACATCTTCTCCTGAACCAAATGTCAGATGGAGCTGAAACTTCATTGGAGGCACTGGGGCAACATGGGAGATTCAGAATTGCTGAAATTATTCTGTTCTGTTATTTAAAGATGGCTAGTATGTTTGGCAGCTTGAAAATCTTCAAACTACAGCAAGCTGAACTTGATGGAAGACATTGGGTAGACATGGAGATTCAGACTTCTTAGTATCATTCTGTTCTGATATTCTGGATGGCTGCCGATGTTGGTTGGTTTGATTTGAGATTTAATGTCCCCATCAACACTGTATAGGTCATTCTGGAGACGTTGCTTCCAATTTTGTGGGACGTTTACCCGACATTGAGATAAAATGACATCTCAAGCTGTGTGGCCCAATGAAACCAATAGGGTTTATAAGCATGGTGGTCCGACTTGCACCGCTTTGCCTGGGCAGGCTTAGATCCTCGAAGTGGTTTACCAGTACTCATGTGCAGTACGTTTCAGCACTGCATGGAAGCATCATGCAGCTTGTCTATTTCTTCAAGCCCTGATGGGCGGGGGCCGAATGGTCTGTTGCATTGAGTTGAAATTGGTGGGAGGCATTTGGGTGACATGCAGATTCAGAATTGCTAAAATTGTTGCATTCTGATATCCCAGATGGCAGCCGTCTTGGAATTCTTCGAAGCACCTGTGTAGTAATTGCATATAAGATTTACAGGGAAGGGCAGTTCAGGAGTAGTCAGTATATGCCAAACTGGCTGAGTCCACAAGAAGATTTAGTATTGTGGCTTTTTTTGCAAGCAGCCATAAACTCTATAGCATTGTTTGTGTTACAGTTGTATTCACAAGATTGGTTGACTTTGTTTTTGGTCGGGTTTTTAAAAAAATTCCGTACTTTAGAATAGCGATGTCCAGGCAGGCGGGCGGGCGTCGTCTGACGTTTACCTTTTGGTTAACCTTTTTTTCAAAGTAATATATTACTTTATTCTTCAATGGATTGCTTTCATATTAGGACTGTTGCTCCATTAATAGTACTTCTTTCATATGCAATCCATTAGTGGCACCAAGGACCAAAGTTTTGTTGAAAATTACCATTTTTCGAACTTAAGTTTATTTAAGAAGTTTTACTCTGTATTACCTCTCTTACTTCATAAACTTAACCCTTGTCCTGCTGAATATTCATATATGCCACACCCACTGCCGATTATCAACCAATCAGATTACTTGATGCAAATTATTGCAGCAAATTCACAATCTGAATGGCAAACAATGTAGATCCTGATCAGATGGCTTCGTCAGAAGCCATCTGATCTGGATCTACATTGTTTCAAAGAAAAGGCATGTCCGGGCTCAGCAGAACAAGGGTTAAGAAGTTTTACTCTGTATTACCTCCCTTACTTCCCTTGCAAGCTTGATAGTTCAGTTGATAGAGTGCTTGACTCTGAACCAGAGTGTCCTGGGTTCAATTCCAGGTGGAGGAATGTTCTTTCTTTCTTTTTTATTTCTTAAAAACACATAAACATTATTATTAGTTGCAAGTTTGTAAAAATTCTTCTTTTTTTTTGTCAGATATATCAATTTTGTCTTGTACAATGCAAAGGCTTAGAAAATTTCTTGTTCCTTTTTTCTTAGGGGTACTTTTTGGTTCTCTTTCAATTGCTGCAGTCTGTTTAACTCTTTTACATAAGAAAATGGCATTTGTACGGGTTTTTGGATGGTAATTGCACTCATGCATACATGTACACATGCATAAATGCAAACATGCATGCATGCTCACACTCAGGCATGCATGCACATATACATGCATGCATACACACACTTGTCAGCTCACATGCATGCATGCATACATGCACACTTGCCTGCACACATGCAAGCATGCATGCAAACACACAAGTGATGCATGCACTCATGCATACATGTATGCATGCATACATGCATGCATGCTCACACTCATGCATGCATGCACATACATGCCCACACATGCTTACATGCACACATGCATGCACTCATGCATGTATGCACACAATGCATGCATGTACTCATTCATGCATGCACACACATACAAGCATGCACATGCATGTGCATGCATGAGTGCATGCATGCACACACATGCATAATGCACCCACTCACGCATGCATGAATGCATGCACACACACAGAGTCATGCATGCATACATGCACACACACATGCATGCATGCGCTCACACATGCATGCATGCTCTCACACATGCATGCATGTTTACTCTGTATTACCTCCCTTACTTCATAATCTTAAGAAGTTTTACTCTGTATTACCTCCCTTACTTCCCTTGCAAGCTTGATAGTGTAGTTGATAGGGTGCTTGACTCTGAACCAGAGGGTCCTGAGTTCAATTCCAGGTGGCGGAAGGTTCTTTTTTTTTCTTTTTTCTTTCTTAAAAACACATAAACATTATTATCAGTTGCAAGTTTGTAAAATTTCTTCTATTTTTTTTTGTCAAATATATAAATTTCATTTTGTACAATGCAAAGGCTAGGAAAATTTCTTGTTCATTTTTTCTTAGAGGTACTTTTTGGTTCTCTTTCAATTGCTGCAGTCTGTATAACTCTTTTACATAAGAAAATGACATTTGTACGGGTTTTTGGATGGTATGCACTCATGCATACTTGTATGCATGCATACATGCACACATGCATGCATGCTCACACTCAGGCATGCATGCACATACACATGCATGCACACACACACTTGCCTGCTCCCATGCATGCATGCACACATGCACACTTTCCTGCACACATGCATGCACTTATGCATGCATGCACACACACATGATGCATGCACTCATGCATACATGTATGCATGCATACATGCATGCATGCTCACCCTCATGCATGCACATACACACATGCATGCACACACATGCTTGCATGCACACATGCATGCACTCATGCATGCATGCACACAATGCATACATGCATGAGTGCATGCATGCACACACATACTTGCATGTACATAAATGTGCATGCACTCATGCATACATGCACACAGACATGCATAAATGCACCCACTCATGCATGCATACATGCACACACAGTGATGCAGGCATGCTTGCACACACACACATGCATGCATGCACTCACATGTATGTATGCACTCACACATACATGCACACATGCATGCATGCACATGCACACCCATACATGCATGCACACATGCATGCACTCACACATGCATGCATGAATTCAAGCATGCTTTCAAACATACATGCATGCACACACATGCATGCATGCATGTATGCATGCCACACATGCATGCATACATGGACTCATGCATTCACACACACACACATGCATGCATGCACGCACACACACACTCACTCAAATGTTGGGTATAACAAATTGTTATCTCAAGCAATATCGACTTTAAGAATCCTGAGCTCAAGATCAAGGTCACTGTCTATTTTTCGAAAACCTTTGTCAGCGCTGTTGTGCTTCATATAAATGTGAATTGCTGCAGTCTGTTGAACTTTTTTACAAAACAAAATGTCATTTTCGGAGAAAAAAAAACCCTGTATAATTGAAATTTTATTTGGTTAGGCCCCTATAGGCGAGCTATGTTGCCTTCTGCCAACTCTTACTACATATGCAGGTTGCAGCTTTGCTGACGTCAAAACTGTACTGAAAAACCCGTCCATAATGCCGTTAGGCATTTTTATTGTTTGATAACAGAATATGCCAAAGGCAGGTGCATACAATAGCTCTTGCCTGCCAAACTATACACTATCACTCTGCATCAACATAATCTCTTCCTGAAGACTAAATCAAATTAACCATTTACCACTCAGATACGTGTTTTTATGTGTCTGCACCCCCCCCCCCCCAATTTTAAGCCCCAGAAGCATCTAAAATCTGTATTTCTACCCCTGGATAGTTATGTTTGCTTTAGGATTTGTTGGGCAAAAAAGTGACCTGTTTTTTCGCCGCCTCCCCACTAAAAATATTCTTGGGGGGGGGGGGGGGATTGAAGGAGGGCAACGCCCCCCTCACATCCCGAAAAATTTTGGGTGTATGTCCCAACCGGCCGCTAAAATTTATATCTTAGGGTGTCTGGGGTCAAAAATGCCTGAAAATTAATGCTGATAAAACATGCTGCAAACAGTGAAAATGACCAGTGCCAAAAACCTTAATTGTTGCCTTGACAGCTGTGTGAAGATTAAAATGTGGTCAAAAATTCATGTGAAAACACACTTTTTGCCAACTTTGAGATGCCCCCTCTTTATCATGACAACAATGATTAAGGCATGAAAGATTGCATTTGAAAGGCTACTACTGCTCAATGAACATTCATACCAAGTTTGGTGTAAAACAGACCATCCATTATGAAACAATGGCTAGTTGAAGTTGCAGTCAGGTGCAACACTGTGAAAATCAGCGAAATTCACAAAATCCCTGAGTGGTAAAGGGTTAAGCTGTTCAGAAACTTAATCAGAAGCATCAAGCTAACATGCAGATTCAGAATTGCTAAAGGCAATGTGATCTGATAGACAAAATCAAGAAGAAGTTGCCCAAATCGCCCCCTGGACTAATTCCTGAAATGGCCTACATAGCTAAAAATTGAAACTCTTTTATTACTTTGCAAGAATGTTGCCCAGGTGATCTTCTAAGTGCAACAGTTATGCTTCATGGAATGTAACATTTTAAAATCAGTTGAGTGCTTCAGGGCCATCTTGGTCTTCTTATTTTATATACAGGTATAGTAAAATTCCTATATTAAGACCACCTTTGGGACTGTTCAAAAGTGGTCTGTAAGACCACTTTTGAACAGTCCCAAGGTGGTCCCTGACCAGAGGACATTGTGTGCAGAATACATGAAGAAAGAATTACGGCACCCTTCTTAACCGGTATCTTGCTGTTCACGACAACCCCTATCTTTCCAAACAGTGTAGATCCAGATCAGATGGCTTCTGAAGAAGTCATCTGATAAGGATTCACACTGTTTGGCATTCAGTTTATAAATTTGTAGCAATAAATTACATCAAGTAATTTGATTGGTTGATAGACAGAAATGGGTGTGGCTTAAATGAATATTCAGCAAGATAAGGGTTAATAAGCTTTTTGAAACAGAATCAGTCCTAATTTTAGGTGGTCTTAACCCTTGTCCTGATGAGCCTGGATATGCCTTATTTTCCAAACAATGAAGATCCAGATCAGGATCTACATTGTTTACCATTCAGATTGTGAATTTGTTGCAATAATTTGCATCAAGTAATCTGATTGGTTGATAATCGGTAGTGGGTGTGGCATATATGAATATTCAGCAGGACAAGGGTTAAAAGCGAAATTTTACTGTACTTGTTTTGGCAGATTTTCTCCAGAAAAATGCTTTCAGACCAAGAAAAGGCAACAGGGTGGGTGAGAAGGGCAGCAGGGTGGAGCAGAAGGGTAGCAGGGTGGAGCAGAAGGGTAGCAGGTTGGAGCAGAAGGGTAGCAGGGTGGAGCAGAAGGGTAGCAGGGTGGAGCAGAAGGGCAGAAGTGTGGAGCAGAAGGGTTGCAGGGTGGAGCAGAAGGGTAGCAGGTTGGAGCAGAAGGGTAGCAGGGTGGAGCAGAAGGGTAGCAGGGTGGAGCAGAAGGGTAGCAGGGTGGAGCAGAAGGGTAGCAGGGTGGAGCAGAAGGGCAGCAGGGTGGAGCAGAAGGGTAGCAGGGTGGAGCAGAAGGGCAGCAAGGTGGAGCAGAAGGGTAGCAGGGTGGAGCAGAAGGACAGCAAGGTGGAGCAGAAGGGTAGCAGGGTGGAGCAGAAGGATAGCAAGGTGGAGCAGAAGGGTAGCAGGATGGAGCAGAAGGGCAGCAAGGTGGAGCAGAAGGGCAGCAAGGTGGAGCAGAAGGGTAGCAGGGTGGCAAGGTGGAGCAGAAGGGTAGCAGGGTGGAGCAGAAGGGTAGCAGGGTGGAGCAGAAGGGCAGCAAGGTGGAGCAGAAGGGTAGCAGGGTGGAGCAGAAGGGTAGCAGGGTGGAGCAGAAGGGTAGCAAGGTGGAGCAGAAGGGTAGCAGGGTGGAGCAGAAGGGTAGCAAGGTGGAGCAGAAGGGTAGCCGGGTGGAGCAGAAGGGTAGCAGAGTGAAGCAGAAGGGCAGCAAGGGGGAGCAGAAGGGTAGCAGGGTGGAGCAGAAGGGTAGCAGGGTGGAGCAGAAGGGTAGCAGGTTGGAGCAGAAGGGTAGCAGGGTGGAGCAGAAGGGTAGCAGGGTGGAGCAGAAGGGTAGCAGGGTGGAGCAGAAGGGCAGCAAGGTGGAGCAGAAGGGTAGCAGGGTGGAGCGGAAGGGTAGCAGGGTGGAGCAGAAGGGTAGCAGGGTGGAGCAGAAGGGCAGCAAGGTGGAGCAGAAGGGTGGCAGGGTGGAGCAGACGGGTAGCAGGATGGAGCAGAAGGGCAGCAAGGTGGAGCAGAAGGGCAGCAAGGTGGAGCAGAAGGGTAGCAGGGTGGCAAGGTGGAGCAGAAGGGTAGCAGGGTGGAGCAGAAGGGTAGCAGGGTGGAGCAGAAGGGCAGCAAGGTGGAGCAGAAGGGTAGCAGGGTGGAGCAGAAGGGTAGCAGGGTGGAGCAGAAGGGCAGCAAGGTGGAGCAGAAGGGTAGCAGGGTGGAGCAGAAGGGTAGCAGGGTGGAGCAGAAGGGTAGCAGGGTGGAGCAGAAGGGCAGCAAGGTGGAGCAGAAGGGTAGCAGGGTGGAGCAGAAGGGCAGCAAGGTGGAGCAGAAGGGCAGCAGGGTGGAGCAGAAGGGTAGCAAGGTGGAGCAGAAGGGTAGCAGGGTGGAGCAGAAGGGTAGCAGTGTGGAGCAGAAGGGCAGCAAGGTGTGGCACCTTGCTATAATTCATTTGGGGAACCACTGATACTTACTGTAAAAATCCTAAAAATTCGGACACCTTGAGAACCTGCCGTAATTCTCCTAAAATTGAAACAAATTTGTTTCATGATCCAGCAAGGAGTCCAAAATGTTGAGATGGAATGGCAAACAGTGTAGACTCTGATCTGACTCAGGAGCAGTGTGATCTGGGTTGGCACTGTTTGCTTAGGACTGTCTGTCCCATTACTTAGGTTCATTACAGTATACTGTTTGTTTGCAGATAGACTTAGACTTTGGCTATGATGAGACAGATGAGCCTCCACCTAAAAGGCCACTACTGGAATCAGTGGGACATTGTTTCAAGCAGAACAGGCTGGAGAGACAAAATAGGGTGAGTAAGGCCCAAGCCTAGCACTAGAGGCCAGTTGTTCAAAACTAACGACCTCGTTCAATAATGTATCATTGAAACTTTGATCATTAAATATGACAAATATGCTGAAATTTTTGCTGAGAAAATGTAAGCAGCTTTTGCGGACGCAAAAGTGTGAGCAGCTTTTGCGGACGCAAAAGCTGCTCACATTTTTTCAGCAAAAATACCAAAATTTACGATATTGTACTTGCTAGAAGAGTTAACAATATGACCACTAACAAGCTCGTTAAGCTAATGATGCTTTGAACAACTGGCCCCTGGTAAAGAGGGACATTTGAGAAAAAATTAAGGGAAAATTGTCATTATAGCCCCACTTTGAAAAAGTGGGGCTATACTGGATTTACATGTACCTTGACCTTCTGTCATTCTTTCCATCCTTCTGTCCATTCGTCATTGTCCGACATCATCAGATAAAATTTGTGTCACATTTTTCTCAACAATTGTTAAGGTTACAAAGTTGAAATTTGGTACATGCATGGACAGATGGTTGATGTATTGTGTTTAGGGCCAAGGGCCAATAACTTGTGGAGTTACATCCCTTGATAGGTTTTACAATTTGCCATGAATGAAAAGTTTTGTTGCAGATTTCTCAGGAACTATGAAAGCTATAAAGTTGAAACCTGGTCCACACATGGATAGTGGGCTGATGTATGGTGTATATCAGAATCAGGGCCAAGGGCCTATAACTCTGGAAGTTGCATCCCTTGATAGGTTTTACAATTTGCCATTTATAAAAAAAAATCTGTTGCACTTTTCACAAGAATTGTAAGGGTTACAAAGTTGAAACTTGGGGCCAGTTGTTCAAAGCATCGTTAGCTTAACGAGCTCGTTAGTGGTCATATTGTTAACTCTTCTAGCAAGTACAATATTGTAAATTTTGGTATTTTTGCTGAAAAAATGTGAGCAGCTTTTGCGTCCGCAAAAGCTGCTCACATTTTTTTCAGCAAAAATTTCAGCACATTTGCCATATTTAATGATCGAAGTTTTAACGATACTTTAACTAACGACGTCGTTAGTTTTGAACAACTGGCCCCTGGAATTCATTTGAACAGTGGGTTGATGTATTGTGTATACTGGAAACAGGGCCAAGGGCACATGACTTTTGGAGCTACATCCCTTGATTGGTTTTACAAATATTTCTGAGATAAAACTTTCGTCACACTTTTCTCAAAAACTGTTATGGTTACAAAGTTGAAATTCGGTACACACATGGGCAGTGGGTTGATGCATCGTGTGTACCGCATTCAGAGCAAAAGGCCAATAACTCTTGGCTTTACACCCCTTGATAGGTTACACATTTTACCATTAATGAAAGGAACTATGAAAGCTATAAAATTAAAACTTGGTACACACATGAAAAATGGACTGATACATGTATATCATGTTTCACAGAATAAGGACTAAGGGCCTATAACTCATTGGAGTTATATCCCTTATCCCATTTTGTACCGGAAACCCCAAAACGGGTACCCTGGCAAACAATGCAGGCCCAGATCAGATGCCGCAGAATGCGGCATCTGATCAGGGCCTCCACTGTTTGCTAAAAGTTAATTCATTTTGCAGATAGATTTTGAAGAAAACACAACCTGTCACCCCTAAATTTTGACAAGGACTCCTGCTATATATAAGGAGGAAGATTCCATTTGGTAATGAAAAATTTGTCACACTTTTTTCAAGAGCTTTAAGGGTTACAAAGTTGAAACCTGGTACATACATGAACTGGGTTGATGTATTGTATTTGTTTTTGGATTCAGGGCCAAGGACCCATTGCTTACTCTTGGAGTTACATCGCTTGATAGGTTTTACAATTTGCCATTAATGAAAGTTTTTGTTGCCGATTTGTCAAACTATGAAAGCTATAAAGTTGAAAATTTGTACATACATGAAGAGTAGGCTGATGTATGGTGTATACCACAATCAGTGCCAAGGGCCTATAACTCTTGGAGTGGCATCATTTGATAGGTTCTACAATTTGCCATTAATGAATATTTTTATCACACGTTTCTCAAGCCCATAGGGGCTTGAATATATGGGCTGCATGATGCTTCCACGCAGAGCTGAATCCAGCCCGCACACTAGTACTGGTAAACCGCTAAGCGGATCTAAGCCTGTCCAGGAACCGCGGTGCGAGGTGGACCGTCCATGCTAATAAACCCTATTGGTTTCATTGGGCGATAGGGCTTGAGATGTCATTTCATCTCAATGTCGGGTAAAAGTCCCACAAAATTGGAAGCAACGTCTCCAAAATGACCTTTACAGTGTTGATGGGGACGTTAAACCTTAAATCAAACAAACAAATCAAGAACTGTAAGGGTTACAAAGTTGAAACCTGGTGCACACAGTCATGAATCTTACGGTTGATGTATCTTATGGCCAAGAACTTAGGGAGTTAAATCCCTTGATAGATATTAAGTTGCCATGTTGCCATATCCTACAGTGATGTACCTGGTACAGCTGTAAGTATGAATTAAAAATATTCAACATTCTGGGGCTTTCTCCTCTGATGGTGCTGCAGTGGGGCTACAGTCAGATCCGCTGACATCTCTGGTTATTTCTTGTCATTAACATATGTGCTATGTGTACTTGTTAGATCTATGTTGTGGGTACTCATTAGAACTGCCTTGGTAAGGCAGTTCTAATGACTACCAACAACATAAGTTTTAATGGAGAATTGACAAAAACTCTCCTTCAGTTATCACAAAATACCCACCTTATCTGTTGCTATGTACCCACATAATATGTTTTGATGTAGAAATAGGAAAAAATTAAATTATCCTCAGTTTGGCCAAATAATACATGTACAGGGATTTAGAATAGTTTGAAATTTCTCTTGCCCTGCCTGATCAAAGGCACATAGATTTTGGTTAATTTCATAGACCAGGCAAAATTTGTATTCATCCTGAAGGCAAAATTGTCTCCCTTTGAAAAATGACGGAAAAATCTGCAAGGTGTTCCCATTCCCCGTAACTACATGTATTTTAAGAATGATAAACAAAAGAACTGATAAAGACTGGGGGATGTACAGGCTGATCTGGGTCTTTTCTAGTCACACAGGTGTTTTTATAGGTTTATATTTATGAACCATCTTTAAACTGTGTTGTATCCACACAACCTCGTTATAAAACTGTTTTGCATATAAGACAGTTTCAGGATGGAAATTGAAAAGGGAACTGAGTCAGGAACTGATACAATCAGATCACAAATCCTCCCCGCAATTTCACTAGGGAAAGACTTGGAAACATGCAGTCCGAGTGATGACATTAAACAAAATAGACCACTGGTAAACCAAGTCAGCAGCTCTTTCTCAAACAGTTGGAGCCCAAAAATGTATAGATTACCGATATGTAGAAAAATGACCATATTAAATTCTATATACCTATACATTTTCGTTTAAATATTACACAGTTGTTTAACTAACCCAGCACCTGCTTTGGACCACATAAGCCCATCTTGTACCCAATGCAGTCTTTCTCTGTATATACAGCAGTAGTTCATTTCCAAATTTAGAGGTGTCGGACAGGTTGTTAAATCTTTCAAATTTATTATACCCCCGCAAACGAAGTTTTAAGGGGGTATATAGGAGTCAGCTTGTCGTCGTCTGTCGTCGTCGGTCCGTTACAAAAAACTTTAACATTGCTCATAACTTCCTTATTCTTTGACCGATTTCTTTAATATTCACACACCACACACCTTGCCACTAGTACTTAAGATTGATATACACAAACCTGACCTTGACCTTTACGTTGACCTTCCTCAAGGTCAAATACTTGTAAAAATTTGTCTGACAACGCATGCGGGGGTATAAATGGCGCCCGTTAGGCGGCAGCTCTAGTTTGGAAAACGGCTAAACTTTTTGCAATCAGTGTACCGGTAGACTCTGATCAAATGCTGCATTTGACAGCATCTGATCTGGGCCTGCACTGTTTGCAAGTATCCCGTGTAGGGGTTTGTGGTACAAAGCGGGTTAACCCATTGCATGCAGAAAACCCCTAAAGGGGTTCCTTGACAAACAGTACAGGTCCAGATCAGAAGCCGCAGAATGTGGCCTCTGATCATGGCCTGCACTATTTGCTGACAGAATTTTCTGAAAACGAAAAATAGGCTTACCACTTCTTGTATGACAAATGGACTTGTCCAACATACAGCAATGGAAGAGTCCACCAGTATACAATGAGTTAATAGTGTTATAAAGCGGTTGTGGTGTATAATAATCATTGTTATAAACATTTTTTTTTTGTTGTTTGTTTTTTTTTTTGTTTGGGTTTTACGGCCCTTTCAATATTATCTCACTCATATCGAGCCGATCGTTAATCATAGGTGGGCGTGACTGAGAGTCAGCGCTCTTATCCATTAGGCCACGGAGGCCCGTTGTGTTATAAACATAGCGTATTTGGTAATCAAGGACAAGTTTTTAGCTCACCAGAGCCGAAGGCTCCGGGGGAGCTTATAGGATAGGCAGTTGTCCGGCGGCGTCGTCGTTGTCGTCGTCGTCTGACGTCAACACTTTTAAACATCTTCTTCTCTAAGCCACTGGACCGATTCAGCCCAAATTTTATCTGTAGCATCCTTGGGCTGGGGGATTGAAAGTTTGTGTTTTTTATGAAAATCGGCCCATTAGTTTGGTTGCTATGGCAACTAGAGTTTCCATAGACCTATAATGGGGAAAATTGAAAAATGGCATTTACTGCCAAGTCATTGCAGATATTTGGACAAAACTTTTATAGAAATGTTTCTTGAGTAAAATTCTTTCAGCCATATGCTTTTATGCCAACCTGAGGGTCCCCCAGGTTGTGCCGGGGCCATGCCCCACCCCCTCCACTTCATAAAAGGCCATATATCTCAGAAACCATTCAGATTCCGACCCCTAAACCATATATATTCTTGTTCCTATTGATAAGACGCATTTAGTAACACCAACCTGGGGGTCCTCAGGGATGCGCCGAGGTCATGCCCCACCCCCTCCACTTAATAAAAGGCCCAATATCTCGGAAACCATTCAGATCCCCACCCCTAAACCATATATATTCTTGTTCCTTATGATAAGACCCATTCAGTGACATCAACCTGGGAGTCCCCTGGATGCGCCGGGGCCATGCACCACCCCCTCCATTTCATAAAAGGCCCAATATCTCGTAAACCTTACAGATCCCCGCCCCTAAACCATATATATGTGTGCTTCTTATGATAAGACACATTCATTGACACCAACCTGGGGGTCCTCAGAGATGCGCTGGGGCCTTGCCCCACCCCTCCACTTCACAAAAGGCCATATATCTCAGAAACTGTTCAGATCCCCACCCCTAAACCATATATATTCTTGTTCCTATTGATAAGACGCATTCAGTAACACCAACCTGGGGGTTCCCAGGGATATGCTGGGGCCATGCCCCACCCCCTCCATTTCATAATATCACAATATCTCGGAAACCCTACAGATGGCCACCCCTTAACCAGATATAGTCTTGTTCCTTATGATAAGACACATTCATTGACACCAACCTGGGAGTCTCCCTGGGCCTTGCCCCACCCCTCCACTTCACATAAGGCCTTATATCTCAGAGAATGTTCTTAGCCCCACCCTAAACCATATATATTCATCTTTCTTATGATAAGACGCATTCAGTGACACCAGCTTGGGAGTCCCCGGGGCACGCCCAGGCCATGCCACACCGCTTTACTTCATTAAAAGCCATATATATCAGAAATAGTTCAGATCCCCACCCCTAAACCATATACTTGTTCCTTATGATAAGACTCGTTCAATCACACCAACCTGGAGGTCTCTTTGTGCTGAGGCAATGTGCCCCGCCCTTCCATTTCATAAAAGGCTTTATATTTCAGAAACCATTCAAATCCCCACCCCATAATCATATATGTTCTTGTTCCTTATTATTAGCACACCTACTGTAGCGGGGTCCGCAGGGGCCATTCCTATTTCATAAAAGGGCCTCAAATCTCTGAAACCGGTCAGATTCCCAGCACTGAACCATATATATACTTGGTCCTTATGATAAGACACATTTAGGGACAACAGTTTGGGCTTTCCTGGGATCAACAGGGCATGCCCCAACCCCTCAACTGTTAAAGAGGCCTTACAGATCCCCACTGCTAAACCATATATATTTTTGTTTCTTATGATAAGACGTATTTAGTGATACCAACCAGGGCTCCATTGGGTCCATGCCCCACCCCCTCTACTTCATAAAAGGCCTAACTTTTCAGATGCTGAGTCCACATGGGTGCTCATTTGGACATGGGGGTTCATTTGGTGGATTAAAATGATATCATGTTAAAATACATGGCTGCCATTGGGCAGGATGGGCAGTGCCCACCTGAGCTCTGGTGAGCATAGTGGCCCATGGGCCTCTTGTATCATTTCTCCTTAAAAACATGCCTGTATGTTGTACATACTCACTTGAACCACCTTGCTGAGGTGGTTCAACGCCAAGGTGGTTCAAATGTAAACCCACAGCATAGAAATAATCAGTTATTATGAGTTACCCACCTTATCACCAGCTACATGCTTTGTTGTTATACTGCAAATAAATTTCCAGGCTTTTGATTGGACAGCGCAAGGGCAATTATTTTCCATATACCCCGTGAGCAAAAATATATTACCCTCTGGCGCTTGCCTTTGCTGAATTGCGATGTCCGCCATCTTGGATTGGCTGCAGTTAGTAAGAAATATAACCAAAATAATTTTATGCACCTCAATAATTAAGGCTGACAAGATTAATCATATAATCGATCGATAAATTCCACAAAAATGATTATCAGTATTGATTTGCTTGTAATCGATTATTTGATAAGTGTAATTTTCTACCCAAAGTTGTGCATAAAATAGCTGGATCAGTGGCAAAAAGTGCAGACCCTGATGAGACGCCGCATGTTGCGGTGTCTCATCTGGGTCTACACTGCTTGCTCAGACCTGTTTGTTCAAATATACATATGGTAAAGTGCAACATATGGTAAGAGTTCTGCTCAGACAGGTATTATTATGACAAAAACCTTAGCGATTACTAATCGATTATCGATCGCAGTGACAGGACTGATAATAGATTATCTTTTCAGCTCAGATTAGCGAGCCCTATCAATAATTTCCATCCAATAAATCCAGTGTTTAAATTGTTATTAATTCCAGCAAGAACACTGTCTGAAATAGTTGTATTTTTGCTGAAAAAATGTGCGTAGCTTTTGCAAAAGTTACACATATTTTTCAGCAAAATTAATTTAGCATATTTGCCATATCCATTGATCAAATGTTAACTCACCGTATTCGCCCTAATTACCGCACCGTGCGCTTAGTTTTTTCAAAATCGTGTCAACAAATCACGGTGAAAAATCTACCTAATTAGTGCACACTCGATGCGAAAACACTAGCTTTCGAGATGATGCATACTGATATTTAATGGGATGGAAAAGGATACTAAAGCATTGCCTTCACTGTTGAAGAAATAACGTTAGGATTTTTTATAGATTTACTGTGAGAGTGTCTAGGGGGAGGTTATGTAAAGTGTGCGCTTATGTATTTCCTTTTCAAAAATAGCTTTGGTGTGCGCTTATAGGAGCATGTGCGGTAATTAGGGCGAATACGGTAACTCTTATCGTGCTGTTCACGACAACCCATATCTTTGGAAACAGTGTAGATCCAGATCAGATGGCTTCTGAAGAAGCCATCTGATCAGGATCTACACTGTTTGACATTCAGTTTATGAATTTGTAGGAATTTATAACATCAAGTAATCTGATTGGTTAAAGTCAGAGACGGGTGTGGCTAAAATGAATATTCAGCAAGAGAAGGGTTAAACCATAGAGTAACAGTATCATTAGTTTTGACCCATTGCATGCTGAAAATCCCTAATGGGGTACCTTGGCAAACAGTGCAGGCCCAGATCAGACTCCACAGAATGTGGCATTTGACCAGGACCAGCACTATTAATTTTTGCTAACTGAATTTCCCCTCAAAAATAGAACAAAAAAAATAGGCCTGAGACCACTTATATGACAAATGGACTTGTCTAACATATAGCAATGGAAGAGTCCACTAGTGGTACAGTGGATTAAACAAATGGTTCCTGGTTTACAGATTGCCACTGAGGAGTCAAAAAGACAGAGTGAGAGAGTCCATGCCAAGTTCATCAAAGATAACATGACCTGCCCTGCAGAGATGATGAAGGCAGACTATGTTGTCAGTACCTGGGCGAAAATTAATGGTGAGTAAAGACAGTCTTGGCCTTTACTAAGGCTGGCATGATTAATCGGATAATCGATTATTCAATCGACAAATTTCACAAAAATGATTATCATTACTGATTTGCTTGCAATCGATTATTTGATAAATAAATTTACTACCCAAATAACTGTATGAGTGGCAGACAGTGCAGACCAAGATGAGACACCATGTTCTGCGGCGTCTCATATTGGTCTACACTGTTTGCTCAGGCCTGTCTGTTCAAATACATATGGCAAAGAACAGCATACATGGTAGGAGTCATGCTCAGAAAGAAAGCCAGGTAAAATTATGACCAAATCTTCAGTGATTACTAATCGATTATCGATCGCAATGACAGGAATGATAACTGATTATCTTTTCAGCTCTGATTAGCCAGCCCTAGCCTTTACCCACATGATCACTCCTTTTAACCCTCTACATTTTGGGTATTTTTTTTCGCAGCAGACGACATTTTGAAATATTTTTCTAATTTTTCCCAGAAAACAGGACTTGACATCCCATGCAAATTGTGAATGTCTCCTATGGAGTCTCCTATGGAGGCAAGTTGCATGAGATGTCGAGTCCTGTTTTCTGGGATAAGAAAAATTTCAACAATTTGTCGTCTGCTGAATTAGCCTAGAGAGTGATAAAGGTAAAAAACATGAAACCACATCCATGTGATATAGTGCATTCTTTAACCCGTAAAATGCCAATCACGACAATTGTCGTCTGCTTTGCCATCTGCCTGTTTTCTTAAAAGTATTTTTTTTGCAAACAGTGTAGGCCTAGATCAGACTGCTCCTATACTACAGGAGCAGTCTGATCTGGACCCACACTGTTTACCTATATGCAAAAATATTTTTAAATGTTTGCAAGACGATTCAGCAGACGACATAAGCAGATGACATTTTCAGCTGTTGTTTTTCTCGGCAGCTTAAAGGCTAATATCTCAAAGACAGTCATCTTTTTATGCCCCCGCTTTTTGTAGAATAGTGGAAAGGGCATATAGTGATAGTGTTACCTCTGTTTTTGTGCATCAGCGCCTGAGCTAACGTTAGCAATTTAAATTTAAGTTTTTCATCAGCGTCACAACTACCAAGCGGGGGAATCTGTGTCCTATGGACACATTTCTAGTTCTGATGAAAATTTGTGATATTTCTTTATGCTCCAAACATGGGTTGTTGGTGCCTATTAGAACCATCTCATTGAGGTGGGTCTAATAAGTACCCACAACCTATGTCTTGCACCAGAAATAATTAAAATGATGTATACCCCTTTTATCATATGACGTCGCGTCTGAGAGTGTAATAACGCCATGCATTATTTTCAATAATCCACTAGTGGATTAAATATGCAAATTAGCTAGATACGTTCCGTAACGTTACATGTACAAAGTCCTTAACGACATCGCGTTTACTAATGGCGTTATATTGACACTTTTGTAAACAATCGTGAATAAAATGCGTTTTAAATGTCATATGATAAATAGAATCTTGCATTCGTGCTCATGTATTATTGAATTTATTAAACTCGTTGAGGAAAAGGGATAAAATGCTCGGCAAAGCCTCACATTTTATCCCGTTTCCTCAACTCGTTTAATAAATTCAATAATACATGAACACTCATGTAAAATCCTCTATGTAAACCCCAGCTTACTGCGTATAACGGGTGTTCATTTCTGGGGCTTGTTGACATTATGGTGCGTCAGATTTTACAAGAGTGATTTATAGCAACAGATATGGTAAGGTTTTCTGTGATAATTATTGAAGATAGTTTTTGTCAATTCTACATAAAAACCTATGTTGTGGGTACACATTAGAACCACCTCCTAATGATTGCAACCCACAACATAGGTTTATATGGAGAAATATAGAGAACTATACTTCAATTATCACAAAATACTTACCTTATCTGTTGCTATGAAAAGAGCACATGTGGGTTTAGGCCACTGTGAGGGCTCTTTTAGGTTTTCTGATTCTTCCTGTCTTTGAGGATTTCGGTCGAGTGTACTTTCACCATCCAAATGTATTAACGATAGTCTTGCTGTTCAACATAAGTTTGTGTAATATGATTTTGTAGCCGAGGTATAAGCCTACAATTTGCGTTATTGTGTTTGAAAATTGGATCATTTATAACTAAGTTTCAGGCCTAGTAATATTACTTCTGAAATGGCCCTCGTACATAAATAAATAAATACCAGTACCATGTGTGTTTAAAGACAGGGATGAAGTGCCTTTAAATAGAGCAACAACAACAAATAAATAAGCATTCAACTACATGTATGTCATTATTTGTTATTTTTATGCCCCCGCTGACACACAAACAGAGGTAACACAATCACTATATGCCCTTTCCACTATTCTACAAATGGCGAGGGCATATTATATAGTTTATCGGTTTTCCATATGTGCGTACATGTATACGTCCATCTGTATCTGTGTGTGTACGGACGTACATACGTGATCCTGTAACCTCAGGTTAATGTTTTTGTAACAGGTAGAGCCTGAACTTTTAGAACTAATATTTTCCTAACCATTTGATGGAACTGTTTCATATTTGGTATGATGATAGATATAAGTCCAAAGTTTTATTAAGCGATACCCCCACCCATGCCTGTGAGCTCAAGGTCAAGGTCACAGACTTAGAAATTTTCAATGTTAAAGACTCAGGTTAAGGTTTTTGTAACAGGTAGACCCTGAACATTTTAGAACTCATATTTTCCAAACCATTTGATGGATTTGGTTCATATTTGGTATGATTTTAGATAAAGGTCCAAAGTTTTATTCAGCAATACCCCCACCCATGCCCATGACCTCAAGGTCAAGGTCATGGACATGACCTCAAGGTCAAGGTCATGGACTTAGAAATTTCCATTGTTAAAGACTCAGGTTAAGGTTTTTGTAACAGGTAGAACCTGAACTTTTATGATGGCTTTGATTCATATTTGGTATGATGATAGATATAGGTACAATGTTTTATTCAACAATACCCCCACCCATGCCTACGACGTCAAGGTCAAGGTCACAGACTTAGACAATTTTAATGTTAAAGATTTTAAAGAGCTCAAATTTTCCAAACCATATTATGGATTTGACTTATATTTGCTATGATGATACATACAGGTCAAAATGTTTATTTGGCAATACCCCCTCTCATGCCTATGGCTTCAAGGTCAAGGTCACAGACTTAGAAATTTTTATTTAGATATTTTAAGAGTTGATATTTTCCAAATCCTATGATGGATTGAGTTTATATTTGGTATGATGTTAGATACCTGTCCGTTTTATTCAACGATACCCCCACCCATGCCCATGATCTCAAGGTCAAGGTTACAGACTTATAAATTTTTAATTAGATATTTTAAGAGTTTATATTTTCCAAATTGTATGATGAATTAAGTTTATATTTGGTATCATGATTCATACTGGTCCAATACCCCCACCCATGCACATGCCCTAAAGGTCAAGGTCACAGACAAAGAATTTTTTTATTTAAAGTTTATTAACAGCTCATACTCACCAAACCATATGGATTTGCTTCATATTTGGTATGATGATAGTTACAGTTCCACAGTTGTATATACCCCCCACCCCTGACCTCAAGGTCAAGGTCACAGACTTAGTCTTTTGATGCTTTTAAAGTTTTAGGGCTTATGTATTCCAAACCATATAGATTGGCTTCATATTTGGAATGATGATTGATACAGGTCCCAAGTTTCATTCAGCCATACCACCGACCCTGCCCATGACCTCAAGTTCAAAGTCACAAACTTAGAAAATTTAAAGTTAAAGTTTCTTAGAGCTCATATTTTCCAAACTATTTAATTAATTGGGTTCAAATTGGATATGCTGATAGTTTTTTTGTCCAAAGGTTTAATCAGCAATATCCCCATCTATGGGTAGGACACTTTTGCAGTAGAGCTATGCTGTCCAATGGCAGCTGTTGTTGTAACATGGATTTTCGGGGTGAGGCGGGCCCCTGGGCAGGGGGCATCTGTGTCATTTGGACACATTTCTTGTTATTATTTTGTTTTTAAAATAAACACAGAGAAAAAGCTCAAATCAAAAGGAAAAAAAGATAAAAACATACTGATAATTCATTTTTTAAGTCTTGCTGTTTCAGGTGAAATTTACCCATAAAATGCCAATCACGACAATTTTTGTCTGATTTGTCATCTGCTGGTTACTTTAAAAGTCATTTTTGCAAACAGTGTGGACCCAGATCAGACTAGGAGCAGTCTGATTTGGGTCCACACTGTTTGCCTAAATGTAGAAATATTTTTAAAAAGTTTGCAAGGAAAATTAGCAGACAACATAAGCAGATGACATTTTAAGATGTAGTTTTTCTAGGCAGCTTCAGGATTAAGAATTAAGAGAATAAAATCAAAATCTGGCTGAAATATATTCTATTTGTTGTGTAGTCCTAATAAATCTGAAAAATAAATCCCCAAAAATTAAGTAAATTATCAGCCATTGTTTTGAGGGGTAACCATGACGTCATGATCTTTTTCCTGACGTCATGGGTGCTTTGACGTCATGGCGACGTCATTACATCACAGAAAGATGGAGGAGAAGTGTTGTTGAGTTTGGATGAACAGATGAATTATTTCTTTATTTAGTACATTTGAGTTAATATTATTTGGAGATTGTATGAACTGATGATGATGGTTCAGTCACTGAAGTACATTGGAGAACTTCTGATGGATATAAAGGGTAAACCTTTTTTAAATGGAATTTTCCTCCTTATCAGGGGCACAAAAAGATTTTGAATTGCATTGTAATATATGTATCATGAGTTTTTCACATAGTGAAATGTACAAGTGACTTATTTAAGTACCAAGTAGCTATAGGCAGCGATAAAATGCCTTATAGATATACAACAACAACAAAATCCTTATATATAGCAGGAGTCCTTTTTTAAATGGAATTTTCCTCCTTATATATAGCAGGAGTCCATTTCGAAATTCAGGGGTGACAGGTTGTGTTTTTCAAAATTTTGGAAAATGGCTGAACATTTTGCAAACAGTGTAGGCCCTGATCAGACGCCGTGTTTTGCGGCGTCTGATCTGGGCCTGCCCTTTTTTGCCAAGGTACCAGTTTAGGGGTTTCAGGTACGGAATGGGTTCACATACATGTTGTTGTTGTTGATTCTTGTTATAGCTAGTGCCAGTACAACACTGGCTTTATCCTCTGGGTGCGTCTATGACTTTGTTTCTGTCTCTAGGTGCATTCACTGAGTAAGCAGGCCTTGGAGCGAGTTTTTTTGTTTTTTTTAATATACATGTATGTATGTATATATGTATATATCAGGTAAACTGTGAACTATCTTTTTAAGTATTTTTTAATCTGCCTGTGGACTTCAAGAACTTTCTAAATGTGCTTTTCAGTTCTGTGTTTACGGATCTGTTGATTTCTTCTAGATTGCTGGTTAGCACTTTGAGATTTATTACTGAAATTTTAATGTTATTTCTAACTAAAATATCTTCAATGTCCCTTTCTAGTAGTTCTCTATGGTTTTTGAATTTTTGGCACTCAAATATGAAGTGTTGAATAGTTTCTCTTTCATTACACACATCACTCTTGTCTGACTTAAAGTTGTCGATTTTGGATATTAGGTGTAAATTAGTCTGAAGATGCATGTAAATGTAAATTAATTACATGTAAATCAGTCTGAAGATGCTTTCTATTTCTGTAACTAATCACTAAAATTGTAACCTCTGAAATTTAATTTCATGCAAAATAAATTCACCAAATAAATTCACTAAAATTTAACCTCATGCAAAATAAACAAATAAATTATGATAACACAATGTAATTGAAAAATAAAATGGGCTGGTGCACAGCATTTGCTACAATGTACATCTGCATCCAACAAAGACAGATCAGCCTGCACATCCGTGCAGTCTGATCAGAGCCTTTGTTGTGCACTCTAAGGATAGCAAAAGGCCCAATGCTCCTTCATACAGCAAAAGCAGGCTGATCTGATTCTTCGCTGGGTGAACATGTAAATTTTAGGAAATTCTGTTCCCTGGCTCAAATAAAAAAGCTGTATAAGTTGTTTTTTAGTTTTTTTTCTAACCCTTCTCTTGCTGAATATTCAATTTGGCCACACCCATTTCTGACTTTGAACCAATCAGATCACCTGATGTAATTTATTCCTACAAAATCATTAATTGAATGTCAAATAGTGTAGATCCTGATCAGATGGCTTCTTCAGAAGCCATCTGATCAGGATCTACACTGTTTCCAAAGATAGGGGTTGTCGTGAACAGCAGGATAAGAGTTAAAAAAGTTTTACAGCTATGTTTCTGGTTTCTTTCACACAGTTTAACCATTTTTGTACTGGAAACCCCAGAATGGGTACCGGTACTTGGCAAACAGTGCAGGCCCAGATCAGACGCCGCAGAATGCAGCGTCTGATCAGGGCCTCCACTGTTTGCAAAAAGTTCAGTCATTTTCCAAATCAATTTGAAGAAAACACAGCCTGACACCCCTAAATTTTAAAATGGACTCCTGCTATATATTAGGTGGAAGATTCCATTTGGTACAAAAAGGGTTAATTTATAAATATATAGTTTATTAACCCTTTTTGTACCAAATGGAATCTTCTTCCTTATATATAGCCTGTCATGCTCTCGAAAAAGGTTGAGATTGGAATGCCCTTCCCGATTCGATTACTCATCATTAAAACACGCCTATATAATTTTGACTCCCTCGAACCCCACTTTTATATAGAAAATCTGGGGTTTACAGGGCTAAACAATATTTTTCTTATTTCTGCTCTAAAATATAGATTGTGGGTACTCGTTAGAGCCGCCTCGACGACGCAGTTCTAACGAGAACCACAATCTGTATTTTGAGCAGAAATAAGAAAAATATCACAATTTTTCATCTAAATTTTTTTTTTCGAGGTTTAATTTACAATGTATTTGTATAGGCGTGTTTTCAAAATGATTTCGCCAGCTGAAGATGGAGAGGATTGTGAAGCTAAGTTTACCACTTTGGTTAGGTTACCGGCCCCCGCCCATTGGGGCTTGAAGAAATAGATGGGCTGCATGATGCTTCCACGCAGACCTGAAACTGTCCCGCACACGAGTACTGGTAAACCGCTTAGAGATCTAAGCCTGCCCAGGCAAAGCGGTGCGATTCGGACCGGCCATACTTATAAACACTATTGGTTTGATTGGGCAGCAGGGCTTGAGATGTCATTTCATCTCAATGTCGGGTAAAAGTCACACAAAATTGGAAGCAACGTCTCCAAAATGACCTTTACAGGGGACGTTAAACCTCAAATCAAACAAAAAACCACTTTGGTTAGAGCTAGGGACTAACTTCCCATATCACAGATCCATGGTGTATGAATGTCATTTGACCTGTCACCAGTAACAATTCTGATTCTGATTAGTCCGTTTCAAAATTAAGGGGTGTCAGGTTGTGTTTTTTTTCAAAATTTATTTGGAAAATGGATTAACTTTTCACAAACAGTGTAGGACCTGATCAGATGCCACGTTTTGTGGCATTTGATCTGGGCCTGTATTGTTTGCCCAGGGATACAGACTAACAGGTGCGCAGTTGCCCAAGGCGCCTAAATTTTTGCCTGGGCGCCTAAGTTTTGAATAAAAATGCCTATTAACTTAATGTAAAATTTGGATTTATGGCATTCTGGGCGCCTTAAGCAAAATGCTTAGTCTGTATACCTGTTGCCAGTTTTCCGTTTGGGGGTTTCTTATACCAAATGGATTTAACCCATTCATTACCAGAAACCCCTAAAGGGCTACCTTTCAAACAGTGCAGGCCCAGATTAGAAGCCGCAGAACGCGGCGTCTGATCAGGGCCTCCACTGTTTGCAAAATGTTCAGCCATTTACCTGATAAGTTTTGAAGACAATGCAACCTGACACCCCTAAATTTTGAAATGAACTCTAGATATATATATATAGGGAGGAAGATTCCATTTGGTACAAAAAGGGTTAAGCACCTAGTGGTTATAAGCAGCCATATAATGCTTTAAAGATAAACAACAACAAAATAGTTTTAATACATACATGTTTTTTGTTAGTTTGATTTGAGGTTTAACGTCCCCATTAACACTGTAAAGGTCATTTTGGAGATGTTGCTTCCAATTTTGTGGGACTTTTACCCGACATTGAGATGAAATAACGTCTCAAGCCCTGTTGCCCAATGAAACCAATAGGGTTTATAAGCATGGACGGTCCAACACTAATACATACATGTACTTTCTAAAGGCTACATAGGGTGATAGCTCGGTGGTTAGTGCACTTGCCTGTGACGCTCGATCCCCGGCAGCGATGATTATTTCGGTGTCCAAACAAGCTCCTTTGGCATCATTTTCAGGTATGAACGTCAAAAAGTGCACCATCCTTCGGATGGGATGTTGGGAGTTCCCTTGTGCAGGAAGAGTCATCCCCTGTGCAGGTTTAAGACCCCTACTGTAATTACATGATTACTGTGTAGGATTTCATCCTGCAAACCTGGAGTGTATGTAAAGTACAACTGTGAGTAATGGTCAAATGTGACCAGGGATACAGACTAACAGGCGCTCAGTCGCCCAGGGCACCTAAATTTTTGCCTGGGAGCCTAAGTTTTGAATTAAAATGCCTATTAACTTAATGTAAAATTTGGATTTATAGCAGTCTGAGCGCCTAAAGCAAAATGCTTAGTCTGTATCCCCGTGTGACCGATCGCATATAAGTGGAAAGAAAGAAAGTTATGTCATTCTGTTTATTGGTTGAAAGTCTGAAAAGGGTGTGGCAAAATTAATCTATTCAGCAGGATAATTGTTAAACAGGGTACTGGCAAACAGTGAAGGCCGAAATTAAACCAAATGCAATGCCTGATCTAGATATTCACTGTTCGCTGAAAAAAAGAAAAAAAAAATACAACCACTTTCTAAATTATTTATGAAATGTTGTTTTTTTTGCTCTATTAAAAGGCACTTCATCGCTTCCTCTCAAAACCTGGCCCTGAGGTTATGAAACTTTTTGCATGCTCAACCCATTTGAGCTCGAAATTTGTCGGGCTCATAAATTTTAAAATGCCAACAATTGCTGGCATTTTAAATTTTATAATCAGGACAGACTGCATTTGTATTTTTAGCTCACCGTCACGTAGTGACGAGGTGAGCTTTTGGGATCACTTTTCGTCCGTCGTCCGTCGTGCGTCCGTGCGTCCGTCCGTCCGTAAACAATTCTTTAAACGACATCTCCTCCTAAACCACTGATCGGATTTTGACCAAACTTCACAGGAATGATCCTTAGGTGGTCCCCTTTCAAAGTTGTTCAAATGGTTCCGGTCCGTTGCACATCTAGGTCATAGGAGCCAAAAACAGATTTTTTTCACCAAAAACTTAAAAAATCTTCTTCTCTGAAACCACAAGGCCCAGGTCTTTGATATTTGGTATGAAGCTTCATCTGGTGGACCCCTACCAAGATTGTTCAAACTGTAGTGCTGGGGCCAAAAATGCCCCCGCACCGGGGCCCTTTGGTTTTACATGGGCTTATATAGGGAAAATCTTTAAAAATCTTCTTCTCTGAAACCGTAAGGCCCAGGTCTTTGATATTTGGTATGAAGCTTCATCTAGTGGACCCCTACCAAGATTGTTCAAATTAAAGTGCTGGAGCCAAAAATGCCCCCGCTACGGGGCCCTTTGGTTTTACATGGGCTTATATAGGGAAAATCTTTAAAAATCTTCTACTCTGAAACCGTAAGGCCCAGGTCTTTGATATTGGGTATGAAGCTTCATCTGGTGGACCCCTACCAAGATTGTTCAAATTATAGTGCTGGGGCCAAAAATGCCCCCGCTCCGGGGCCCTTTGGTTTTACATGGGCTTATATAGGGAAAATCTTTAAAAATCTTCTTCTCTGAAACCGTAAGGCCCAGGTCTTTGATATTTGGTATGAAGCTTCATCTAGTGGACCCCTACCAAGATTGTTCAAATTATAGTGCTGGAGCCAAAAATGCCCCCGCTACGGGGCCCTTTGGTTTTACATGGGCTTATATAGGGAAAATGTTTAAAAATCTTCTTCTCTGAAACCGCAAGGCCCAGGTCTTTGATATTTGGTATGAAGCTTCATCTAGTGGACCCCTACCAAGATTGTTCAAATTATAGTGCTGGGGCCAAAAATGCCCCCGCTCCAGGGCCCTTTGGTTTTACATGGGCTTATATAGGGAAGAGCTTTAAAAATCTTCTTCCCTGAAACCGTAAGGCCCAGGTCTTTGATATTTGGTATGAAGCTTCATCTAGTGGACCCCTACCAAGATTGTTCAAATTATAGTGCTGGGGTCAAATATGCCCCCGCTCCGGGGCCCTTTGGTTTTACATGGGCTTATATAGGGAAAACCTTTAAAAATTTTCTTCTCTGAAACCATAAGGCCCAGGTCTTTGCTATTTGGTATGAAGCTTCATCTAGTGGGCTCCTACCAGGATTGTTCAAATTATAGTGCTTGGGCTAAAAATGCCACCGCCCCGGGGCCCTATGGTTTTACATGGGCTTATATGGGGAAAATCTTTAAAAATCTTCTTCTCGGAAACCCCAAGGGCCAGGTCTTTGCTATTTGGTATGAAGCTTCATCTAGTGGACCCCTTCCAAGATTGTTCAAATTATAGTGCTAGGGCCAAAACTGCCCCCGACCTGGGGCCCTTTGGTTTTACATAGACTTATATAGAGATATTCCTTAAAAATCTTCTTCTGAAACAGCAAGGCCATGGTCTTTGATATTTTATGTGAAGCTTCCTCTAGTGGACCTCTATCAAGATGGTTTAAATTATAGCCCTGAGGCCAAAAATGCCCCCGCCCTGGAGCCATTTGGTTTTATATAGGCTTATGTAGGGAATATCTTTAATAAAAATCTTCTTCTCTGAAACCGCAAGGCCCAGGTCTTTGATATTTGGTATGTAGCATATCTAGTGGACCTTTGCCAAGATTGTTCAAATTATAGCCTTTGTTGATATTTGGTATGAAGCTTCACCTTTTTAGACGTCTCTGAACATTATGCACATTATAGCCCTGGGGTTAATAATGGCCCTCCCCGGGTCCCACTTGTTACTCTATGGATCAGGTGAGCGATCCAGGGCCATCATGGCCCTCTTGTTAGCTCACCGTCACGTAGTGACGAGGTGAGCTTTTGGGATCACTTTTTGTCCGTCGTGCGTCGTGCGTGCGTGCGTGCGTCCGTGCGTGCGTCCGTGCGTAAACAATTTCTTTAAACGACATATCCTCCTAAACCACTGATCGGATTTTGACCAAACTTCACAGGAATGATCCTTAGGTGGTCCCCTTTCAAAGTTGTTCAAATGGTTCCGGTCCATTGCACATCTAGGTCACAGGAGCCAAAAATAGATTTTTTCACCAAAAACTTAAAAAATCTTCTTCTCTGAAACCACAAGGCCCAGGTCTTTGATATTTGGTATGAAGCTTCATCTAGTGGACCCCTACCAAGATTGTTCAAATTATAGTGCTGGGGCCAAAAATGCCCCCGCCCTGGGGCCCTTTGGTTTTACATAGGCTTATATAGGGAAAATCTTTAAAAATCTTCTTCTCTGAAACCACAAGGCCCAGGTCTTTGATATTTGGTATGAAGCTTCATCTAGTGGACCCCTACCAAGATTGTTCAAATTATAGTGCTGGGGCTAAAAATGCCCCCGCCCTGGGGCCCTTTGGTTTTACATAGGCTTATATAGGGAAAATCTTTAAAAATCTTCTTCTCTGAAACCACAAGGCCCAGGTCTTTGATATTTGGTATGAAGCTTCATCTAGTGGACCCCTACCAAGATTGTTCAAATTGTAGTGCTGGGGCCAAAAATGCCCCCGCCCCGGGGCCCTTTGGTTTTACATAGGCTTATATAGGGAAAATCTTTAAAAATCTTCTTCTCTGAAACCACAAGGCCCAGGACTTTGATATTTGGTATGAAGCTTCAACTGCTGGACCACTAACAAGATTGTTCAAATTATAGTGCTGGGACAAAAAATGCCCCCGCCACGGGGCCCTTTGGTTTTACATAGGCTTATATTGGGAAAATCTTTAAAAATCTTCTTCTCTGAAACCACAAAGCCCAGGTCTTTGATATTTGGTATGAAGCTTCATCTAGTGGACCCCTACCAAGATTGTTCAAATTATAGTGCTGGGGCCAAAAATGCCCCCGCCCCGGGGCCCTTTGGTTTTACATAAGCTTATATCGGCAAAATCTTTAAAAATTTTCTTCTCTGAAACCACAAGGCCCAGGTCTTTGATATTTGGTATGAAGTTTCATCTAGTGGACCCCTACCAAGATTGTTAAAATTTTATTGCTGGGACAAAAAATGCCCCCGCCACGGGGCCCTTTGGTTTTACATTGGCTTATACAGGGAAAATCTTTAAAAATCTTCTTCTCTGAAACCACAAGGCCCAGGTCTTTGATATTTGGTATGAAGCTTCATCTAGTGGACCCCTACCAAGATTGTTCAAATTATAGTGCTGGGGCCAAAAATGCCCCCGCCCCAGGGCCCTTTGGTTTTACATAGGCTTATATAGGGAAAATCTTTAAAAATCTTCTTCTCTGAAACCACAAGGCCCAGGTCTTTGATATTTGGTATGAAGCTTCATCTAGTGGACCCCTACCAAGATTGTTCAAATTATAGTGCTGGGATAAAAAATGCCCCCGCCACTGGGCCCTTTGGTCTTACATTGGCTTATATAGGGAAAATCTTTAAAACTCTTCTACTCTGAAACCACAAAGCCCAGGTCTTTGATATTTGGTATGAAGCTTCATCTAGTGGACCCCTACCAAGATTGTTCAAATTATAGTGCTGGGGCCAAAAATGCCCCCGTTCCGGGGCCCTTTGGTTTTACATAGGCTTATAGAGGCAAAATCCTTAAAAATCTTCTTCTCTGAAACCGCTAGGCCCAGGTCTTTGATATTTGATGTGTAGCTTCATCTAGTGGACCTTTGCCAAGATTGTTCAAATTAGAGCCTTTGTTGATGTTTGGTATGAAGCTTCACCTTTAAGACCTCCCTCAATATTATGCACATTAAAGCCCTGGGGCCAATTATGGCCCTCTCTGGGGCCCACTTGTTACACTATGGATCAGGTGAGCGATCCAGGGCCATCATGGCCCTCTTGTGTTTTATATTAGGATCACTTTTCGTCTGTCATCCGTGCGTAAACAATTTCTTCAAATGACATCTCCTCCAAAACCACTGATCCGATTTTGACCAAACTTCACAGGAATGATCCTTAGGTGGACCCCTTTCAAAATTGTTCAAATGGTTCCGGTCCGTTGCACATATAGGTCACGGGAGCCAAAAATAGATTTTTTTTCACCGAAAACTTTAAAAATCTTCTTCTCTGAAACCGCAAGGCTCAGGTCTTTGATATTTGGTATGAAGCTTCATCTAGTGGACCCCTACCAAGATTGTTCAAATTATAGTGCAGGGGCCAAAAATGCCCCCGCCCTGGGGCCCTTAGGTTTTACATGGGCTTATATACATGTAGGGAAAATCTTTAAAAAATCTTCTTCTCTGAAACCGCAAGGCCCAGGTCTTTGATATTTGGTATGAAGTTTCATCTAGTTGACCCCTACCAAGATTGTTCAAATTATAGTGCTGGGGCCAAAAATGCCCCTGCCCCGGGGCCCTTTGGTTTTACATGATCTTATATAGGGAAAATTTTAAAAAATCTTGTTCTCTGAAACTGCAAGGCCCAGCACTTTTCTATTTGGTATGAAGCTTCATCTAGTGGACCCCTACCAAGAATGTTCAAATTATAGTGCTGGGGCCAAAAATTCCGCCGCCTTGGGGCCCTTTGGTTTTACATAGACTTATATAGGGAAAATCTTTAAAAATCTTCTTCTATGAAACAAAAAGGCCTAGGTCTTTGATATTTGGTGTGAAATTTCATCTAGATGACCTCAATCAAGATTGTTCAAATTATAGCCCTGGGGCCAAAAATGCCCCCGTCCCGAGATCCTTTGGTTTTACATAGACTTATATAGGGAAATCTTTAAAAATCTTCTTCTCTGAAGCTGCAAGGCCATGTCTTTGATATTTGGTATGGAGCTTCATCTAGTAGACCTCTACTAAGATTGAACAAATTATAGCCCTCGGGCCACAAATGCCCCCGCCCGGGGCCCTTTGGTTTTACATAGACTTATATAGAGATAATCTTTGAAAATCTTCTTCTCTGAAACAGCAAGGCTCAGGTCTTTGATATTTGGTGTGAAGCTTCATCTAGTGGACCTTTATCAAGATTGTTTAAATTATAGCCCTGAGGCTCAAAATGCCCCCGTCCCGGGGCCATTTGGTTTTACATAGACTTATGTAGGGAAAATCTTTAAAAAAATCTTCTTCTCTGAAACCGCAAGGCTCAGGTCTTTAATATTTGGTGTGTAGCTTCATCTAGTGGACCTTTGCCAAGATTGTTCAAATTATTGCCTTCGTTGATATTTGGTATGAAGCTACACCTTTTTAGACCTCCCTCAACACTATGCACATTATAACCCTAGGGTCAATAATGGCCCTCCCCGGGGCCCACAAGATACTCTATGGATCAGGTGAGCGATCCAGGGCCATCATGGCCCTCTTGTGTTTTATATTAGGATCACTTTTTGTCTGTCATCCGTGCGTAAACAATTTCTTCAAACGACATCTCCTCCTAAACCACTGATTGGATTTTGACCAAACTTCACAGGAATGATCCTTAGGTGGTCCCCTTTCAAAGTTGTTCAAATGGTTCCGGTCAGTTGCACATATAGGTCACAGGAGCTAAAAATAGATTTTTTTCACCAAAAACTTAAAAAATCTTCTTCTCATAAACTGCAAGGCCCAGGTCTTTGATATTTGGTATGAAGCTTCATCTAGTGGACCCCTACCAAGATTGTTCAAATTATAGTGCTGGGGCCAAAAATGCCCCCGCACCGGGGCCCTTTGGTTTTACATGGGCTTATATAGGGAAAATCTTTAAAAATCTTCTTCTCTGAAACCTCAAGGCCCAGGTCTTTGATATTTGGTTTGAAGCTTCATCTAGTGGACCCCTACCAAGATTGTTCAAATAATAGTGCTGGGGCCAAAAATTCCCCTGCACTGGGGCCCTTTGGTTTTACATGGTCTTATATAGGGAAAATCTTTAAAAATCTTCTTCTCTGAAACCGCAAGGCCCAGGTCTTTGATATTTGGTATGACGCTTCATCTAGTGGACCCCTACCAAGATTGTTCAAATTTTAGTGCTGCGGCCAAAAATGCCCCCGCCCCGGGGCCCTTTGGTTTTACATGGGCTTATATAGCGGCTGAGTCAAGATCAGGGTGTCACTTTGCACCTTGGGCATGTTATGCGGTAGAAACTCAAAGCTAGTTGACCTCAGCCAGGTTTACTTTTTATATTCATATAGCGGAGGTATCAGGCTTTCATGGCATGTCTCATTATTGGGTGTATTGAGATGCATATTGCTTTTATAAAACATTACATACCCCAAAATTGCCATTTTTCCTATGTTATGCTGTGTCACATTTTTTTTTTCTTATTTTTCAAAGTAATGTATCTCCCATATTACTTCTCACATGGCCATAAAACAATGCAAACTCATAAAGACATATGCATACTTTTGATTTTTTTTATACAGATTAAATTTTGGTCAAATAACTAAACTTTCAGGATTGGAAATATAAAACCCTACCTTTGTTATATTTTCCCATTTTTCAGGGTTATTGCACTCTGTCGCCTTAAGCTTTATGCAAAAAGTATCAAAATTAATCTTAATAAGATAATTTGACAGTCCAGAAACTATTAGCAAAGGAACGACTGCTTAAGGTCTGGTTTACCCTCTCAATATACGTATTTATTATTTTGAAAAAGCTATATTTTCTGTAGAGTCCGTAGCCCCTATTTTCTACATCAAAATAAAACAACCATAGCCTTCTAAATTAATTCAATTTACCTCGATGTTTTACAGATTGTGGGGCTGGCTACTGATGTCAAAGGCCTAGGAACTGAAGCTAATAGCAAATGAAGCAGCGACCAATACATTTTGTCCGTAGCCCTGTAGAGTCCGTAGCCCCTTGAATATTAGGATTTTAAAACCTTAATATTTTTGTGTTTGTCTTCCTTTACTCAAAATCTCATTAAGTTTCATGTGTTCTGAATAAATAAAATTTGTTTCAACTCAATTTTGCTATCTGACACCCAAAGAATGGTTATGTGTTGATAGAAAATCGAAAAAGTTAAATGTGATTGACAGTGTTTGAAGGAGTCCTAACTAAACCTTGTACTCTTGTATTCTTTCTGATATGAACAATGTAAAATTTGGGGTTTCAATTCAAGAAAATGAGTAGGATTAAACCCATTTTAGCGATCTAATTTTACCAAATTATGTTTAAATTAAGCAATTCAACAGGGGCTACGGACTCTACAACAAACATAGCCGCTACATTTACTAAACATATGAATTAATTTTTCGGTTGTTTGATACATGTATAAATATGAGGCCCCTCACAAGGAAAAGAGCTCTAGACATTAATTACAATGATCTGGACACTGGACCAGAAAATAATAGTTCTGGACAACATGCTGATAACTCACTTGGTCTAAAAGTCAAGATGAGGTATCGAGAAAATGTCAAGAAGGACCCTGAAAGATTACAGAAACAAATGAAACTTAGTGAGATTTGCAGTAAAAGAAGATAAAAACAAAGTTATTAAGGTTTAAAGTCCTAATTTTCAAAGGACTATGGACTCTATGGGGCTACGGACAAACTGTATTGGTCGCTGATTCATTTGCTATCAGCTTCAGTTCCTAGGCCTTTGACATCAGTAGCCAGCGCCACAATCTATAAAACATCAAGGTAAATTGAATTAATTTAGAAGGCTGGGGTTGTTTTATTTTCTATGTGCAAAATAGGGGCTATGGACTTTACCAAAAATATGGCTTTTCAAAATAGAAAGTATGTATTTTGAGAGTGTAAACCAGACCTTAAGCATTTTACCTTCGCTAATAGTTCTGGACTGTCAAATTATGTATGTATGTGTGTGTGTCTTTGGAATGGATCTCCTCTGAAACCAGTTAAGGTACACTTTTCAAATTTTGCCTTTTGGTAGTACACAGGATGTAGATGGCACTGGGCTACTCTTGGCATGACCTTGACCCTAACATGACCCCAAAGGTCAAAGGTATGACTGTCATATATCTCCTAAATTATCGGAGTTACACTTCTGAAACTTTTGTTATTGGATGGCCCTTGAATATAGAATAAATTGGGCTACTTTTGGTGTGACCTTGACCTCAACATGACCCCAAGGTCAAAGGTCGAAAAAGTATGACTTTGCCCTATCTTCTAAACTGTTGGAGTTACACTTCTGAAACAAGGTTATTGGATGGCCGTTGGAACACAGAATTAATTAGGGTACTTTTGGTGGACCTCAACATAACCCCAAGGTAATGGTAATAAAGTATGAGTTTGCCATATCTTCTAAACTATAGGAGTTACACTTCTGAAACTTTGCTTATCAGTTAGAATGTTCTTTGTTAATTTTTATGCCCCCGCATCATATGATGCCGGGGGCATATAGTTTTTGGGTTTTCCGTACGTGCGTACGTGCGTACATGTGTACGTCCGTCTGTACGTGTGTGTGTACGTACGTACGTACGTACGTGATCCTGTAACCTCAGGTTAAAGTTTTTGTAACAGGTAGAGCCTGAACTTTTAGAACTCATATTTTCCTAACCTTTTGATGGAACTGGTTCATCTTTGGTATGATGATAGATATAGGTCCAAAGTTTTATTAAGCAATACCCCCACCCATGCCTGTGACCTCAAGGTCAAGGTCACAGACTTAGAAATTTTCAATGTTAAAGACACAGGTTAAGGTTTTTGTAACAGGTAGACTTGAACATTTTAGAACTCATATTTTCCAGACCATTTGATGGAATTAGTTCATATTTGGTATGATTATAGATATAGGTCCAAAGTTTTATTCAGCGATACCCCCACCCATGCCCATGGCCTCAAGGTCAAGGTCATGGACTTAGAAATTTTCCATGTTAAAGACTCCAGTTAAGGTATTTGTACCTGGTAGAACCTGAACTTTTTCTGATGGCTTTGGTTCATATGATGATAGATATAGGTACAAAGTTTTATTCAGCAATACCCCCACCCATGCCTATGACCTCAAGGTCAAGGTCACAGGCTTAGACAATTTTAATGTGAAAGATTTTAAAGAGCTCCAGTTTTCCAAACTATATCATGGATTTGGCTTATGTATGCTATGATGATAGATACAGGTCCTAATGTTTATTTGGCAATACCCCCACTCATGCCTATGGCTTCAAGGTCAAGGTCACACACTTAGAAATCTTTAATTAGATATTTTAAGAGTTGATATTTTCCAAATTGTGCGATGGATTGAGTTGATATTTGGTATGATGTTAGATACCTGTCCATTTTATTCACCTATACCCCCACCCATGCCCATGAGCTCAAGGTCAAGGTCACAGACTTAAAAATTTTTAATTATCCCCTCGCACAACATAGCTCTAGCGTCTATATTTCTTCACTGATTTCAATATAACTTCACACAAATGTTCCTTATGACAATATCTCAAGCGAGTTTGACTTTCAAGGTCATGACCTCAAGGTCAAGGTCACTGTGGCTATTTTTAGAAAAACTTTGTCATCGCTCTAGCGCTTACATTTCTTCACCGATTTCAATATAACTTCACACAAATGTTCCTTATGACAATATCTCGAGCCATTTCGACTTTCAAGGTCAAGGTCACTGTGGCTATTTTTAGAAAAACTTTGTCATAGCTCTAGCGCCTGCATTTCTTCACTGGTTTCAAAATAACTTCACACAAATGTTCCTTATGACAATACCTCGAATGAGTTTGACTTTCAAGGTCAAGGTCACTGTGGCTATTTTTAGAAAAAACTTTGTCATTGCTCTAGCGCTTACATTTTTTCACCAATTTCAATATTACTTCACACAAATGTTCCTTATGACAATATCTCTAGCAAGTTCCACTTTCAAGGTCAAGGTCACTGTGGCTATTTTTAGAAAAACTTTGTCATAGCTCTAGCGCCTGCATTTCTTCACTGGTTTCAAAATAACTTCACACAAATGTTCCTTATGACAATACCTCGAATGAGTTTGACTTTCAAGGTCAAGGTCACTGTGGCTATTTTTAGAAAAAACTTTGTCATTGCTCTAGCGCTTACATTTTTTCACCAATTTCAATATTACTTCACACAAATGTTCCTTATGACAATATCTCTAGCAAGTTCCACTTTCAAGGTCAAGGTCACTGTGGCTATTTTTAGAAAAACTTTGTCATAGCTCTAGCGCCTGCATTTCTTCACTGGTTTCAAAATAACTTCACACAAATGTTCCTTATGACAATACCTCGAATGAGTTTGACTTTCAAGGTCAAGGTCACTGTGGCTATTTTTAGAAAAACTTTGTCATTGCTCTAGCGCTTACATTTTTTCACCAATTTCAATATTACTTCACACAAATGTTCCTTATGACAATATCTCTAGCAAGTTCCACTTTCAAGGTCAAGGTCACTGTGGCTATTTTTAGAAAAACTTTGTCATCGCTCTAGCACTTACATTTCTTCACCGATTTCAATATAACTTCACACAAATGTTCCTTATGACAATATCTCGAGCAATTTCGACTTTCAAGGTCAAGGTCACTGTGTCCATTTTTAGAAAACTTTTGTCATCGCTCTAGCGACTACATTTCTTCACTCAGTTCAATAAAACTTCACACAAATGTTCCTTATGACAATACCTCGAGCAAGTTCGACTTTCAAGGTCAAGGTCACTGTGGCTATTTTTAGAAAAACATTGTCATTGCTCTAGCGCTTACATTTTTTCACCAATTTCAATATAACTTCTCACAAATGTTCCTGATGACAAGGTCACACACTTAGAAAATTTTGTTGCAACATGGATTTTCGGGGTGAGGCGGGGCCCTTGGCGGGGGCATCTGTGTCGTCTGGACACATTTCTAGTTTAACTTACATGGAGTTTTGGCTAGCTGACACATAGTCATTAGCGTTATTCATAGAAAAAGCGGATGTTTGCGATGGTATACCATCGACTGCGTGATCTAGTAAGTTAAGACTAATTTTGATACTTTTTGCATGAAGCTTAAGGCCACAGAGTGCAATAACCCTGGGAAATGGAAAAATATAACAAAGGTAGGGTTTTATATTTTCCATCCTGAAATTTTACTTCATTGACCAAATTTTATTTTGTAAAAAAATCTAAAAGTAGGCATATGTCTTCATTATTTTAGAACCATGTGAGAAGTAATATTGGAGATACACAACCTTGAAAAAGAAAAAAAAAATGTGACACAGTATAACATAGGCAAAATGGCAATTTTTGGGTATATAATGTTTTATAAAAGCAATATGCATATCAATACACCCAATAATGAGACATGTCATGAAAGCCTAATACTCTGCTATATGAACATAAAAAGTAAACCTGGCTGAGGTCAACTATCTTTGTGTTTCTACCGCATAACATGCCCAAGGTGTTGATGCAGAAGGGTAATGGGCATCGACAAGCATGGTTGTTAAGAAACTGCAGAGACCAGTTTTGAGTAACCATAGTAACAACAGGATGGTCCTTTTTGAATTTAAGGATATTAATTTGATCTGATAAATGTGAAACATTTAAAACGGGGATAGCTGCCAAATGAAGACCTTTGTGCACAATAACTGTGTTTTTTCATGGTGTCTGTGTTCGTGGTTTATAATTCAGAATAGGATGCTGTTCACAACACAATTTCAAGCCTAACAAAGCATTAAGACATGTGCCTACTTCTTCTGCAATTGCAATTTAATGTCTTTTAGCAAAGGGTTCTAAAACTGTGCATTTTACTATGGATTAGCCACCTAGTGGTTTAATTCAGAGTATTACGTAGGGTCTGTAGCCCCATACTGAAAGAAAATCCAATTGCAGCTTTAAGTATATGAACTACTAACAGACAAAGCTGGTCTTCGTTTTTTGAAAACGCATTGTTTTTTTTAAATCCCAAGTGCACAATCTGGAAAGTTTTCTCACAAACTTTTTTTTGTGTTATTTAAATATTGATCAGCTGTTAATTCTTGTTCTGAGTTATCAAATTTAATGTTTATTCTCAAAAGTTCCAATGAATTTGCTGATTTTTGCTGTTAAAATCTTTTTACAAAGTTTAAGTAACATGGCTTTAGTCTCATGTTCATGAAAACATTAACTGAGGAAATTAAATGCCTGTCTTTGTAGAGTCCGTAGGCCCCAGAACAAGATAGAAGAATCCGGTAAAAAAGATATTATTAGATGACATGCTCAATGTATGGATGAATATTTGAAAGCCACTATGTCTTACTATCAGAAAATGAATTTTAAATGTGCAGATTGGATATGAATGAATTTTTTCAAGTCAGATTACCAAATTCACATGTTTCTAATTTGGTTGTGTAATAAAAATTTTCACAATGCATCAATGTTTAACATTCTGAGTCAAAAAATATCAAAATGGCAGTTTTTCAAATCAGAAAAGCAATTCATTGTATTGTTTAGTTTGAAAAAGCCTTCAATGATAATAAGAATTGTAAAGAACTGTTTTTGTAGAGTCCGTAGCCCCCCAGAAGCTGTCACAATTTGATATGTAACACGAAACTACTGTTAACCGTAATGGCATAAGATATTAAGGTTTGGTTGTCTGAAGTCTAAAGCCCAATTTGGTAACAGAATTAAGTTTTTCCCTCAAGTTTTCTTCAGATACAATAAAAGTTCATGCATCTGTGCAAAAATGTATATTCTTTAGGAAATTTCCTCTTGCCATATTGTATCAAAAACTCAATGTACAAGCCAGTACTATTTTATTTTGTAATTGTTGACCTTTTTCCTCAAAATTGTTCAAATGATGTCATTTAATTCAATTAAATGTCTAAAAAAATGCCATGATATGCTCTTACATGTAGAGTCCGTAGCCCTTTTCACCCTCTTACCCATTTTGATCTGAATCTTGAAAACGGCCAATCAGAAACTTGTACTGTTTCAGAATTTTGCAGAGGAAGGTTCATATATGAAAACCCAAATACCGAAAATTATATGCATTGATGTTGATTTTTTACCAAATGTGACACACAAAGTGACACCCTGATCTTGTCTCAGCCGATAGGGAAAATCTTTAAAAATCTTCTTCTCTGAAACCACAAGGCCCAGGTCTTTGATATTTGGTATGAAGCTTCATCTAGTGGACCACTACCAAGATTGTTCAAATTATAACCCTGGGGCGAAAAATGCCCCCGCCCCGGGACCCTTTGGTTTGACATGGGCTTATATAGGGAAAGTCTTGAAAAATCTTCTTCTCTGAAACTGCAAGGCCCAGGTCTTTGCTATTTGGTATGAAGCTTCATCTAGTGGACCCCTACCAAGATTGTTCAAATTATAGTGCTGGGGCCAAAAATGGCCCCACCTGCGGGCCCTTTGGTTTTAGATAGGCTGAAATAGGGAAAATCTTAAAAAATCTTCTTCTCTTAAACTGCAAGGCTAAGGTCTTTGATATTTGGTATGAAGCTTCATCTTATGGACCTCTACCAAAAGTGTTCAAATTATAGCCCTGGGGCCAAAAACCCCCGGGCCCTTTGGTTTTTCATAGACTTATATAGGGAAAATCTTGAAAAATTTTCTTCTCTGAAACCACAAGGCCTAGGTCTTTGATATTTGGTATGAAGCTTCAGCTGGTTGACCTCAACCAAGATTGTTCAAATTATAGCCCTGAGACCAAAAATGCCCCCACCTCAGGGCCCTTTGGTTTTACATAGACTTATATAGGATATAGGGAAAATCTTTAAAAATCTTCTGTGAAACCACAAGGCCTAGGTCTTTGATATTTTGTGTCAAATCTCATCTAGTGGACCTCTATCAAGATTGTTCAAATTATAGCGCTGGGGCCAAAAATGCCCCCACCCCGAGACCCTTTGGTTTTACATAGACTCATATAGGGAAATCTTTAAAAAACTTCATCTCTGAAACTGCAAGGCCCATGTCTTGATATTATGTATGGAGCTTCATCTAGTGGACCTCTACCAAGATTGTTCACATTATATCCCTCTGGCCACAAATGCCCCCGCCCCTGGGCCCTTTGGTTTTACATAGACTTGTATAGAAATAATCTTTGAAAATCTTCTTCTCTGAAACAGCAAGGCCCAGGTCTTTGATATTTGGTGTAAAGCTTCATCTAGTGGACCTCTATCAAGATTGTTTAAATTATAGCCCTGAAGCCAAAAATGCCCCCGCCCCAGGGCCATTTGGTTTTACATAGGCTTATGTAGTGAATATCTTTAAAAAAATCGTCTTCTCTGAAACCGCATAGCTGAGGCCTTTGATATTTGGTGTGTAGCCTCATCTAGTGGACCTTTGCCAAGATTGTTCAAATTATAGCCTTTATTGATATTTGGTATGATTCTTCACCTTTTAGACCTCCCTCAACATTATGCACATTGTAACCCAGGGGTAAATAATGGTCCTCCCCGGGGCCCACTTGTTACTCTATGGATCAGGTGAGCGATCCAGGGCCATCATGGCCCTCTTGTAGAATTTATGAGCATGACAAATCTCATGCTCTTGAGTTGAGCATGAAAAAATGATAGCCTCGGGGCCAGGTACTGATAAATTCTCTTCTAATTCTTCTTTTGCTGCATAATTTGTAACTCGAATACGCATGCAACTGTTAGTTTAAATTAATGCTAAACGAGAATGTTGGCCTGTCATGCTCTTCAAAAAGGTTGTGTCTCCCTACTTCCTTAAAACTGTCTTGAATGTATGTGACTTTCTCCGAGCATGCACACTTTATATTTCATTTGACAGACATCAGGGGCCTGTTGTTCAAAGCATTGTTACCTTAAAGAGCTCGTTAGTGGTGGAATTGTTAACTGTTCTAGCTGGTACAATATCGAAAATTTTGGTATTTTTGCTGAATTTTTTTAGCATATTTGCTATATTTAATGATCAAAGTTTTAAAGATTCGTTAACTAACAGCGTTGTTAGTTTTGAACAACTGGCCCCTGCTTTTTTGTTGTGCCTGCTATTTAGCATGGGGCAGTATAGGAGTCCAAATTTCCGCTTTGTTTCTTCATCCATTCATCTGTTTGTCACACCGTCAACATTTGCGACCACCCTAGCGTTCACTCAGATGGCCAAGTTTACCACAGCCCGACATATGCTTTAGCAGAATTCTTGTTCATCTCTGCCTCTGTGTTCTTGTCGACTGAACATTTGGCTTGCTCATTTCTGTTGCTGCATTCTTTGCCTGTTTATCAACCAGGGGCCAGTTGTTCAAAGCATCGTTAGCTTAACGAGCTCGTTAGTGATCATATTGTTAACTGTTCTAGCAAGATTAATATTCAAAATTTTGGGATTTTTGCTGCTCACATTTTTTCGGCAAAAATATTAGCATATTTGCAATAAGAAATGATCAAAGTTTTAATGATACGTTAACTAATGACATCGTTAGTTTTGAACAACTGGCCCCAGCTCATTTCCTTTGTTTCCTTGGATGTCCTTATGACAAGGTACCCAGTGTACCTTTATGCCATTACCCTTTTCACTGATGTATTCTGTTCATATTGTCTTTGGTGTCAAGCACTGTACAGTAGAACTTTGATGGCTCGAACACCGATGGCTCGAACACCGATGGCTCGAACACCGATGGCTCGTTTACCATGGCTGAGTCAAACTCGCTCTTGAGCCCCTAGGGAAATCCTCTTCATAAGAAATAGTGGGGGATAATTAAGAAGATTTTAGCCTTTTATCCTGCAAAT
The DNA here is from genome assembly GCA_963580285.1 of Lucinisca nassula. Lineage (NCBI taxonomy): Eukaryota > Metazoa > Mollusca > Bivalvia > Lucinida > Lucinidae > Lucinisca > Lucinisca nassula. The sequence continues at coordinate 141,545,008 of OY757014.1, forward strand.
GTATGCTGTGTGTACTCATTAGAATCGCCTTGGTGAGACGATTCCAATGAGTACACACAGCATACATTTTCATTATAGAACATCGAAAAGAACTCCAAAGTATCTTGTTATGACTCTTGGCAGTAACCCTCAATGGCTCGAACTACCGCTGTGTCGAATAAATTTTCACAGTCCCAAAGGGGTTCGAGCCATCGAAGTTCTACTGTATCTTGTTTCTGGGTACCAGGCTCCCACATGCTGTTCTGGAGCCAGTTGTTCAAAGTATTGGTAGCTTAACGAGCTCGTTAGTGGTCATATTGTTAACTGTTCTAGCAAGTACAATATAGAAAATTCTGGTATTTTTGCTGGAAAAATGTGAGCAGCTTTTGTATTTGCAAAGCTGCTCACATTTTTTCAGCAAAAATATTAGTATTTTCACCATACTGAATGATCAAAGTTTTAACGATACGTTAGCTAACGACGTCGTTAGTTTTAAACTACTCGCTCCTGATCTCAGGCTGACAGTCTGTAAGAAATAGATTACTAAATTGATTGATTGATTTGAGGTTAAACATCCCCATCAACACTGTTTAGGTTATTTTGGAGATGTTGCTTCCAATTTTTTTGGGACTTTTACCTGACATTGAGATGAAATGACATCCCGAGCCCTGCCACCCATTGAAACCAATAGGGTTCATATGCTTGGACGGTCTGACTCTCACCACTTTGCCTGGGCAGGCTTAGACCTTCTAAGCAGTTTACCAGTACTCATGCATGTGCGGTCGGTATCAGCTCCATGGGTAGTGGCACCTAAAAAGCAACTCAGTCTGATACCTCTGAATTTTGAAATTGACTACTGATATATATGAAGAGGTTAATTCACCTTGTGTTTAGTAGAAGACAGGAAATACCACCCCCCCCCCCCCCCATTCCCTGAAAAGCCCAAGTCTTGAGTGAAATTTCCAGTATTCCGAACACGATGTTGGTTAACTCTTTTCCAGCTGAATATTTAAATAAGCCACACCCAAACAATTATGCTGAACAATAAAAACTTAGCAAACTTTTATCTGTTTGTTTGTTTGATTTAAGAAATAGATCAGCACTAGCAGTGATTTATTGAGTGATAGATCATTGTTTAGAGGTCAGTTGTAAAGTAGAACAAATCACAAGCACATAGCGCAAGTGATTTGGATACTTACTACTGACTGACAAACAGTGGTCTACCACTCAATAAATCACGGCACTAGAGCTGATTGAACTTTGAACCCTTTAAGCGGTTTACCATTACTCATGTGCAGTCGGTTTCAGCTCTGCGTGGAAGCATCCATTCTTCAGGCCCCAATGGGCCGGAGCGAACTTTTATTCCATAAGATTTTTGTGAAGTGTACTTGCATTTGTTTTTACTAGGCTAGTGCTCATGATTTGTATCCCAAGAAGATCTATTGTATTATTACAGGAGCATATCATTTCACTCACAAGTGAAATTATATGCTCCTGATTATTATCATTAACCAGGTGTTCCAACAGAAAACTCTGGTTATTAAAATGATGTACATGGGCTGGCGGGTGGACGGGTGGGCATCAACATTTTGTTTTCGGAGCCTAACTCCCCAACCATTTGAAATATTTTAATGATACTTGGTGGGATTAAAGAACAGGTCAGTGCTGAGTGGCCTGTGCGAGAGTGACAACTCTGCTTGTCTTCGTTTTTGAATTAACTCCCCTGGTCAATATTTTTACTTTATTTTCGTTTCCAGAGCATAACTCGGCAACAGTTTGAAATATTTCAGTAATACTTGGTAGGATTACAGAACAGGTTGCGGAGTGCCGCATGCAAGAAGAACTCTGCTTGTCTTCATTTTCGAAATATCTTCCCTTATCCATATTTTTAAACATTCTGTTTCCGGAGCATAACTCCACAACTGTTTGAAATATTTTTAACGATACTTGGTAGGATTATGGAACAGGTCAGTGCGGAGTGTCACATGCATGAATGACAAATCTGCTTGTATCTCCCCTGATCCATATTTTTTCTTCATTTTCTTTTCCGGAGCAACCCAATCAAGAATGACAACTCTGCTTGTCTTCTTTTTCGAATTAACTCCCCTGATCCATATTTTTCAACATTTTGTTTCCAGAGCATACCTCTGCAACCGTTTGAAATATTTTAATGATACTTGGTAGGGTTGTAGCACAGGTCAGTGATGAGTGTGAGCCATTTAATCATTAACCGCTTGACGCTTATGACCTACAAAGAGGGTTGATGCGTCGTTAAACACGAAATCATCATCATCATCAGTGAGGAGTGTTGTGTGCAAGAATGACAACTCTTCTTGTTAGCTCACCGTCACGTAGTGACGAGGTGAGCTTTTGGGATCACTTTTTGTCCGTTGTGCGTGCATCCGTGCGTGCATCCGTGCGTGCGTAAACAATTTCTTTAAACGACATCTCCTCCTAAACCACTGATCGGATTTTGACCAAACTTCACAGGAATGATCCTTAGGTGGTCCCCTTTCAAAGTTGTTCAAATGGTTCCGGTCCGTTGCACATCTAGGTCACAGGAGCCAAAAATAGATTTTTTTCACCAAAAACTTAAATAATCTTCTTCTCTGAAACCACAAGGCCCAGGTCCTTGATATTTGGTATGAAGCTTCATCTAGTGGACCCCTACCAAGATTGTTCAAATTATAGTGCTGGGGCCAAAAATGCCCCCGCCCCGGGGCCCTTTGGTTTTACATAGGCTTATATAGGGAAAATCTTTAAAAATCTTCTTCTCTGAAACCACAAGGCCCAGGACTTTGATATTTGGTATGAAGCTTCATCTAGTGGACCCCTACCAAGATTGTTCAAATTATAGTGCTGGGACAAAAAATGCCCCCGCCACGGGGCCCTTTGGTTTTACATTGGCTTATATAGGGAAAATCTTTAAAAATCTTCTTCTCTGAAACCACAAGGCCAGGTCTTTTATATTTGGTATGAAGCCTTATCTAGTGGACCCCTACCAAGATTGTTCAAATTTTAGTGCTGGGACAAAAAATGCCCCCGCCACGGGGCCCTTTGGTTTTACATTGGCTTATATAGGGAAAATCTTTAAAAATCTTCTTCTCTGAAACCACAAGGCCCAGGTCTTTGATATTTGGTATGAAGCTTCATCTAGTGGACCCCTACCAAGATTGTTCAAATTATAGTGCTGGGACAACAAGGCCCAGGTCTTTTATATTTGGTATGAAGCTTCATCTAGTGGACCCCTACCAAGATTGTTCAAATTTTAGTGCTGGGACAAAAAATGCCCCCGCCACGGGGCCCTTTGGTTTTACATTGGCTTATATAGGGAAAATCTTTAAAAATCTTCTTCTCTGAAACCACAAGGCCCAGGTCTTTGATATTTGGTATGAAGCTTCATCTAGTGGACCCCTACCAAGATTGTTCAAATTATAGTGCTGGGGCCAAAAATGCCCCCACCCCGGGGATCTTTGGTTTTACACAGGCTTATATAGGGAAAATCTTTAAAAATCTTCTTCTCTGAAACCACAAGGCCCAGGACTTTGATATTTGGTATGAAGCTTCATCTAGTGGACCCCTACCAAGATTGTTCAAATTATAGTGCTGGGACAAAAAATGCCACCCCCCCCCCCCCCCCCCCCCCACGGGGCCCTTTGGTTTTACATTGGCTTATATAGGGAAAATCTTTAAAAATCTTCTTCTCTGAAACCACAAGGCCCAGGTCTTTGATATTTGGTATTAAGCTTCATCTAGTGGACCCCTACCAAGATTGTTCAAATTATAGTGCTGGGGCAAAAAATGTCCCCGCCCCGGGGCCCTTTGGTTTTACATAGGCTTATATAGGGAAAATCTTTAAAAATCTTCTTCTCTGAAACCACAAGGCCCAGGACTTTGATATTTGGTATGAAGCTTCATCTAGTGGACCCCTACCAAGATTGTTCAAATTATAGTGCTGGGGCAAAAAATGCCCCCGCCCCGGGGCCCTTTGGTTTTACATAGGCTTATATAGGGAAAATCTTTAAAAATCTTCTTCTCTGAAACCACAAGGCCCAGGACTTTGATATTTGGTATGAAGCTTCATCTAGTGGACCCCTACCAAGATTGTTCAAATTATAGTGCTGGGACAAAAAATGCCCCCGCCACGGGCCCTTTGGTTTTACATTTGCTTATATAGGGAAAATCTTTAAAAATCTTCTTCTCTGAAACCGCTAGGCCCAGGTCTTTGATATTTGATGTGTAGCTTCATCTAGTGTACCTTTGCCAAGATTGTTCAAATTATAGCCTTTGTTGATGTTTGGTATGAAGCTTCACCTTTAAGACCTCCCTCAACATTATGCACATTAAAGCCCTGGGGCCAATAATGGCCCTCTCTGGGGCCCACTTGTTACACTATGGATCAGGTGAGCGATCCAGGGCCATCATGGCCCTCTTGTCTTTGTTTTTGGACTATCTCTCCTGATCCATTTTTGTCGCGCCTGCTATTAGCATGGCGCGATATAGGCGCCCGGTTTTCCGTCCGTTTGTCCGTCCGTTCGTTCGTCCGTTCGTCAAGGCGTCAACATTTGCGACCACCCTAGCGTTCACCCTAAGGTTCAAGTTTACCACAGGCGCGACATAGCCTTCGGCGGAATTCTTGTTTTACTTTATTTTCCGTTTCTGAAGCATAACTCAACAACAGTTTGAAATATTTCAATGATACTTTGTAGGAGTGCAGAACAGGTCATTGCTGAGTGTCACGTGCAAAAATGTCAACTCTGCTTGTCTTCATTGTTTTATGTGGATTAGATGTTTTTGAATGAAACCGACTTAAGGACAACCAGGAGAAAGCTATTTAACCCAAATATTATCCTGCTGAATAAATTACATCAGCCACACCAATTTGTGGCTATCCACCAATCAATTACTTAAAATAGTGCTGTATCCATTCAATTCACAAACTGCATTTTTAGCTCACCTGGGCCGAAGGCTCCAGGGGAGCTTATAGTATAGTGGGTCCTCCGTCGTCTGTCTGTCCACACTTTTGAGCAGCTATATCTCTGCAGCCTGCAGGCGGATCTCAATCATTTCTCATCTGTACCATGCCTCTGGTGGGGCATTGATGACATAAACTTTTTTTTGAAATCGCACGAAAACTTTGGTTGCAATGGCAACCACAAGGTCCCATAGACTTACAATGGGAAAATGCTTGTCATCACCGTAGCGCCTTCAGTTTTGATCGGATCTTCCTGAAACTTATATGTAAGGTGGCTGGGGATGAAATCTCGGATGAGTTTGAAAACCAGCCAAGTCGACCCATTTATCATAGAGTTATGTCCCTTTGATTGCTGAAAATGCAGATTTTTTTTATCTTGTCATCACCGTAGCCCCATCTGTTTTGATCTGATCTTTCTCAAACTTATATTTAAGGTTGCTGGGGACAAAACCTCGGATGAGTTTGAAAACCAGCCAAGTTGGCCCATTTATCGTAGAGTAATGTCCCTTTGATGGCTGAAAATGCCGATTTTTGACCTTGTCATCAACGTAGCCCTTTCAGTTGTGATTGGATTTTTCTGAAACTTATAGGTAAGGTGGCTGGGGATAAAACCTCAGATGAGTTCGAAAACTGGTTAAGTCGGCCCATTTATCATATAGTTACGTCCCTTGATTGCTGAAAATCCTGATCTTTTACCGTGTCATCACTGTAGCCCCTTGAGTTTTGATCGGATCTTTCTGAAACTTATATGTATGGTGGCTGGGGATAAAACGTCGGATGAGTTCGAAAACTGGCCAAGTGGGCCCTTTTGTTGTAGAGTTACGTCCCTTTGATTGCTGAAAATGACAATTTTCGACCTTGTCATCACTGTAGCCCCTTCAGTTTTGATTGGATTTTTCTGAAACTTATATGTAAAGTGGCTGGGGATAAAACTTTGGATGAGTTCTAAAACCGGCCAAGTCGGCCCATTTGTCATAGAGTTACGTCCCTTTGATTGCTGAAAATGCCGAATTTTGACCTTGTCATCACCGTATCCCCTTCAGTTTTGATAAGATCTTTCTGAAACTTATATGTCGGGTGACTGGGGATAAAACCTCGAATGAGTTTGAATACTGGCCAGTAAGCCCATTTATCATAGAGTTACATCCCTTTGATTTCTGAAAATGCCGATTTTTGACCTTGTCATCAACGTAGCCCCTTCAGTTTCAATCGGATCTTTCTAAAACTTATATGTAAGGTGGCTTGGAATAAAACCTTGGATAAGTTCGAATACCGGCCAAGTCTGCACATTTATTTCAGAGTTACGTGCCTTTGATTGCTGAAAATGCCGATTTTTTACCTTGTCATCAACGTAGCCCCTTCAGTTTTGATCAGGGGCCAGTTGTTCAAAGCATCGTTAGCTTAACGAGCTCGTTAGTGGTCATATTGTTAAGTGTTCTAGCAAGTTCAATATCTAAAATTTTGGTATTTTTGCTGAAAAAATGTGTGCAGCTTTTACATCTGCAAAAGCTGCTCACATTTTTTCAGCAAAACTATTAGCATATTTGCCATAATAAATGATAAAAGTTTTAATGATACGTTAACTAACGACGTCGTTAGTTTTGAACAACTGGCCCCAGATCTTTTTGAAACTTATATGTGAGGTGGCTGGAGATAAAAACTCGGATGAGTTCGAAAACTGACCAGGTCGGCCCATTAATCATAGAGTTACGTCCCTTTGTTTGCTAAAAATGTCTATTTTTGGCCTTTTCATCACTGTAGCCCCTTCAGTATTGATTGGATCTTTCTGAAACTTAGATGTGATGTGGCTGGGGATAAAAAACTTGGATGATTTCGAAAACATGCCAAGTCGGCCCAATTTTGACCTTGTCATCAACGAGCCCCTTCAGTTTTGATCGGATCTTCCTGAAACTTACATGCTTATAAGTTGGTGTAAAAAGCTTGGGTAAGTTCGAAAGTTTGGCACTTCCTGAAACTTTGAATCTGTTAGCTCAGGTGAGCGATACAGGACCATCTTTATCCTCTTGTTTAGTACCAGTACAACCGGCTACTGGAGCCGGCCTCGGTAACTCAGTCAGATGCGCGTCTGACTGGTGATCAGGAGGACACGGGTTCGATACCTGCTGGGGTTGGCAACATTCTTTCATGGAGATTGATCATGAAATCTTTTCTACGGTCATTCTCTCCCTTCCGCTGATACAAGAAGGGCAGTTGTTAGTTTTTGACGAAAGAATGTGCACTGTACTGGTTAACCGCTAACGTATATGCCTGCCCAGGAAAGTGTGGATAGAAAAACTGACCGGCTCAAAAAGCCGTTAAACTCCAATACAAACAAAATAACCGGATACTAGAAAATATTTCTCCCTGGGAGATAGTCATTATATTTTGCCTAGATTTCTTGTTTTCTAAGCAAGAAAGCAATAAGGTGGGATATTCCATTCAGTACAAAATGCATTAACCCATTCAGTACCTTGGCAAATCTTTGCAAACAGTGCAGGCCAAGATCAGACGCCACAGAATGCGGCGTCTGATCAGGGCCTACACTGTTTGCAAAAAGTTAAGCCATTTCCCGAATGAATTTTGAAGAAAACACAACCTGACACCCCTAAATTATGAAACGGACTCCTGCTATGTATAAGGAGGAAGATTCCATTTGGTACAAAAAGGGTTAAATTTGCTCTTCATCTTTCTGATTGTTACAAACAGGTGTGAAGGCCGAACCAAAGAGGAAAAGAGATGTTTTATCCAAACTCAACAACCCGACTGTAACATCTAACTCCCGATCATCCCTCAGAACCCAAATATCACAGCCATCACTTGAGAGTCCTAGATCTTCTGCCACCAAATCAACACTGACTAGTTCCAGATCTCCTGTAGATCGTGTGAAAAAATCTGCATCAAGTACACGCCGTGGTACAAAATCTAGAAATCCTTCGCCTTCTGATGTGTTGAACTTATCTGACTTAACAATCGGGACACAGAATTCAGCAGAATTTAAGAACAGTAGTATGACTGTCTGTTCACAAGACTTAGACTGTAACACTGATACTTTGCTGTCTTCAAATAAAAACCAGTCCAGTTCAGGTTCTGAAAGGAGCAGTGAAAGCCAGTCAAGTTCTAAGAGTGTGGATTGGTCAAGTTCAAAACAGGATGGTAGTGACGAGCCTGGTAATGAGAGTGAAAACTCAACAAGTGAGAATTTGGACGAATCTTTGATAATATTATCAGACAAATCTCCATCATCATCATCTCATAGATCATTCACCTGTCTTGTGCTTCACTGTGAGACTGTGTTTACATCCCAGACAAAACTGAATCAACACATGAATCTGTTTCGACATTCACCTTGTAATCCTTGTCTCCGGGCTAAAGATGGGAAACTACTGCCAGATCCCATTTGCTATATGTGCCCAGATTGTGACCAAGACTTTAAGGTAAGACAGAAAAACAACAACAATTAACCCTCATCCTGCTGCATATTCAATTAAGCCACGCCCATTTCTGACTTTGATTTGATTTGATTGATTGATTTGAGGTTTAACGTCCCCGTCAACACTGTAAAGGTCATTTTGGAGACGTTGCTTCCAATTTTGTGGGACTTTTACCCGACATTGAGATGAAATGACATCTCAAGCCCAGTCGCCCAATGAAACCAATAGGGTTTATTAGCATGGACGGTCCACCTCGCACCACGGTTCCTGGACAGGCTTAGATCCTCTAAACGGTTTACCAGTACTCGTGTGCGGGCTGGATTCAGCTCTGCCTGGATGCATCGTGCAGCCCATATATTTCTTCAAGCCCCTATGGGCGGGGACGATCCGATCACTTGATGTAGTTTATTCCTAAAAATTCATAAATTGAATGTCAAACAGTGTAGATCCTGATCAGATGGCTTCTTCAGAAGCCATCTGATCTGGATCTACACTGTTTCCAAAGATAGGGGTTGTTGTGAACTGCATGACAACAATTAAACAGGGTGCCATTGCTCAAAGTAATTTTAGCTAAACATGCTCATTAGTGGCAAAATTGTTAACTGCTCTAGCAATAACAATTTCTAATACTCTAGTATTTTTGCTGAAAAAGGGTAAATAGCTTTTGCATCAACAAAACGGCCCCTGCCCATAGGGGCTTGAAGAAATATATGGGCATGATGCTTCCACGCAGAGCTGAATCCGGCCCGCACACTAGTACTGGTAAACCGCTTAGAGGATCAAAGCCTGTCCAGGAACCGCGGTGCGAGGCGGACCGTCCATGCTTATAAACCCTATTGGTTTCATTGGGCGACAGGGCTTGAGATGTCATTTCATCTCAATGTTGGGTAAAAGTCCCACAAAATTGGAAGCAACATCTCCAAAATGACCTTTACAGTGTTGACGGGGACGGTAAACCTCAAATCAAACAAACAAACAAAAAGCATCAACAAAAGCAACTCACATTTTTTTTCTGAAAAAAAAAAAATATAAGTATATTTGCCCTTTGAAATGATGAAAATTTTTATGATTTGTTAACTGACAAGATTCTCAGTTTTTGTACAATGCAACCCAAGACCCATTGTCTGAAACCACAAATGGCACGAATATGGTTCACCGGTAAATATCTTAGTGAGCCAAGATAGTTTGGGTCAAAAAAATATTTAGGCAAAATAAGCCTTTTTAGCTTGCCTGTACAAAGTATATGGAGAGCTATTGTTGTCACCACAGTTGTGCGCGTTTGCGTGTGTGTGTGAGTTCGTGTCACACTGCATTTAAGTTTTTCAAATTCTTATATCTCAATAGTCACTCATCACAGACTACTCATATTTGGAACTTCAGTACCTGGGAGGGTCTTCTGATGTTCAAAGAGAACAGACCCCTGGGTTCATGCCCCGGGGTGGGGCTAGGGGTCAAAATCTAGAACACCTATGTAATACTGTGTTAAAATTTTTGAAATGCTTATATCTCTACAGTCACTCATCACAAAGCATTCATATTTACAACTTGGATACCTTGGAATGTCTTCTGAGATTCCAAGATGGCACACCCCTTGGTTCATGCCTGGGAGAGGAGGGGGATGAGATGGGGTTAGGGGTTAAAATCTAGGACACCCTTGTAATTTTCCATTATGCTAACAAGTTATAGACACAAGTGATTATACATCAGCTAACCATGTGACATAGGTTCAAGTGTAAAAGGAGGAAGGTCATGGTGACCTATATTTCACAGTTCAGTGATTTTGCCTTATATCTTGAAGACTATTTGTTGGAGAAATGTCATACCTGGGATATTAGTGCCATGTGACCCGATGATTTGCCTCCAAATATATATCTAGGTCACTGTGACCTATATTTCATGGTTTAGTGATTTTGCCTATTATCTTGAATACTATTTGAGGGTGAAATGTCATACCTGGATTATTAGTTCTATGTGATCCGATGATTGAGGTCAAAATATATCTAGGTCACTGTGACCTATATTTCATGGTTCAATGATTTCGCCTATTATCTTGAATACTATTTGATAGAGAAATGTCATACCTGGATTATTAGTTCCATGTGACCCGATAATTAACCACAAAATATATCTAGGTCAGTGTGACTTATACACCCCAACCTCTTTATAACACTGTTGTTGCGGTCCAAAACAGAAACTGTGTTAGTTAAACAACCGTGTTATATCCAAACAGAAGTGTGTAGATATACACATTTTGGGGATCCATCTTGAAACCATGTTATATCCAAACTGTGTTATAATGAACCATATTATAATGAGGTTGTGGTGTATTACATGGTTCAGTGATTTTGCCTATTATCACAAATACTATTTGAGGAAGAAATAGCATACCTGGGTAATTAGTTCCATGTGACTCCATGATTGACCTCAAAATATATCTACCTCATTGTGTCCTTTATTTCATGGGTCAGTGATTTTGCCTATTATCTTGAATACTATTTTGATGGAGAAATGTTTTAACTGGGATATTACTTCATTGCAACTCGATGATTGACCTCAAAATATATGTAGGTTTCTGTGACCTATATTTCATGGTTTAGTGACTTTGCCTTAATATATAGTGAATACTATTTGATGGAGAAATTTCATTCCTGAATAATCAATTTCATGTGACCGGATGAATGACGTACAGTGATTCTGCCATATATTTTGAATACTCTTTCTTGGAGAAAATTCAAACCTGAATCAATTGCTGACCCATACGAATTTTACCTTACAATTTGGACACTATTTGATTCTGAAATGTAATATCTGGAATATATGTTCCATGTGACCTGATGATTGACCTCAAAATATATGTAGGTGAGTGTGACCTATATTTCATGGTTCAGTAATTTTACCTTTTATCTTGAAGGCGCTAAACAGGTGAGCTATGCTGTCATGTGACAGCTCTTGTTCTTTTTGTGGGTTAGTTCTTTCTACAAAATAGGTAATATATATATACTGTATTCAGGCGTGTATTACCCACAGTTTTTTTCCCCTCAAATTAAAGGCCCAAGTTCAGGGTGTGGGTAATCCGCCCGAATTATTTTTGGACCATTTTTTTTTTTACTTTTGTCAGCTGAAAATACTATGCATCTCAATGTTATGCTATATCCCTTTCCCATTCCCGACATAAATAACGTTGTCGACTCAGTTTTACTTACACATGAGTAATATATAGAGGATATTTACTTTTTTGAGGTGGATATCAAAAATATTTCATCGAGTGTGTTGAAAAAATCCAAATTTTCACGGGTGCGAAGCACGAGTGAAGATTCAGATGTTTTCAACACATGAGATGAAATATTTTTGGTATCTGCCGATAAAAAAGGAAATTTTCTTTTTATTTTATAATTTTATATGGATATTTACGGTAATGGATCAATCGTATTTTGACCCGGCTATGGCGTCACAACTGTCAGTTTCAAAACATAAACAGATGGCCATTTTGAATACAGCAGTTTTACAGTTCAAAGAGTGCTTTTCAAGGTATTTTACATTGATAACATATGATTTTGGCAAGAAAAAGTAGTCTGGGCTGCTACTGTGAAAATAAAAAGGTCATGTTATTTTTCACTGTGTGAAAATATCTTTTTCTGTGAAAATATCATTTTTATTTATTTCAGATATGCATTGATTTCACTGCAGAGTATAAAATAAAACAATCTCCATTAGTAGCAAGCCCGATTTTGTGCTTACCATTCCTAAAACTCTGATTTTAAACGAAATAAACAAGTTATTTACCAATTTGTACACATGGTTTGTCTGATTTCCGGGAATTGAGAAGGTGTGTTTAGCTACAGTCAATTTGATTGGCTGCTATATTTGACTTGAGCGATCGTGGTCACTCAACTATATTCGTGCGTTTGCGTGAAACAAGAATGAGCTTTTACAAAAGGTTGCTACATTTTACCGGCGGAAAAGCCTAGCATTTTATCCCTTTTTCTCAACGCATTTAATAAATTCAGTAATATATGAACACTCATGTAAAATCCTCTATATATATTGACTTAATTAACCCATTTAGCACCAGAAACCCCAAAAAGGGTACCCTTTCAAACAGTGCATGCCCAGATCAGACGCCGCAGAACGCGGCGTCTGATCTGGGCCTTCACTGTTTGTAAAAAGATCAGCCATTTTCTGAAAAAAATTTGAAAAAAAACAACAAAAAAAACCTGACACCCCTTTCTTGTCGCGCCTGCTATTAGTATGGCGCGATATAGGCGCCCGGTTTTCCGTCCGTTCGTTCGTCCGTCAGTCCGTCCGTTTATCAAGACGTCAACACTTCCGACCACCCTAGCGTTCACCCTAATGGTCAAGTTTATTTCTCAAGAACTATAAGAGCTTCATTAATGATACTTAGTACAAACTTGTATCTGGGGATTGCAACTTAAATGCAGTGATCCATATTTGACCTTGACCTACATTTTATGGTACGAGGATTTTGTAAAATATTGCGACCACCCTAGCGTTCACCCTAATGGTCGAGTTTATTTCTCAAGAACTATAAGAGCTTCATTAATGATATTTGGTACAAACTTGAATCTGGGGATGGCAACATAAATGCAAGCATCCATACTTGACCTTGACCTACATTTCTTGGTTCACTGACTTTGTAAAATATTGCGACCACCCTAGCACCCACCCAAATGGTCAAATTAATTTCTCAAGAACTATAAGAGCTTCATTAATGATACTTGGTACAAACTTGTATCTGGAGATGGAAACTTAAATGCAAGTGTCTATATTTGACCTTGACCTACATTTCATGGTTCACTGACTTTGTAAAATATTGCCACCACCCTAGCATTCACCCTAATGGTTAAGTTCATTTCTCAAGAATTATTAGAGCTTCATTGATGATACTTAGTACAAGCTTGCATTTATGAATGGCAACTTTTATGCAAGCATCTATGTTTGACCTTGTCCTAGATGTCATGGTTTGGTGACTTTGCGCCACAACAGGCACGACATGGCCTTCGGCAGAATTCTTGTTTTGAAATGGACTCCTGCTATATATAAGGAGGAAGATTCTATCTGGTACAAAAAGGGTTAAAATAGCCTTCTTGAAGGGATTTCATCAGAGTACCTATGGTGCTGGTTTTAAAACAATTTTTTTTCATAAACACCCCTTGTACACATTAACTGTAACAAGTGAAACTCACCACAGTAAGTTTGCATTACGATAACTCACCCGTGCGACATAGTGCATTTTTTTCACATCTCCAAATGGCTACTTTTCTGATGAAAATCCGCGATATTTTTCTTATTTATACTGAAAACATAGGTTGTGAGTGCTTGTTAGAACTGCCTCATTGAGGCGGTTCTAACAAGTACCTACAATCTATGTCCTGGAGCAGAAAAAAGAAAAATAATGTTTAACCCTGTTAACACCAGTTTTCTCTATATAAAGTGGGGTTTAGGGGGGTGTTCATTTCACGGACTTGTTCACGTGATGTGAGCCATGCTCAGCTCACATGTGAGATGCCAAGTTCTCCAAAGGAAGATCGTATGATTTTCCCTAGGTATTGTGGTGTTGCCCACCTCTGATTACTGATCAGCTCACTATAAGTGAAATAATCTTAAAATCAAAATGGCAGTAAAAAAAATCAAACTATTAAAAATAGTAATAGTTAAAATTTTCCATTATTTGCAGACAACTGCGGAATGCCGAGATCACATGAGGAGTGCTAACCATCTTCCATACTTACCTCCCCTGAGAATAGCTGGCTACATCTGTCCTCAGTGTCTTGCCATATTCGAGAGCTTTGAAACTTGTTGGGACCATATTTCTGAACTTTCACATCGGTTTGTCAGTTACCCATTCTCAGGTAAGATTTCCTCATTCTTGCATAAATATCTATGCACATGGCTGTTTGAAGCCATTATCAAATGGACCGAAAGCCATCCTCAAACAGCAAAAACCATGTTCAAATCATGAAATTTGTGTGCTGTTTGAACATGGATTTGGAGCTTTTGATATCACAAAACTGGCCTTGCTTTGTTTACGTTGTGTTGAGCGACGTAAAGTTATTGCCATGAACGTAGCGTTTTAGGGTCTGTGATGACATCAGATGGTTACTGCGTAACAACGTCATTGTAAACAACATTTTGAACTGGCTGCCATGTTGGTTCGCCAGTCGCATTTGAAGAGTTTATATGGAGTTTATATGGAGCTTTTGGGCATTTTCGTCAAAATTTGCTATCGGAATTGTAAGTTATGCAAGAACAACGATCATCCTTGGTTATTTCATTGCATTAACATTTGCTGGATCCCTCGGAAGATATTTGAACATACGGCCTGGCGGCCTCATGTTCAAACAGCTTCCTCGGGACCCGGCAAATGTTAATGCATGAAGAACCATGGTTGATCCCTATACTTGATAATAGCCTGGAGCACTATGATGCAGTGGTAAAGTATTTGACTCGGGATTGAGAGGTACCGGGTTCAATCCCCACAAGCTTTTTGAGCAAAAGACTTTATCCACATTGCTTAGTACTGGTTTCTACCCAGGAAAAGAGGGCTGCATGGAAGATAAGAACATGTACATGTACTAGTTTGCTAAATGTGTATAAATTATGTCTCCCCCTGAAATTTTTTTTTCCGGAGAGACATATTGTTTTTCCCCCGGGCGTCTGTCTGTCCGTCTGCCCATCTGTCACAAATTCGTGTCCGCTCTATAACTTGAAAACCGTTCAAGCTTTCTTCACTAAACTTCATATAAATATTAATCAATATTAGATGACGTGCAGAGCGCAAGAACTATAACTCTCGCATTTATACTTTTTGAGTTATCTCCCTTGGAAGTTTGTCGGTATGTACGAGGGTAGGCTGAAAAGTTCTGAGCCTGACCAAGAAGCAGGCATCGAACAGCCATGAAATTTTGTATTCATTAAATCAAAACCTTTATTACTTGATTTGACTCAAATGAGTTCAAGTTTATTTGCAATAACGTAGAAATTCTAGACTTTGAAAATTGATACTAGCACGTTTTTGAGAAAATGGACAAAATCTGGCATAGTGGTGTCATCAAGTACCTCCATAAAAAGGGGTTAGCTCCTAAGGACATTCATGCCAATATGGTTGCTACATTAAGGGATGATGCTCCTTCGTATGCAACCGTGAAAAGGTGGGCAGCAAATTTTAAGATGGGCAAGGACGGCCTTGAAGATGATTGTTGGCCTTGTGGATGACCCACAACGGCAACAACTGAGGAAACCGTCAGCAAAGGGCACATGGCCGTGATGGATGACAGGCGTTTAACTGTGAATCAGTTAGCTAACACTGTTGGCATCTCCCTTGAGCGAGAAGAGAACATTCTACACAGTGAATTAGGAATGTCGAAGGTTTCCGCCAGATGGGTGCCACGGTTTTTGACGCTTGACCAGACTGAACGTGTCACAAGCCAACTTGGCTATTTTTTAAGCAGACCAAGATGGTTTTCTTGACCGTTTTGTCACTCAGGATGAGTGTTGGGTTCATCACTTTGAGCCAGAGACCAAAAGACAATCCATGCAATGGAAGCACCATGGCTCACCCCATCCAAAGAAGGCAAAGGTCGTCTCCTCTGCAGGGAAGGTGATGGCATCAGTGTTCTGGGATGCCAAGGGTATAATATTCATAGATTACCTTCAAAAGGGCAGAACAATTAATGGGGAGTATTATGCAGATCTGCTTAAACAATTGCGAAAAGCAATTAAAGCTAAACGACCCGGAAAATTGACAAAAGAGGTCTTGTTCCATCAGGACAATGCGCCTGCTCATAAATCGGTTGTCGCAATGGCTGCTGTGCATGACTGTGGCTTCACACTTGTCGATTACCCTCCGTATTCACCTTATCTAGCTCCATCAGATTATTTCCTGTTTCCAAACATGAAAAAGCACTTGGCTGGGCAGCATTATCGGGCAGACGAAGAGGTGATAGTTGCTGTGGAGGAGTTTTTCAGGGACCAAGATGAGACCTTCTATACCACTGGGATCCAAGGACTCCAGCATCGCTGGAGGAAGTGTGTGGACAGGAAAGGAGACTGTGTTGAAAAATAAGGCACTTTCAGCATGGACAAACCATTGGATCTTGGTCAGGCTCAGTACTTTTCAGCCTACCCTTGTATATATGTATGGGCAAATCATGTCTGGTCAGTTACTTTATTTTCAGATGGATTTTGAAATTACTTAGCGGAAATATTAACCACCATGAGAAAATGTGTGGCACGCATGATGCAGGACGGTACCTCAAAGGTCAAGGTCATACTTAGTTTATACTAATTTATTTTAGTTCAATTGCGATGAAAGCTTCAAGCTTATTTAATCGCTCTCGAACACTCATTCCGGATATTTTCACGCGCCCGAGAGAGAGAGGCAGTGGCTTTTACACCTCTGCTACCCATTTACACCTGGGTGGAGTGGGGCAGTGTCATTACATGTCTTGCCCAAGGACACACCTCGATACCGGTGGCCGGATTCGAACGCACAACCTTTCTATCATAAGTCGAACGTGCTAAACACTGCGCTATCGAGGCTGACAAAGGTCATACTTAGAGGTCAAAGGTAAAAAAAGGTGCCTTTTTTTCGTGTTTGGTCAATAACTTTCTTATTTTTAGATGGATTTTGAAATTACTTGGCAGAAATGTTAACCACCATTAGATGATGTGTTGTGTGCATGACCCAGGTTGGTACCTCAAAGGTCAAGGTCATACTTAGAGGTCAAAGGTAAAAAAGGGGCCTTTTTTTCGTGTTTTGTCAATAACTTTCTTATTTTTAGATAGAATTTGAAATTACTTGGCAGAAATGTTAACTGTCATGAGACGATGTGTTGCACGCATGATTCAGGTTGGTACCTCAAAGGTCCAGGTCATACATAGAGATCAAAGGTAAAAAAAGGGGTATTTTTTGTGTTTGGTCAATAACTTGCTTATTTTTAGATGGATTTTGAAATTGCTTGCAGAAATGTTAACCACCATGAGACGACCTGTTGTGCACATGACCCAGTGTGGTACCTCAAAGGTCAAGGTCATACATAGAGGTTAAAGGTAGAAAAAGGGGCATACCTGCCAACTTTGAGAAAATCCAGAGTGAGACTGCGCGCAGCGGACCATTTTTCACCTTCTTTTTTAGTATATGGCTCGCGGGGAATTTTCAGGAAAAATTTGAAAGAGTGAGATTTTTTTTCCCTAAAAATGCTAAGGGCTTTTCCAGAATTAACCGTATGGGGTAGGGATGGGTGCCACCTTTTTCAAAGACCCACCACTCATAAAAAAAATTGTTGAACCCTACCACCAACAAATTTCAATTTTTAACCAGACCAAGCACCCATTAAAAAAGAAAGTGCTAGCTTACCGACCTAGCATAAAAAATGTGGATTTTTAGCAGGGGTAGTCCAAATATACCTGTGACCTGGATGTGTTTTTCCAGTAGTTCTGTATCCCGGCTCTAATTCGCAAACAATAGTGATTCTGAAAAGCCGATAATAACCAGTTCGCATAGGTAAATATTCGGTATGGCGAATTTATTATATAGGCGTTAGATGCCTTGAAATTAGTGAGATTTGGGCCATTTTCAAAAAACGATCGTGGGGGAGTGAGACACACAATAAATCGTGAGAGTCACACCCAAATCGGGAGTGTTGGCAGGTATGAAGGGGCCCTTTTTTGTGTTCGGTCAATAACTCTTATTTTTAGATGGATTTTGAAATTACTTGGCAGAAATGTTAACCACCATGAGACAATGTGGTGTGTGCATGACCAAGGTTGGTACCTCAAAGGTCAAGGTCTTACTTAAAGGTCAAAGGTTGAAAAAGGGGCCTTTTTTCGTGTTTGGTCAATAATTTGTTTTATTTGTAGATGGATTTTGAAATTACTTGGCAAAAATGGTAACCACAATGAGATGATGTGTCTCTTGCATGACCCATGTTGGTACCGCAAAGGTACTAAGAGGTCAAAGGTAAAAAAGGAGTCCTCTTTTAGTGTTCAGTCAATAACTTTCTTATTCCTGGATAGATTGTGAAATTACTTGGCAGAAATGTTAACCATCATCAGACGATGTGTTGCGCGCTAGACCGATGTTGGTACCTCCAAGGTCAAGGTCATACTAAGAGGTCAAAGGTAAAAAAGTCTTTTTTGTGTCCAATCAATAACTTTTTTATTTCTGTATGGACTTTTTAAAGTAACCTTGCAGAAATGTTCACCTTCATTAGACGATGAGTCATGTGCAAGACCAAGGTCCATACCTGCAATGTCAAGGTCATACCTAGAGGTCAAAGGTCAGAAAAGGGACCTTCTTTGTGTACAGTCAATAACTTTCTTATTCTTTGATGGATTTTGAAATTACTTGGCAGAAATGTTAACCATCATGAGATGATGTGTTGTACCTTTTAAGCCCCTCTTACACTGTCACGACTTTGACCACGATTGTCCACGACCAATGGGGACCATGAAAATCGTGGCAAATCGGGGCATACACGGTTCCGATTTCACTACCCTACGAATACTCACGACATTGCTACGACACTTCTACGAACAATCACGATTGCTGTACGATAATGCAGCCGATTTACAACGATCCTCCACGATCGACCACGATGTCTTACGATCCTGTAGGATTCTTCTACGACTGCACCACGATTGCTTCAAGATATCAGACGATCATACAGGATTTCTCACGATCCCTGCAAGACTGCTCTACGACTAAGGCCGAATTGACACGATGATCAAAGACTCAGTACGATCATGGAGGATTCGATACGATTTATTCACGATTAACCAAGACTTCTCCCGATTTGTCAGGATTTCTAACGATCTGGGTATATAAAAGTGTTCATCAAATGCACAGTGTCAATCCGTTTCAACCATTTCTGTAGAGAACATCTGACGAAAATGTTTTTGCAGCCAGGTCAAAGGCTTCTGTATCTTCAAAATTTAGTTCAGCTCGAACAAGAATTGATCGAAAATGACATTGCAATGGCTGAACAACTGGAGGTGCAGAGAAACAGGAGGGACAGGAGGAGGAGACGCTATTGGGTCAGGCCATGGATAGCAAGAAGGCCTTTATTGGGGCAGTATGAGCGACTTTTGCATGAGCTCAGAGACGAAGACATTCAAGCATTTAAGAACTTTATTCGAATGGAACCTGCTATGTTCCAAGAGCTCATTACGCGACTGGGCCCGAGAATAGCCAAGAATGACACCTGGTATCGCAAGGCGCTGGATCCAGGCCTAAAACTCGCCATAACACTACGGTACCTCGCATCAGGAGACAGCTACAAATCATTAATGTATGGTTTTAGAGTAGCAGACAGCACCATATCGTTGGTAGTACGCGATGTTTGTCAAGCAATTATTGATGAATACGCGGAGGAGGTGATTGCTTGCCCTACAACACCAGAGGAGTGGAGCCAGATAGCGGAACAGTTCGGAAGACGATGGAACTTCCATCACACTGTTGGAGCACTCGATGGCAAACATATAGCCATACAATGTCCGAGAAATGGCGGGTCAATGTATTACAATTACAAGGGGTTCCATTCCATTGTCTTAATGGCACTGGTCGACGCCGATTATAAATTTAGCTGGGTTGATGTAGGCGCTAATGGCTGTGCATCTGATGCCACAATTTTCAACCATTCGGAGTTGAAAGAGACATTCGAAAATGGAAGCATAGGTCTTCCAGCTGCAGACCCCCTCCCTCATGATGACCAACCAATGCCGTACTTCATTGTGGGGGACGATGCCTTCCCCTTAAGAACATGGCTAATGAAGCCTTATTCAAGGCGTAACCTGACAGATGCAGAGAGAATTTTCAACTACAGACTTTCTCGGAGCAGGCGCATAGTTGAAAATGCTTTTGGAATCTTGGGAAATAGATTCAGGTGCCTCTTAACCACCATGCAACAGACACCACCGGCTGTGGAAACCATCGTGTTGGGATGCTGTTGTTTGCACAATGTTATGAGACTCCGTTACCCTGCGTTTCAAAATGCTGCGCTAGACGAAGAGGACGAAAACCATCAGCTCACTCCGGGAGCATGGAGAAACGACGAATATATGCAAGGCATGGACAACATTGTCGGAGGAAACCGGACCACAAGGGCAGCCAAGGCTCAGCGAATATACTTGACGCAGTACTACAATTCTCCTGCAGGCGCAGTTTCGTGGCAGAACAATATGATTTGAGTGTTAACGGTTGTTACGTGGACGAAACACATATACTGTACAAAGAGCTGCTCTGTGAGAGAACGTGTTAGGTCATTGTGGTTTAGTGAGCAAGGAATGACCAGAAAACTGAATTATCACAGTTTGTCGTTGCATGTATAGTTAAGCGAGGATAGGCAGTGTGGTAGTATATATATATATATAGGAACCTTGTCCATATAAATACTATCACCCTGTCTAAGTGCACTTAACTATACATGTAGACTACTTAATGTGTTCGAAGATTTCATAATTATGAATCTATAGTCGTCAATGGGCGTAAGAAGTCTGAAGTTTTGTCTGAAGCGTTTTCAGTTCAATATTACTAGTGTTAGAACAGCAAAGATTTTATCGAGACTGTGCTGAAACCCAGCCGCGCCTTTATCTTCGCTGTATATGCTTTTAATACATGTGTATTAATAAATAATTTCAAATACGGTAAATTTGCTTTAGTTTGTATTGGGTGAGGGAGAGATTTGGCATATGCTTTTACATGAATATCGATAATTTATTTTAAAATTTAATCAAACGTTTTTGTAATCCAAAAGGTGTCAGGCACATTGGCCAAAGTGTCGGACCCTCACAGTATCTCTTAAAATATCTTGTGGTGCAGAGGTGGTCCTGAATGCACAACGAGAACTACATGTATCGCCGAATATAACACTTTTATTCATCGATTATTACAATAGAGCCGGGACATAGTGTGCTCAGCAAAAACTTGGATAAACTTGTGCATCTGCAAAGTCTGACTAAAGTATGACATGTACAAAGCGATTGCAATAAAACTGCTAATCAGACTTCGCAGGTGCAGAGGATGATCTTAGTCTTTGCTGGACACACGTTTGAACTGTGCTAAATGTTGTGCTTTGCCATAAAGAAATCAGACAATCCGTCTTATACATGTACGTCTTAACATACTGCAAAACTCGTACCGTACTCATTTCAACACAGTAAACTCTTTCCCAAGTAGGTGGTGAATCAAGTCTATTTCGGTAAATGATCAATGCCTTCTATTTCAAGAATATGTTCAGGGTAATGGTAAACACAAACAAGTTTTAATTTTAATGTATGTTGCAAGTCAGATCATTTGAAAATAACCTTTAGCATGCTGTAGGCAAAATTAGCAGACGACAATGTGTAATATTTTTCTTATTTTTCACAGAAGGTAGGGGTTGGCATTTCATTCAAATCGTCTTGCGGGACGATTTAAATGAACTGTCAAGCCCTACTTTCTGTGAAAAATATTACATATTTGTCGTCTGCTCATTTTGCCTACAGCATGCTAAAGGGCAAAGCCAAAATTTAACTTAGTTTGATCTTAAAAAAGAAATAAGAAACATAACGTTTGGAATCATTTCAGCAGATTCTGTCTGCTACTCTAACAACTGAACATCGAATGCAATTTAACCCGAACATTATAAACAGTTATGTGACCAAACCAACAATTAGTTGTACTCGTCTATTGAAAAATTAGGTCATTATGGGCATCTGCTAAGTGTGCATAGAGTCTTCCACACGAGCATAGTGGCTAAGGCATATGCACAAAGTGTCCATTAAGTCATCGATGAAGATACATGTACGTATAATTTTGGGCAGATGTCTAGTCTTACTTGAGTCTTTACTGGGCGGGCATACCGCATTGTTGGTTTGTGTCATGTGACAAGTTTCTATTGGGAACAACTTAACCTAAAATTAAACAAAAGATGAGGTACATGTAACAAGACAGTTATACATGAAGGTTCGCCATCATTATAAACGGTTTATGAAGATAGACAAGCTTAACCTCGGCTTAGTCTTCATCAAGAACAGAAACAAAATGTGTCATTCTAAAACGTTTAACCAACCACTTTTTAGCAACTGACGCCAGGCATATTATTTTTTTGTCTCATTGTAACGACAAAACAGTAATTTTCGTGAAATCAATTTAAATCATTCCTGTCAATCACTTGACATCAAAATAATATCAGAAAACTGCTTTAAGAATCTGCAGTGTAGCATAGTTTTGATTTATACATCATCAATGTCGCTGTCTCGTTCTGGGACGTTGTCCATCCCGCCCCATCCCGAGGTGTTGAAGGAGACACCCCTGAGGATATCAGAAAAATTCGCACCCACCGTCCTAGGGGTAGACTGTATCGGCTGGTCAATTCTGGATGGTCCAGGCACAGCAGTGTCATGCTGCTGCGATAGCGGCTGCTGCTGAATTGGTTGGAGACGCTGAGGTTGCTGCGGCTGTAATGGCTGTAGGCTATGCAGCTGGGGGAATTCCTGTGGTGTTTGCTGCTGTTGGAACTGCTGGATAGGTGGGTATTGTTGGGCTTGCTGGAACTGTTGGGGAGCTGGTTGGGCCTGGAATTGCTGCTGCGGCTGCTGCTGCCGCTGTTGCTGCAAGGTTTGCTGTCGCAGATTGGTAGACTGCTGGACGTACCACATAACGTTGTCGAAGGACTGTCGTAGAAACTGATCCCAAAGGCTGTCATGAATTGATGGCATCATGGACGTCATCCATTGACCCCATGTGGTTCTAGTCGATGTTGCGGCATCAGCAGCATGCACCAGTTCCTCAATTTTGGACTGGAGTTTCTTGGAGCTCTCAGCCCTCTGTTTCAATTTCTCAATCATCTCACCCTCCTTGGGCAGAGCTTCTTTGGTGGGTTCCTTTATTTTCTGAGGTCGAGCTTTCTTAGACGGAGTCTGAGATCCTGCGTCTTTGAGTGTACCTTCCTCCTCTTCGTCCTCCTCTTCATCCAAATCACTTTTTTCAACAGGGTCGTCACAGCTGCTACCCTGCGGTTGAGTCAACGCCAGCTTCCTCTTGATCTGCAAAAGACAAGGAAGTAATTAAACGCATATCATAATTGAACCCCGCCAAGCGAAAAAGTGTCTTCGAGCCCTCCGTAATGTCAAATTTCAAATGCGAATGCTCAACCACTCAGAAGGGCCAGGAATCTGGCTTTTTGGCTGAAGTTGGTGTGAGCGAACAGCGGAGGTTCTGGCGAGACTGCGCGGATGCTCAGGCTCGCCTGAACCTTCGCCGTTCGCATATGCTATAAGACACACATTCGCTTGGCGCGGCCCATATAGTGATCGAACCTGACAATTGGACACGCCGTCAGAAGTCATTCAGAGGAATAAATGCATGCAGTAGCCCTACTATCCAAAAATAGTAATCATACTATCCAAAAATAATAACAAAGGCTTTCTCGCCGAGCGTATTCTACTATTATACGAATTGTCAGGCTTCACATTATATCTGCGCATGTGTAGTAATTTAAATGTGTATCTCTCAGTATAAATGCTTTGAAAGTAAATGGTAATGAGAAGAAACTATTTCTCACGTGTCTAGGTGAGACAGAAACGTTTTACCGTTACAGTATTTATACTACTTTGTGTGTTTAACTGTGCATGCAACATAATAATAATAATAATAATAATAATATTACTATTGTTATTATTAATGTTTCTTATCATTAATGTATTTTACATATAAAATATTGAAACTTACACTAACGCCCTGTCTGCTGACGACACGAACGATATGTTTCCGAAGAAAACTGAATGCTTCTAAGATCCAGCTGTCTCTGTCCGTCAGTTCCTTAGCCCCGTCACCAGACTTTCTCTTAGAGATACGCCCAAACCTGGTTCGCATACTTTCATACCACGTCTGTAAGTCTTCAACTGAAAATAAAACAAAATCTTAGTAAATAAAAATCAAAAATGAGTTCCTTTAAGAGCAATGAAAACATTCATAAGAAAGAAGATGGGTCATACTACGTAGTTTCGGCTAATAAAGCCTCATCAGTGACCCTGTAATGATCCGGCAAAGAAAGCCAGAGGAAACATACTGTAATTTTGCGAATTTCGAATAGGCAGTCGATTCAAAGACTGATATAAATCAAAAGAAGCCTTACAGCAGGAAAATACGATTTATGAGAATTTTCCGATTGCAAAGTATTGCATGCAATGTTGCCCGGAGCGTCTTCTCAATATTTAATTTTAAAACTATTCCAGTGACTTCTGTTGTTTAGGCGGAGTATCTAAATATAATTAACATACCATCAAGACCCATCTCCTTAGCTTTGTCGCTCCAAAGGCGCTGCTTCATCTTTGTGTCTTTGTACGTTTTAAGGGCCTTGTTGTAGAAGATCTCGTGATTTTTCAACCACTCAACAAGTTCTTCTTCTTGTTCATCGGTAAAGTTTAGGAACTTTTCCTTCTTTTCCTTCTTTTCTGGTGAAGGGCACTGCTCGTGCTGAGAGCTCTCTTCGCTGGTGCCTTGCGTCTCTTGCTGTTGTTTTTTCTGAGCACCTTCAGGGGGCCTTTCCTCTACGGTGACCGGGACCGAGCGAGCAGCAGGTTTGCCCTTCTTTTTGGCTGGCGCTTTCATTTTTGAATTCCTAGGAGGCATGATCGATGTGCTCTTCACGAGTAAGTGACAGCTGACCATAGGTACTTGGGTAATTATATGTACAAAGTCACGTGGAGAAAGTAGTGTGTTCGACGTCGCGTCGGGATAAATCGTGCTAGCGTCGTCATCACTCGTAGTGCATTCCTGGTGAATCTTGCATTGTCTTGAGCAGTCGTCGTGATATCGTAGTAGATCGCACGGCAGTCGCAACGAATCGTAGAGGCGTCGTAGATGATCTTGTCTCGTCGTAGCTCAATCGTGGCAGAATTCAGTCACGATTATTCACGATTGGCCACGATTACCACGACGACGGCTCACGACTGAGCTACGATTACTCTACGACCGCTCTACGATTTGAAAAATGATGCCGACTCGTCACGAATGTTTTGAACATGTCCAAAACAGTTCAAAACATTCGTGACGAGTCGGCATCATTTTTCAAATCGTAGAGCGGTCGTAGAGTAATCGTAGCTCAGTCGTGAGCCGTCGTCGTGGTAATCGTGGCCAATCGTGAATAATCGTGACTGAATTCTGCCACGATTGAGCTACGACGAGACAAGATCATCTACGACGCCTCTACGATTCGTTGCGACTGCCGTGCGATCTACTACGATATCACGACGACTGCTCAAGACAATGCAAGATTCACCAGGAATGCACTACGAGTGATGACGACGCTAGCACGATTTATCCCGACGCGACGTCGAACACACTACTTTCTCCACGTGACTTTGTACATATAATTACCCAAGTACCTATGGTCAGCTGTCACTTACTCGTGAAGAGCACATCGATCATGCCTCCTAGGAATTCAAAAATGAAAGCGCCAGCCAAAAAGAAGGGCAAACCTGCTGCTCGCTCGGTCCCGGTCACCGTAGAGGAAAGGCCCCCTGAAGGTGCTCAGAAAAAACAACAGCAAGAGACGCAAGGCACCAGCGAAGAGAGCTCTCAGCACGAGCAGTGCCCTTCACCAGAAAAGAAGGAAAAGAAGGAAAAGTTCCTAAACTTTACCGATGAACAAGAAGAAGAACTTGTTGAGTGGTTGAAAAATCACGAGATCTTCTACAACAAGGCCCTTAAAACGTACAAAGACACAAAGATGAAGCAGCGCCTTTGGAGCGACAAAGCTAAGGAGATGGGTCTTGATGGTATGTTAATTATATTTAGATACTCCGCCTAAACAACAGAAGTCACTGGAATAGTTTTAAAATTAAATATTGAGAAGACGCTCCGGGCAACATTGCATGCAATACTTTGCAATCGGAAAATTCTCATAAATCGTATTTTCCTGCTGTAAGGCTTCTTTTGATTTATATCAGTCTTTGAATCGACTGCCTATTCGAAATTCGCAAAATTACAGTATGTTTCCTCTGGCTTTCTTTGCCGGATCATTACAGGGTCACTGATGAGGCTTTATTAGCCGAAACTACGTAGTATGACCCATCTTCTTTCTTATGAATGTTTTCATTGCTCTTAAAGGAACTCATTTTTGATTTTTATTTACTAAGATTTTGTTTTATTTTCAGTTGAAGACTTACAGACGTGGTATGAAAGTATGCGAACCAGGTTTGGGCGTATCTCTAAGAGAAAGTCTGGTGACGGGGCTAAGGAACTGACGGACAGAGACAGCTGGATCTTAGAAGCATTCAGTTTTCTTCGGAAACATATCGTTCGTGTCGTCAGCAGACAGGGCGTTAGTGTAAGTTTCAATATTTTATATGTAAAATACATTAATGATAAGAAACATTAATAATAACAATAGTAATATTATTATTATTATTATTATTATTATTATTATGTTGCATGCACAGTTAAACACACAAAGTAGTATAAATACTGTAACGGTAAAACGTTTCTGTCTCACCTAGACACGTGAGAAATAGTTTCTTCTCATTACCATTTACTTTCAAAGCATTTATACTGAGAGATACACATTTAAATTACTACACATGCGCAGATATAATGTGAAGCCTGACAATTCGTATAATAGTAGAATACGCTCGGCGAGAAAGCCTTTGTTATTATTTTTGGATAGTATGATTACTATTTTTGGATAGTAGGGCTACTGCATGCATTTATTCCTCTGAATGACTTCTGACGGCGTGTCCAATTGTCAGGTTCGATCACTATATGGGCCGCGCCAAGCGAATGTGTGTCTTATAGCATATGCGAACGGCGAAGGTTCAGGCGAGCCTGAGCATCCGCGCAGTCTCGCCAGAACCTCCGCTGTTCGCTCACACCAACTTCAGCCAAAAAGCCAGATTCCTGGCCCTTCTGAGTGGTTGAGCATTCGCATTTGAAATTTGACATTACGGAGGGCTCGAAGACACTTTTTCGCTTGGCGGGGTTCAATTATGATATGCGTTTAATTACTTCCTTGTCTTTTGCAGATCAAGAGGAAGCTGGCGTTGACTCAACCGCAGGGTAGCAGCTGTGACGACCCTGTTGAAAAAAGTGATTTGGATGAAGAGGAGGACGAAGAGGAGGAAGGTACACTCAAAGACGCAGGATCTCAGACTCCGTCTAAGAAAGCTCGACCTCAGAAAATAAAGGAACCCACCAAAGAAGCTCTGCCCAAGGAGGGTGAGATGATTGAGAAATTGAAACAGAGGGCTGAGAGCTCCAAGAAACTCCAGTCCAAAATTGAGGAACTGGTGCATGCTGCTGATGCCGCAACATCGACTAGAACCACATGGGGTCAATGGATGACGTCCATGATGCCATCAATTCATGACAGCCTTTGGGATCAGTTTCTACGACAGTCCTTCGACAACGTTATGTGGTACGTCCAGCAGTCTACCAATCTGCGACAGCAAACCTTGCAGCAACAGCGGCAGCAGCAGCCGCAGCAGCAATTCCAGGCCCAACCAGCTCCCCAACAGTTCCAGCAAGCCCAACAATACCCACCTATCCAGCAGTTCCAACAGCAGCAAACACCACAGGAATTCCCCCAGCTGCATAGCCTACAGCCATTACAGCCGCAGCAACCTCAGCGTCTCCAACCAATTCAGCAGCAGCCGCTATCGCAGCAGCATGACACTGCTGTGCCTGGACCATCCAGAATTGACCAGCCGATACAGTCTACCCCTAGGACGGTGGGTGCGAATTTTTCTGATATCCTCAGGGGTGTCTCCTTCAACACCTCGGGATGGGGCGGGATGGACAACGTCCCAGAACGAGACAGCGACATTGATGATGTATAAATCAAAACTATGCTACACTGCAGATTCTTAAAGCAGTTTTCTGATATTATTTTGATGTCAAGTGATTGACAGGAATGATTTAAATTGATTTCACGAAAATTACTGTTTTGTCGTTACAATGAGACAAAAAAATAATATGCCTGGCGTCAGTTGCTAAAAAGTGGTTGGTTAAACGTTTTAGAATGACACATTTTGTTTCTGTTCTTGATGAAGACTAAGCCGAGGTTAAGCTTGTCTATCTTCATAAACCGTTTATAATGATGGCGAACCTTCATGTATAACTGTCTTGTTACATGTACCTCATCTTTTGTTTAATTTTAGGTTAAGTTGTTCCCAATAGAAACTTGTCACATGACACAAACCAACAATGCGGTATGCCCGCCCAGTAAAGACTCAAGTAAGACTAGACATCTGCCCAAAATTATACGTACATGTATCTTCATCGATGACTTAATGGACACTTTGTGCATATGCCTTAGCCACTATGCTCGTGTGGAAGACTCTATGCACACTTAGCAGATGCCCATAATGACCTAATTTTTCAATAGACGAGTACAACTAATTGTTGGTTTGGTCACATAACTGTTTATAATGTTCGGGTTAAATTGCATTCGATGTTCAGTTGTTAGAGTAGCAGACAGAATCTGCTGAAATGATTCCAAACGTTATGTTTCTTATTTCTTTTTTAAGATCAAACTAAGTTAAATTTTGGCTTTGCCCTTTAGCATGCTGTAGGCAAAATGAGCAGACGACAAATATGTAATATTTTTCACAGAAAGTAGGGCTTGACAGTTCATTTAAATCGTCCCGCAAGACGATTTGAATGAAATGCCAACCCCTACCTTCTGTGAAAAATAAGAAAAATATTACACATTGTCGTCTGCTAATTTTGCCTACAGCATGCTAAAGGTTATTTGCAAATGATCTGACTTGCAACATACATTAAAATTAAAACTTGTTTGTGTTTACCATTACCCTGAACATATTCTTGAAATAGAAGGCATTGATCATTTACCGAAATAGACTTGATTCACCACCTACTTGGGAAAGAGTTTACTGTGTTGAAATGAGTACGGTACGAGTTTTGCAGTATGTTAAGACGTACATGTATAAGACGGATTGTCTGATTTCTTTATGGCAAAGCACAACATTTAGCACAGTTCAAACGTGTGTCCAGCAAAGACTAAGATCATCCTCTGCACCTGCGAAGTCTGATTAGCAGTTTTATTGCAATCGCTTTGTACATGTCATACTTTAGTCAGACTTTGCAGATGCACAAGTTTATCCAAGTTTTTGCTGAGCACACTATGTCCCGGCTCTATTGTAATAATCGATGAATAAAAGTGTTATATTCGGCGATACATGTAGTTCTCGTTGTGCATTCAGGACCACCTCTGCACCACAAGATATTTTAAGAGATACTGTGAGGGTCCGACACTTTGGCCAATGTGCCTGACACCTTTTGGATTACAAAAACGTTTGATTAAATTTTAAAATAAATTATCGATATTCATGTAAAAGCATATGCCAAATCTCTCCCTCACCCAATACAAACTAAAGCAAATTTACCGTATTTGAAATTATTTATTAATACACATGTATTAAAAGCATATACAGCGAAGATAAAGGCGCGGCTGGGTTTCAGCACAGTCTCGATAAAATCTTTGCTGTTCTAACACTAGTAATATTGAACTGAAAACGCTTCAGACAAAACTTCAGACTTCTTACGCCCATTGACGACTATAGATTCATAATTATGAAATCTTCGAACACATTAAGTAGTCTACATGTATAGTTAAGTGCACTTAGACAGGGTGATAGTATTTATATGGACAAGGTTCCTATATATATATATATACTACCACACTGCCTATCCTCGCTTAACTATACATGCAACGACAAACTGTGATAATTCAGTTTTCTGGTCATTCCTTGCTCACTAAACCACAATGACCTAACACGTTCTCTCACAGAGCAGCTCTTTGTACAGTATATGTGTTTCGTCCACGTAACAACCGTTAACACTCAAATCATATTGTTCTGCCACGAAACTGCGCCTGCAGGAGAATTGTAGTACTGCGTCAAGTATATTCGCTGAGCCTTGGCTGCCCTTGTGGTCCGGTTTCCTCCGACAATGTTGTCCATGCCTTGCATATATTCGTCGTTTCTCCATGCTCCCGGAGTGAGCTGATGGTTTTCGTCCTCTTCGTCTAGCGCAGCATTTTGAAACGCAGGGTAACGGAGTCTCATAACATTGTGCAAACAACAGCATCCCAACACGATGGTTTCCACAGCCGGTGGTGTCTGTTGCATGGTGGTTAAGAGGCACCTGAATCTATTTCCCAAGATTCCAAAAGCATTTTCAACTATGCGCCTGCTCCGAGAAAGTCTGTAGTTGAAAATTCTCTCTGCATCTGTCAGGTTACGCCTTGAATAAGGCTTCATTAGCCATGTTCTTAAGGGGAAGGCATCGTCCCCCACAATGAAGTACGGCATTGGTTGGTCATCATGAGGGAGGGGGTCTGCAGCTGGAAGACCTATGCTTCCATTTTCGAATGTCTCTTTCAACTCCGAATGGTTGAAAATTGTGGCATCAGATGCACAGCCATTAGCGCCTACATCAACCCAGCTAAATTTATAATCGGCGTCGACCAGTGCCATTAAGACAATGGAATGGAACCCCTTGTAATTGTAATACATTGACCCGCCATTTCTCGGACATTGTATGGCTATATGTTTGCCATCGAGTGCTCCAACAGTGTGATGGAAGTTCCATCGTCTTCCGAACTGTTCCGCTATCTGGCTCCACTCCTCTGGTGTTGTAGGGCAAGCAATCACCTCCTCCGCGTATTCATCAATAATTGCTTGACAAACATCGCGTACTACCAACGATATGGTGCTGTCTGCTACTCTAAAACCATACATTAATGATTTGTAGCTGTCTCCTGATGCGAGGTACCGTAGTGTTATGGCGAGTTTTAGGCCTGGATCCAGCGCCTTGCGATACCAGGTGTCATTCTTGGCTATTCTCGGGCCCAGTCGCGTAATGAGCTCTTGGAACATAGCAGGTTCCATTCGAATAAAGTTCTTAAATGCTTGAATGTCTTCGTCTCTGAGCTCATGCAAAAGTCGCTCATACTGCCCCAATAAAGGCCTTCTTGCTATCCATGGCCTGACCCAATAGCGTCTCCTCCTCCTGTCCCTCCTGTTTCTCTGCACCTCCAGTTGTTCAGCCATTGCAATGTCATTTTCCATCAATTCTTGTTCGAGCTGAACTAAATTTTGAAGATACAGAAGCCTTTGACCTGGCTGCAAAAACATTTTCGTCAGATGTTCTCTACAGAAATGGTTGAAACGGATTGACACTGTGCATTTGATGAACACTTTTATATACCCAGATCGTTAGAAATCCTGACAAATCGGGAGAAGTCTTGGTTAATCGTGAATAAATCGTATCGAATCCTCCATGATCGTACTGAGTCTTTGATCATCGTGTCAATTCGGCCTTAGTCGTAGAGCAGTCTTGCAGGGATCGTGAGAAATCCTGTATGATCGTCTGATATCTTGAAGCAATCGTGGTGCAGTCGTAGAAGAATCCTACAGGATCGTAAGACATCGTGGTCGATCGTGGAGGATCGTTGTAAATCGGCTGCATTATCGTACAGCAATCGTGATTGTTCGTAGAAGTGTCGTAGCAATGTCGTGAGTATTCGTAGGGTAGTGAAATCGGAACCGTGTATGCCCCGATTTGCCACGATTTTCATGGTCCCCATTGGTCGTGGACAATCGTGGTCAAAGTCGTGACAGTGTAAGAGGGGCTTAAAGGTCAAGGCCATACTTAGTGGTCAAAGGTAAAAAAGGGCTTTTTTGGGTACGGTCAATAACTTTCTTATTTCTCTATGAACTTTTTAAAGTTACTTTGCAGAAATGTTCGTTTTCATTAGATGATGTGTTGCACACAAGATACCTCCAATGTCAAGGTCATGCTTAGAGGTCAAAAAGGGGGAGACATCTGTGTTTTTGTAGAAAAACAAATTCTAGTAAAGTTTATTATTATTATAAGTAGTAGTATTTATTATTATTACTATTGGTGATTACCATTTATTTACTATATGTATTTAGACAGGCAGACCTGAGCAAACAGTGTAGACCCAGATGATAAACGGTAGTATGCAGCATCTCATCAGGGTCTACACTGTTTGCCACATCCAGCTATTTTTATGCCCCCGCATCGTATGATGCCGGGGGCATATAGTTTTTCGGTTTTCCGTACGTGCGTCCGTGGGTACGTGCGTACGGTTTCCGAACGTACGTCCTTCTGTACGAAAGTGTGTACGTACGTACGTAATCCTGTTAGACTCAGGTTAAGGTTTTTGTACAAGGTAGAACTTAAGCTCATATTTTCCAAACCATACAATAGATTTGTTTTACATTTAGTATGATGATAGATATAGGTCCAAAGTTTTATTCAGCAATACCCCCACCCATACCCATGACCTTTAGGTCAAGGTCACAAACTTAGAAATTTCTAACGTTTAAGACACAGGTTAAGGTATTTGTACCATGTAGAACTTGAGATCATATTTTCAAAACCATACAATGGATTTGGTTTATATTTAGTATGATGATAGATATAGGTCCAAAGTATTATTCAGCAATACCCCCACCCATACCCATGACCTCAAGGTCGTGGACTTTGAAATTTTTAATGTTTAAGACCCAGGTTAAGGTATTTGTACCAGGTAGAAGAACTTGAGCTCATATTTTCCAAACCGTGAAATGAATTTAGTTCATATTCGGTATGATGATACATATAGGTCCAATGGTTTATTCAGCAATACCCCCACCCATACCCATGACCTCAAGGTCAAGGTCACAGACTTAGAAAATTTTTAACCTTTAAGACTTTGGTTAAGGTATTTGTACCACGTTGAACTTGAACTTTTATGATTAATTTGGTTCATATTTGGTTTGAAGATAGATGCAGATCCAAAGTTTTATTCAGGAATACCCCCACCCATGCCTATGTCTTCAAGGTCAAGGTCGCAGACAGAGAAATTTTCAAATTTAAGTATGTTAATAGCTTATATTTTCCAAACTTTATAATGGATTTGCTTCATATTTGGTATGACAATAGTTGCAGGTTCAAAGTTTCATTGATCCATACCCCCCACCCCTTACCTAAAGGTCAAGGTCACAGACATAGAATTTTTTTATATTATATTTTTTGAGAGTCCATATTTCCTGAACCATGCGATGGATTTGCTACATATTTGGAATGATGATTGATGCAGGTCAAAAGTTTCATTCAGCCATAACCCTGCCCCTGCCCATGACCTTAAGGTCAAGGTTGCAGTCTTAGAAATGTTTAATGTTAACGTTTGTAAAGGCCTATATTTTCATAACCATTTGATGGATTCAGTTCCCATTTGGTATGTTGATAGTTATTTTTTCAAGGTTTAATCAGCCATACACCAATCTATGCCAATGACCTAAGGACAGGTATTATTGTAATATGTCATTTTTTTTGCGGGGGAGGGGGAGGTATGCCCCTAGGCGGGGGCATTTGTGTTGTATTGACACATTTCTAGTTAGACACAATATCAAGATGTAAGTTGTCTTGTTCATGTTTTAGAATAAGTATGGTTTGGTGTTAAGGTGTCTTACTGTAAAAATCCTAAAAAATTTGGACACCTTCAGGACTTGCTGTAATTCTCCTAAAATTTTAACAAACTTGTTTCATGATCCAGCAAGAAATTCAAAAGATGCAGAAGGAAAGGAAAACAGTGTAGACCCTGATCAGACTGCTCCAGGAGCAGTCTGATCTGGGCCTGTACTGTTTGCTTAAGTCTATGTTTCCCAATACTTAGGATCATTACGGTAATACTGAGGGTAAATGAGGTATGTGTATGTTGTCAGTACTTCGCCACATTGACCGATGTTGGATGTTTGTTTGTTTGTTTGATTTGAGGTTTAACGTCCCTGTCAACACTGTAAAGGTCATTTTGGAGACGGTGCTTCCAATTTTGTGGGACTTTCAACCGACATTGAGATGAAATGACATCTCAAGCCCTGCCATCCAATGGAACCAATAGGGTTTATAAACATGGACGGGCCGACTCGCACCGCTTTGCCAGGGCAGGCTTAGATCCTCCAAGCGGTTTACCAGTACTCGTGTGCGAGTCTGTTTCAGCTCTGTATGGAAGCATCATGCAGCCCATCTTTTTCTTCAAGCCCAGATGGGCGGGGGCCGACTGAGGGTAAATACAGTATGTGTATGTTGTCAGCACTTCGCCACATTGACCAATGTTAGATGGCAAACCCAAAAAGTGGGACACTGTCAAACAGTGCAGACTCGGAACAAATGCCACAGCCTGTTCCATCTGATCAGGACCTCCACTGTTTGCAGAAAATTCAAATATTTTACTAAATGCATGTACATTTCTAAAAATAACACATTGAGGATCTTACATGAGTGTTCATGTATTATTCAATAAAACAATTGATTAAATGATTTGAGGAAAAGGGATAAAATGTGAGGGTTTGTCATAGTTTCACTGTTTGAAACAGTGAAGATATCAATTTAGATTTCACTGAGAAATCTCTATCATTCATTGAAAAGCATGTAAGAAGCATTCAACATATCTAATGTTAAGCATCAAAAGAATTGATGAAAATTGCCATGAAACATTTTTTTTACCTATTCCTTTGATGTTTAACATCAGAAATGTTGAATTCCTACAAAAAAGGAAATTGTACATGTTACATGATTGTATTTTCATATACTGTGCTTCTGTATACTCTTGGCAGATGACCTCAGTGGACCCCAGCCCCCGGAGATTGGCCCGATTGCTATCCCCGAGGAGCTAGCCATGGACTTCATTGAGAAATGTAGCAAGATCCCATTCAAAGTCCAGTGCCTCGAGTGTTCCCTGGAACTAGAGACAGCTCTCATGTTGAGACAGCATATGGCAGAAACAAATAGACAGCATCCTGTCTCATCACTCTCTGAATCCAATCCAGTAAGTCTCGAGTGTCATTTAGTTTACCCATAAAATGCCAGTCATGACAATTGTCGTCTGTTTTGTCATCTGCCAGTTACTTCAAAATTCATTTTTGCAAACAGTATGGTCCCAGATCAGACTGCTCCTCAAGGAGCAGTCTGATCTGGATCCACACTGTTTGCCTGTATGAAAATATATTTTTAAAAGGTTTGCTCCAAAATTCAGCAGACGGCATTAGCAGACGACATTTTAAGATGCACTTATTTCTCGGCTTCTCGGCAGAAACAAATAGACAGCATCCTGTCTCATCACTCTCTGAATCCAATCCAGTAAGTCTCGAGTGTCATTTAGTTAACCCATAAAATGCCAGTCATGACAATTGTCGTCTGTTTTGTCATCTACCAGTTACTTCAAAATTCATTATTGCAAACAGTATGGTCCCAGATCAGACTGCAGTCTGATCTGGATCCACACTGTTTGCCTCTATGAAAATATATTTTTAAAAAGTTTGCTCCAAAATTCAGCAGACGGCATTAGCAGAGGACATTTTAAGATGCACTTTTTTCTCGGCTTCTAAGGGGTAAATGATAAAGAGTAAATACATGGTTAGTGTCTTTAATAATAAAATATAATCGGTAAGCCTTAGACAGTTTATAGGAGCGAACTGAAGCTCGCCCCTTTAAAATTGTCGCGGCGAACCGATTATATTTTATTTTTAGAAGACACTAATCATGCATTAGTTCATACCGCAGTAGAACAAATCATATGGTTTTGCAATAATTCAGTAAATTTCACCAAAACAGACTGCAGTTAAACGACATCCAATGCCTCGGCACGCACACATGACATAATGTGACAAGATGTGCAATGAAGGACAACATGGTCGTTGAATAAAAGTTTCTGTGCGCTTTACATTCTATATGAAAATCAGCAAAGATTTTTGTTTGTTTGATTTGAGGTTTAGCATCCTCGCCAACACTGTAAAGGTTATTTTGGAGACGTTGCTTCCAATTTTGTGGGACTTTTATCTGACATTGAGATGAAATGACATCTCGAGCCCTGCCACCCAATGAAACCAATAGGGTTAATAAGCATGGACAGTCTGACACTCGCACCGCTTTGTCTGGGCAGGCTTAGATCCTCTAAGCAGTTTACCAGTACTTGTGTGTGGGTCGGTGTCAGCTCTGCATGGAAGCATCATGCAGCCCATCTATTTCTTCAAGCCCCGATGGGCAGGGACCGAAAGAGTTTATTTTAGCTTTGGAAATTATTATCGCGATTTAGACACAACCGCAGTAGCAGTGCACAATTATTCCAATTGACCACCCAAACCAGAAAAGCCCAAGAAAGTAAGTATCTAGCTGGAATTTCTAAAAAAATACTTGAGATAATAACTTGCAGTTTGGTTGTTTTCCCAGATAAAAAGTGTTGCGTGTTATTGCTGACACTTGCAAATAAAGTTCCTGAAAAGTAGGGGCAGTCTGTAAATGGTCACTAGACGTATTATAGATCAGTAGAAGGTATTATAGGTCACTAAGGATAATAGCATGCAGTTATCCGACCCCCTTTATTAGGTTGCTATAATGGCTGATTGTGGTATAAGTTTCATTATTGCTATCATAACTCTAGATTTATAAATAAGGAAAATGATTTTTTAATCATTCTTATCACATCTTATCTTGGATACAACCTCAATGAAAGCATCCGTATCTGACCTTGCCCTATATTTCATGGTTCACTGACTTTGTGAATTATTGCGACCACCCTAAATATGTTCTATAAAAGGGTTATCCTTTGGAAGCAAGGAATACACCATAGAACTGAAAAATATGGAGTGTACATGTTTTCTGGGCCAGACTAGCTAGTTTCGGCCAATTAGGCCTCATCAGTGACCCTCAGATATTTTCAAAATTCCACAATGGAATCAATGATCCCAAAGGACAAGAAAATATAATCTACACTATGATGTAGGGCAGGGAGACGTTTTACCGCCGCCACACAGTCCCACACACCAGCTGTAGTGAAGCTAAATATGTTCTATAAAAGGGTTATCCTTTGGAAGCAAGGAATACACCATAGAACTGAAAAATATGGAGTGTACATGTTTTCTGGGCCAGACTAGCTAGTTTCGGCCAATTAGGCCTCATCAGTGACCCTCAGATATTTTCAAAATTCCACAATGGAATCAATGATCCCAAAGGACAAGAAAATATAATCTACACTATGATGTAGGGCAGGGAGACGTTTTACCGCCGCCACACAGTCCCACACACCAGCTGTAGTGAAGCTAAATATGTTCTATAAAAGGGTTATCCTTTGGAAGCAAGGAATACACCATAGAACTGAAAAATATGGAGTGTACATGTTTTCTGGGCCAGACTAGCTAGTTTCGGCCAATTAGGCCTCATCAGTGACCCTCAGATATTTTCAAAATTCCACAATGGAATCAATGATCCCAAAGGACAAGAAAATATAATCTACACTATGATGTATCTACACTAACTCTCATCCAAATGTAAGAGTCTGTTTCTCGAGAATTATACGAGGACTGTTCAAATATGAATGCAACTAAGCACATATAAATGATTCTGTGATAGATTTCGATGAAAAGTTTATTTTGTCCCCTCAAAGTATTCCCCTTTAACAGATATACACACTTTCAGTCTTCTGAGCCAATCATTGAATGCATTTTGGAAGGCTTTTAGAGGTATACTATGAAGGCACTGGAATATTGCAGAACCGAGGTGTTTGCGCTGTACAAATTTTCGACCAGAAAGGTATTTTTTCAGCCGCGGGAACAAAAAAAAAGTGGCACGGGGCAAGGTCAGGGGAATACGGGGGGTGAGGGAGTTCAACAACCTTTTCCTGCTTCAGATAGTCTTGAACAATGAACGCCTTGTGCGATGACGCATTGTCATGTAGCAATCTGACATTGCCGAAACCAGTTGCGGGTCTTCGTTCTTTGAAATATTTCTTCAATTTTCGAAAAACTTTATTCTTGTAAAACTTCGCATTTACAGATTAGCCTTTAGGCACAGCAACCTGAATAGCAGGGCCCTGATTTGAAAAGAATATGGCATACATTACCTTCTTGACGCTCATGGTCCGCTTTGCAATGCATGGTCTTTTGCAATACTTTGTTGCCCATATTTTGTTCTGAATCTTTCATTTTGGCTCAAAAAAGTGAACCCATGTCTTGTCACCTGTGACGACATTAGCGAAAGACAGTGCATTGTAATTTGGAAACTTTTTAAGCAACTTCTTGGCGCACTGAACATGTGTCATATTCTGCTCATCTGTCAACAGAAGTGGAATCCATCTAGCACAGATCTTTCTCATTTTCAAATCCCGTTTCAGAATTGTATGAGCTGCTCCTAATGAGATGCCAACCATACTAGCTATTTGCCTAGTGGTGTATCATGCATCAGTAGCAACTATTTCTTTCACTCTAGCAACCATCTTGGCAGATGTTGCTCTTTTCGGTCGACGATCATGTGGTGCATCTTCTGTTTAGTCTAGCCCACAGCTGAATTTCTTACACCAACGAAAAATTGTCGGAAAAGACATTTCATTATGCCCATAAACCGAACATATTTCATCAAAAATGTCTTTGCACCGTATACCAAGAATACAACGATTCTTAATATAGGACCGCATTTCAACGGCGTACACTGACCTTCTTCCAACCATGTTTTGTATTAGTATACAAGAGTAGACAGTGTTTATCCAACGATATACATGGCTAAAGTGGATGGATTTTAACAGGTTTGGTATCAATGTATAGGTAAAATGTTTTTCTACGCTGTGATAGTTATTTCCAGGTGATTTTCGCATTAGTGCATGAGAAAACGTTCTACTTGCATTCATATTTGAACAGTCCTCGTAAGAGCTTCATTGAGGATACTTGGTACAAACTTGCATCTAGGAGTGACAACTTTTATATAGGTATCCATGTTTGACCTTGACCTAGATTTCATGGCTCGGTGACTTTGCACCCCCACAGGGGTGACATTGCCTTCGGCGGAATTCTTGTGCATTTTAAGCGTCCATGTTATTCATTTTCAGCATCCACTTTTTAATGCCTCTACAGTTTTTGAAAGTTGATTTTTAAAATCAAGTTTCTTTGTTAGCACATTTCTACTTCCGGTACTGGACCGCGTTATTCCACTTCCGCTGTTCGTTCTCTGCATAAAATATTCCTAAGGAACTCTTGAAAATTAATTTTGCAGGCATGGAACGTCTTTCAAAATATTTCATTTTTCGAGACTTTATATGGATTGAATATAAATTGGCACAGAAAGACTAATTCTGAAAAGAAAGCAATACTCTGGGACTATTTTCCTACGCGCTTATGCAACTGGTTTGAGATTTTACTCTTTCATCCCTGGGTTTCTGAACAGGACTCTTCTCGCTTTAAATATATTCTTATGGAAAAGGATTTCTGAGTAGTTCACTGACATAGTGGCTAACAGTGTACATGCAGATTCTGGCGATACATGCTAGCAACTTGCAGTCTTATCAGGATCTGCAAGGATTGCATAGATACAGTGTATTTCTACCTCGGCGTCTGCACCTGTCTATAGGGTTAAAAGGGTTAGTTCGCTTCTCTGTGTTTATCTGTGGCCAACAAACTACTCTTTAATGACCGACATCGAACACATTTATTCACCTGCTTTCCAGAGCTCCAATTACAAAATATGTGTTATTTAAGGGTTTAAGCTGTGAGTTTTAAATCAAGTTCCATAGTTTTAGCAAACAGTGAAGACACCGATAAGACGCTATATACATTCTGTGACCTCTAATCTGTGTTTCCGAATGTCCCATTATTGAAACAATTGGCATGTATGGGTTAATGTACAGGTTGGAATAAACAGACTGAAGTTCGCTAAACGTGGCGTCTGATCAGGGTCAAATGGTTTAAAAATGATTTTTTTTTGTCAAGTTATTCTCCTCTTTAAGTCCCCACACCAGAAGGAACATAGCTCCGAGCGGCTGCACAACATATGTGCATCTTCGTTTCGACGTTGATGCGACGCTGCTAAGACATCATGTGCCCGCTTGGAGAACTTCTCTGTAAGATTATTAGCAGATGATACAAGCACAGAATGTACTGCGCTTATTTGTACTTTTATGGTTTTACCATGAAGAAATTAGCAGACACGTTTTCCTTTCTTCCTTTTTTCGTGTGGAAGGTTGGGTAAGGAAAGGTGATGTGTATCTTGTGTCACTGGGGAGTCCAGCTGATATTGACTTCAATTTGGGCAAGGCCTGTTGTCCAGGTAATGGTAGAGAGAGGCTGGGGGGGGGGGGTGTTGTTATTTCTTCTGTTTCTACATTTCCATTCATTTTCCTCTTTCTCTTCTGTCCCTCACTTACATCTCTTCTATCTTTTTTCTCCCTTTCTCTTGGCGAAAAGAAAAATGATCCACAAGGGTTGACCTGTTGTTACTTTGTTTGTTTGATTTGAGGTTTAACGTCCCCGCCAACACTGTAAAGGTCA
This sequence comes from Lucinisca nassula, assembly GCA_963580285.1. NCBI lineage: Eukaryota > Metazoa > Mollusca > Bivalvia > Lucinida > Lucinidae > Lucinisca > Lucinisca nassula. The sequence goes on from OY757014.1 coordinate 141,585,733, forward strand.
TTTTGGAGATGTTGCTTCCAATTTTGTGGGACTTTTACCAGACATTGAGATGAAATGACATCTCAAGCCCTGTCGCCCAATGAAACCATTAGGGTTTATCAGCATGGACGGTCCGCATCGCACCGCGGTTCCTGGACAGGCTTAGATCCTCTAAGCGGTTTACCAGTACTAGTGTGCGGGCTGGATTCAGCTCTGCGTGGACGCATCATGCAGCCCATATATTTCGTCAAGCCCCTATGGGCGGGGGCCGTGACCTGTTGTTACACTCTAAACAAACGATGAATCATTTTTTTTTCTTTGTCAAATTTTTTTAATCCTCTGGGACCTTCTCAACTAAATATCTAGATAACTGATTGATCTACGATTGACATTGTTATCATAATAATTAATTCATCATAATCAACTTTCCTCAGTACTTTCAGTACTTTGATTTTAGGTGATTACTCTTTGTGGCAAATATTTTTCTGAACAAACATCTGTAATATTTAGTAAAATTCCGCTATTAAGACCACCTAAAATTAAAACTAATTCTCCTTCAAAAAGCTTATTTGGTAGGTTGCAGTTATTCTTTCTTTGTGTTTTCTGCATACTGTATCTGCTGGTCAGAGACCACCTTTGGGACTGTTCAAAAGTGGTCTTTAAGACCACTTTTGAACAGTTTCAAAGGTGGTCTTAATATAGGAATTTCACTGTATGTGTAATGAGTGCTATAAATATGAAAATGACGTGGATCTGTTTTCAGGTTGACATATTTGCAGACTACTTGGCAGAGTTTCAGTGCAGTAGATGTTATCGATTGTTCACTAAATACATGCCAACACACTACTGTGCCAGAGGGGTACAGGGAACTGTGATAGAGAACAATGTGAAGTCATTCTATGAGTTTGTTAAGAGCTGTGCTCTCACTCTGACTCCAGTTGATCCGGAGAGTTCCTCCAGCACTGACTGTGCACAGTCTACACAGAGACCATCCTTACATCCAGAGAATTTGATACAAGTGGTTCATCATTCCCCAGACAAGGGTGCCATACCTAAGATCTCACAGCCACTTACTGCCAACAAATCTAGTCAAGATCATTCTCTTAATTTGGTTCATCAGGGTGCTGTGCCTAAGCTCACACAGCCAGCTACCGCAAACAAATCTACTCCTGATCATTCTCCCAATGTGATTCAACATTCCCCTGACAAGGGTGCAGTACCTAAGCTTCCACAGCCAGCTACCACAAACAAATATAGTCGTAATCATTCCTCCAAAGTTAAAGAATCTCAAAACAAAAAATTGGAAATATCAGAAGCAGATATTATTGTGCTTGATACTCCACCAAGAAGTAGTCAAGGTAATGTGATAACCAGACCAACAGAGGAAGATAAGGAGTACAATAAAAGAAAGAAAAAACAATTTGACAAGGATGCAGATGGTGCTAAACAAACATCAGACAAACTATCTGCTGCCTGTTTTCAACAGCAGATTAAGCCCACTCAGGAAACACCAGGTCCTTCCTCAGAATTTGTTTGCACAACAAAATTTCAAAACATTGCCTTCACTATCACAACTAATTGTCCAGAATCTTCAACTGAAGTTAACAAGGGATATGTTCCTCTAGCTGTGAAGCCTGGAGGGAGCCATCTTAGACCAAGACATGAAGACGAGAGTGAGGCCAGAAAAAGCCAGAGGTCACCTGTTGGTGCCCCTCTTGAGGTAAGATGGCCTGTAGAGTAAAATTGTTGCAAACTGACCAGTGAAATACAGTCCAACCTATATTAAGCAAGCATCTAAGGGATAACCAAAATGTGCTTGCTTAAGACAGATGCTTGCTTAATACAGGTGAAATTTTACACATTTGCTTTTCTTGGGAACTGAATGCCTGCTTGCTTAAGACAGGTTGCTTGTTCAATAGAGGGGGCCACTAAGACTGGTTTTACTGTATGTCTGTTTCTGTAGTTTGGACAGTATTTGCCCTTGCAAATAGTAATTCTAATGCTCAGGCATGGGACTTTTCAGATTTTTGGCACAATTAAGATGTTTTGGTTTTAAAGTGTGTTTTGCATAGTTGTTTTTGTCTGAAAGTTGCAAAAATGACATTTTTGGAAATGTGATAGGGGTTTCAGTTTCCGCCTTTTTTCACCAGGTTTTAGATTTTTTTCAGCAGTTCTCCAGTCCCATGTCTGAATGCTATTCCAAATGTAAAACAACTGTGTGTTGGTTAATGTAAAAATTAAGGCATACCATAATGCTGCTAAGTATTGGGACTCATAGGACTTAGCAAACACTGCAGACCCAGATCAGACTGCTCCTAAAGGAGCAGTCTGATCAGGGTCTACATTGTTTGCCATACCATTTGCAATTTTGGACTCCTTGCTGGATCATGAAACAGATTTGTAAAAATTTTAGGAGAATTACAGGATTTTTATGGTATTCACATAATGTCATGTTCCTATGCTCGACATCTGGTTTTATACCGCAATCAGGCATTCTAGTAACCTAATAAAGGGGGTCGAATAACTGCACGCTATAATCGGTAGTGACCTATAATACCTTCTACTGACCTATAATACGTCTAGTGACCGTTTATAGACCGGACCTACTTTTCAGGTCCCTATTTTATAAGTTTAAACAATAACATGCAAACTTTCTTACATGGGACAATAACGAAACTGCAAGTTAAAATCCTTGCAATATTTATTTAAACAGAATTTCAGAAATTTCAGCTAAGTTCTTACCTTCTCGGCTTTTCCTGTTTTGAATAACCCATTGGAATTACTGCGCACTGCTACTGCAGTTGCGTCTCAACCTCAAAAATAATTTTTAAAGCTAAATGAAACTATTTATTTGCAGATTTTCATACAGAAAGTAAAGCGCTGAGAAACTTTTATTCGAGCGTCCATGTTGTTTCCTGCGTCTTTGTGGCGCGGTGACGTCAGAAACTTTGCACTAGTTGACATCACGTTATAGTACGTGTGCGCGCCATGGCACTGAATGTCGTTTAACATGCCACACTGTCTGCTATCTTTTTTGCTTAAATTTGCTAAATTATTGCAAAGCCCATTGATTGTTTTGGATTGCGGTATAAACTAAATACATGGATAGTGTCTTTAATAATAAAATATAATCGGTTCGCCCCGACAATTTTATAGGGGCTCGCTAAAGCTCGCCCCTCTAAAATTGTCTAAGGCTCACCGATTATATTTTATTATTAAAGACACTAACCATGTATTTACTATTTTCACTGCTCACAGCACCTGCTTTTTAATACAAACAGTACATTTTTTAACAAAATAAATGAATAATTTGCATTAGAATGGGGATAGCTATGTTTAAAATTGTCATTTGGGGAGGTAGACAGTTGGTTTTACGGCCTGAAATACAGCCTGAAATTGCATTCTTCAGAAACCATCTGATCTGGATCTACACTGTTTGCAAAGGCAGAGGTTGTCGTGAACAGCAGGATAATGATTAAATAGCCTCAGATAATGAGGTTACTGAGGATAATTGGGGATAATTTTCCTAATTTCTCATTAAACTGTTTGCGTCAAATGTAGGCGATTTTAACAAGTACCCACAATGTGGGATTTGATAAAAACAGTGTAGATCCAGATCAGATGGCTTCTTCAGAAGCCATCTGATCTGGATCTACACTGTTTGCAAAGGCAGGGGTTGTCGTGAACAGCAGGATAATGATTAAATAGCCTCAGATAACGAGGATTATTGGGGATAATTTTCCTAATTTCTCCATTAAACTGTTTGCGTCAAATGTAGGCGATTTTAACAAGTACCCACAATGTGGGATTGATGAAAAGAGTGTAGATCCAGTTCAGATGGCTTCTTCAGAGGCCATCTGATCTGGATCTACACTGTTTGCAAAGGCAGGGGTTGTCGTGAACAGCAGGATAAGGATTAAATATCCTTAGATAACGAGGGTTAGCGAGGATAATTGGGGATAATTTTCCTTATTTCTCCATTAAACCAATTAGTTTGCATCAAATGTAGGCGATTTTAACAAGTACCCACAATGTGGGATTTGATGAAAAGAGTGTATATCCAGTTCAGATGGCTTCTTCAGAGGCCATCTGATCTGGATCTACACTGTTTGCAAAGGCAGGGGTTGTCGTGAACAGTAGGATAATGATTAAATAGCCTCAGATAACGAGGGTTACTGAGGATAATTGGGGATAATTTTCCTAATTTCTCCATTAAACTGTTTGCGTCAAATGTAGGCGAGTTAAACAAGTACCCACAATGTGGGATTGATGAAAAGAGTGTGGATCCAGTTCAGATGGCTTCTTCAGAGACCATCTGATCTGGTTCTACACTGTTTGCAAAGGCAGGGGTTGTCGTGAACAGCAGGATAAGGATTTAATAGCCTCAGATAACTGAGGTATCTGAGGATAATTGGGGATAATTTTGCTTATTTCTCCATTAAACCAATGAGTTAGCATCAAATTTAGGCAATTTTAACAAGTACCCACAATGTGATCCTCAGAAGCCATCTGATCTGGATCTGCACTGTTTGCAAAAGCAGGGGTTCTAGTGAACAGCAGGATAAGGACTAAATAGCCTCAGATAACGAGGATAACCGTTAGTTTGCGTCAAATTTAGCCGATTTTAACAAGTACACTGAGCAAGAAATAAGAAAAATTATGCTTTACTTATCCACCTGTCTCATCCTTATACAAAACATTATCCTTATGTAACTTTGGTTTTTCAGGGAGCTGATTCAGCGTCCCACAGGGAAAGATCTCGAAGTCCTGCTAGACCACATGCCACCTCCACGGAAAACTTGCGGAAGATGAAGAATATCATATTCTTGGACCTGGACAACTGGCCGGGGTTTTTCAGCAAGCTGCCGAAACGTCTACCTGACTTGACATTTGTTTGGGGCTTTTACGGTGGAAAGGTTGTTTGGAAAGAACCAAGCAGGTGAGCTTCTGTTTTCTCTGTTCAACAAAAGAGCCGCCCTCAGTGGCACAGTTGGATACCTGTCGGACTCATGATCAGGAGGTAGGGGGTTCAATACCTGCCAGGGGCCAGTTGTTCAAAACTAATGACCTCGTTAGTTAACATATCATTAAAACTTCGATCATTTAATATAGCAAATCTGATATTTTTGCTGAAAAAATGTGAGCAGCGTTTGCAGATGCCGCTAACGAGCCCGTTAAGCTAACAATGCTTTGACCAACTGGGCCCAGGTCGGCAACATTCTTTTGTGGTTATTGATCATGAAATCTTTCCTGCAGTCATTCTCTCTCTCCTGCTGATTCAAGAAGGGCAGTTGTCAATCTCTACTGAAAGAATGTGAACTGTACTGGTTGACTGCTATGGAAAAGCCTGTCCAGGAAAAGTGGTTAGGTAAATTGATCGACTCAGTATAACCTACATAGTGTTGACCTAGCTGTTAAACTCAAACTATATCATAAGAAGGCATACTCTTAACTTTGAAGCTTTATCAGGCAGATGCAAATATTCACTCTGGTTTCACTGTCATGAAATAATGTTTCACATCCCGTCTTCTGTCAACATATTTTAACTGTTATCCAGGGGCTAGTTGTTCAAAACTAACGATGCTGTTAGTTAACGTATCATTATAACTTTGACCATTAAATATGGCAAACATATTTTCACTGTTATCCAGCTGAACAAACTAGAACTAACAGAAGGTCTGACTGCTATACCCCCCCTTTAGCGGATTTTACTGAAACATGGATATAGACCTGTTAACCCTTGTCCTGCTAATCCCGGATATGCCTTAACTTTGAAACAATGTAGATCCAGATCAGATGGCTTCTGACGAAGCCATCTGATCAGGATCTACATTGTTTGCCATTCAGATCCTGAATTTGTTGTAATAATTTGCATCAAGTAATCTGATTGGTTGATAATCGGTAGTGGGTGTGGCATATATGAATATTCAGCAGGACAAGGGTTAACATGATGATACTTCATCATACAGCTATTATCAAGACAAAATTCTGAACAAAAACTAGAAACACTGACTTTGACTTTGACCTGACCCATAACACAGTACATACATGGTTAGTGTCTTTAATAATAAAATATAATCGGTGAGCCTTAGATAGTTTTATAGGGGCAAGCTTCAGTGAGCCCCTATGAAATTGTCACAGCGGACCTATTATATTTTAATATTAAAGACACTGACCATGTATTTACTTTATACCACAACACAAAACAATCAAGGGGTTTTGCAATAATTTAGCAAATTTAAGCTAATAAGACGGCAGGCAGCGCGGCATGTTAAACGACATTCAGTGCCATGGCGCGCACACATATTATAACGTGACGTCAACTAGTGCAAAGTTTCTGACGTCATCGCGCCACAGAGATGTTGGAAACAACATGGACACTCGAATAAAAGTTTCTCAGCACTTTACATTAGGTATGACAATCTGCAAATAAACAGTTTATTTTAGCTTAAAAATTATTTTCGAGGTTGAGACGCAACCGCAGAAGCAGTGCGCAATTATTTCAACGGACCATTCAAACCAGGAAAGCCTGAGAAGGTAAGAATTTAGCTTAAATTTCTGAAAACCAGTTTAAATAAATATTGCAAAGATTATAACTTGCTGTTTCGTTGTTTTCACGTGTGTAAAAGGTTGAATGTTATTGCTTACATTTGCAAATTAGGGTCCTGAAAAATAGATCCGGTCTCTAAACGGTCCCTAGACGTATTATCGGTCAGTAACAGGTATGATAGGTCACTACCGATTATAGCGTGCAGTTATTCGACCCTCTTTAGTAGATTGCGGTATAAAAATTAATGTCATGCACATATAGACCTCATTAAGAATGCATAAGTAAAATCTGAACTCAATCGGTGAAGAACTGAGGGAGTAGTTCGCATCACAATATTTTTCTATTTTGGTTCGGCTATATGCTGGATTAGGTAATAAAACAGTTATTTACTGGCTGATTTTTAGCTCACCTGTCACGTAGTGACAAGGTGAGCTTTTGGGATCACTTTTTGTCCGTCGTCCGTCGTGCGTCCGTGCGTCCGTGCGTGCGTCCGTGCGTGCGTGCGTCCGTAAACTTTTCTTCAAACGACATCTCCTCCTAAACCACTGATCGTATTTTGACCAAACTTCACAGGAATGATCCTTAGGTGGTCCCCTTTCAAAGTTGTTCAAATGGTTCCGGTCCGTTGATTATATAGGTCACAGTAGCCAAAAATAGATTTTTTTCACCGCAAACTTAAAAAATCTTCTTCTCTGAAACCGCAAGGCCCAGGTCTTTGATATTTGGTATGAAGCTTCATCTAGTGGACCCCTACCAAGATTGTTCAAATTATAGTGCTGGGGCCAAAAATGCCCCCGCACTGGGCCCCTTTGGTTTTACATGGGCTTATATAGGGAAAATCTTTAAAAATCTTCTTCTCTGAAACCGCAAGGCCCAGGTCTTTGATATTTGGTATGAAGCTTCATCTAGTGGACCCCTACCAAGATTGTTCAAATTATAGTGCTGGAGCTAAAAATGCCCCCGCACGGGGGCCCTTTGGTTTTACATGGGCTTATATAGGGAAAATCTTGAAAAATCTTCTTCTCTGAAACAGTTAGGCCCAGGTCTTTGATATTTGGTATGAAGCTTCATCTAGTGGACCTCTACCAAGATTGTTCAAATTATAGTGCTGGGGCCAAAAATGCCCCCGCACAGGGCCCCTTTGGTTTTACATGGGCTTATATAGGGAAAATCTTTAAAAATCTTCTTCTCTTAAACCGCAAGGCCCAGGTCTTTGATATTTGGTATGAAGCTTCATCTAGTGGACCCCTACCAAGATTGTTCAAACTATAGTGCTGGGGCCAAAAATGCCCCCGCACAGGGGCCCTTTGGTTTTACATGGGCTTATATAGGGAAAATCTTGAAAAATCTTCTACTCTGAAACCGCAAGGCCCAGGTCTTTGATATTTGGTATGAAGCTTCATCTAGTGGACCTCTTCCAAGATTGTTCAAATTATAGTGCTGGGGCCAAAAATGCCCCCGCAAGGGGGCCCTTTGGTTTTACATTGGCTTATATAGGGAAAATCTTTAAAAATCTTCTTCTCTGAAACCGCAAGGCCAAGGTCTTTGATATTTGTAATGAAGCTTTATCTAGTGGACCCCTACCAAGATTGTTCAAATTATAGTGCTGGGGCCAAAAATGCCCCCGCACGGGGGCCCTTTGGTTTTACATGGGCTTATATTGGGAAAATCTTGAAAAATCTTCTTCTCTGAAACCGCAAGGTCCAGGTCTTTGATATTTGGTATGAAGCTTCATCTAGTGGACCCCTATCAAGATTGTTCAAATTATAGTGCTGGGGCCAAAAATGCCTCCGCCCCAGGGCCCTTTTGTTTTACATAGGCTTATATAGGGAAAATCTTTAAAAATCTTCTTCTCTGAAACCGCAAGGCCCATGTCTTTGATATTTGGTATGAAGCTTCATCTAGTGGACCCCTACCAAGATTGTTCAAATTATAGTGGTGGAGCTAAAAATGCCCCCCACACGGGGGCCCTTTGGTTTTACATGGGCTTATATAGGGAAAATCTTGAAAAATCTTCTTCTCTGAAACCGCAAGGCCCAGGTCTTTGATATTTGGTATGAAGCTTCATCTAGTGGACCCCTACCAAGATTATTCAAATTATAGTGCTGGGGCCAAAAATGCCCCCACACCAGGGCCCCTTTGGTTTTACATAGGCTTATATAGGGAAAATCTTGAAAAGTCTTCTTCTCTGAAACTGCAAGGCCCAGGTCTTTGATATTTGGTATGAAGCTTCATCTTGTTGACCTTCACCAAGATTGTTCAAATTATAGCCCTGGGGCCAAAAATGCCCCCGCTCCGGGGCCCTTTGGTTTTACATGGGCTTATATAGGGAAAATCTTGAAAAATCTTCTTCTTTGAAACCACAAGGCTTAGGTCTTCGATATTTGTTATGAAGCTTCAGCTAGTGGACCTCTATAAAGATTGTTCAAATTATAGCCCTGAGACCAAAAATGCCTCCGCCATGTGGCCCTTTGGTTTTACATAGACTTATATAGGGAAAATATTTAAAAATCATCTTCTCTGAAACACAAGGCTTAGGTCTTTGATATTTGTTATGAAGCTTCAGCTAGTGGATCTCTACCAAGATTGTTCAAATTATAGCCCTGGGACCAAAAATGCCCCTGCTCCGGGGCCCTTTGGTTTAACATAGACTTATATAGGGAAATCCTTGTTTTACATAGACTTCTATGCAGTGTAAACCTTTAAAATCTTCTTCTCTGAAACCCGAAAGCCCAGGTCTTTCATATTCGATATGAAGCTTCATCTTGTGGACCTCTACCAAGATTGTTCAAATTATAGCCCTGGGGCCAAAATTGACCCTGCCCGGGGCCCACTTGTTATACATTGGATCAGGTGAGCGAACCAGGGCCCTCTGGGCCCTCTTGTTTTGTTTGCTGGTTACTTTAAAAGTCATTGTTGCAAACAGTGTCGACCCAGATCAGACTGCTTCTATAGGATAGGTCTAATCTGGGTCCACACTGTTTGCCTGTATTCAACGCAAAAGTGTGTTTGAAAAGTTTGCGAGAGAATGCAGGATACAACATAAACAGACAGCTTTATTCAGACACATTTTCCTTGGCATCTTAAGGGGAATGGATACACCTTCAGGGGAGGCAACTCCTTCGAAAGTATTTTTGTCACCTATGTCGATAGGGGTCAGCTCTTAAAGGAAAGAATTTGCTCCTCAGGAGCAAATTCTGTCCTTTAAGAGTTGACCCCTTTAAGAGTTGACCGCTTTTTCCTGGGATAGAACTTAGAGAAAAGTGAATAGGAAGTCCCGAAAGTTGTCTACCTTTGAACAATGGTGGAAAAAATGTTCTAGGTGTTCCCATTCCCCTTAAGGGTAAAAATTATATCATTGTATTTGAAAAAATTGAGTTGTTTCCAATTGTTATTCATGTTACAAATATGTTCTAGAAAGGGCTATCCTTCAGAAGCAAGGAATACACCATAGAACTCGAAAATAATGAGTGTACATGTTTTCTGGGCCAGACTAGCTGGTTTCGGCCATTTAAGCCTCATCAGTGACCCTCATATTTTCAAAATTCCACAATGGAATCAATGATCCCAAAGGACAAGAAAATATAAACTACACTATGATGTAGGGCAGGGAGACTTTTTACGGCCGCCACACATTCCCAGACAACAGCTGTAGTGACGTTAAATATGTTCTAGAAAGGGTTATCCTTCAGAAGCAAGGAATACACCATAGAACTGGAAAATAATGAGTGTACATGTTTTCTGGGCCAGACTAGCTGGTTTCGGCCATTTAAGCCTCATCAGTGACCCTCATATTTTCAAAATTCCACAATGGAATCAATGATCCCAAAGGACAAGAAAATATAAACTACACTATGATGTAGGGCAGGGAGACTTTTTATGGCCGCCACACATTCCCAGACAATATCTGTAGTTACGTTAAATATGTTTAGAAAGGGTTATCCTTCAGAAGCAAGGAATACACCATAGAACTGGAAAATATGGAGTGTACATGTTTTCTTGGCCAGACTAGCTAGTTTCGGTCATTTATGCCTCATCAGTGACCCCCAGATATTTTCAAATTTCAACAAGGGAAATCAATGATCCCAAAGGACAAGAAAATATAAACTACACTATGATGTAGGGCAGGGAGACTTTTTACGGCCGCCACACATTCCCAGACAACAGCTGTAGTTACGTTAAATATGTTCTAGAAAGGGTTATCCTTTGGAAACAAGGAATACACCATAGAACTGGAAAATATGGAGTGTACATGTTTTCTTGACCAAACTAGCTAGTTTCGGCCATTTATGCCTCATCAGTGACCCCCAGATATTTTCAAATTTCAACAATGGAATCAATGATCCCAAAGGACAAGAAAATATAAACTACACTATGATGTAGGGAAGGGAGACTTTTTACGGCCGCCACACATTCCCGGACAACAGCTGTAGTTACGTTAAATATGTTCTAGAAAGGGTTATCCTTTTGAAACAAGGAATACACCATAGAACTGGAAAATATGGAGTGTACATGTTTTCTTGGCCAGACTAGCTAGTTTCGGCCATTTAGGCCTCATCAGTGACCCTCAGATATTTTCCAAATTCCACAATGGAATCAGTGATCCCAAAGGACAAGAAAATATAAACTACACTATGATGTAGGGCAGGGAGACTTTTTACGGCCGCCACACATTCCCAGACACCAGCTGTAGTGAGGTTAAATATGTTCTGAATACAAAGTCTTCTGAATGTTTCAGGTGTTTTGCTTTTACTGTGATGAAAAGTAACAACCTCTTCTACCTCCATGACAGATGTGGCCATACAAAGGATGCTGCTGACTTTGCTATTGTTTTGACTGTGAGTACATGTAGTTATTTAACCCATTTGTTTGTTTGTTATACCCCCACAAATGAAATTTGGGGGGGTATATAGGAGTGGGCTTGTCTGTCGGTCTGTCTGTCGGTCGGTCTGTCTGTCGGTCGGTCTGTCTGTCGGTCTGTTGACTTGGTTTCCAGACGATAACTCAAAAAGCGCTTCACCGATTTTTATAATTTTTGGTACACTGATGTAACATCATAAAATACAGGTCAAGTTCGATTTCCACTACAATTCGTCAATTTTCGACATAGTTATGGCCCCTTTCAAGTGAAAAAATTGCAAAATGCGCTGATGTACTATCAAGGCAGTTTTTGTGGGGGTATTCATTACCTTTAGTGATAGCTCTAGTTTGATTTGAGGTTTAACGTCCCCATCAACACTGTAAAGGTCATTTTGGAGACGTTGCTTCCAATTTTGTGGGACTTTTACCCAACATTGAGATGAAATGACATCTCAAGCCCTGTCGCCCAATGAAACCAATAGGGTTTATTAGCATGGACGGTCCGCCTCGCACCGCGGTTCCTGGACAGGCTTAGATCCTCTAATCCGTTTACCAGTACTAGTGTGGGGGCCGGATTCAGCTCTGCGTGGAAGCATCATGCAGCCAATATATTTCTTCAAGCCCCTATGGGCAGGGGCCGTAACCCATTGTAGGCGGGAAACACCTAAAGGGGTACCTTGGCAAACAGTGCAGGCCCAGATCAGACGCCACAAGATGTGGCGTCTGATCAGGGCCTGCACTATTTGCTTACAGAATACTCCATCAAAAATAGAATAGAAATAAAAAAAGGTCTGCCACATCTTTTATGACAAAAAGACTTGTCCAACATTTAGCAATGGAAGAGTCCACTAGTATACAATGGGTTACGACAAAACCTACAGTAAGACTTGTGCAACCAGAAAAGACTTTGATCAGCACAGTCTGGTCAGAGTTGCTGCTGTTTGGATTGGCAAGCTGCAGCCTGTGGTAGCTCAAAAGGGATAAGACCGGCAGAGTGAAGCTATCATTTACACTTGCCTTTGGAATTTTCTGTTAACAAAAATGATAAACCAAGTCACACGATTATGTCAAATCAAGTGTAACACAAGCAAAGCTATGGTGTATATGGCCATTTGGTCCACTTGCAAAAAGCATGCAAAAGGCATTCTGCTGAAACATCTTGTAGACTTTGCAAATTTGACAAAGCTAATGTGTATTTGGCCATTTGGTCCACTTGCAAAAAGCATGCAAAAGGCATTCTGCCGAAACCCCTTGTACACTTTGCAAATTTGACAAAGCTAATGTGTATTTGGCCATTTGGTCCACTTGCAAAAAGCATGCAAAAGGCACTCTGCCAAAACACATTGTAGACTTGGCAAATTTGGCAAAATAAGCTATGGTGTATATGGCCATTTGGTCCACTTGCAAAAAGCATGCAAAAGGCACTCTGCCGAAACATCTTGTAGACTTGGCAAATTTGGCAAACAAAGCTATGAAGAATTTGGCCATTTGGTCCACTTGCAAAAAGCATGCAAAAGGCACTGCGGAATCTTCTTGTAGACTTGGCAAATTTGACATATATTGACAAAACACCTGAACTGCCCTGCCATGCCCTGCCCTGCCAATCTGGGACTACTATACATAGAGATGCTGGCCATATCTAGACAATGCACACAGGCTATTCTGAATTAGCAGCACCTGTATTTCAGTAGGTTTTGCAATGCCCTGGCTCAATCCTTAGTGTCCTGCTGAATAGATTAATTTGACAATTTACCAATCAAATTACATGTACTTGATATAATGTATTCATTCAGTTCACAAACGGCATGACAGTAAATGTCCCACAAAATTGGAAGAAATGTCTCCAAAATTACCTAAATAGTGCTGACGGGGACGTTAAACCCCAATTCAAACAAACAAACAAAACTTGTGCGGTCGGTCTTGAGCAACATTCTGGCCTCACAGCAATAAGAATACAGTTCAACCTGTGTTAAGCAAGCACCTAAGGGATAACCAAAATGTGCTTGCTTAAGACAGGTGCTTGCTTAATACAGGTGAAATTTAACACTTTTGCCTCTTTTGGGATGTGAATGCCTGCTTGCTTAAGACAGAATGCTTGCTTAATAGAGGTGGCCACTAAGACAGGTTTTACTGTAACATGAATCCAATTAGTAACGGTTATCTAGATTTCCTACAAATTAGTAATTGTAATGTGGACATCAGCCCTGAAGAGCTTCTGTGCTTAGTAATTTTGGGTTGATAGACAAACAGTCGACCCAAAAATTAATACTTCTGTATCTGGTAGTAATTAGAATTTACAATTCAGGGGCCAGTTGTTCAAAGCATCGTTAGCTTAACAAGCTCATTAGTGGTCATATTGTTAACTGTTCTGGCAAGTTTAATATTTAAATTTTTGGTATTTTTGCTGAAAAAATGTCAGCAGCTTTTGCATCTGCAGAAGCTGCTCACATTTTTTCAGCAAAAATTTTAGCATATTTGCCATATTTAATGATCAAAGTTTTAACAATATGTTAACTAACGACATCATTAGTTTTGAACAACTGGTATGAATGCTTTCAGGTAGGACAGATGCATGAACGGCTTCCCAAACACATCCCCTTCACAATCGTCTCCGGGGACAAGGGGTTCATCGAGGTGGAGCGACAGATGAGGGACTCCAACCGGAATGCAGTTGTCATTGACCCGCACTCGGCACAACAGTTCAGTCAAGACATGATCTATACCATGGTCACGAGTGTCTCCGATACATAACTCTGTAGCACTTAAAGTTTTTGTCTAGTGTATATAGCTCCAGATAAGGAGAAACAAGGATAAATAGATGATCTTACACGAGTGTTCATGTATTATTGAATTTGTTAAACGAGTTGAGGAAAAGGGATAAAATGTGAGGCTTTGCCGAGCATTTTATCTCTTTTCTTCAACAAGATTTGCTGCTCATATTTTTTCTTCTACGAGTTTAATAAATTTAATAACACACGATTGAACTTATTAAAGGAGTTGAGGAAAAGGGATAATATGTGAGGCTTTGCCGAGCATTTTATCCCTTTTCTTCAATGAGTTTAATAAATTCATTTACACACGAGGACAAATGCAAGATTCCATTTATCATATGACATTTAAAACACATTTTATTCACGTTTGTTTAACAGAAATGTCAATATTCCGCCATCAGTAAATGCAATGTCGTTAAGGGCATCGTACATGTAACGTTACGGGGCGTTTCTAACTAATTTGCATATTTAATCTCTAGTGGATTATCCAGTTTATTACATGACATATTACATTCTCAGCTGCAAGGTCATATGATAAAAAAGAGATAGTTTTCCTTATTGTTAGAAATATATGTTGTGAGAACTCTAGAATTGCCTTTATGGTGCAATTCCAGTGATTACCCTCAACATTAGTTTTAATGTAGAAATGCCATAAAAATCCTAAAAAAATTGGACACCTTGAGGTCTTGTTGTAATTCTCCTAAAATTTTAGCAAATTTGTTTCACGATCCAGTAGGGGGTGGTTGGGTGAGGCAAAGGTGACATGTCTATCTATCTATCTATCTTCTTATACTGAGTCGGTCATATCTGGCCATTACCTCAGTTGATTGGGTGGCTAAATTTAGAATTTAGCTGAGAAAAAAAAAAAAAAAAAAAAAAAAAAAAAAAGAAGAAAAAGAAGAGAGGCACTGGATGCGTCCTTAAAACTATTTACAATCTGCATAACAGAGGTATCCTAAAACGCATACCTCTGAGACCCAATCTTACACTGTGCGGGCTTTGAACTCTTCTGCGGATTTGGCATTCACCGCAGAGGAGGGAAGACTATTCCATTGGGGAATAGTTCTAGGAAAAAACGAGTTCTTCAGGGCATCACTATAGGACTGGTATCTACGATATTGTGAGTCGTTTAATTTTGATGCCCTTGTTTGGGTCGACAGTGTTACAGGGGTCAAGTACCTATCTTTATCAATAGACACTGAATCAGAGTGTATCTTGTAGAAGAAGGTTAAAGAGGACCGCTCACGACGGGCCTCCAGGGACGGCCACTCTAGCTCATTAAGCATGTCACCGACGCTACTTCTATTTCGCCATCGCCTACAGGTCCATCGAGCAGCTGTCCTCTGCACCTTCTCCACCTGCTGAGTCTGAGTTTTAACATAGGGGTGCCAAATGGGTGATGCATATTCGAGTTGAGGGCGAACCAATGTTTTATATGCAACATCCTTTGTCTGCCTAGGTGCAAAAGCCAAGTTCCGTCTAAGGAATCCCAAAGTCCTAGTTGCTTTAGATGTAATCTCTGAGATATGTTGACCCCAATCAAGATCGTCAGTGATGGTGATACCAAGATCTTTGGCGGATTGAACATGCTCCAAAACTTGCTGGTGAAGAGTATAGTCAAACTTAATTTGCTTGTCCGGAGGGTGTCGTGACACTCTCATTGAGTGACATTTGGCCACATTGAACTTCATTTGCCAATTGGCCTCCCACTGTGCAAGTTGATCCAGGTCATCTTGTAAAATAAGACAGTCAGAAGGAGAATATATGTTCCTTGCATCAGTTGGGCATCCAGCTGATATTGGCTTTCAGTTGGACAAGGCCTGCTGTCCTTGCAGCAGGTGAGGGTAGAGACTGAGGGGAATCATCTTATATACAGCAGGAGTCCATTTCTAAAATACGATGTGTCAGGTTGCGTAATTTAGAAAATGACTGAACTTTTTGCTTTTGCAAGCACTGAATGCCCAGATCAGAAGTCACGATGTGTGAGCTTTCGCCATTAAAAATTGAATTTGGATCTTTTTCTCATACCCAGTACATTTTTAATTTGTCGTTTTCTTATGTCATCCAGTGTTTGTTATTCCCATTTTGTACCAGAAACCCCAAAAGGGGTACCCTGGCAAACAGTGCAGGCCCAGATCAGACGCTGCAGAATGCAGCGTCTGATCAGGGCCGCCACTGTTTGCTAAAAGTTCAGTCATTTTCCAAATCAGTTTTGATAAAAACACAACCTGTCACCTCCAAATTTTGAAATGAACTCCTGCTATATATAAGGAAGATTCCATTTGGTACAAAAAGGGTTAGATATGAACAAGAACCATTATATCTCCTATTGAAAAAAACAAACAATTGCAGCAATAAAGGATTCCATTTTCGAGCACAGAGGACCCTCTTATAATGGAAGTACCTGTATTTTTTTCCTCAACATTGGTCTTTATTAGCTCTCCTGAGCCGAAGGCTCATGTGAGGTATTAGTATACCATGAGCCGGCGTCCGTCGTCCACACTTTCAACGAAGTATATCTCTGGAACCAGTGGGCCGGCCTTGATCAAATTTCATATGAACCATCATCAGGTAGGGGGAACGGCTGTATTAGGTTTTCGTGCAGATCGGATGAGAACTCTGGTTGCCACAGCAACAAAGAGCTCCCATAGGCTTAACATAGGAAAAAGCTTGTCATCACTCTAGCTCCGTCAATTTTTTTCTGATCGACTTCATTCTTGCAGATAACGAGGACAGGCATGAAATCTCGATCAAGTTCGATTTTGGGCTGAATCGGATTATTCACTCAGGAGTTACGTGCCCTTGAGCGTTGAAAAAATTGCCTATTGACTTAACATGGGGAGAATGTTGTCATCACCGTAGCTGCTTCAATTATTTTCAGATTGGCTTTATTCTTGCAGATAACCAGCACAGCCATGAAATCTCGGTCAAGTTCGATAACTGGCAGAATCGGATCATTCACTTAGGAGTTACCTGCCCTTGTGTGTTTTTGCATTAGGGTTAATGGGAATTTCAAAAATGTATATCTTAAAGACTACTTGGCCAACTTTGATCAATATCATGTGTCGCATTATTGGGCAAGTGGAAAGGCTTCATTAGGTTTTCAGGTAGATCTGAGTGGAACTCTGGTTGCCATGGCAACATCTAGCTCCCATAGACTTCACATAGGAAAAAGCTTGTCATCACTCTAGCTCCGTCAATTTTTTTCTGATCGACTTCATTCTTGCAGATAACCAGTACAGGCATAAAATCTCGGTCAAGTTCGATTTTGGGCCGAATCAGATAATTCACTCAAGAGTTACGTCCCCTTGAGCGCCCGAAAAATTGCCTATCGACTTAACATGGGGAAAATGTTGTCATCACTGTAGCTGCTTCAATTTTGTTCGGATTGGCTTCATTCTTACAGATAACCAGCACAGCCATGAAATCTCGGTCAAGTTCGATAATTGGCAGAATCGGATCATACACTTAGGAGTTACCTGCCCTTGTGCATTTTTGCATAAGGGTTAATGTGAATTTCAAAAATGTATATCTTGAAGACTACTTGGCCGACTTTGATCAAATTTCATGTGTAACATTATTGGGCAAGTGGAAAGACTGCATAAGGTTTTCATGCAGATCTGAGTGGAACTCTGGTTACCATGGCAACATATAGCTCCCATAGACTTAACATAGGAAAAAGCTTGTCATCACTCTAGCTCCGTCAATTTTTTTCTGATCGACTTCATTCTTGCAGATAATAAGGACAGGCATAAAATCTCGGTTAAGTTCGATTTTGGGCAGAATCGAAATATTGACCTCGGAGTTACGTGACCTTGAGCGACAAAAAATTTGCCCATAGACTTAACATAGGGAAAATGTTGTGACTACGATAGCGACTTGAAATTTTTTCAGATCAGCTTCAAACTTGCAGGTAACGAGGACAGACATAAAATCATGGTTAAGTTCGATTTTGGGCCGAATCGGATTATTTGCCTTGGAGTTACCTGCCCTTGAGCATGAAAAAATACGTTGTGACCACGATAGCAACTTTATTTTTATTCAGATCAGCTTCAAACTTGCAGGTAACAAGGACAGGCATAAAATCCCGGTTAAGTTCGATTTTGGGCCGAATCGGAATATTGACCTCGGAGTTACGTGACCTTGAGCGACAAAAAATTTGCCCATAGACTTAACATAGGGAAAATGTTGTGACTACGATAGCGACTTGAATTTTTCTCAGATCAGCTTTAAGCTTGCAGGTAACGAGGACAGACATAAAATCTAGGTTAAGTTCGATTTTGGGCCGAATCGGATTATTTGCCTTGGAGTTACCTGCCCTTGAGCATAAAAAAATACGTTGTGACCACGATAGCAACTTTATTTTTATTCAGATCAGCTTCAAACTTGCAGGTAACGTGGACAGGCATAAAATCTCAGTTAAGTTCGAATCGGAATATTGACCTCGGAGTTGCATGACCTTGAGCGACAAAAAATTTGCCCATAGACTTTACATAGGGAAAACGTTGTGACTACGATAGCGACTTGAATTTTTTTCAGATCAGCTTCAAACTTGCAGGTAACGAGGACAGACATAAAATCTCGGTTAAGTTCGATTTTGGGCCGAATCGGATTATTTGCCTTGGAGTTACCTGCCCTTGAGCATAAAAAAATACGTTGTGACCACGATAGCAATTTTATTTTTATTCATATCAGCTTCAAACTTGCAGGTAACGAGGACAGGCATAAAATCTCGGTTAAGTTAAATTTTGGGCCGAATTGGAATATTGACCTCGGAGTTACGTGACCTTGAGCGACAAAAAATTTGCCCATAGACTTAATTAGGGAAAATGTTGCGACTACGATAGCGACTTGAATTTTTTTCAGATCAGCTTCAAACTTGCAGGTAACGAGGACAGACATAAAATCTCGGTTAAGTTCGATTTTGGGCCGAATCGGAATATTTGCCTTGGAGTTACCTGCCCTTGAGCATAAAAAAATATGTTGTGACCACGATAGCAACTTTATTTTTATTCATATCAGCTTCAAACTTGCAGGTAACGAGGACAGGCATAAAATCTCGGTTAAGTTCAATTTTGGGCCGAATGGGAATATTGACCTCGGAGTTACGTGACCTTGAGAGACAAAAAAATTTGCCCATAGACTTAATGTAGGGAAAATGTTGTGACAGAAATAGCGACTTGAATTTTTAGCTCACCTGAGCCAAAGGCTCCAGTGAGCTGATAGTATACCAAGGCTCCGGAGTCCGTCGTCTGTCGTCCGTCCATCCGTCGTCCACACTTTCAATGAAGCATATCTCAGAAGGCAGTCGACCAATCTTGTTTAAATTTTATGTGTAGCACCATTGGGCAAGGGGAAAGGCTGCATTAGGTTTTGGAGCTAGTCTGGTTTATTTGTTCCTTCATTCTTCTTTCTCTCCATATAGAGATAATAGACCAATGTTAAATTTTTAATCAAAGATTTCTCAGGAACTATAAAAGCTAGAAGCATCAAATTTGGTATTCAATAGAATAATGATGACTTATTTTGTGTAAGAGACATTGGGCTTTCTCAGCTTATTTGTTCATCTGTTCTTTCATTCTTCTTTCTCTCCATTTTGACCAATGTTAAATTTTCGTCAAAGATATCTCAGGAACTATAGAAGCTAGAAGTCTCAAACTTGGAATGCAATGCAATAATGATGACTTATATCCTGTAAGGGTCAATGGGCTGGATTCTATTAGCAGATTTAGTAGTCAAGTCTGTGAATTGTTATAACTTAAGTTCCTCAGGTGAGCGGTTTAGGCTCATTGAGCCTCTTGTAAAGAATTTGTCATAATAAGGAATTCAAATAAGGCGTAGCATCAGAATAGATATGAAAAGCGTTTCCCATAACAATTGTTGTGGACATTTGTTACATTACAATAACACAACCGTGTGACAGTGCATGCTTTCATATCTCAAAAATGGTTACTTTTCGAATGAAAATTTGTGATATTTTTCTTATTTATATTCCAAACATAGGTTGTGGGTGCTTGTCAGAACCACCTTATTGATGCGGTTCTAACGAGTACCTACAACCTATGTCTAGGAACAGAAATAAGCAAAATAGTGTATACCCTATAAACCCCAGTTTTCTCTATATAATATAAAGTGGGGCTTAGAGGGGTGTTCATTTCACGCACTTGTTATCATGATAAGAATCTACTCACCAAATGTTGGGGACATTTGATCAAATCTCCTCAATGAGGCGAGGCGATTCTAACAAATGCCGGCAACATTTGTTTTTTTTGGAGTATTGAATATAATAGTCTTGATCATCTCCATTAATCCATCTCGTCTTAACCTAAGGATTCGGAACATCAATATTGTTTTTATTGTGCCCCCGCATCGGATGATGCCGGGGGCATATAGTGTTTTGGTTATCCGTACATGCGTCCGTGGGTATGTGCGTACGTGCGTTCGAATGTACGTCCTTCTGTACGAAAGTGTGTACGTAGGTACGTAATCCTGTTAGACTCAGGTTAAGGTTTTTGGTCAGGGTAGAACTTGAGCTCATATTTTTCAAACCATGCAATGGATGTGGTTTATATTTAGTATGATGATAGATATGGGTCCAAAGTTTTATCCAGCAATACCCCCACACCTACCCATGGTCTCAAGGTCAAGGTCACGGACTTAGAATTTTTTAATGTTTAAGACTCAGGTTAAGGTTTTTGGTCAGGGTAGAACTTGAGCTCATATTTTTCAAACCTTGCAATGGATGTGGTTTATATTTAGTATGATGATAGATATGGGTCCAAAGTTTTATCCAGCAATATCCCCACACCTACCCATGGTCTCAAGGTCAAGGTCAAGGTCATGGACTTAGAAATTTTTAATGTTTAAGATCCAGGTCAAGTATTTGTACCAGGTAGAACTTCAGCTCATATTTTCTAAACCATGTAATGAATTTGGTTCATATTTGGTATGATGATAGATATAGGTTCAAAGTTTTATTCAGCAACACCCCCACCCATAACCCATGACCTCAAGGTCAAGGTCATATACTTATAAATTTCTATTGTTTAAGAACCAAGTTGACGTGTTTGTACCAGGTAGAATTTGAGCTTATATTTTCCAAACCATGTAATGAATTTGGTTCATGTTTGGTGTGATGATAGATATAGGTTCAAAGTTTTATTCAGCAATGCCCCCACCCATACCCATGGCCTCAAAGTCAAGGTCACATACTTGAAAATTTTTAATGTTTATGACTCAGGTTAAGGTATTTGTACCAGGTACAACCTGAACCTTTACGATTCATTTGGTTAACATTTGGTTTGATGATAGATACAGGTCCAAAGTTTCATTCAGCCATAACCCCGCCCCTGCCGCATGACCTTAAGGTGATGGGGGGGGGGGGGTTAGGTAGGTCCCTGGGCGGAGGCATTTGTGTTGTATTGACACATTTCTAGTTATCATGAGTTTTGCGTCAGCTGGATGCATGTTTGACTGGTGAACAGGAGGACGCGGGTACGATACCTGCCGGGGTCGGCAACATTTTTTCGTGGAGATTGATCATGTGATCATGAAATTGATCATGTGATCATGAAATCTTTTCTATGGTCATTCTCACCCTTCCGTTGATTCAAGAAGGGCAGTTGTCAGTTTCTGGTGAAAGAATGAGCACTGTACTGGTTAACCGCTTGCATATTAGCCTGCCCAGAAAAAGTGTCGATAGGTAATCTGACTGGCTCAAAAATGACCTAAATAGTGTTGACTAGGCCGTTAAAACTCCAAAACAAACAAACAAAATCTTGAGTCCTTATAAAGAGGGTGGAATGTATAATGTTTAACATTTCATGTGAATATGCCTGCCGATTCACATGAAACATTAAGCCAGATCTTCTTAGAGAAAAAAAAAAAGAAAAAGAAAAAAAAAAACAAAAAAAACAGAAAAAATGTACTCTGCCCTGACAGAAAATTTAGCTTGGTGCTTTTAAAAATTAAAAAATGAAACTTTGCAGTAGACCTAAATGATCCCAGCTATAGAATTAATAACCTCCTGAGCCCAGTTATTCAAAGCATTATTAGCTTAACAAGCTCGTTAGTGGTCAAATTGTTAACTGTTCTAGCAAGTACAATATCAAATACTCTGGTATTTTTGCTGAAAAAATGTGAGCAGCTTTTGCAGATGCAAAAGCTGCTCACATTTTTTTAGCAAAAATATATTATAAAAGCTCACTTGCCATATTAAATGATCAAAGTTTTAATGACATGTTAGCTAATGACATCGTGTTAACTAATGACATCATGTTAACTAATGACATCTTGTTAACTAATGATATCATGTTAACTAATGACATCATTAGTTTTGAACAACTGTCAATTGCTACTTACATGTAGAACAGAGAAGGCTCAGATATGACTGCTGTGATACAAATTCTTTGTTGTTTATTCCATTGTCACTTACGTATTGCGTAATTTTTTTTTTTTTTTTTCTGTTTTCATTGAGGAAAAATGTTCATTGTTTTCACATTATGGTTTCAATTTATTTAGTGTGAAATTCCGGGATTGTGACCGGCTAAGATTTAATTCTGCCTTTAAAAGTGCTCATATTTAGGTTTCAGTTAAATATCTTTTTTGTGTGTTGCCTACACCTTGTGTCCTCTAGTAAGAGACCACCTTTGGGACTATTCAAAAGTCGTCTTAAAGACCACTTTTGAACAGTTCAAAAGGTGGTCTTAATATAGGAATTATATTGTATTTGTTTCAAATATCACTCCTCATTCATTCCAAACCCATTTGAGATAATGATATTTTGTTATGTTCTCTAAAAGTGCCCTATTCGGATGAAAATGTGTTATTTTTCCCTATCAACATATTTACCATAAATATTCATACATCTAAACTTCTTACCACTCTTGTTCCAAAATGTGAACAAATACAAATAACTCCTCAATTTAGTGCCTAAAACAGCTGATAGAGTGGCAAACATTGTAGACCCTGATGAGATGCCGCATTCTGTGGCATCTCATCTGGGTCTACAGCAGGGCTCGAGAAACTGAAGAATCCAAATCAGTGCAGCCAGATTTCGCCAAAAAAAAAATACGGAAATTGCTGATCGGTTTCGGTAATATCCTTAAACATCCTTGGTGATTGCAATTTCAAAATGTGTTATTAGCGTAACAAATGACACACCAATATTGCTCTTACACTTGTCAACGAATATAAGCACCAGTATCTCGATTATAAACAGCAATTATTGCTCACATAGTTCAGAATTCATCTACTTTCATTTTCTACGCCAGATTTCATCTACTTTCATTTTCCCAATATCCGGGTCACTCAGCACCTGAAGACCGCTGGCGTGGTGCAGTCAAAGATCAGCTCTATGGTCACTATATTTTTTGCCCTTTTTTAAAACCTTTAAAATAATTCTCTTATTTCACGCATCTTTATTTTGCCCAAGTTGCTTTGCTTACAAATGGCGATCGATTGCAGCCACGTGGTCAGAAAATGACGTCATACCGTTTCCTTTTACAAAATACACATTAATGCAGTCACGGACGTAACACACACACACCAGTTTTATTTCACTGATTTTAATAGAGCGGATTTCTAAAAAAGATCTTTTTTGAACGGGTTAAAAAATCGAAAAACATTTCTTTACTCTCAAACCAAAACATGGCCGAACGAGAGTCATTGAAAATCTTACGTGGCTGAACCGAGTTCTAAAGAATATAAATACATATTTCACGATCACACAAGCCTGAAAGAAATCGCTTTGTCTACAAACGGCGACCGATATTGATGGCACGTGATCGGAAAATGACGTCATGCGGTTTCATTTTAATTCATTCAAGGGCATAATACACACGTGGTTTATGTTATTGGTTTCAATGGAGCGTATTTCTTAAAAAGAAATATCATTAAGAATGGGTGAAAATAAAGGCATTTTCTCTGGAAGTCTTAACAGACATGACAGGTGTGTATTGAAAATTGCGCCCTGTGAAAAAAACAAAAAAAAAAAAACAATTATATATTTAAATACCGGTTCTATAGTAAGCCATAAATTAATGACTTGTGTAAACAAACTAGCGTATGTCCTGCATTGATTGACCTAATTTTCTCACCCTGCTAGCATGCCGATAACGCCTGAGGCCATTGTTCACGGTTGAATAATTTAAACACACAGGTCAAATTTTGCTGCGATAAGATCAAAGAACCCGACGTGGACTTGTCCGGTTTTCGCCTAGTTAGATAATGATCCAGTCTAACACCTTGTGCTGTAGGCCATTTTTTGTATACATGCTTGGATTATCAGTGGCAAACGGTCACCTTGTTTTTACAACGATGATTTAGCGAAAAAATTTTTAACCGATTTTTTGAAAATTTTATTGAATTATGGACCGATTTTTTAAACCTTCTTTTTCAGTTAAAATCGGTTCAGTAAACCCAAAATCGGCTCAGAACCGGAAAACCGACATTTTCTCGAGCCTTGGTCTACAGTGTTTGCTCCGGCATGGCTGTCCGAAAACATAGGTAAATAAGGTACGCTAAACAAATAGATTGTAGGTGCTCTGTTCTGTCGAGTACCAGCAACTTGTAATTTTGAGCAAAAAATAAAGTAATGTGTAGCCTTGTAAATTCAACTTTTCTATGTGTAATATAAAGTGGACTTCACAAGGATGCTGATTACATGGAGTTGACAACTTGATGGTTTAAGTTATTGTGTTCTTGGAAAGTATCTTATTCTTGTTGTTTTCCATTTTTTTTTTTTTTTTTTTTTTTGAAAGGATGTCAAGATATGACTGAAAATACTTGAACACGTGTATAATTGATATTAATTGAATTTTTTTTTTTTTTGATGTTCTGAAAAAAAAAGTAAAATAAGAAAAGTAAAATTGAAGAGAGAAAAATAAAGTTACACATTGTTTTGTCTCCTGATTACTTCTTCACATTGTCCAGTTAGTGTCCGCCTTGGTAGCTCAGTCATATGCCTGTCTGTCTGGTGATCAGGAAGACGCGGGTTCGATACCTGCTGTGGTCAGCAACATTCCTTCATGGAGATCGATCATGAAATCTTTTCTACAGGCATTCCCTTCCTTGGGCTGATGTAAGAAGGGCAGTTGTCAGTTTCTGAAGATTGTGCACTGTAATGGTTAGCCGCTTACATATAAGCCTGCGCAGGAAGTGTGGGTAGGTAAACTGACTGGCTAAAAATGACCTAAGCAGTTAAACTCCAATACAAAACAATTGGTCATTTGGTAGTGTCCTTAAAAATGTTCTCTGGCTTGAACACCTTTGGGACCTTGAAAATTAGTTGGAGGTGGGGTAAGTTTGTTCAATCTTGCCCTGCTGACTGAATTAATTTAGCCACACCCAGTTCTGACTATCCACCAATCAAATTTCTTGATGTAGCATAAAAATTCAGACATCTTGAGGACTTACGTACTGTATTTCTCCTAAAGTTTTAACAAATTTGTTTCATGACCCAAGCAAGGAGTCCAAGAGGTGCAGACAGAATGGCAAACAGTGTAGACCCTGATCAGACTGCTCCTTTGGGAGCAGTCTGATCTGGGTCTGCACTATTTGCTTAGGCCTATCTGTCCCCATACTTAGGATCATTCGATCAATTCACAAACCGCATGACAATGTAGATCCTGATCAGATGGCTTCTTCAGAAGCCATATGATCTGGATCTACACTGTTTGCAAAGGTAGGGGTTGTCGTGTTAAGCAGGATAAGGGTTAATCGTAGCGTTCGTTTAGGAGGCATAATGGAATGATTTTGGGGATATGTTTTCAATCTTCCATAGAATAGATGAATGTTGTGTGCACTCGTAAGAATCATGTTTTCAAGGTGATTCCAATGCGTACTCACAACATACATTTTCAAGATAAATTTAGAAATTCTTCCCCAAATTCCATACGCATATGTGTAACAGTGTCTTATCTGGAACTGTGGGAAGAACTCAAAAGGGACTACAGAATGAGTTGAAATCAACCGTGGTAAACGAGCCTTTGGTGTTCCGAGTCAAAGTTTCACTATATATCCCTCTGTCTGTCAGAATCCATTGTCTCTCTGACAGCTGTAGGATTAAGGGAAAGGGATACATATTCAGGGGAGGCAATTTCTCTCTCGTATCAATAGTTATCTACTCTAACTCCTAAGGTGTTTACTCTTTAAGGAAAGAATTTGCTCCTAATGAGTCTACTTTTAAAAAAAGAGTTTGCTCCTAAAGTGTCTACTCTTCGAGGAAAGAATTTGCTCCTATGAAGTCTACTCTTTAAGGAAAAAATTTGCTCCAAAGGGGTATACTCTTTAAGGAAAGAATTTGCTCCTAAGGCATACCTGTGATAATTTTTCGTAAGAGTGAGGTTTGCCATTGTGATGTGGGAGATGTAAAGAATATTTAGGGAAATTCTCAGTTAAAATGAGGGAGACTCCAAAAATTTAGCATAAATTGGGCAAAAATTAGCATCAAAATGGGGCTCTCCCTCCTGATAAGAGAGGTATCACAGGTTAACTAAGGAGTTTAGTCTATAAGGAAGGAATTTGCTCCTAAGGAGTCTACTGTTTAAGGAGATAAGTTGCTCCTAAGGTGGCCACACCAAAAGGAAAGAATTTGTTCATAAGGCACCTACTCTTTTAAGGAAAGAATTTGCTCCTAAGGAGTCTTCTCTTTGAGGAAAGAATTTGCTCCTAAAGTGTCTACTCCTATAGGAAGGAATTTGCTCCTATGGAGTCTACTCTAAAAGGAAGATTTGCTCCGAAGGGGTCTAATCTTAATAGAAAGAATTTGCTCGTAAGAGGTCAACTCTTAAAGGAAAAAAATTACTCCTAAAGAGTCTACTCTAAAATGAAAGAATTTGCTCCCAAATATCTACTCTTAGAGAAAAGAATTTGCTCCCAAAGAGTCTACTCTTAAAGAAAAGAATTTGCTCCTAAACAGTCTACTCTTAAAGGAAAGAATTTACTCCTAAGGAATCTACTCTTAAGGGAAAGAATTTACTCCTAAGGAGTCTACTCTAAAAGGAAAGAATTTGCTCCTTAAGAGTCTACTCTTAATGAAAAGAATTTTCTCCTAAAGAGTCTACATTTAAAGGAAAGAATTTGCTTCTAAGGAATCTACTCTTAAAGGGTGGCTACTCTAAAAGGAAAGAGTTAACTCTTTTAAGGGAAGAATTTGCTGCTAAAGAGCCTACTCATTAAGGAAAGAATTTGCCCCTAAGGAGTCTATTACTTATTGTTTGTTTGAATAGGGGTTTAATGTCCCCGTCAACACTATTTAGGTCATTTTGGAGATGTTGCTTCCAATTTTATGGGACTTTTACCCAACACTGAGATGAAATGATCTCTCAAGCACTGCCGTCCAATGAAACCAGAAGAGGTCCACATTGGACGATCTGACTCACACCTCTTTGCCTGGGCAGGTTTAGTCCTTCTAAGCCGTTTACCAGTACTCCTGTATGGTCAAATACAGATCTGCCTGGAAGCACCATGCAGCCCAATCTATTTCTCCAAGCCCCGATGGGCGGGGCCGAGTCTACTGTTTAAGGAAAGCATTTGCACCTATGGGGTATACTGTTTAAGGAAAGAATTTGCTCCTAAGAAGTCAGCTTTTTATGGAAAGAATTTGCTCCTAAGGAGTCTACTCTTTTAAGAAAGGAATTTGCTCCTAAGGAGTCTACTCTTTAAGGAAAGAATTTGCTCCTAAGGAGTCAACTCTTTTATGGAAAGAATCTGTTCCTAAGGAGTCAGCTCTTTTAAGGCAAGAGTTTGCTCCTAAGGAGTCGGTTCTTTTAAGAAAAGTCTACTCTTAAAGGAAAGTGTTTGCTCCTAAGGCGGCTACTATAAAAAGAAAGAATTTGCTCCTAAAGTGTCTACTCTTTAAGAAATAATTGCTCCTAAACAGTGTACTCTTTAAGGAAAGAATTTGCTCCAAAGATGGCTGCTGTAAAAGGAAAGAATTTACTCCTAAGGACAACTCTTCACTTGCCATGGGATAACTGAACAGTGTTAGGCATAAAAGCTTCCTTGGCCCATATACAAGCCTCAAAGGCTCAGTACAGACTCCACTTTAGAAACACAGAGATGTAAGGTTTAAACTGTTAACCCTTATCCCGCTGAATAAATTAATTGAGCCCCAACCATTTCTGACTATCAACCAATCAAATTACTTAATATATTTGTTTAATGCACCAACAGAATGGCAGTGTAGATCCTGATCAGATGGCTTTTTTAGAAGCCATCTGATCCTGATTTAAATTGTTTGCAAAGGTACCGTAAAAATCCTAAAAGTTCGGACACCTTGAGGACTTGCTGTAATTCTCCTTAAATTGAACAAATTTGTTTCATTATCCAGCAAGGCAGTCCGAAAAGAGCAGACAGAATGGCAAACAGTGTAGACCCTGATCAGACTGCTCCTGATCTGGGTCGGCACTGTTTGCTTTGGCCTGTCTGTCCCAATACTTAGGATCATTATAGTAGGTGTTGTCATGTTCAGCAGTATAAAGGTTAGATAGAAGTGAAGGCAATGATCAGGAATCAATACAATTAACCTACAGCCCCCATCAGAGAAACCAAAGGGAAAGAAACACAAACATGAAACAACTAGACCCTAATGGAAACATCAATAGCGTAAAGCCAAAAAGACAATCACTTTCCCACAAAATGGCCAATTGGCTATGCAAAACTAAAGTAATACAGAGGATCCGCGTTATAACGACAGTATTTGTTCCCTATTATTGTGCCGTTATTATGAATTTGTCGTTATAAAGAATCCCAGATCGGATTATGATAGGTTATAAAAGGTATTTTCCACATAATTACTCCAAGAAACAAATGTTATAGACATTTGTTAGAATCGCCTCGATGAGGCGATTCTAACAAATGTCTATAACATTTGTTTCTTGGAGTATTAAATTACAAGAATCTTTCATGACTATGGGTTCGATTTGGGCATATTCAACCCGAAGAAAGCCCAAGCCGCTAGCCTCTAGGCTAAACCTTGACCTAAGAATTCATTCCTTTGAAATTGTCGTTATAACGAGTTTTGTCGTTATAACGAATGCCGTTATAACGCGGGTCCACTGTATAAGCCAAACATACACTCAAAGACAAGCCATAGCAAAAATAAACCACAACAGAAAAACCCCCTTGGAACGGTCAGTGAAACGAATTCCACTGGAGTGCTTAAATCAATTTTACATGGCCACAATCCTCGTCCTTACATGGCCACAATCCTCGCCCTTACCTCCGTCGTGATTTAGACAAATAATTTGTTCAGTCTGCCTCCTTAAGACCTTAAGACGCTGAGAAAAAACTACACCTGAAAATGTAGTCTGCTGAATCTTATTGCAAACTTTTTACAAATATTTTTGCATACATACAAACAGTGTGGGCCCAGATCAGACTGCTCCTATAGGAGCAGTCTTAACTGGTTCATCTTTGGTATGATGATAGAGATAGGTCCAAAGTTTTATTAAGCAATACCCGCACCCATGCCTGTGACCTCAAGGTCACAGACTTAGAAATTTTCAGTGTTAAAGACTCAGGTTAAGGTTTTTGTAACAGGTAGACTTGAACATTTTAGAACTTAAATTTTCCAAACCATTTGATGGAATAGGTTCATATTTTGTATGATTATAGATATAGGTCCAAAGTTTTATTCAGCGATACCCCCACCCATGCCCATGGCCTCAAGGTCAAGGTCATGGACTTAGAAATTTTCCATGTTAAAGACTCCAGTTAAGGTATTTGTACCTGGTAGAACCTGAACTTTTATGATGGCTTTGGTTCATATGATGATAGATATAGGTACAATGTTTTATTCAGCAATACCCATACCCATGCCTATGACCTCAAGGTCAAGGTCACAGACTTAGACAATTTTAATGTGAAAGATTTTAAAGAGCTCAAATTTTCCAAACTATATTATGGATTTGGCTTATATATGCTATGATGATAGATACAGGTCCAAATGTTTATTTGGCAATACCTCCACTCATGCCTATGGCTTCAAGGTCAAGGTCACAGACTTAGAAATTTTTAATTAGATATTTTAAGAGTTGATATTTTCCAAATCGTGCGATGGATTGAGTTGATATTTGGTATGATGTTAGATACCTGTCCTTTTTATTCAGCGATACCCCCACCCATGCCCATGAGCTCAAGGTCAAGGTCACAGACTTTTACAAATTTTTAATTATCCCCTCGCACAACATAGCTCTAGCCTCTATATTTCTTCACTGATTTCAATATAACTTCACACAAATGTTCCTTATGACAATATCTCGAGCGAGTTTGACTTTCAAGGTCAAGGTCACTGGCTATTTTTAGAAAAACTTTGTCATCGCTCTAGCGACTACATTTCTTCACTGATTTCAATATAACTTCACACAAATGTTCCTTATGACAATACCTCGAGGGAGGTCGACTTTCAAGGTCAAGGTCACTGTGGCTATTTTTAGAAAAACTTTGTCATTGCTCTAGAGCTTACATTTTTTCACCAATTTCAATATAACTTCTCACAAATGTTCCTGATGACAAGGTCACACACTTCGAAAATTTTGTTGCAACATGGATTTTCGGGATGAGGCGGGGCCCTTGGCGGGGGCATCTGTGTCGTCTGGACACATTTCTAGTATGTTATTAATTTTAATAGAGCGTATTTTTAAAAGAAAAATTCTGAACGGGTTAAAAAAATTGAAAAAAAAAATTTCTTTACTCTCGAACCAAAACATGTTTCATTATCCAGCAAGGCAGTCCGAAAAAAGCAGACAGAATGGCAAAGAGTGTAGACCCTGATCAGACTGCTCCTGATCTGGGTCGGCACTGTTTGCTTTGGCCTGTCTGTCCCAATACTTAGGATCATTATAGTAGGTGTTGTCATGTTCAGCAGTATAAAGGTTAACTAGAAGTGAAGGCAATGATCAGGAATCAATACAATTAACCCACAGCCCCCATCAGAGACACCAAAGGGAAAGAAACACAAACATGAAACAACTAGACTCTAATTGAAACATCAATAACGGAAAGCCAAAAAGACGGTCACTTTCCCACAAAATGGCCAATTGGCTATGCAAAACAAAATAATATAAGCCAAACATACACTCAAAGACACGCCATAGCAAAAATAAACCACAACAGAAAACCCCCCTTGGAACGGTCATTGAAACGAATTCCACTGGAGTGCTTAAATCAATTTTACATGGCCACAATCCTCGTCCTTACATGGCCACAATCCTCGCCCTTACCTCCGTCGTGATTTAGACAAATAATTTGTTCAGTCTGCCTCCTTAAGACCTTAAGACGCTGAGAAAAAACTACATCTGAAAATGTCGTCTGCTGAATCTTATTGCAAACTTTTTACAAATATTTTTGCATACATACAAACAGTGTGGGCACAGATCAGACTGCTCCTATAGGAGCAGTCTGATCTGGGTCCGCACTGTTTGCAAAAACTAGAGAAGCAGTCTGAATTGGGTCCACACTGTTTGCAAAAAAAAAAAATGCTTTTAAGGTATCCGGCAGACAGCAAAGCAGATGACAATTGTCGTAATTGGCATGTTATGGGTTAATACATGAGGCATGACATCTACCAAACAGAAGAATAAGATTATAATCAGCTGAAGAAATATTAATTGTACCAGTATCTTTATATAGAACAACCTTTCTATAGGTGTTCTATAAATGGACATGGAGACAATTGCTGTTGCATACTGATTTCCATAACACGGCCAACTATTTCCTATACCTAGACCAACTATTTCCTATACCTAGAATCTGATCAATGGAGGATGTAGTTCACAATGAAAAAAGGACATTAAAGCCACGGCATGACAAAACCTGCAAGAAGAAAACAACACTCAGAGATCAGCCTGCACATCCACTCAGTATGCAGGCCTCTTATTTTTCAGGCATATGCAGGATTTCAGGCTTTTAGGGCTTGTTTCTTTTTTTTTTTCCTTGATTTCAGGCTTTTGAGATTTTGATTTTTCCTCCTATATTCTGTTTAATATGACTATCGAACACTTATCCTCTGAATAAAATTATTTTGCTACACCCATTTCTGCCTATTTACCAATCAAATTATTTGATATAATGTATTCAAGTCCAAAACTGCTTCACTGTTTGCAAAGGTAATGGTCGTCATGTACAGCAGGATGAGGGTTAAGTCTGCAAAATCAGGTCTTTCAGGATTTGAAAAGCTTGGTCAGTATGAGGCCTGAGTATTTCATCTATTTGCTTGTCTCTCATGACCATAATGATCCTAAGTATTGGGACAGATAGGCCTGAGCAAACAGCACAGACCTAGATCAGACTGCTGAAGGAACAGTCTGATATAGTCTCACTGTTTGCCATTCTCTCTAAACCTTTTGGACTTCTTGCTGGATCGTTAAACAAATCTGTTCAAATTTTAGGAGAATTACAGAAAGTCTTAAAGGTGTCCAACTTTTTAAGATTTTTACGGTAGATAGCCACAAGGCTATAGATTAGCCACAAGGCTATAGATGGCCCGCGTGATCAGTGGAGGACTGATCATACTTTGCACATGTGCAGACTGAGTCTTTGTTGCTCACACTGGTCCTTTTGTATGCTACCATATACCATGTTTATGGTGGTTAGGACTGAAGATAAAACAAAACAATGTATAACATGCAAAAATAGTAAGATATATTTATTAATATCATCTGATAACAACAATAGAAATTAAAATAAAAGCAATAACTTGAAAAATTGATGTAAAATTGAACTGATTGTGTGTTGAACAAAATTCAATAAAAGATACCAGTAATAAGATAAGCTGCATCATTCAGAAGAACTTAAAATCTACTGTAAAACCAAAACAAGTGTTTGTCAACTTGTGTCCTTAGTTAATAGAAGTGGAGGCAATGATCAGGAATCGATGCAATTAACCCACAGCTCCCATCAGAGACACCAAAGGAAAAGAAACACAAACATGAAACAACAGACCCTAATGGAAAGATCAATAGCGGAAAGCCAAAAGGACAGTTACTTTCCCACAAAATGGCCAATTGGCTATCCAAAATAAAATAATACAAGCAACACAAACACCCAAAGACGAACCATAACAAAAATAAACCACAACAGAAGAACCACCTTGGAACGGTCAGTGGTCATTTTGGAGACGGTGCTTCCAATTTTGTGGGACTTTTACCCGACATTGAGACAACTCAATCCCTGCCCCATATGAAACCAATAGGGTTTATATGCCTGGACCTTACTCGCACCATTTTGCCTGGGCAGGCTTAGACCTAAGCAGTTTACCAGTATTCATGTGCAGTCGGTTTCAGCTCTGGGTGGAATCATCATGCAGCCCAATCTATTTCTCCAAGCCCTGATGGGTAGGGGCCACCCTGGGGACAGCTAAGGCTCTGATTAGACTAACCACATGAACATGCTGATATAAGCTGGCAGCATAGACATGTCATAATAGGTTCTCATACTGGACCAGTGGAAGCTCTTGTCTATCACTATTGTCTCTCCAAAGCTTAGACAGAAAGGGTTTGATTAAATGAAGCCATGAGGTTCATTGACTTTTGATTCAAGAATACTGAGGTATTTGTTAGATGAAGGTGGAAAAAACAACAACTTGAGAACAAAGACAACTTCTGACCTTCCATACTGCTCCAGACAAGTGGGCGTAATGAGAGTAATTAAAGAGAATTGGGAGCACGGGGCGGATTTTTCTGCCATTTTTCAAAGGGAGTCAACTTTCAGAAACTTCCTGTTTACTTTTCTATAAGCTCTGTACCAGGGAAAAAGGGGTCAACTATTAAAGGAAAGAATTTGCTCCTTGGGAGCAAATTCTTTCCTTTAAGTGATGACTCCTATTGACATAGTAGACAAAAATACTTTTTGGAGGAGTTGCCTCCCCTGAAGGTGAACCCATTCCCCTAAAGGGACAATTTTCTCAGTCCTCTTCAGAAACCTATGTTGTTGGTACTTGTTTGAATCGCCTCATGGAGGCGATTCTAACAAGTACCCACAACATGGTTTTTTGTGAAGAAATAAGCAAATTATTCTTCAATTATCTTCGTTACTCCCCTGTACCTGGAGGCCTCCTGTAGGCGTTTTACTTGTTAACACTCTGCATGCTGGGTATTTTTTTTTTTAGCGAAAGTGTTTCAAAATATTTTTCTTAATTTTTCCCAGAAACCGGTGTAACAGTTTATCTTTATCCCCTGGGTAGCTTTACCCCCGGGGGTAAAGATATCCCGGGATATCCTTACCCCCACCCTGGATATCTTCACCCCCGGAGGTAAAGATATCCCGGCTGGGATATCTTTACCCCCGGGGGTAAAGCTAAACTGGCTAGGACATCTTTACCCCCACCCCAACTTTTGGGTATAAACTATTTTCTTAATGCCCAATTTCTTCTTATATGTAAGTGAAGCAAGATAGTGAACTCAATGTTTCACTTTAACATTTTTTCATTTCAATCGTGACTCGGACTAATAGAACAACCCTTAGTAAGAAATATGACCATATTATAGAGGCAAATGATTATTTAAGAAATTCTTTTTTGTATATTTTCTTATTCAAAATGTCCCTTATGACAATCTTTCATAACCTTGCATTATCCCTGTCAGTTGTGAAATGGGTTGTGGTGGTGAATGCAAAGGCGGGGGTAAAGATATCCCGGCTAGGATATCTTTACCCCCGGGGGTAAAGCTAAACTGGCCAGGATATCTTTACCCCCACCCCAACTTTTGGGTATAAACTATTTTCTTAATGTCCAATTTCTTCTTATATGTAAGAGAAGCAAGATAGTGGACTCGATGTTTCACTTTAAGATTTTTCGTTTCAATCGTGACTCGGACTAATAGAACAACCCTTAGTAAGAAATATGACCATATTATAGAGGCAAATGATTATTTAAGAAATTCTTTTTTGCACACTTCTCAACAATGGAAGGTACTACTGATGTCCAATGGTCTATGGTTGACATAACTTTACCACAAGCTAGCTTGCATGAATCAGGATTTCACACCTCTGCCATTGCTCATGGGTGGGGGTAAAGATATCCCAACTGGGATATCTCACCCCGGGGCAAAATATCCTGGCTGGGGTAGCTTGACCCCCACCCTTCCAGCATTTTGAAAAACACAAACAAGCAC
This sequence comes from Lucinisca nassula, assembly GCA_963580285.1. NCBI lineage: Eukaryota > Metazoa > Mollusca > Bivalvia > Lucinida > Lucinidae > Lucinisca > Lucinisca nassula. Next base: position 141,621,006 of record OY757014.1, read on the forward strand.
ACTTATACTATATAGTGTGCATTAATCAGTTTTTCACAAATTGTACCATTGCGCATAGGTGGGGGTGAAGTGTGTGTGTGTGTGAATTCGGGTTTAACGTCGCTTTCAACAATTTTTCAGTCATATCACGACGGTGTCTGGTTGCGACAGGGAGCTCAATATTCACTTTTATAGTGCTGCCTCACTGAAGTATCATGTCCCAGACACATTACATGATACCAAACCCAGTCACATTATCCTGACACGGGTCGACCAGTCCTCACCCCACCCCAAATCCAGACTTTGGAAGACCCAAACAAGCACACTTGAACCTACGGCGGGTCTTGCTTCTCTTACATATAAGAAGAAATTGGGCATTAAGAAAATAGTTTATACCCAAAAGTTGAGGTGGGGGTAAAGATATCCTGGCCAGTTTAGCTTTACCCCCGCCTTACCACTCACCACCACCACCTATTTCACGACTGACAGGGATAATGCAAGATTATGAAAGATTGTCATAAGCAACATTTTGAATAAGAAAATATACAAAAAGAAGTTATTAAATAATCATTTGCCTCTATAATATGTTCATATTTCTTACTAAGGGTTGTTCTATTAGTCTGAGTCACGATTGAAATGAAAAATGTTAAAGTGAAACATCGAGTCCACTATCTTGCTTCTCTCACATATAAGAAGAAATTGGGCATTTAGAAAATGCTTTATACCCAAAAGTTGGGGTGGGGGTAAAGATATCCTGGCCAGATTAGCTTTACCCCGGGGGGTAAAGATATCCCAGCCAGGATATCTTTACCCCCGCCTTTCCACTCACCACCACCACCCATTTCACAACTGACAGGGATAATGCAAGATTATGAAAGATTGTCATAAGGGACATTTTGAATAAGAAAATATACAAAAAGGAATTTCTTAAATAATCATTTGCCACTATAATATGGTCATATTTCTTACTAAGGGTTGTTCTATTAGTCCGAGTCACGACTGAAACGAAAAATGTTAAAGTGAAACATAGAGTGCACTATCTTGCTTCTCTTACATATAAGAAGAAATTGGGCATTTAGAAAATAGTTTATAACAAAAAATTGGGGTGGGAGTAAAGATATCCCAGCCGGGATATCTTTACCCCCGCCTTTCCACTCACCACCACCACCCATTTCACAACTGACAGTGATAATGCAAGATTATGAAAGATTGTCATAAGGGACATTTTGAATAAGAAAATATACAAAAAGAATTTATTAAATAATCATTTGCCTCTATAATATGGTCATATTTCTTTCTAAGGGTAGTTCTATTAGTCTGAGTCATGATCAGAAGCCTCCGTGGTGCAGTGGTTATGCTACTCGCCTTGTAAACCAGGGGTCGCAGGATCGATCCCGGGCTTCTTCAGACTTTCGGATGAGTCTTTAAACCAGGTCCCGTCTCCGTATGACCTTCGCTGTTGGTGGGACGTAAAACTCAAACACTCACTCACTCTGAGTCATGATTGAAACGAAAAATGTTAAAGTGAAACATCGAGTACACTATCTTGCTTCTCTTACATATAAGAAGAAATTGGGCATTAAGAAAATAGTTTATACCCAAAAGTTGGGGTGGGGGTAAAGATATCCTGGCCAGTTTAGCTTTACCCCCGCCTTTGCACTCACCACCACCACCCATTTCACAACTGACAGGGATAATGCAAGATTATGAAAGATTGTCATAAGCAACATTTTGAGTAAGAAAATATATAAAAAGAAGTTATTAAATAATCATTTGCCTCTATAATGTGGTCATATTTCTTACTAAGGGTAGTTCTATTAGTCTGAGTCATGATTGAAACGAAAAATGTTAAAGTGACACATCGAGTCCACTATCTTGCTTCTCTTACATATAAGAAGAAATTGGGTATTAAGAAAATAGTTTATACCCAAAAGTTGGGGTGGGGGTAAAGATATCCTGGCCAGTTTAGCTTTACCCCCGGGGGTAAAGATATCCTGGCCAGTTTAGCTTTACCCCCGGGGGTGAAGATATCCAGGGTGGGGGTAAAGATATCCCGGGATATCCTTACCCCCGGGGGTAAAGCTACCCCTGAGTAGCTTTACCCCCGGGGGTAAAGTTACCCAGGGGTCAAGATAAACTGGGACACCGGATTTGACATTTCATGCTAATTGTTTTGAAATATTTTTTCTTATTTTTCCCAGAAACATGATTTGACATTTCATGCAGATTGTGTCCCATGGAGACAATTTGTATGAGATGTCAAATCCTGTTTTGTGGGAAAATCAGAAAAATATCAACAATTTGTTGTCTGGGAAAATCAGAAAAATATCAACAATTTGTTGTCTGGGAAAATCAGAAAAATATCAACATTTTTTGTCTGCTGAATTAGCTGAGAGTGGTAAAAGTTAAGAAATGTACATGTAATATGAGCCGAGGCATGTGAAAATATCTTTGAACATAAGTGCATGGGAAGATAACAATCACCTTGCACATCCACTAAGAACACAGCTTTTCTATGTTTACCTGGCATGTGAAAATGTCTTTGAACATAAGTGCATGGGAAAATAACAATCACCTTGCACATCCACTAAGAACACAGCTTTCCTATGTTTACCTGGCATGTGAAAATGTCTTTAAACATTGGTGCATGGGAAAATAACAATCACCTTGCACATCCACTAAGAACACAGCTTTTCTATGTTTACCTGGCATGTGAAAATGTCTTTAAACATCGGTGCATGGGAAGATAACAATCACCTTGCACATCCGCTAAGAACACAGCTTTCCTATGTTTACCTGGCATGTGAAAATGTCTTTGAACATTGGTGCATGGGAAGATAACAATCACCTTGCACATCCGCTAAGAACACAGCTTTTCTATGTTTACCTGGCATGTGAAAATGTCTTTGAACATTGGTGCATGGGAAGATAACAATCACCTTGCACATCCGCTAAGAACACAGCTTTTCTATGTTTACCTGGCATGTGAAAATGTCTTTAAACATTGGTGCATGGGAAGATAACAATCACCTTGCACATCCGCTAAGAACACAGCTTTCCTATGTTTACCTGGAAAAGCGTTGGTTCAACTATGCACACAGCACATAGTGAAGACAGTTCGGACAGCACAAATGTGCAGTCTGAGTCTTCACTTGGCAGACATTAGACACAGTTTTGCATGACTGCTAAAAAGGGCCTAGACAAGGTCTCTGTCAAAATGCAAGATCAGGCCCATAGGTTATGAAACTTTTTTCATGCTCAGTTCACTTGAGCATGAAATTTGTCCTGCTCACAAATTTTAAAATGCCAACAATTGTTGTCATTTTAAAATTTGTGGGCCGGACAAATAACATTCTCTGCTATCTGAGAAAGAAAAATTGCTCAACTTCTTAGTATTTTAATTCTTATGAGCACCACAAGTTTCATACTCAGCTGAGTTGAGCATGAAAAAAAGTTATATAACCTTGGGGCAAGGCCATGAGGTTATTGAACTTTGTTCATGCTCAATTCACTTGAGCATCAAATTGGTCCTGCTCATTAATGTGCTAACAATTCTATCTACTTATACTGCGATCGGTCACATTTGACTATTACTCCCAGACAGCAGGAGTTGCAGGATGAAAGCCTACACAGTAATCATGTAAATACGACAGGAGTCTATAACCTGCACAGAGGATGACTCTCCCTGCACAAGGGGCCTCCAGTTAACGTCCTGATCCAAAGGACAGTGTACGTTCTGACATTCATCCACGCAAATGATGACAGTGCAGCCAATGGAGCATGTTCAAACACTCAAATAATCACCACCGCTGGGGATTGAACCGGGGGCCTCTAGCATCAGAGGCAAGTGCACTAACCACTGAGCTACCATGCTCACCTCAGAGAATTGTTGGCATTTTAACATTTATGATCAAGACAAATGGTATTCTCTGTTGATTTGAGCAGGAAAATCACCTCAATACCCAGTATATTAACATTACAAATTTCATGTTCATCTGAGTTGAGCAAGAAAAACTTTTAATAACTCACCTTTATCTTAAGCTATGCAAGTTTCTAAAGCAGCCTCCATATCTTTTATTAATACAGTCTGATCAAATCAGCTGTATGCTATATTGTTCCCCAGTCTAGCCATATGTACACCACAACCTCATTATAACACTGTTATAACACTGTTTGGGATATAACACAGTTTCAAGATGGACACCAAAAATGTATAGATTATATAGAAAAATGACCATAAATGGTCATTTTTCAATATAATCTATACACTTTTTCAATCTAATCTATACATGAGTGAGTGTTTTACATCTCACCAAAAGCTAAGGTCATACTGAGACGGGATCTCAGTTTAAAGACTCATCCGAATCAGGATCGATCCTGCGATCCCTGGTTTACAAGGTGAGTAGCATAACCACTACACCACGGAGGCTTCTAATATAATCTATACATTTTGTTCGGATATATTTGTTTGTTTGATTTGAGGTTTAACGTCCCCGTCAACACTGTAAAGGTCATTTTGGAGACGTTGCTTCCAATTTTGTGGGACTTTTACCCAACATTGAGATGAAATGACATCGCAAGCCCTGTCGCCCAATGAAGCCAATAGGGTTTATTTTCATGGACGGTCCGCCTCGCACCACGGTTCCTGGACAGGCTTAGATCCTCTAAGCGGATTACCAGTACTAGTGTGCGGGCCGGATTCAGCTCTGCGTGGAAGCATCATGCAGCCCATATATTTCTTCAAGCCCCTATGGGCGGGGGCTGTTTTGTTCGGATATAACACTATTGTTTAGCTAACAGGGTTTGTGCTTTGCTCCCCATTTATAGTTATAAAGAGGTTGTGGTGTACTTGCCAAAGCATAAGCAGAGAACTGTCATCATTTGCCCAGAAAACGGGTTTTCTTTTTAATTCTGAATATAATCATCTGCTCAATTAATTTTAGAAATGTATTGAGATGGCTGAACATTTTACAAACAGTGACAGCCTAGATCAAATGCAGCAGAATGTGGCTTCTGATCAGGACCTATTCAGCAGCATCTGATCTGGACCTGTTCAGCACTATCTGATCTGGACCTGTTAAGCAGCATCTGATCAGGACCTGTTCAGCAGCATCTGATCTGGACCTGTTCAGCAGCATCTGATCTGGACCTTATCAGTGGCATCTGATCAGGACCTGTTCAGCAGCATCTGATCTGGACCTGTTCAGCTGCAGCATCTTATCTGGACCTGTTCAGCAGCATCTGATCTGGACCTTTTCAGTGTCATCTGATCAGGACCTGTTAAGCATCATCTGATCAGGACCTGTTAAGCATCATCTGATCAGGATCTGTTCAGTAGCATCTTATCAGGACCTGTTCAGCAGCATCTGATCAAGACCTGTTAAGCAGCATCTGATCAGGAACTGTTCAGCAGCATCTGATCAGGACTGTTCCGTGGTGTCTGAATCAGGACCTATTCAGTGGTATCTGATCAGGACCTGTTTAGTGGCATCTGATCAAGACCTGTTAAGCAGAGTCTGATCAGGACCTGTTAAGCAGCATCTGATCAGGACCTTTTCAGTGGCATCTGATCAGGACCTGTTTAGTGCAATCTGATCAGGACCTGTTAAGCAGCATCTGATCAGGACCTGTTCAGCAGCATCTGATCAGGACCTGTTCAGTGGCATCTGATCAGGGCCTGCACTGTTTAACAATGTCCCTTTTTGGGGTCTCCAGAATACGCTGGGTTAAATGGACTCAATTTCAGTGAGATTTTCATAACAAAATCTTTGTGTTGTTTAACTCTCATCCTGCTAGACAAATTAATTTTGCCAGACCCATTGCCAACTCTCAACCAATCAAATTCTTGAGACAATTTTCTATTCACAAAGTGCATGGCAAACAGTGTAGATCCTGATCAGATGGCTTCTTCAGGCCATCTGATCTGGCTCTACACTGTTTGCAAAGGTAGGGAATGCCGTGCTCAGTGGGATAAGGGTTATGCAAGAAATTACACATACCTGTCATTTGAAATTGTCAGTGGCCACCTTAGGTGACCCCCTAATTCTACCCAACCCCAAAAGCAAATGCATTAAAACTCATCAGTATAAAAAGCACCTGTCTTAAGCCAACACTCTAGATACTTTCTTGAAACAGATTGGCCTGTTTATTGTATTTCACTCTCAAGGTAAAAAGGTCATCTAAAAAGTGAAGACATTCAAAGACTCCTCGCCACTCAAGTTGTTGGAAATCTCAACAAATAGCTCAACAAGACACATTTCACCAAAGGTGCTCTAACATGGCAGCTCATTTTATACAAAATATGGCACTTATGTGGAATAAAACAACATTTAAAAACATATAACAAAATATTGGTACTGATGTACATTAGTTACTCTCACAGGTACAGTATTAACCCATTTCGTACCAGAAACCCCAAAACGGGTATCCTGGCAAACAGCGCAGGCCCAGATCAGACGCCGCAGAACGCGGCATCTGATCAGGGCCTCCACTGTTTGCTAAAAGTTCTGTCATTTTCCTAATAAATTTTGATGAAAACACAACCTGTCACCCCTAAATTTTGAAATGAACTCCTGTTAAATATAAGGAGGAAGAAAAAGGGTTAATATGTATTAGGACTGCATAGTGAAATTGTCATTTTTCAAAATTTATGAGAAATTGCCAATAGAAAGTAACTACTTTTTCAAAAGTTAGCAATACAAAAAATTTCCCTGTAAGTGAACAGATACCTTCAGGGGAGGCAACTCTGTCAAAAATATTTCTCTTTGCCGATCAATAGGCGACTATCTGAGGAGCAAATTCTTTCCTTTAATGGTAGACTCTTTTTTCTGAGGGGTTTAGATTGTAGGAAAACCAAAACTAATGTCAAAGAAGTGTCTCCCTTTTCTAACACGAGCTGTCATCAGACAGTGTAGCTAGCCTGGAAGAGTTTTTGAGGCCATGGGCATAGATGGGGATACTGCTGAATAAATGACTGGTCCTATCTATCATTATAAATATGAACCAAATCCATCATATGGTTTGGAAAATATGAACTTTTAAAAAACCTTTAACATAAAGTTTCAAAGTCCCTGACCTTGAGGTCATGGGCATGGGTGTGGGTATTGCTGAATAAAACTTTGGGCTTGCCAAATATGAACCAAATCCATCATATGGTTAGGAAAATTTGAGCTCTTAAAAAACTTTACATAAAATTTCTAAGTCTGTGACTTGACCTTGAGGTCACGGGCATGGGTGGTGGGTATTTCTGAAAAAACATTTGGGCCTATATCTACGAGGGTGAGTCAATAAAAAAGCAGCCTAACTTATTTCTGAGTGAGATTGATCTCTTTTTTTTTTTTCGATGTAAATGCCCTCTAGAATGATACACTTGGACCAACGCTGTTCCAGTGACAGCCCAGAACTGAAGAAGCAAGGGTCCTTTCTCCAGTCCACTCCTCAACTGGCGCCACAACTTCTTCGTTGGACCAGAAATGACGTCCATGGATATCCTTTTTCAAGTTTGGGAATAGGAAATAGTCATTAGGAGCTAAGTCCGGAGAATTGGCGCGGTGCGGTATTAGCTTGTATTAGCTTGTACCCATTCCACTCACCAGCATCCATTGCAATTTTGCAAGTGTGGAATCTTGCATTGTCCTGTTGGAGCAGAATCCCTTCAGAGAGTTAACCTTGGCGACATGGAATACGCAGAGGCTGATTGGACGCCCCCTTCTTCAGCATCTGATCTAGGCCTGCGCTGTTTGCCAGGCTACCCTTTTAGGAGTTTCCCACCTATAATGGGTTAAATGATGGAAAATATTAGCATTGGCCAAACTTCCTCTTTATCTCTAGATGTTATTTTGATCTCTAGTTTTGGGAAGAACTGCAGCTTTCCTTCTTTGACAATAAGTTCAACTACATTTTTTTAAAAACAAAATAGAATATAATTATGAAGTTTTCGCCGGTAAAAATTACATTGCACAAAACTGAACACAACTTATTGAGTATGATGTCTCATGGTTTCAGATATGAAGGAGGAATGAGGATAATTTTGCGTATAATTTTTTTTTTGGAATGGGAAAACCTGGCAGATTTTTCCGCCATTTTTCAAAGGGAGACAACTTTTGGGACTTCCTGTCCGCTTTTCTATAAGCCCTGCCCCGCTGAAAAAGGTATCTACTCTTAAAGGAAAGAATTTGCTCCTCAGGAGCAAATTCTTTCCTTTAAGAGTTGACCCCTATTGACATGGGAGACAAAAATGCTTTAGCAGGAGTTGCCTCCCCTGAAGGTGTTCCCATTCCCCTTAAACCGATGGTTAGCCCCCTGCCCATCGGGGCTTGGAGAAATAGACTGGGCTGCACTATGCTTCCACGCAGAGCTGAAACCAGACGCATATGAGTACTGGTAAACCGCTTTGAAGGTCTAATCCTGCCTAGGCAATGTGGCACAAGTCAGATCGTCCAATGCGTATAGATCTTATTTTATTGGCTTGAGATGTCATTTCATATCAATGTGGGGTAAAAGTCCCACAAAATAGGAAGCAAAAATCTTCAACATGACCTAAATAGTGTTGATGGGGACATTAAACCTCAAATCAAACAAACCAGGGGCCAGGGTCCAGTTGTTCAAAGCATTGTTAGCTTAATGAGCTCGTTAGTGGTCATATTGTTAACTGTTCTAGCAAGTTAATATTTAAAATTTTGGTATTTTTGCTGAAAAAATGTGAGCATTTTTTCAGTAAAAATATTAGCATATTTGTCGTAATAAATAATCAAAGTTTCAATGATATGTTAACTAACGACATCATTAGTTTTGAACAACTGGCCCAGGTGTTCAAAACTAACGATGTCATTAGTTAACGTATCGTTAAAACTTTGATCATTAAATATGGCGAATATACTAATATTTTTGCTGAAAAAGTGTGAGCAGCTTTTGCATACGCAAAAGCTGCTCACATATTTTCAGCAAAAGTACAAAATTTTAAATAGTAAACTTGCTAGAAGAGTTAACAATATGACCACTAACAAGCTCGTTAAGATAACGAGGCTTTGAACAGCTGGCCCCAGATGATTCTAACAAGTACTGGCAACACATGTTCCTATCAAGAAAACAAGAAAATAACCTCTCTATTATCCTTGTCAATCATCCTTAAGGGGAATTGGAACACCTTCAGGGGAGGTAACTCCTGCAAAAGTTATTTTGTCTCCCATGTCAATAGGGGTCAACTTTTAAAGGAAAGAATTTGCTCCTGAGGAGCAAATTCTTTCCTTTAAGAGTAGACCCCTTTTTCAGTGGGATAGGTCTTATAGGAAAGCGAACAGGAAGTCCCGAAAGTTGTCTCCCTTTGAAAAATGGTGGAAAAATCTGCCAGGTGTTCCCATTCCCCTTAACTATATCTATGTGAGGCAATGGCCAAATATGATTGACTCAGAGTAAGGAGAGAGACAGACATATGTCTGAAACTGTTTCAACAGGAATAAAACATAACAAAGATTTTTTTACTAGAACTGTAGCTCTCCTGGCAGTGAAGAACTTCCAAAGATAATAGTTTACCACAGAGTTAGGAGAGAGACAGACATATGTCTGGAATTGTTTCAACAGGAATAAAAAATAACAAAGATTTTTTGACTAGAACTGTAGCTCTCCTGGCAGTGAAGAACTTCCAAAGATAAATGTTTACCAGTGAATGTGAGGTAAACGACATGTACAGGCAATTAAATTAAACTATTCCATTTCAAAAAGCCACTCGTACTTCTCAAATTTCAAAACTTTCAGGCATCTTAACCCTTGTCCTGCTGAATATATTAATCTGCCACACCCATTTCTGTCTATCAACCAATCAAATTGCTTGATGTAATTTATTGCTACAAATTCAACAAGATATGTTTGTGAAACACTGATGCCCCCGGACAGCGCATGTTAAATATGAAAGCAGTATCACTAAGCTTGGTGAAATTGGTGAAGAAATGTAGGCGCTAGAGCGATGACAAAGTTTTTCTAAAAATAGCCACAGTGACCTTGACCTTGAGGTCATGACCTTGAAAGTCGAACTCGCTCGAGATATTGTCATAAGGAACATTTGTGGGAAGTTATATTGAAATCAGTAAAGAAATGTTGGCGCTAGAGCGATGACAAAGTTTTTCTAAAAAATAGCCACAGTGACCTTGACCTTGAGGGGGGGATGTCTGGATGGACAATAATTATGGTACCACTAGAAAGGTCTTAGGACAAGGAGTGCACGTGTGAAATATGAAAGCCCTACTACTTACCAATCGAAAGTTATGGCCAATGTTAAAGTTTATAAAAGTAGGTCAAAGGTCAAGGTCAAGGTCACGAGGTCAAAAATTATGGTACCACTAGAAAGGTCTTGTGACAAGGAGTGCACGTGAAATATGAAAGCCCTACCACTTACCAATCGAAAGTTGTGGCCAATGTTGAAGTTTTTAAAAAGTAGGTCAAACATCACGGTCAAGGTCACAAGGTCAAAACTTATGGTACCACTAGAAAGGTCTTGTGACAATGAATGCACATATGAAATATGAAAGCCCTATCACTTACAAATCGAAAGTTATGGCCAATGTTAATGTTTTTAAAAATTTTGAAAAAATAGGTCAAAGGTCACGTTCAAGGTCATGAGATCAAAAATTATGGTACCACTGGAAAGGTCTTGTGATAAGGTATACACATGTGAAATATGAAAGCTCTATCTATTACCATTCAAAAGTTATGCCCAATGTTAAGGTTTTTGTAGACAGACAAACAGACAAATGGAAAAATTTTGAAAAAAAATAGGTCAAAGGTCAAGTTCAAGGTCACGAGATCAAAAATTATGGTACCACTGGAAAGGTCTTGTGATAAGGTATACACATGTGAAATATGAAAGCTCTATCTATTACCATTCAAAAGTTATGCCCAATGTTAAGGTTTTTGTAGACAGACAAACAGACAAACGGAAAAATTTTGAAAAAAATAGGTCAAAGGTCAAGTTCAAGGTCACGAGATCAAAAATTATGGTACCACTGGAAAGGACTTGTGATAAGGTATACACATGTGAAATATGAAAGCTCTATCTATTACCATTCAAAAGTTATGCCCAATGTTAAGGTTTTTGTAGACAGACAAACAGACAGACAGACCAAAAACTATATGCCCCCCGAATCTCTTAGATTCCGGGGGCATAAAAACTGAATGCCAAACAGTGTAGATCCTGTAGAAGCCATCTGATCTGGATCTACACAGTTTGCAAAGATAGGGGTTGTCGTGAACAGCAAGATAAGGGTTAAGTCATGGAATATTTACAGATGTTAAACCCGTATCCCGCTGAAACCCCCTACCTTTGCAAACAATATAAATTCAGATAAGATTTGCAAGCAGTATAGATATATCATATACAACATATCTATACTGCCTACAGATGGATAAGCCATCTGATCAGGATCTAGACTGTTTGTCATTCAGTTTGATAACAGAACAAATGATAATAACAAGTGATTTGATTGGTGGATAGTCAGAAATGGGTGTGGCTGAATTAATCCATTCAGCAGGATAAGGGTTAAGCCTGAATAGAATCTTGCACCTTAAATTAAGCGAGGGTCGGTTTTGACATTTAGGCATGTCATTGTGTGTTACCTGGTATTTTGAAAATGGCTGAATTTTTTTAAAACAATGAAGACCCAGATCAGATGGATTCTGGGGCACCTGATCTGGGTCAGCACTGTTTGTCTGTGTAAGTTTTTTTTTTTTTCAATTTTCCTGTAAAAAAAACAAAAAAAAAACAAGAGGGCCCAATGGCCCTATATCGCTCACCTGTTTGGACCCCAGGTGCATGATTGGCAGGAATTATGTAGGTGACCACTTGCCGTCGCTACATGCCAAATATCTAAGCTCTGGGCCCTGTGGTTTCAAAGAAGAAGATTTTTTAATCTTTTTTCCATTATGAGTCTATGGGAGCTAAGGGGCCCCGGGGCGTGGCCCATTTGGAAGCCACGGGCATGATTGGCAGGATTTATGTAGGTGACCACTTGCAATTGCTACATGCTAAATATCTAAGCTCTGGGCCCTGTGGTTTCAGAGAAGATTTTTGAAGCTTTTTTTTCCATTATGAGTCTATAGGAGCTAAGGGGCCCCGGGGCGTGGCCCTTTTGGACCCCAGGGGCATGATTGGCAGGAATTATATAGGTGACCACTTGCCGTTGCTACGTACTATATATCTAAGCTCTGGGCGCTGTGATTTCAGAGAAGAAGTTTTTAAGCTTTTTTCCATTATGAGTCTATAGGAGCTAAAGGGCCCCGGGGCATGGCCCGTTTGGAATCCAGGGGCATGATTGGCAGGAATTATGAAGGTGACCACTTGCCGTTGCTACATGCTAACTATCTAAGCTCTGGGCCCTGTGGTTTCAGAGAAGAAGATTTTTGAATCTTTTTTCCATTCTGAGTCTATGGGAGCTAAGGGGCCCCGGGGCGAGGCCCATTTGGACCCCAGGGGCATGATTGGCAGGATTTATGTAGGTGATCACTTGCCATTGCTACATGCTAAATATCTAAGCTCTGGGCCCTGTGGTTTCAGAGAAGAGGATTTTTGAAGCTTTTTTTTTCCATTATGAGTCTAAAGGGGCCCCGGGGCATGGCCCTTTTGGACCCCAGGGGCATGATTGGCAGGAATTATATAGGTGACCACTTGCCGTTGCTACGTACTAAATATCTAAGCTCTGGGCCCTGTGGTTTCAGAGAAGAAGATTTTTTAAGTTTTTTTCCATTATGAGTCTTTGGGAGCAAAGGGGCCCCGGCATGTGGCCCATTCAGAACCCAGGGGCATGATTGGCAGGAATTATGAAGGTGACAAATTGCACTTGCCACATGCTAAATATCTAAACTCTGGGCCCTGTGTTTCAGAGAAGAAGATTTTTAAAGCTTTTTTCAATTACGAGTCTATGGGAGCTAAGGGGCCCTGGCGCATGGCCCATTTGGACCCCAGGGGCATGATTGGCATGAATTATGTAGGTGACCACTTGCCGTTGCTACATGCTAAATATCTAAACTCTGGGCCCTGAATTTTTAATCTTTTTTCCATTATGAGTGTATGGGAGCTAAGGGGCCCTGGGGCGTGGCCCATTTGGACCCCACGGGCATGATTGGCAGGATTTATGTAGGTGACCACTTGCCATTGCTACATGCTAAATATCTAAGCTCTGGGCCCTGTGGTTTCAGAGAAGAAGATTTTTGAAGCTTTTTTCCATTATGAGTCTATAGGAGCTAAAGGGGGCCCGGGGCGTTGCCTGTTTGGACCCCAGGGGCATGATTGGCAGGAATTATGTAGGTGACCACTTGCCGTTGCTACATGCTAAATATCTAAGCTCTGGGCCCTGTGGTTTCTGAGAAGAAGATTTTTGAAGCTTTTTGTTCCATTATGAGTCTATGGGAGAAAAGGGGCCCCGGGGCGTGGCCCATTTGGAAGCCAGGGGCATGATTGGCAGGAATTATCTAGGTGACCACTGGCCGTTGCTACATTCTAAATATCTAAGCTCTGGGCCCTGTGGTTTCAAAGAAGAAGATTTTTTAAGCTTTTTTTCCATTATGAGTCTATGGGAGCTAAGGGGCCCCGGGTGTGGCCAATTTGGACCCCAGGGGCATGATTGGCAGGAATTATGTAGGTGACCACTTGCCGTTGCTACATGCCAAATATCTCAGCTCTGGGCCCTGTGGTTTCAGAGAAGAAGATTTTTGAAGCTTTTTTCCATTATGAGTCTATAGGAGCTAAAGGGCCCCGGGCGTGGCCCAGTTTGACCCCAGGGGCATGATTGGCAGGAATTATATAGGTGACCACTTGCTGTTGCTACATGCTAAATATCTAAGCTCTGGGCCCTGTGGTTTCTGAGAAGAAGATTTTTGAAGCTTTTTGTTCAATTATGAGTCTATGGGAGCGAAGGGGCCCCGGGGTGTGGCCAATTTAGACCCCAGGGGCATGATTGGCAGGAATTATGTAGGTGACCACTGGCTGTTAATACATGCTTAATATCTAAGCTCTGGGCCCTGTGGTTTCAGAGAAGAAGATATTTTAATTTTTTCCCATTGATAGTCTATGGGAGCTATATGTTGCCATGGCAACCAGAATTCCAATCTGATCAGCCCAAAAACCTTATGCAGCCTTTCCCCCTACCTGATGATGCTTCCCATGAAATTTGATCAAGATTGACCATGGGGTATTAGAGATATACTTATTTGAAATTGTTTACGGACGCACGCACGCACGCACGGATGCACGCACGCACAACGGACAAAAAGTGATCACCAAAAGCTCACCTTGTCACTACGTGACAGGTGAGCTAAAAAAAAACAGGTTAAAGGCACAACTGTGACTGTTATTCATAATAGACAGCATAAACTGTCCCTACAGCATACAACTCTTTGTTACTCCAGTCTACAGCACAGAAGCTGTCCCTTTCAGCATCCCAGAGAAACCGGCTTCCTACTCTGACACCCTGGTCTTTCTTCTGTCCTATGGTGATTAAACAGAGTATCTTATATCTGAAAATAAAATAAATAAATTTGTTTGATTTGAGGTTTAACGTCCCCGTCAACACTGTAAAGGTCATTTTGGAGACATTACTTCCAATTTTGTGGGACTTTTACCCGACATTGAGATGAAATGACATCTCAAGCCCTGTCGACCAATGAAACCAATAGGGTTTATTTGCATGGACAGTCCGCCTCGCACCGCGGTTCCTGGACAAGCTTAGATCCTCTAAGCGGTTTACCAGTACTAGTGTGCGGGCCGGATTCAGCTCTGCGTGGAAGCATCATGCAGCCCATATATTTCTTCAAGCCCCTATGGAAAATAAATAAATAAAACAATAATTATCACACTTCATTTTAAGTCTGAAGTACCATAATAATCCTAAATATTGGGACAGACAGTCCTAAGCAAACAGTGCAGACCCAGATCAGAAGGAGCAGTCTGATCAGGGTCTACACTGTTTGTAATTCTGTCTCCACTTTTTAGATTCCTTGCTAGATTTTGAAACGAGCTTATTAAAATTTTAGGAGAATTACAGCAAATCCTCAAGGTGTCTAAATTTTTAGGATGCTTAAATTTTTAGGATGCTTGCTGAGCAGTCTGATCAGGGTCTACACTGTTTGTAATTCCGTTTCCACTTTTTGGATTCCTTGCTAGATTTTGAAACAAGCTTATTAAAATTTTAGGAGAATTACCGCAAGTCCTCAAGGTGTCTGAATTTTTAAGATTCTTACGGATTTACTCTTAGGTAGTTTGCCTGGGTAAGAACACCAGGGTTAGAGCAGAATTTCTATCCCAGACTAAAACCACAGATTTCCTGATCTGGTGTGTAAGAAAATTATTTTCATTGTACCAAATGGAATATAGAAGCCTCAATCGTGTAGTGGTTACGCTACTCGCCTTGTAAACCATGGGTCCCAGGATCGATCCCAGGCTTCTCCAGACTTTCGGATGAGTCTTTAAACCGAGGTCCCGTCTCCATATGACCTTAACTGTTGATGAGATGTAAAACTCAAACACTCACTCACTCACCAAATGGAATATAGCAGGAGTACATTGCGGAGTCTGATCTGGGCCTGCACTGTTTGCCAATTACCCATTTTGGGTTTTCCAGCACAAAATAGGTTAATATGTAAAGGAAACAGAGAATCTTACCTGAGTGGCCATTTCATATAAACTAAACAAGACAAGCCTGTAGCAATTGCCTTAATTTCACATTTGTTTGTTTGTATTGAAGTTTAACGGCCCAGACAACACTATTTTAGGTCATTTTTGAGCCAGTGAGTTTACCTATCCACACTTTTCCTTGGAAGGCTTATACATGTTAACCAGTACAGTGCACATTCTTTTGCCAAAAACTGACAACTGCCCTTCTTAAATCAGCAGAAGGTAGAGAATGACCGTAGAAAAGATTTCAGATCAATCTCCACGAAAGAATGTTGCTGACCCCGGTATCGAACCTGCATCCTCCTGATCACCAGTCAGACGGGCATCAGACTGAGCTACCGAGGCCGGCAAAATAGTCACAAGTTTAAGATACTGTTAATCGTATTAAGATTTTAAATTGGATATTATAATGGACCTCTGTGGCCTAATGGGTAAGAGCTCTGACTTTTAATCATTAGGTCTCATTACTGTGGTTTGCGCCGGTCACATGTGAGATGCCATGTTCTGCAATGTAAGGTTAGGGTGTCTTTCTCTGGGTACTCTGATTTATGCCCACCTCTGATTAACGATTGGCTTGAATTAGGGGAATGGGAACACCTTCAGGGGAGGTAACTCCTGCAAAAGTATTTCATGTCAATAGGGTTCAACTCTTAAAAGAAAATTCTTTCCTTTAAGTGTTGACCCCTTTTTCCATGGGAGAGAGCTTATAGAAAAGTGAACAGGAAGTCCCAAAAGTTGTCTCCCTTTGAAAAATGTGCTTTGTTTGTTTGATTTGAAGTTTAACGTCCCCGTCAACACTGTAAAGGTCATTTTGGAGACGTTGCTTCCAATTTTGCGGGACTTTTACCTGACATTGAGATGAAACGACTTCTCAAGCCCTGCCGCCCACTGAAACCAACAGGGTTTATCAGCATGGACGGGCCGACTCGCACCGCATTGCCTGGGCAGGCTTAGATCCTCTAAGTGGTTTACCAGTACATGTGTGTGCGGGTCGGTTTCAGCTCTGTGTGGAAACATCATGCAGCCCATCTATTTCTTCAAGCCCCCGTGTTCCCATTCCCCTAAAGTGAAATGACCTTGAATGGGCAGTAAAACTAAAAAAAGAATCAAAAATGGATATTACCGCCAAATTTCAATAGACAAGAGCACCATGATGGCCCTGGATTGCTCACCTGATTCACAGTGTAACAAGAGGGCCCCGGCGAGGGCCATTATTGGATGGCCCCAGGGCTATAATCTTGAGGGAGGTCTTAAAGGTGAAGCTTCATACCAAATATCAAAGACTGGAGCCTTCTGGTTTCAAACAAGAAGATTTTTAATGGTTTTCCTTATATAAGTCTGCATAAAACCTTTGGGCCCCGGGGCAGGGCCATTTTTAACCCCAGGGCTATAATTTGAACAATCTTGGTCTAGGTCCACTAGACAAAGCTTCATACCAAATATCAAGGAACTGAGCCTTCTGGTTTCAGACAAGAAGATTTTTAAAGGTTTTCCCTATATAAGTCAAGGTAAAACCTAAGGGCCCCGGGGCGGGGTCATTTATGGCCCCAGGGCTTTAATTTGAACAATCTTGATAGAAGTCCACAAGACGAAGCTTCATACCAAGTATCAAACACCTGCGCCTTCTGGTTTCAGACAAGAAGATGTTTAAAGGTTTTCCCTATACAGGTCAATGTAAAACCAAAGGGCCCACAGACAGGGGCATTTTTGGCCCCAGGTCTATAACTTGAACAATCTTGGAGCAGGCCCACTAAATGAAGCTACACACCAAGTACTGCCTTGTGGTTTCAGAGGAGAAGATTTTTTAAGATTTTTTCCTAAATAAGTCAATGTAAAACCAAAGGGCCCTGGGGTGGGGGCATTTTTGGCTCCAGGGCTATAATTTGAATAGTCTTGATAGGGGCTTTGCGGTTTCAGAGAAGAAGATTTTTTAAAGATTTTTCCCATATAAGTCAATGTAAAACCAAAGGGCCCCTGGGCAGGGGCATTTTTGGCCACTTGGCTATAATTTTAAATTATCTTGGCAGAGGTCCACTAGATGAAGCTACTCAACAACTATCAAAGACCTGAGTCAATGTAAAACCAAGGGGCCCGGGGGCGGGGGCATTTTTGGCCCCAGGACTATAATTTGAAAAATTTTGGTAGAAGTCCACTACATGAAGCTACACACCAAATATCGAAGACCTGGGCCCTGCGGTTTTAGAGGAGAAGTTTTCATTAAAAAAATCTATTTTTGGCTCCTGTGACCTTGATGTGCAACGGACCGGAACCATTTAAACAACTTTGAAAGGGGATCATTCCTGTGAAGTTTGGTCAAAATCTGATCAGTGGTTTAGGAAAATGCCCTTTGAAGAAATTGTTTATGAACGGATGCACGGACACATGCACGCACGCACAACGGGCGAAAAGTGATCCCAAAAGCTCACCTCGTCACTACATGACAGGTGAGCTAAAAACACAGTTGTCCTTGATGGCGCCATGACATTACACACCAGTAACCATGTTATTACATGTGCGGTCATATGATTTTCACAACATGCGGTTATTCACTAAATACAAGCGACCTTATATGATGAAATGCTACCACAGTAAATATCCTAAAAATCATGACACCTTGAGGACTTGCTGTGATTTTCCTAAAATTTTTAAGAAATTTATTTCACGATCCAGCATTGAGTCCAAAAAGTGCAGATGGAATGGCAAACAGTGTAGACTCTGGTCAGACTGCTCCTGCAGAAGCAGTCTGACCTGGGTCTGCACTGTTTGCTTAGGCCTATCTATCCCAATACTTAGGGTCATTACAGTAGTTACACAATTTCTCTTTTAACCCATTTGGTACCAGAAACCCTTAAACGGGTACCCTGGCAAACAGTGCAGGCCCAGATCAGACGCCGCAGAATGCGGCGTTGTTCTGCGGCGTTGGATCAGGGCCTACACTGTTTGCAAAAAGTTAGCCATTTTCCAAATAGATTCTGAAGAAAAAACAACCTGACACCCCTAAGTTTTGAAATGGACTCTTGCTATATATAAGGAGGAAGATTCCGTTTGGTACTAAAAGGGTTAATATTGCAAATAGTTTACACTGCATATGTGTAATATGTGTTATGGGTATAATACCAGTGCCCAGGAAATCAACCAGAAGCAGAATGGAAACAATCACAAAATATTAATCCTTAAGATACCAAGAACAAGAATTCCGCCGAAGGCTATGTCGCGCCTGTGTGGGCGCATAGTCATCGAACCATGATATGTAGGTCAAGGTCAAACATAGATGCTTGCACAAAAGATTCCATTCTCAAATGCAAGCTTGTACTAAGTATCATTAATGAAGCTCTTATAAATCTTGGGAAATAAACTTGACCATGGTGGTCGCAATATTTTACAAAGTCAGTGTACCATGAAATATAGGTCAAGGTTAAATATGGTTGCTTGCATTTAAGTTACCATCCCCCGATACAAGTTTGTACCAAGTATCATTAATAAAGCTCTTATAGTTCTTGAGAAATAAACTTGACCATTGGGCTGAACGCTAGGGTGGTCGCAATATTTTACAAAGTCAGTGAACCATGAAATGTAGGTCAAGGTCAAATATGGATGCTTGTATTCAGGTTGCCATCCACAGATACAAGTCTTTACCACATATCATTAATGAAGCTCTTATAGTTCTTGAGAAATAAACTTGACCATTAGGGGAAACGCTAGGGTGGTCGCAATATTTTACAAAGTCAGTGAGCCATGAAATATAGGTCAAGGTTAAATATGGATGCTTGCATGTAAGCTGTCATCCCCAGATACAAGTTTGTACCATAAGTATCAATAATGAAGCTCTTATAGTTCTTGAGAAATAAACTTGAACCTCAGGGTGAACGCTAGGGTGGTCGCAATATTTTACAAAGTCAGTGAACCATGAAATGTAGGTCAAGGTCAAATATGGAACTTGAACCTCAGGGTGAATGCTAGGGTGGTCGCCAATGTTGAAGCCTTGACAAACGGACGGACGAACGAACAAATGGATGAACGAACGGACAGAAAACCGGGCGCCTATATCGCGCCATGCTAATAGCAGGCGCGACAAAAACTGCATCTAAAAATGTTGTCTTTTTATGTCATATGCCGAATCTTACAAACTATTTTTGGTTTGGACCCTGATAAGATTGCAACGACAGGAGCAGTCTGATCTGGGTCCACACTCATTGTAACAATAACTTTTAACTCTTATCATGCTGTTCACGACAACACCTATCTTTGGAAACAGTGTAGATCCAGATCAGATGGCTTCTGAAGAAGCCATCTGATCAGGATCTACACTGTTTGACATGAAGTTTATGGATTTGTAAGAATAAATTACATGAAGTAATCTGATTGGTTCAAAGTCAGAGATGGGTGTGGCTTAAATGAATATTCAGCAAGAGAAGGGTTAAGGGAACCAGCAGACAACGAAGTAGACAACAATTGTTACGATTGGCATCTTAACCCTTATCTTACTGAATATTCAATTTAGCCACACCCATTTCTGTCTTTGAACCAATCAGATTACTTTATGTAATTTATTCCTACAAATTCATAAACTGAATGTCAAACAGTGTAGATCCTGATCAGATGGCTTCTTCAGAAGCCATCTGATCTGGAACTACACTGTTTCCAAAGATATGGGTTGTTGTGAACAGCAAGATAAGAGTTACAAAGCTTCAAAAGCAGAAGTACAGTCAAACCTGTCTTAGTCGCCACCTCTATTAAGCAAGCAACCTGTCTTTAGCAAGCAGAAATTTGGTTCCCAAAAAAGGCAAATGTGTTAAATTTCACCTGTATTAAACAAGCACCTGTCTTAAGCAAGCATATTTTTGTTATCCCTTAGGTTATCCCATGCTTAATACAAGTTGGACTGTACATGTATTCAAAGTTCTATTTCTGTATTGCAAATAGCTTACACTGCATATGTGTGACAGGAACTTGATAGCTCAGTGGTTAGTGCACTTGCCTCTGATGCTAGAGGCCCCTGGTTCGATCCCCGGAGGCAGTGATTATTTTGGTGTCCAAACATGCACCATTGGCATCATTTGCAGGGATGAATGCCAAAAAGTGTGCCGACCTTTGGATCGGGACTTCAACTGGAGGCCCCCTGTGCAGGAAGAGACATCTCCTGTGCAGGTTAAAGACCTCTGACGTAATTACATGATTACTGTGTAGGCTTTCAACCCGGCAACCTGGAGTGTATGTAATGTACACCTGCGAGTAATGGTCAAATGTGACTGATCTCAGTATAAGTAGAAAGAAAAAGTATTGATCTAAATATTGGGACAGATAGGCCTAAGCAAACAGTGCAGACCTAGATCAGACTGCTTCTGCAGGAGCAGGAGCAGTCTGATCAGGTTTTACACGATTTGCCATTCTGTCTGCATCTTTTGAGTCCTTGCTAGATTGTGAGACAAATTTGTTAAAATTTCAGGAGAATTATAGCAAGCCTGCAAGGTGTCCGATTTTTAGGATTTCTACGTAATGTCAGCCATGCATGGTCTTCCCTGAGAAAGTTTTTATCAGTAAAACACTGATGGCAAAAGGTTTCCAAATCAATGAAACCAGAGTACCGTACCTTTGATAATTGAGCTCTTTAACAAGCATTTTAATCTCTTCTGCCAAAGCTTTGGACAACAATGAGCATTCTATTGGGTCATATTTTCTTCCTGGAAATATATGTCATCATATAACTATGTAAAGCAAAGTACAAACGGCACTGGTGTGTTCGTCGTATCTGAATGTAGGCTGGTAAAATGGTCCTGAACCCGTACTTTAACCCATTGTATGCTAGTGGACTCCTCCATTGCTATATGTTGGACAAGTCCATTTGTCATATAAGGGGTGTCAGGCCTATTTTTTCTTTTGTATTCTATTTTTGAAGGAAACTTGTTCGCAAATAGTGCAGGCCCTGATCAGACGCCGCTTTCTGTGGCTTCTGATCTGGGCCTGCACTATTTGCCAAGGTACCCCTTTAGGCTTTTCCCGCATACAACTTTGTTGTTTTTTAACACTTCAATTCTTGTTATTTAAGCAAACAGTGTAGATCCTGATCAGAAGCCACTTTCTGCCTGATTCATCTCTGAGTCCAACTCAGACCAGAGATCATAAAACATCTTTCATGCTCAACTCATGAAATTTGAAATGCTCATAACTATTTGAATACAAACAAATCAGGCAATTTTCCTGCTCAGATCAACATAGAATGTCACTTATCATCCTCATAAATTTTAAAGTGCCAATGCTTGTTGGCCTTTTAAAATTTAGGAGCAGAATAATTTCATGCTCAAGTGAGTTGAACATGAAAGAAGTTTTATAACCTCATGGGCCAGGTTTACAGATTCCAGGTCAGGCTTAAAAATCATTAGGAAAACAAGTCCGTGTGAAATAATTGCGTCCAACATGGTGTCAGAAATTACAAATTTTGGGTAAAAATGATAACATCTCATTTCTGCTTTCAACATAGATTGTGAATGCTCAATGAGGCGATTCTAATGAGCACACACAATCTATGTTTTTGAGCAAAAATAAGCCAGATAATGTATGCCCCCGTAAACCCCACTTTTCTCTATATAAAGAGGGGTTTAGAGGGGTCTTCGTTTCACAGACTTGCTATCGTGTTGCTTTGTTTCCCTTATCAATAAGGGTCAACTCTTAAAAATCTTTTTCCCCATAATAAGAACCCTTCTTCGGAATTAAACAAAAATAAAAAGGAAATCAAAAAAGGTCCCTCAAATTAAATGGCAGAAAAAACAATGATGTTTATCCATTCTTTTTGGGGGAGAGGGTGGTGGAGATTAGTTTTATGTTAAACAACACTTTCAAGTTTATTTTTCTTACTTCGAGCTGTTCAATAATTAGGTGGGAGAAAACTGGAGTAACCAAATAAACAAGAGGCCCATGGGCCACTATGCTCACCAGAGCTCAGGTGGGCACTGCCCAATGACAGCCATGTATATTAACATATCATTTTAATCTACCAATTATAAAGTCTCCCAAATGAACCCCTATATCCAAATGAGCATCCATCTGGTCTCAGTATCTAAAACTGTAGGCCTTTTATTAAGTAGAGGGTGTAGGGCATGGACCCAATGGAGCCCTGGTTTGTATCACTAAATGCGTCTTATCATAAGGAAAAAGAATATATATGGTGTAGCACTGGGGATCTGTATACCAGAGTTATAAGGCCTCTTAAGCGGTGGAGGGGTTGGGGCATGTCCTGTTGATCCCAGGAAAGCCCAAGATTGTTGTCCCTATAAAACCAACAATATATATGTATATGTGGTTTATGGGTGGGAATCTGAATGGTTTCTGATATATGAGGCCCTTCTATGATGCGGAGAGGAGATGAATGGCCCCTGCAACCCCCAAATGGGTGTGCTATTGATAAGGAACAAGAACATATATGATTATGGGGTGGGGATTTGAATGGTTTCTGAAATATATGGCCTTTTAAAGTGGCGGGGCGGGGCGCATTGCCTTAGCACAAAGTGACCCCCAGGTTGGTGTGACTGAATGAGTCTTATCATAAGGAACAAGAATATTATGGTTTATGGGTGGGGATCTGAATGATTTCTGAGATATATGGCTTTTAATGAAGTAAAGCAGTGGGGCATGACCCAGGCAGTCCGGATGACTCCCAAGCTAGTGTCATTTGAATGTGTCTTATCACAAAGAAGATAATTATATATGGTTTAGGGGTGGGGCTCTGAACAGTTTCTGAGATATTTAGCCTTTTGTGAAGTGGTGGGGTGGGGCAAGGCCCTGGCTTGACCCGGGAGACCTCCAGGTTGACATCAATGAATATGTCTTATCATAAGGAACAACAATATATATGGTTAGAGGTGGGGATCTGTAAGGTTTCCAAGATATTGGGTCTTTAATGAAATGAAGGGGTGGGGCACGACTCCGGCACATCCTGGGGGACCCCCAGGTTAGTGTCAATGAATGCGTCATATCATAGGAAACAAGAATATATAAGGTTTTGGGGCGGGATCTGAATTGTTTCTGAGATAGATGGCCTTTTGTGAAGTGGAGGGGTGGGGCAAGGCCCCGGCGCACCCAGGAAGACCCCCAAATTGGTGTCAATGAATGATTTGTTTGTTTGTTTGATTTGAGATTTAAGGTCCCCATTAACACTGTAAAGATCATTTTGAAGACGTTGCTTCCAATTTTATGGGACTTTTACCCGACACTGAGATGAAATGACATCTCAAGCCCTGTCGCCCAATGAAACCAATAGGGTTTATTAGCATGGATGGTCCGCCTCGCTGTCAGTGAATGAGTCTCTTCATAAGGAACAAGAATATATAGGGTTTAGGGGTGGGGATCTGTAAGGTTTCCAAGATATTGGGCCTTTTATGAAATGAAGGGGGTGGGGCATGACCCCGGTACAACCAGGGGGACCCCCAGGTTGGTGTCACTGAATGCGTCTTATAATAAGGAACAAGAATATATATGGTTTTGGGGTGGGGATCTGAATGGTTTCTGAGATATATGGCCTTTTGTGAAGAAGGGGTGGGGCAAGGCCCAAGCGCACCCCGGGAGACCCCCAAGTTGGTGTCAGTGAATGTATATTTTCATAAGGAACAAGAATATATATGGTTTAGGGGTGGGGATCTGTAAGGTTTCCAAGATATTGGGCCTTTTATGGAATGGAGAGGGTGGGGCATGACCCCGGCACATACCGGGGGACCCCCAGGTTGGTGTCACTGAATGCATCTTATCATATTATAAAGGAACAAGTATATATATGGTTTTGGGGTGGGGATCTGGATGGTTTCCTAGTTATATGGCCTTTTATGAAGTGGAGGGGGTGGGGCATGGCCCCAGCTTAACCTGGGGGACCCCCATGTTGGCATTTAAGAATATGGCTGAGGGACATTTACTCAAGGAACATTTCTTTAAAAGTTTTGTCAAAATATCTGCAATAACTTTGCAGCAAATGCCATTTTTCAATTTTCCCCATTATAAGTCTATGGAAAATCTAAGTTGCCATAGCAACCAAACTAAAGAGCCAAATTTTATAAAAAACACAAAACCTGTAAAGGCAAATATGGTGAATATTTCCAAAAACTCTCAGCCTAATAGAGCATTTGGTTTCTGTAAAAATTTTTGAAGTATTTTTTTCTATTTTTTTTATTCTGGTTTCCATGGCAACCAATAGAAATAGCAGTAGGCCTTAATATCATATGGCAGATAGTAGATTGCCTAAGGAACATTTCTATGAAAGTTTTGTCAAAACATCTGCAATGACTTGGCAGAAAATGCCATT
The DNA here is from genome assembly GCA_963580285.1 of Lucinisca nassula. Classification (NCBI taxonomy): domain Eukaryota; kingdom Metazoa; phylum Mollusca; class Bivalvia; order Lucinida; family Lucinidae; genus Lucinisca; species Lucinisca nassula. The sequence continues at coordinate 141,645,929 of OY757014.1, forward strand.
TTTCAATTTTCCCAATTATAAGTCTATGGAAAGTCTTAAGTTGCCATAGCAACCAAACTAAAGAGTCGATTTTCATAAAAAAACACAAACTTACAATCCTCCAGCCGTAGGATACTACAGATGAAATTTGGACCCAATTGGCCCAGTGGTTTCAGAGGAGATGTCATTTGAAAGTGTTGAAGTCACACGACGATGCAGACGACGACGGACAACTGCCTTTCCTATAAACTCCCCCGGAGCCTTCGGCTCTGGTGAGCTAAAAACCCAACTGACCTTTGCAAAACTTGGCTTCTCTCATATGGCCAAAACCAGGTGCAGTGTGAGACCTAATGATTTGATCAGCATATAAGACCATTGGGCCACAGAGGCCATTGTTTATCCATTCACCTTTAGAGATTGTCTTAACATAAATTTAAACACAATTCAATAAATCATTACACATAGTAAACACCACATCTTCAAAATGACAATTCATTATAACATGATTTAAATGTGTATCTTAAAAATATATAGAAAAGATTACTTAACTTATAAGGCAAATATATATGGCCCCCGCCCATCGGGGCTTGTAGAAATAGATGGGCTGCATGATGCTTCAACACAGAGCTGAAACCGACCGCACACGAGTACTGGTAAACCGCTTAGAGCATCTAAGCCTGCCCAGGCAAATCGGTGCGTGTCAGACCGTCCATGCTTATAAACCCAAATGGTTTCATTGGGCGACAGGATGTGAGATGTCATTTCATCTCAATGTCGAGAAAAAGTCCCACAAAATTGGAAGCAACGTCTCCAAAATGACCTTTACAGTGTTGATGTGGACATTAACAAACAAACAAAACAAAATCAGGCAAATATAATCGAACTGGAGTACCCGAAGAAAAAACATCTGATCTTCCACAGAATTTGGAAACTCACACGTGACTTGAGTGCACTTGAACCCACAGTGGTGGAAGACCATTGTATACAGGAAACCCCTAAAGGGTTATCTTGGTAAACAGGGCAGACCCAGATCAGACGCTGCAGAATGTGGCGTCTGATCAGGGCCTGCACTTTTTGCTGACAGAATTTTCCATTAAAAATAGAATTAAAACGATAAAAAATAGGCCTACCACCCCTTAAATGACAAATGGACTTGTCCAACATACAGCAATGGAAGAGTCCACTGGTATACAATGGGTCAAGAGTCAGCCCTCTTAACCACAAGTCCATGAAGGCGGGAAACACTTTATCTTACCCTTCAAAAGCATTTACATGTACAGGAAAAATGTGCTCCTATCCTGCAAATTATTTGATCTTAGTGTAGAACAATGTGATCATCTGTCTATTTGGAGATCTACCTTAAAAATCCTAAAATTACGGACACCTTGAGAACACACTATATTCTAGTAAATTGATAACAAGTTTGTTTCATGATCCAGCAAGAAGTCCAACAATGTGCATACAGATTGGCAAACAGTGTAGACCCTGATCAGACTACTCCAGAGGAGCAGTCTGATCTGGGTCTACACTGTTTGCTTAGGCCTATCTGTCTCAATACTAATAGAGGTGCAACAATTCACTGAATCGTATTGTAATAGCGATACATCTGCTGACAATACGCATATTGTATCGTGAAGCACTTTGACGATACAATTACGATACAGCAAATAGAGTAATTTGATAGAGATGAGATGTAAACTTTTGCTGGTTTTGCATATTACACATATATGTTACTATTTTCACTTTTATTTCCATTGTTCATGTATATTACAGTTAATTTCTACCAAAGAATATATCTTAGTATTGCTTACAGCTGATTTTAAGGGATTTCTTTGCTTAAAGTTTCTTTTTCATGCCAGAAAGTGTATCACGATATGTATTGTATTGTGACACAAATATCATGATATGTATCGTATTGTGAGGTAACTGTATCGTTGCAGCATTAATACTTAGGATCATTACTGTATACATCTTGCTATCCCTTTATCATACAAACCTTCTAAATTAGTTGAAAGCACTTTCTGTATGATAGGTCTGACTTTATCTGGCCGGAATTTTTCTGGAGGCTCCATTTTATAGGTGTTTTCATATGCTATCTGAAATAAGCATCATGCAAGTATCAGACAGAACACAATTCCAGTTTTCACATGTTAATACAAAATTATTTTCTCTAAGCGACATACCGTATTTCTCCCATTTAGCGCCCCTGCTCCTATAAGCGCCCCCTCACTGTTTTTCAAAGAACAAAATAATAAGCGCCACCTTCTGCAGTCAAAGGGATAAGTATATTGGCTTACTTAAAGTAAAGATTTCAGCCTTTCAATCATCGCCGTATCTGCTGTAAATCGTATCATTTAAGGTATTTCTAAGCCCCCTGTTATCACAATGCCTGTGTTGACCACCTGGTACTTTACATGTCATGATTCCACCATATTCTAATGGAAATCTACACTGTGTAATGGGTTTGAAACTCTCCCTTCTGGTAAGATTTTGTCTCTAATAAGCACCCTCTCTTTTTCAAACTTTTTAAGTGTCCAGCCACAACCTCTGTATAACACTAACTGTTGGGGTTCAGAGCAGAATTAACCCTTATCTTGCTGTTCACGTCAACCCCTATCTTTGCAAACAGTGTAGATCCAGATCAGATGGCTTCTGAAGAAGCCATCTGATCAGGATCTACACTGTTTGGTATTCAGTTTATGAATTTGTAGCAATAAATTACATCATGCAATTTGATTGGCTGCTAGACAGAAATGGGTGTGGCCTAAATGAATATTCAGCAAGATAAGGGTTAAATAGTGTAATATCAAAAACAAATATTGAATTACATAGAAAAACTAGAATCCCACTGTCAATGGCACGCCATATCATATCCCGTTCAATTTGATATGTTACATGACCAAGTTCTGAAGCCCCCCCCCAACCAAAGTCCCTGGGATGGGATCAAAATTCCAAAAGTGTCATGCATTCCCCAGACCAAAACATCTATCAGTTCCCAAGGATTCCAGTTTCAATCTCTAATGGTCTAGGAGGAGTTATCTAGTGATCGTTATGGAGGGGTATTTTTTTATTCTCTGGTAACCTCCATATTGACCTGAGGGGTCAAATATTGATTGCAATGTATTCTACTCATAAATGTCATTCGATTTGATATGTAACATGACCATGTTCTAAAAACTTTGATTTTGACGCCCCCGGGGGCCCCTCACCCTGGCTCTGCCCCAAGAGGTGAGATCAAAATTACAAAAGTGTCATGCAGTCCCCAGACCAAAGATCTATCAGTTCCAAAGGTTTAAAGTTTCTATCACTAACGGTCTAGGAGGAGTTATCTGGCAATAGTTATGGAGGGAGTATGGTGGGGTTTTTGACCTCTGGTGACCTCAACCCGAGGGGTCAAATTTTGATTGCAACGTATTCTACTTATCATGTCATTTATTTGATATGTTACACGACCATGTTATGAAAACTTTGATTTTTTAGCCCCTGGATCCCTCCACCTGGCCCCGCCCCCTGGGGATAAAAATTCTGAAAGGGTCATGCACTCCCCAGACCAAAGATCTATCAGTTCCCAAGGTTTTGTGTGAAACTGACAACTGCCCTTCTTGAATCTAAACTACAGGTAATTAGTTACTGTATCTTCAAAGCATTTAATGTTGCTAGTACTGGAAAGATTATATGAGCCCCGCCAAGCGAATTTGTGTCTTCGAGCATTCCATCAGGACAAATTTTAACTGTGCATGCCCAGCCATTCAGAAGGGCCAGGGATATGGCTTTCTGTCCGAAGGTTCCTCTTGATTCACTGCTTATATGAGCGAGCAGCGAAGGTTCTGGCGAGACTGGGCGGATGCGCAGGCTCGCCTGAACCTTCGCTGCTTGCATAGGCGATAAAAGCCAAAATCGCTTGACGGGGCCCAAATATCCTAAAAGAATCTAAAAGTCATGTTATTTTTAGCAAAAAATTAACCCTTATCCTGATGAATAAATTAACTTGGCCACACCCACTTCTGACAATCCACCCATCAAATTACTAGATACAATGTATTAGATCAATTCACAAACTGTATATCAAACAGTAGATCCTAATAAGATGGCTTGCCATATATACTGAATGGTTCCAAGTTTTTATCATATGGCCCAGCACATGGCAAAGCCTACAATAAAACCTGTGCAATCCTTACAGTCTAAATCAGAGACTTCACAGTTTACTAGATCCTTCTGTAGTCTGCATATGCTATCAAAAGGCAGATAAGTCAAATTTCTTACCATACTGGGTGGACGTTCAGGCTGCTCTGAGTCTTTTCTGATCACAAAGGTCATATTTTAGATATTGTTGTGGGCTGGTATATTTAATCCTTTTTGTATCAAATGGAATCTTCCCCCTTTTATATAGCAGGAGTTCATTTCAAAAATTCTGGGTGTCAGGTTGTGTTTTCTTCAAAAATTTTTCAGAAAATGGCTGAACATTTTGCAAACAGTGTAGGCCCTGATCAGATGCCGCATTCTGTGGCGTCTGATCTGGGCCTACAATGTTTGCCAATTCTCCTTCTGAGGTTTCCGGTGCAAAAAAAAAGGGTTAAATATAAAGTCTATGGGAATTTCGGACTGTTTTGTCGTTCTACTTTGTTCGATTTCATTCTCAGTCACTATGTTAGGCCATAATCACTGGCAAATAAATTTCTGAACTGGCCATTATGACCTTATTATGAACATTTCCATTACCATCTAGGCTTTGTTGTTTGACATTTTATATGTTGCAGGGTTTTCCTTGTCCCTTAAAAATGCAAAATTTGCCCCCAATTCATTTCAAATGTCCCCTAAAATTTTTTCTGAGAGAGACACAGATGTCAATTAAGGCTGGCTAATCGGAGCTGAAAGATAATCGATTGTCAGTGCTGTCATTGCGATCGATAATCGATTAGTAATGGCTATGGTTTTTGTCATACTTTTACCTGTCTGAGCATGTCTCTTACCATATGTTGAATTTTAATATATGTATATTTGAACTGACCGGCCTGAGCAAAAAGTGTACACCCAGGGTCTGCACTGTTTGCCAATCATCCAGCTATTTTAGGCATAACTTTGGTTAGTAAATTGTACCTGTCAAGTAATCGATTACAAGCAAATCAGAAATGATAATCATTTTTTCTGGAATTTATCGATCGATTAATCAATGATATGACTTATTGTGTCAGCCTTAATGTCAATCCCCCAAAATCATGATATTTTCCTGTCATGTTCAAATGAATGTCCCCCAAAATCCCCCCCAAATGTCACCTGACATGGACAGGTGTTCCTATGAAAAAAAATTTCAGAGATCACAGATCCATGCACTTTATCCAGTCCAAACATGACCTTATCCGGATAACACGTCCGTATGATCAGTGAACCATAAAATGTAAGTCAAGGTCAAATATGGATGCTTGCATTAAAGTTGCCATCCCTAGATGCAAGTTTGTACTAAGTATCATTAATGATGCTGTTTTAGTTCTTGAGATATGGAATTGACCATTAGGATGAATGCCAGGGTTGTCACAAATGTTGAAGGCCTGACAAACTCATGAATGGTCTTAATCCATAAAATGCCAATCACAACAATTGTCGTCTGCTTTGTCATCTGTCGGTTACTTTAAAACTCATTTTTGCAAACAGTGTGGACCCAGATCAGACTGCTCCTGTAGGAGCAGTCTGATCTGGATCCACACTGTTTGCCTGTATGCAAAAATATTTTTACAAAAATTTGCAAGAAGATTCAGCAGAGGACATAAGCAGACAACATTTTCAGATGTAGTTTTTCTCGGCGTTTTAAGGGTTAAGTTCTGAACGGCTGGGAAATCTGACTTATATACAGTGCCATGCTTATAACAGGTGCAACAGAAACAAGAAAGCAGTCTGAAGGACAGCCAAATCACCTGCCGCATTTTGTGTATCAAGGCTCAACCTTGTGACCTTCACCTGTGACCTTCACCTTCAGTTGGCATGGTTTATTTATGGTTCTGCACATCAGCTCACTGTGGGGTATATTTCACAAAAGTTTAATGAAAATCCTTCTAGGGGTAAAGGAGATACGGAACTGACAAAAATTCAAAGTTTCAAACTCGTGACCTTCAAATGTGACCTTGACCTTGAGTCAGCATGGTTCATTTATGGGTTCTGCACATCAGCTCATTGAGAAGAATATTTGACCAAAGTTTAATGAAAATCCTTCTAAGGGTAAAGGAGATATGGAACGGACACAAAATTCCAAGTTTCAAACTTGTGACCTTCAACCGTGACCTCGACCTTGAGTTGGCATGGTTTCTGCACACCAGTTCAATGAGATGAATAATTGACCAAAGTTTAATGAAAATCTATCAAAGGGTTCAGGAGATATGGAGCAGACAAGAAAGTGTTATGGACAGACAGACGACGGACAGATGGATGGACGGACAGACATGATTCATTTATGGGCTCTGCACATGAGCTCACTAAGGGGAATAATTGACCAAAGTTTAATGAAAATCCTTTGAGGGGTAAAGGAGATACGGAACGGACAAAAATTCAAAGTTTTAAACTTGTGACCTTCAAATGTGACCTTGACCTTGAGTTGGCATGGTTCATTTATGGGTTCTGCACATCAGCTCACTGAGAAGAATATTTGACCAAAGTTTAAAGAAAATCCTTCCAAGGTAAAGGAGATATGGAACGGACAAAAAATTCCAATTTTCAAACTCGTGACCTTCAACTGTGACCTTGACTATGAGTCGGCATGGTTCATTAATGGGTTCTGCACACCAGCTCACTGAGACGAATAATTGACCAAAGTTTAATGAAAATCTATCAAAGGGTTCAGGAGATATGGAGCGGACAAGAAAGTGTTACAGACAGACAGACGGACGAATGGACTGTCCGGGCGAACATGTCAGGTTTAGTGGCTAGTGTCCAGATTGATAACAATAGAAAATGATTGGAAAATGATTGGTAAACAATAGATTTATTCCGTAAATAAAAGCTTTAGAAGGTTAGCCCCTAAACCAAACAAAAGAAAAGAACAAAAGAAATAGCCCTTAAACCTGACATGTTGGAACGGACGCACAGACGGACGGACGAAGGCCATTCCTATAATCCCTGCTCCACTTCGCGGCAGGGAATAAAAACAAGAGGCCCATGGGCCACTATGCTCACCAGAGCTCAGGGGGCACTGCCCACTGGCAGCAATGCATTTTAATTAACCATGGAAGCCCTGCGCCCAAGGATACTACAAATAGAATTTTGACCCAATCAGCCTAGTGGCTTCAGAGGTCTGATGTCGCTTGAATGTGTTTTTGCAGGACAACAGATGACAATTGACAATTTCCCATCTGTGGCAACTAATAGGCCTAAAAGAACATTATTAAAGGAACATTTCTAAGTAAGTTTGACAAAATATCTTGAAAGGCATAAATGTCATTTTTCAATTTTCCCCATTTATAAGTCAATGGAAAAATTTTCTTAACTTGCCATAGTAAACAAACCAAAGAGCCAAATTTCATAAACCATAGCTCAGGTGGGCACTGCCCATGACATTGTCTTTTAACAGGATATGATTTTAATCTACCAATTATAAAGTCTCCCAAACAAACCCCAAATCCAAATGAGCACTCATGTGGACTGTATCTGAAATATTAGGTGTTTTATAAAGTAGAAAGGGTGGGATATGAACCCAATGGAGCCCTCGTTGGTGTCACTAAATGCATCTTATCAAAAGGAACAGAGACATGGTTTAGCGGTGGGGATATGTAAGGCTCCTGAGATGTAAGGCTTTTTAAGCAGTGGAGGGATTCGGGCATGGTGGATCCCAGAAAAGCCCAAGATTGCTGTCACTGAATGCTGAACGGTTTCTGAGATATGAGGCCCTTTTATGAAGTGGATGGGAGAGAAATGGCCCCTGCGGACCCCCCCCCCCCAAGATGGGGGTGACTGAATGTGTCTAATAACAGTGAACAAGAATATATGTGATTATGGGGTGGGGATTTGAATGGTTTCTGAGATATATGGCCTATTATGAAGTGGGTACATATCATAAGGAAGAAGAATATATATGGTTAAGGGGTGGGGATATGAACAGTTTCTGAGATATATGGCTTTTAATGAAGTTAAGGGGTGGGACATGGCCGGTGGCATCCCGGGAGTTCCCCATGCTGGTGTCACTGATTGCGTCTTATCATAAGAACAAGAATATATTATGGTTTATGGGTAGGGCTCTGAACAGTTTCTCAGATATATGGTCTTTTGTGAAGTTGATGGGTGGAGCATGGCCCGGGCATGCCCTGGGTGACTCCTTGGTTGGTGTCACTGAATGTGTCTTATCATAAGGAACAAGAATATATCGAGGCTTAAGTGCGAAACTATTCTATCTGCCTTTTTCATAATTTTACGGGAGAAGGAAAAAAACTGAAATTCTTTATTGCTTTGTCTTCTATAACAATTCTGAAAGAGTGTTTGAGTTTAAAATGTGTATTGTAAACATTGTGGACAGTTTTTATTGAAAATATCTGAAAAATAAAAAAAATCATCACATGGACTAGTTACGCGCTGAAATTGAACATTTACGGCCTTATTGTTTAGTGTGAAACTAGTCTATCTTATGGAAAAAGCTGGTTTTGAAGCAGTTTGAAGCCAAAAAGGTATTGCATTAAGTAGAAAGTGAATTTATAATTATGATGTAATTATTTTTTTCAGCAGAAACTTAAAAAATAGTTTTTATTATCACATCAAATTTAGAATTATACCATAGAATGACTGAGAGTTGTTAAAGACATATCAACCATTGATGATCATTTTGAATTAACGGAGAAAATGCCCTTTCATTTTACTTCTCTTGCATAAAAAATGAAGTTTAAGTATAAGATTTTATTAGGAAGCCTGGATATCAGTTATTCTTATCCCTTTTTCTATCTATAATTTAGGCCCCCTCCCACCGGGGCTTGAAGAAATAGATGTGCTGCATGATGCTTCCACGCAGAGCTGAAACAGACCTGCACAAGAGTACTGGTTAACCGCTTAGACACTAAGTCTGCCCAGGCAAAGCAGTGCGAGTCTGACCGTCCATGCTTATAAACACTATTGGTTTAACTGGGTGGCAGGGCTTGAGATGTCATTTCATCTCAATGTCGGGTAAAAGTCCCACAAAATTGGAAGCAAAGTCTCCAAAATGACCTTTACACTGTTGACGAGGCTGTTAAACCTCAAATCAAACAAACTATATCTATAATTTCGACAGCTACGATACTTTTTGAGAGAATAATCAAGGTTCTATACCATGGTAGACATATCATGTGCAAGAACCACAACTCTGGTGTCCTTTGTACGAGTAACCCCTCTGAAGTATGATGATGTCACATGGTACAAAAGTTGACAAGGAGGAGAAGGCATGCAAAATGTGCAAGAACCAGAACTCCAGATGCCATAATATTTTAGTTATCTCCCATGACAATATAACCTGGTGTTCACCATAGCTTCCACATACTTGGAGATATATTGATGACACTTGGTAAGATTATACTCAAGGTTAAGAAGGCATGTCATTAGCCAGAACCAAACTCTGGCTGTCATCATTTTTTAGTCTGTTACCTTGGCAATACTGTTACCTTGGCAATAGTATCTTGTGGTAACTATAACTTCAATCCCTTTGATTGGTAATGGTGGTTCTTAGTAGATAAGAAGGCATGTCATGTGCAAAAAACACCACTTTGGGTGCAATTGTATTTTAGTTAGTTAGTTGATGATACTGAGTACAGTTTTACATGATGTTAAGAAGGTGTGTCATGAGCAAGAACCACAACTCTAGGTGCCATGGTCTTGAGATTATCTCCCCTGACAGTATAACATTGTAAGGGCCATAACTGCAACAACCTTTGAAATATATATTGGTGGTACTTGGTACAGTTGTACACAAGTTTGAGAAGGCATGTCACAAGCAGACCGCTAGCTATAAGTGCCGCATTCTGTTAATTATCTCCCCTGCCAGAATAGCCTTGGGGTCCCCAAAGCACTAACACCCTTTAAAATGTTGGTGATGCTTGGTACAGTTGTACACCACATTGACACAGGATGTTATGAGCAAGAGCCAAAACTCAGTGGGTGCAAGTGTAATTGTGATCTCCATAACTGAGTCAGTTGTTTATCAATTGACCCAAAGCAGGGCTCGAGAAACTGAAGAATCCAAATCGGTCCAGCCAGATTTCGCCAAAAAAATACAGAAATTGCCGATCGGTTTCGGTAATTTCCGTAAATGTCCATGGTGATTTGCAATTTCAAAATGTGTTATTAGCGTAAGGAATGATATACCAAAATTGCCCTTACACTTGTCAACGAATATAAGCACCAGTATCTCGATTATAAACAGCAATTATTGCTCACATAGTCCAGATTTCATCTACTTTCATTTTCTATGCCAGATTTCATCTACTTTCATTTTCCCAATATCCGGGTCACTCAGCACCTGAAGACCGCTGGCGTGGTGCAGCCAAAGATCAGCTCGATGGTCACTATATTTTTTGCCCCTTTTTAAAACCTTTAAAATATTTCTCTTATTTCACGCATCTTTATTTTGCCCAAATTGCTTTGTTTATTGCAGCCACGTGGTCGGAAAATGACGTCATAACGTATTCGTTTTAAAACACAATACATATTAATGCAGTCACGGACGTAATACACACACACCTGTTTTATGTCATTGATTTTAATAGAGCGTTTTCTAAAAAAAATCGTTTTGAACGGGTTAAAAAATCGAAAAACATCTCTTTACTCTCAAACCAAAACACGGCTGAACAAGAGTCATTGAAAATCTTACGTGGCCGAACCAAGTTCTAAAGAATATAAATACATATTTCACGATTACAAAAGCCTGAAAGAAATCGCTTTGTCTACAAACGGCGACCGATATTGATGCCACATGATCGGAAAATGACGTCATGCGGTTTCATTTTAATTCATGTAAGGGTGTAATACACTCGTGGTTTATGTTATTGGTTTCAATGGAAACCGATTCTTAAATAGAAATATCGTTTAGAATGGGTGAAAAAAAGGCATTTTCTCTGGATGGCTTAACAGACATGACAGGTGTGTATTGAAAAATGCGCCCTGTGAAAAAATTAAAAACTTGTGTAAACAAACTAGCGTATGTCCTGCATTGATTGACGTAATTTTCTCACCCTGCTAGCATGCCGTTAACGCCTGAGGCCATTGTTCACGGTTGAATAATTTTAACACACAGATCAAATTTCGCTGCGATAAGATCAAAGAACCCGACGTGGACTTGTCCGACTTTCACCTAGTTGGATAATGGACTGGTCTAACACTTGTGCTGTAGGCGACTTTTGTATACATGCTTGGATTATCAGTGGCAAACGGTCAGCTTGTTTTTACAACAATGATTTAGCGAAAATTTTTGAACCGATTTTTTTGAAAATTTTATTGAATTATGGACCGATTTTTTAAACTTCTTTTTCAGTTAAAATCGGTTCAGTAAACCCAAAATCGGTTCAGAACCGGAAAACAGACATTTTCTCGAGCCCTGACCCAAAGTTACTAAGCACAAAATCTCTTTCAGTGCTGGAGTCCACGTGACTATCACTTATTTGGGGAAACCCAGGTTAGCAATAGAAAATAAGTACACTATTCTTATCAATTTTCGGTCAGAGTGTTGCATAAGAGGGTTATCAATAGAATCTGATTGGGCTTGGCAAACAGAATGGACCCAGATCAGATGCCGCAGAACTCGGCGTCTGGTCAGAAGCTACACTGTTTGCTTAAAATACTGGTATTTAAGGGTCTCTGGTCGGGCCTATTGTAGTCTAACTGTTGGTTTTCTTTTGCTCCAACATTTCAGTCCTTTCTTGGAGTCCTCATCGTTGTTTCATCTCTGTGGTTGTTTGATTTTTGTGTTCTCAGAGATGTTGCACTGATGAGTTAGGAAGCCTTCATGCGGACTGAACAAATTATTTGTTTAAATAGCAACGGAAGTAAGGGTGAGGATTGCGGTTGCATAAAATCAATTTAAGCCCACTAACTACCATTCCAATGCAGTTCTTCTGGTGTGGTTTATTTTTGTTATAGTTCGTCTTTGAATATGTAGATCGCTTATATTTTTGTGGGGTTTTGGATAGCCAATTGGTTTTGTGGGAAAGTAACTGTCCTTTTGGCTTTCTGCTATTGATATTTCTATTAGGATCTTGTCATTTCATGTTTGCCTTCACTTCTATTTATAAGTTTCAGTTCAGGACCTTCAACCAGTCAGTGCTGTCTAATTAACCCTTAAGATGCCAAGAAAAAAACTGCATCTGAAAATGTCTGTTTATGTTGTCTACTTAATATTATTGCCAACTTTTCACACCTATCTTTTGCATGTACGCAAACATAGTGGGTGCAGATCAAACTGCTCCTGCGGTAGCTGTCTGACCTTGGTCCACATTGCCTGCAACAATAACTTTTAAAGTATCCAGCAGACAACAAAGCAGACAACAATTTTGTGATTGGCAACTACAGGGTTAAAGTTGTGTGTTCTCTGGAATCACCATTTTCCGGATGAAGCCGAAATAAGCAGGAAGGAGCCCATTGATGGATTTTATCAGGTGACTAACGGACACTATGGAACATAAACTTGTGGGCTATATTTAGATTGGAAAATCCATAGTTTGCCCCCCCCCCCCCCCCCACCCCAACCCCACCCAGCCATGTTTATACAAGCCACAGGAATTTCACTGGCTCAATGTTTATTAAACTAGAAATGGTGTTTGTAAAACACAATGCCCCCAACCTTTGCTTGACCTTAGCTGGCAAAATATTCAACAAATATTGTTAAAGACTCAAAAACATACAACAAGAATTCCCCCGAAGGCTATGTCGCGCCTGTGGGGGCGCAAAGTCACCAAACCATGAAATCTAGGTCAAGGTCAAACATGGATGCCTGCATAAAAATTTCACTCCTAGTTGCAAGCATGTACCAAGTAACTCTTAAAAACAGACTCTTACATCAGGGTCAAAGTTAGGATTGTCAAACTATTTTACAAAGTCAGTGAACCATAAAATGTAGGTCAAGGTCAGAAATGGATACTTGCATTGAAGTTTCAATTCCTAAATGCAAGCTTGTACCAAATACAATTAATGAAGCTCTAATAGATCTTGAGAAATGGACTCTTACATTAGATAAAAAGTCAGGGTGGTCGCAATAATTCACAAAGTCAGTGAACCATGAAATATGGGTAAAAGTCAAATATGGATGCTTGCGTTGCAGTTGGAATTCCTAGATGCAAGTTTGTACCAATTATAATTTAAAAAGCTTTAATAGTTTTCGAGAAATGGTGAAAGTCAGGGTGGTCGCAATAATTCACGAAGTCAGTGAACCATGAAATATAGGTCAATGTCAGATATGGATGCTTTTTCGTTGAAGTTGCAATGCCTGGATGCAAGTTTGTACCAAGAATGATTAATGAAGCTCTAATAGTTCTCAAGATATGGACTTGCTGACAAGATTTTATTAAAAAAAACAAGGCATCGCATGCGATACAAATCCCCTCGCACAAGACAACTTCGTGTGTGGAAAACACTGAAATGGCAAAAGTCCAACTTGCTTGAGATATTATCATATCCAACATTTGTGTAAAGTTTGTTTAAAAATCCATCCATAAATGTAGGTTCTAGAGTGATGACAATATTTCTCTAAAAATAGTCATAGGGACCTTGACTTGAGGCCATGGCCGCGAAGTAGATCTTGCTCAAGATATTATCATAAGCATCTTTTGTGTGAAGTTAGATTAAAATCATAAATGTAGACGGTAGAGCAATGACAAAGTTTTTCTAAAAATAGCCATAGTGACCTTGACCTTGAGGTCATGACCAAGCAACTCGAGATATTACCATAAGAAACATTTGTGTGAAGTTCTATTAACATCCATCAATAAATGTAGGCACTAGAGTGATGACAAAGATTTTCTAAAAATAGCCCCAGTGACCTTGACCTTGAAAGTCGAAATAGTTCGAGATATTGTCATAAGGAACATTTGTGTGAAGTTATACTGAAATCGGTGAAGAAATGTAAGCGCTAGAGCCATGTCAAAGTTTTTCTAAAAATAGCCACAGTGACCTTGACCTTGAAAGTCAAACTCACTCGAGGTATTATCATAAGGAACATTTGTGTGAAGTTATATTGAAATCAGTGAAGAAATGTAGTCGCTAGGGCGATGACAGTTTTTTTAAAAAATAGCCACAGTGACCTTGACCTTGAAAGTCGAAATCGCTCGAGATATTGTCTTAAGGAACATTTGTGTGAAATTATATTGAAATTGGTGAAGAAATGTAAGCGCTAGAGTATTGACAAAGTTTTTCTAAAAATAGTCACGGTGACCTTGACCTTGAAAATGGAACTCGCTACAGATATTGTCATAAGGAACATTTGTGTGAATCGATTTTGAAATTGGTGAAAAAATGTAAGCGCTAGAGCAATGAAAAAGGTTTTCTAAAAATAGCCACAGTGACCTTGACCTTGAAAGTCAAACTCTTTCGAGGTATTGTCATCAGGATCATTTGTGTGAAGTTATATTAAAATCGGTGAAGAAATGTAGGCGCTGGAGCGATAGCAAAGTTTTTCTGAAAATAGCCATTGTGACCTTGACCTTGAAAGTTGAAATGGCTTGAGATATTGTCATAAGGAACATTTGTGTGAAGTTATATTGAAATCGGTGAAGAAATGTAAGCGCTAGAGCATTGACAAAGTTTATCTAAAAATAGCCACAGTGACCTTGACCTTGAAAGTGGAACTCGCTAGAGATATTGTCATAAGGAACATTTGTGTGAAGTTATACTGAAATCGGTGAAGAAATGTAGGCGCTAGAGCAATGACAATTTTTTTTCTAAAAATAGCTACAGTGACCTTGACCTTGAGGTCATGACCCTGAAAGTCGAACACACTTGAGATATTGTCATAAGGAACATTTGTGTGAAGTTATATTGAAATCAGTGAAGAAATGTAGGCGCTAGAGCAATGACAAAGTTTTTCTGAAAATAGCCACAGTGACCTTGACCTTGAGGTCATGACCTTGAAAGTCGACCTCGCTCAAGATATTGTCATAAGGCACATTTGTTTGAAGTTATATTGAAATCAGTGAAGAAATGTAGGCGCTAGAGTGATGACAAAGTTTTTCTTAAAATAGCCACAGTGACCTTGACCTTGAAGTCATGACCTTGAAAGTCGAACTCGCTGAGATATTGTCATAAGAAACATTTGTGTGAAGTTATATTGAAATTGGTGAAGAGATGTAGGCCCTAGAGCGATGACAAAGTTTTTCTAAAAATAGCCACAGTGACCTGGACCTTGAGGTCATGACTTTGAAGTCGAACTCGCTCGAGATTTTTTTATAAGGAACATTTGTGTAAAGTTATATTGAAATTGGTGAAGAAATGTAGGCACTAGAGCGATGACAAAGTTTTTCTAAAAATAGCCACAGTGACCTTGACCTTGAGGTCATGACCTTGAAAGTCGAACTCGCTGAGATATTGTCATAAGAAACATTTGTGTGAAGTTACATTGAAATTGGTGAAGAAATGAAGGCGCTAGAGCGATGACAAAGTTTTTCTAAAAATAGCCACAGTGACCTTGACCTTGAGGTCATGACTTTGAAGTCGAACTCGCTCGAGTTTTTTTTATAAGGAACATTTGTGTGAAGTTATATTGAAATCTGTGAAGAAATGTAGGCGCTAGAATGATGACAAAGTTTTTCACAAATTACCAAAATGACAAAGGGCCATAACTCACAAAGTATTTTTCGGAATTTTGTCATAAGTTAATCAGTTCATCTACTCATCACCACCAATCTATTCAACGACTTTCAAGGCTCTAGCTCCAATAATTTTTTAGATATCTTGCTGACAAGATTTTATTAAAAAAATTTCAAAGGGCAATAACTCTTAAAAGGGGCATAATCCGGACGAGAAAAAAAATATGCGTCAGCTAATTTTCCATGAGGAATCCATATATGAAATTTCAAAACCCTAGCATACACGGTTCTAAAGATATGCTATGCATCACTTTTAGCATACATTACAATGGGCACAAATTACCAAAATGACAAAGGGCCATAACTCACAAAGTATCTTTCGGAATTTTGTCAAAAGTTAATCAGTTCATCTACTCATCACCACCAATCTATTCACCAACTTTCAAGGCTCTAGCTCCAATAGTTTTTGAGATATCTTGCTGACAAGATTTTATTAAAAAAATTCAAAGGGCAATAACTCTTAAAAGGGGCATAATCCGGACAAGAAAAAAAAATACGCGTCAGCTAATTTTCCATCAGAAATCCATATATGAAATTTCAAAACCCTAGCATACACGGTTCTAAAGATATGCTTTGCATCACTTTTAGCATACATTACAATGGGCACAAATTACCAAAATGACAAAGGGCCATAACTCACAAAGTATTTTTCAGAATTTCGTCAAAAGTTAATCAGTTCATCTACTCATCACCACCAATATATTCACCAACTTTCAAGGCTCTAGCTCCAACAATTTTTGAGATATCTTGCTGACAAAATTTTATTAAAAAAATTTCAAAGGGCAATAACTCTTAAAAGGGGCATAATCCGGACAAGAAAAAAAATACGCGTCAGCTAATTTTCCATGAGGAATCCATATATGAAATTTCAAAACCCCAGCATACACGGTTCTAAAGTTATGCTATGCATCACTTTTAGCATACATTACAATGGGCACAAATTACCAAAATGACAAAGGGCCATAACTCACAAAGTATTTTTCAGATTTTTGTCAAAAGTTAATCAGTTCATCTACTCATCACCACCAATATAATCACCAATTTTCAAGGCTCTAGCTCCAATAGTTTTTGAGATATCTTGCTGACAAGATTTTATTAAAAAAATTTCAAAGGGCAATAACTCTTGAAGGGGGCATAATCTGGACTAGAAAAAAAATACGCGTCAGCTAATTTTCCATGAGGAATCCATATATGAAATTTCAAAACCCTAGCATACACGGTTCTTTAGTTATACTATGCATCAAAAGCGTAACGAACGGACGAACGGACGAACAGACGAACGGACGAACGAGGCAGAAGCAATATGCCCCTCCAACTTTTTCAAAGTTGGGGGCATAATAAAGCAGTTATCCATTAACTACAGGTTCTGTGTCATTACAATACACACAAAACCTCTGCCTGTGACTTTTGTTGTCAGAAGTTTGTTTGAATTGATAGTTTATGTCCCCGTCAACACTATTTAGGTCATTTTAGAGATGTAAACTGCTTCCAATTTTGTGAGACTTTTACCCGACATTTAGATAAAATGCAATCTCAAGCCCTACCACCCAAACAGACCAATATGCAGGGTCCGATTTGCACCACTTTGCCTGGGCAGGCTTAGTCCAACTGAACGGTTTACGAGTACCGGTACTCATGTGCAGTTGGCTTCAGCTTGGCGTTGAAGCACCATGCAGCCCAATCTATTTCTATAAGCCCCAATGGGAGGGGGCCAGTAAATACACAGAGAGGTATGTATGACATCTGAACTCATGATTGGTTTGTCTGTCTGGCAGACTTTGCTTCAGTTTAATCTTGCCAGCGGAGTGACAAATAGGGTCTTCATCTAATAACTTTGTACAGTTCCATTTGGTTTAAACATATTTTATTACCTTAGCAATAACATCATTACAACATGTGACAAGTTATTATACAATTTGGGATTAGAACGAAAGCACAAGTACATGTACTTATACAGTTCTTCTCCCAGTTCCATTTCAATTTAAGGGATTTCTGATTTATTTTATTTTTTTGCAAGTTTAACAAAAGTCTATATATTTTATGTACTTAGTGAATCTTTACTGCTTGCCAGAGTCTTATGGACATACAGTAAGAAGGCAGTTAATCTGAGTGTGCAAAATATTTTAACGCTTGTTTTGCAAATGCTCTTCAGCATTATCCATGAAATATTATAAATGCAGAAAGATGAATCTGTTGTGCTGGTCCTATGTAGTATATCAAGTATACAGAAGGGCCTAGGATGAAGATGAAAAGTCTACATTATAGAGCAGAGTAACTAACCGCCTGCTATTGTCACTAACCAGCAGCCGGTTATTTATACATGCATCAGTGCTAGTCTTCTCATTGTGTTGTCAGGGTGCCGTGTAAAATCTGGACTGAGCTAGTGTACTGGGACAATGGTTTATCAATTGACCCAAAATTACTAACTACAGAAGCTTCCCTCCTGCCATTGTCCATGTGACTGTCACTGACAAAATCCAGGTACCAGTTATTTATAGCAGTGCTAGTCTCCTCCTTGTGACGTCAGAGCATTTTAAAAAGTAAAACATATACTGGGCTCATGTTCTGGGGCATTGGCAAACAGTAGATATATAATCAGATGCCACATAACACGGCATAGCATGGCGTCTGATGGGGTATACAGTGCTTGCTTAAAATACTGGAATTTAAGGGTTAAACGAACAGATGCACTAGTTTCGCACTGACTGAAATCATAAAATGCAGATAAACTAGTTGGACAAATATGTGTTTTTCTCAGCAATTTGTTAGTGCACAATGGTGAAATTTGTACACATGTTGTAAAATGTAAAATACCATCAAACTATGGAAAAAAGTGTTTTTCACCAAAAATGTCACTTAGAATAGTTTCGCGCTAAAGCCTCGATATATGGTTTAGGGGTGGGGATCTGAAATGTTTCTGGAATATTTGGCCTTTTATGAAGTGGAGGGGATGGGGCATGGCCCCGGAACATCCCGGGGGACCCCTAGGTTGGTGTCACTGAGTGCGTCTTATCATAAGGAACAAGAATATATATGGTTAAGGGGTGGGGATCTGAATGGTTTCTGTGATAAATGGCATTTTATTAAGTAGAGGGGGTGGGACATATCCCCTGCACATCTGGAGGGACCCCCAAGTTGGTGTCACTTAATGCATCTTATCATAAGGAACAAGAATATATTTGGTTTATGGGTGGGGATTTGTAAGGTTTCTGGAATATTTGGCCTTTTATGAAATGGAGGGGGTTGGGCATGGCCCCTGCACATCCTGGGTGTCCCCCTGGTTGGTGTCACTGAATGCGAATTATCATAAGGAACGAGAATATATATGGTTTAGGGGTGGGGATCTGTATGGTTTCTGGGATATTGGGCCATTTATGAAATGGAGGGGGTGGGGCATGGCCCAGGCACATCCCGAGGGATCCCCAGGTTGCTGTCATTGACTGCGTCTTATCATAAGAAACAAGAATACGGTTTAGGGGTGGGGATCTGAATGGTTTCTGGGATAAATGGCATTTAATGAAGTGGAGGGGGTGGGGCATGTCCCCGGCACATCTGGGGGAACCCCCAGGTTGGTGTCACTTAATGAGTCTTATCATAAGGAACAAGAATATGTATGGCTTAGGGGTGGGGATCTGTAAGGTTTCTGAGATATAAGGCATTTTATGAAGTGGAGGGGGCGGGGCATGGCCCTGGCACAACATACGGGACCCAAAAGTTGACATAAAAGCATATGGCTGAGAGAAGTTTACTCAAGGAACGTTTCTATGAAAATTTTGTCAAAATATCTGCAAAGGCTTGGTAGTTAATGCCATTTTCAATTTTCCCCATTATAAGTCTAAGGAAAATCTAAGTTGCCATAGCAACCAAACTAAAGAGCCGAATTTCATAAAAAACACAAAACCTGTAAAGGCAAATATGGTGAATATTTCCATAAACTCTCAGCCTCATAGAGCTTACGCTTTCAGAGGAGATGATTTTTTAAGTATTTTTTTTTCTATTTTTTTCACTTTGGTTTCCATGGCAACCAATACAAATGAGCAGCAGCCCTTAATTCATATGGCAGAGAGTAGATTGTCTAAGAAACATTTCTGTGAAAGTTTTGTCAAAATATCTGCAGAGGCTTGGCAGTAAATGCCATTTTTCAATTTTCCCCATTATAAGTCTATGGGAACTCTAAGTTGCCATAGCAACCAAACTAATGAGCCGATTTTCATAAAAACACACAAACTTTCAATCCCCCCCACCCAAGGATGATACAGATAAAATTTAGGCCTAATCGGCCCAGTGGCTTCAGAGGAGAAGTCGTTTGAAAGTGTTGACGACGGACATACAACGCAGACGACGATGCAGACGCAGACGACAACGACGAACAACTGCCTATCCTATAAGCTCCCCCGGAGCCTTCGGCTCTGGTGAGCTAAAAAGGAAGAGAAAAAGATGTACACCCCTGTAAACTTTAGTTTTCTTTATATAAAGCAGGGGTTACAATGGTATTCATTCTGTCTTGTACATTTGTAAATGTGATGTGATTTACACCTACCTTTTTAACCCTCCTGTGGTCATCATCTCGTGGCTCATACGCAAATGAGGTAATACTGGAGCCATAGGCATGTAGTTCCCGTCTCTCAGGGATGTCAAACAGGCTCGACACCTTACTGGACAGCGGGATATTGGTCATCTTCCCGGTACTCTGGCTCTGACTAGAAGAATTAGCACCAGTAACAGAGCTCTCCGCCTTCTTCACACCTGAAGAAGATCAAAGGTGGATTTTTCTTCATTGTTATTCATCTTTTTAACCCTTTTTGTACCTCCTTATATTTAGCAGGAGTCCATTTCAAAATTTAGGGTCGTCAGGATGTGTTTTCTTCAACATTTGTTTGGAAATTGGATTGACTCTTTGTAAACAGTGTAGGCCCTGATCTGATGCCGCGTTCTGCAGCATCGGATCTGGGCCTGTACTGTTTGCCAGGGTACCCATTTTGGGGTTTCCGGTACAAAATGGATTAAGAACTGTCAACTTAATTATTGACATTTGTAGATTTTGGAGATGCTACATAAAGTTTTTGGCTTCTTGGCACTGCACCACAATCAATCAATCAATCAATCAATCAATCAACAAATGAATGAATGAAAGAATGAACAAACAACTGAAATAAGGTCTTTTTCAAGTCTGTTCAACTCTTATCCTGCTGAGCACGACAACCCCTACTTTTGCAAACAGTGTAGCGCCAGATCAGATGGCTTCTGAAGAAGCCATCTGATCAGGATCTACAGTTTGTCATACAGTTTGTGAATTCAAAGAATACATTGTATCAAGTAATTGATGGGTTGATTGTCAGAAATGGGTGTGGCTAAATTAATTTATTCAGCAGGATGTACATTAAGAGGTACCGGTAATTATATCTACTTATAGACAAGCCCAGACACAAGAAAAATTCTTACTTCCAAAGTTCAAAGTTTGAGATCAAGGTCCAGTTGTTCAAAGCATCGTTAGCTTAATGAGCTCATAAGTGGTCAAATTCACTGTCTATCATCGACACCGGAAATAGAATCCCGGTGAATCGATGCAAAGCGAAAGTAGACATGGAGCACGGTGAGTGTAGCCTTTATTCCTTATCTATTTTCTGCAAGTGCAGGGTAAATTGATTTCCTTGAAATAACAGAGGGATTTCTGCAACATTTTATGCGTTTTTCGAAGCTGTATGTTTCGATTTAAAGTCAAGAACACAAGTTTATCGATGCTTGGTACTGAGTGAAGTCCAGCATTTTCGAACATCGGTTTCAGATTTTATAATTTCGTGATTTATTCCCGCTTAAACTTTCTTTTACCTGTTTCCGTTTATAATGGGTAGTAAATGAAAACTTTCTCTGGTCATGGTTTTATCATGCACTAAGCGTATTTATTAAAAAATAAAAATTCATGTGTACGGCGTTTAGTTGTTTACAACCAGATAGCTGTACGGAATATAGTCAAAAAAGTGTACGGCGAATAGGAATGGCTACTCCTTTATTCAGAATCAGAAATGTTACTGGTGACACGTCAAATGACATTCATACACCAGGACCTGTGATGGGAAGTTAGTCCCTAGCTCTCATTAAAGAGGTAAACTTAGATACACAATCCTCAGCATCTTCAGCTGTTGAAATAATCGAATCGGGAAGGGCATTCCAATCTCTAATAAATTGGGGGAAGTATGATTCTTTATCAATGTCAGTTTTTGCAGTAAGGGTCTGAAACTCCAATGAATGATAATTTCTACAGTGCCTAGCTTCGGGCAGCACCTCTTAGACATTTGTATAGAAGTATGAGCCTACTGTTTTCTCTTTTTCTTGAGAACCTCCCATCATAATTTTCCTAGTAGTCCAGTCATGGAATGTATGTCTATTTGCCTTAGTACACATGTTGCTAATATGTGTATTCAATCTCAAATTGTGTGTGAGTCTCACATCAAGGTATTTAAGGGAACCCACGTTTCAGAGGACTCTGAGGTGTAAGAAGCCTCAATTTTATTTATTCTCTTCCTAGTTAACCTGGAGTGTATATAATATACACCTGCGGTAATGGTCAAATGTGACCGACGCAGTATCAGAAGATAGATAGATAGATAGTCATGCTCCCAGTTTCAAAGCAGTAGCAAATCTAGCAGCTGTATTCTGAACGTTTTCAATTGCTTCATTAAGGACCACTCTGCTAGGGTCCCAGATACAACTACCATGTTCCAAGAATGGGCGAACAAGAACTTTATAAGCTACCTCTTTTACATCACGAGGACACTGATGAAGATTTCGCCTCAGGAAACCAAGCGTTCTATTTGCCTTAGTACACATGTTGCTAATATGTGTATTCAATCTCAAATTGTGTGTGAGTCTCACATCAAGGTATTTAAGGGAACCCACGTTTTAGAGGACTGTAGTTCCCTCTGAGGTGTAAGAAGCCTCAATTTTATTTATTCTCTTCCTAGTTAAATGCATAATATTGCATTTAACGGGCTGAAATCTCATGTCCTATTTTCGGGCCCAACATCCTGATCTATCTATATCATTCTGAAGTTTCAGTGAATCATCTGGATCTCTAATTGCCTGGTAGCAAAGGCAATCGTCTGCGAACAGTCTTATTGCTAAGTCAGTGTCAGTGCAAACATCATTGATGTACAGGGAGAATAACAGTGGACCAAGAACAGTCCCCTGTGTGACGCCAGACAAAACTGGTGCCCACTCTGAAGATTCACCATTAAGTACAACGCGGTTTTCTTTAGCAAAGAAAGGAATCTATCCATATGCGAGTATTTCCCCCAATGTGATAACCAAATAACTTAGGTTTAAGTAGTTCATGTGGTGTGGTGTCAAAAGCTTTCTCGAAGTCCAGAATAAATGTGTCAACCTGTCCCCCTTTGTCCAAGATTTTTGCCCAATCATTAATAGTTGTTCACAACTGAGTTTCACAACTATGCTTTTTCCTTAATGCATGTTATCTTTTTGACAAAGGTTTATGTTCATCCAAGTGGGCCATGATGTTTGAGCAGACTATATGTTCAAGCAGTTTACACAGAACACAAGTCATAGACATAGGGTGATAATTATGATTAAGAACCTTTTTTGAAGAGTGGGCTAATGTTCGCTAAGTGCCATTCTTTGGGGATTTCACCCGAGAGACTGTTAAAACAGGTGGACAAAAACTGGATCTATCTCTTTTGATAGTTCCTTCAGGAATCTAGGATGTAGCTCATCAGGTCCTAAAGCCTTAGTGGCGTTTAAGCCTTTAAGTAACTTGATCGCTCCTGTCGATGACACAACAATAGT
This sequence comes from Lucinisca nassula, assembly GCA_963580285.1. Taxonomy (NCBI): domain Eukaryota; kingdom Metazoa; phylum Mollusca; class Bivalvia; order Lucinida; family Lucinidae; genus Lucinisca; species Lucinisca nassula. Next base: position 141,669,499 of record OY757014.1, read on the forward strand.
ATCCATAAATGGGAGCGATCTTCTTGTCAATGGAACCTCTGTGAACTCAGTTTTATTAAACGCATTATTGAATTGACCAACTAGTTCCCCTGTCCTTTCAGAGTCTGATTCAGCAACCCCGCTCCCTCCTCTTTAATTAAGGGTTGTCTGTCTTTCTTCTGACTATTGATATATCTGTAGAAAACAGAGGTGGAGGCAATGATCAGGAATCGATACAATCAACCCACAGCTCCTATCAAAAACACCAAAGGGAAAGAACCACAAACATGAAACAACAGACCCCAACGGAAACACCAACAGCGGAAAGCCAAAAGGACAGCCCCCACCCCACAAAACGGCCAACAGGCCATCCACAATAAAATAAGTGACACAAATACCCAAAGACAAACCATAACAAAAATAAACCGCGACAGAAGAACCTCTTGGATTTGCCTTTACATCACCTACTGTGTTATTCACAAACAAATCATGCTGACTTTTTTATATATATCAGTCTTGATCTCACGTCTCAAGTTTTCAAATTTTGTTCGGAGTTTACCACTTCCCGTCGTTTTTGCCTGTGCATGAATCTTATTTCTTCTGCGAAAGAGGACGAGCATTTATTTTATTCTTTATTGCTAAACGCCAATGATGGACAACTTCATTTTCCCCCACTTTTAAGGGTATATATGCTTTCTCTGGTCAACGGATCATGGAGAAATCTATCTATCTATCTATCTATCTATCTACTGCGATTGGCCGGCCTCGGGAGCTCAGTCGGATGTGCGTCTGACTGGTGATCAGGAGGACGTGGATTCGATATGTGTCGGGTCGGCAACACTCTGTCGTGGAGATTGATCATGAAATCTTTTCTACGGTCATTCTCTCCCTCATTGTCACCCTTCCGCTGATTCAAGAAGGGTAACCGCTTACATATAAGCCTGCACAGTAAAAGTGCGGATAGGTAAACTGTTTGGATAAAATGACTGGGCCGTTGAACTACCCTAAAAATAACTACTGCGATCGGACACATTGACCATTACTCTCAGGTGTACATTACACATACTCCAAGTTACAGGATGAAAGCCTACACAGTAATTATGCACCTTTTGCCATGCCATCCCCAATGAGGAACTCATCTGGCACCTCTGTTTGCACCTTTGATTTGGCTTGCAACCTTCCGGGATTGAAAAACTTCCCATCAAAAAGATACCTAATAGGTATTAATTGCCACCCTCCTGGAAAACATCTTTGTGCATGGAAGCGAACATCATGCTGAACAGTGTTGGGGCTATCACACAACCCTGCTTGACTCAAATTTGTCACAGGCCTTGGATCTGAGTGATAACATTACATGATTAGTTTAAACAATTGTTTATTAGCGATCGTATATAGTTAACTAAAAACTATTGTTTAAACTCATCATGTAATTACGTAAAGATCTCTAACTTGCATAGGGGAGGATTCTCTCTGCATGGGGGTAGATGGCCCTAGTTAACGTCTGGATCCGAGAGACGGTGCATTTTGGGACATTTATCCCGGCAAATGATACCAGTGTAGCATGTTTGGACACCGTAACTTTATTACCGCTGCACCTAAACGAACCGCAGAACCTAGAGAAAGTTGTGCGAGTGGGACTGGCCATGCATCTTTATTCTGTTGTATTCATAGGGCGAAACGTTTTGAGATGTCATTTCATCTCAAAATGTTGACATTTTAAGCCTCGTAATATAGTGTAATTACTCGTAAGCCATGGCCGAAAGTTCCAGTAAGGATTTTAAGTGCATAACCGCCATCTACCCCTTACAAGTCTTCCGCGCGTGTATATTTGAACAGGCGTGATTTCATAATGCGCACTTCTTTTTAAACCACAATAACACCTCTGTGGCAAAATATGGTCTTAAAACTATACATAGTCATTAGTTCCTAACTAACATTACTATATTGTGAAGGGTTCTTGCTAATATGACGAGAGAATGGGTGAAAATTGTTGAAGTGTGTTTATAAAATTCTGATGACACTGGATGTTGTGACAGACACGTGAATCTATTTGATTTATCCCCAGTTCTTGCCGACCATTGTTTACATTTCGAAGCAGCATGTTCGACAAAATATAACACCCGACTTTGACAGGACATACATGCAGAGCAGTACAGTCCTCGTGGATGTGAGAGAAGCATCGGAAGGCCGGTCGGTATACTTTTAAAATGTTATCAGCTATAAACATGGAACTATTCGCCGTACACTTTCGTTTACGCTAATTTGCAACAAACCTGACACCACACTACTATTCGCCGTACAACAGGTAATTTACGTTTAGGCAAACATTTGTGTTGAAAGTACAATTTGAGGTGAGTTTCTTTTGCAAATTATTTTTTCCAGCATCGTTCTTTCTGATTAAGTGAAAAAACTTCAGTAGAAAGGCATAAACATTAAACAAAACAACAACAAACTTGTCAAATCCATTTTGTTTATGGTACCAGCTGTCGAATATTCGGTCTGTAATTGCACAATTGTGCGTTTTATAAGAAAGCACTTCTCATGGCAGCAGCAAATTATGTCCACTACTGATATTTGATAACAGTAATCTTAACATAAAGCTTACAAGCAGTAAAATAATCCATTTTCGAGAGGCACCCCTTCTCCTGCAGCTATTACTTTCGATTCACCGGGATTCTATTTCCAGTGTCGATGATAGACGGTGAAATTGTTAACTGTTCTAGTAAGTACATGTACCATATCTAAACCTTGGCCTGCTGAATATTTAAATGCCACACCCACTGCCGATTATCAACCAATCAGATTACTTGAAGCAAATTATTTCAACAAATTCATGAGCTGAATGACAAACAATGAAGATCCTGATCAGATGGCTTCCGAAGAAGCCATCTGATCTGGATCTTCATTGTTTGGAAAATAAGGCATATCCGGGCTCAGCAGGACAAGGGCTAATACTCTGGTACATTTTTACTATACTCACAATTTTTCTGGAAAAATATTACTATATTTGTGATAAAAAATTTAACGATATATATGTCAACCAATGACATCTTTATTTTTTAACAACTGGGGCCAGTTGTTCAAAACTAATGACGTGGTTAGTTAATGTATCGTTAAAATTTTGATCATTTAATATATATAGCAAACATACTTATATTTTTGCTGAAAAAATGAGAGCAGCTTTTGAAGACCTATGCAAAAGCTGCTCACATTTTACTACAAAAATACTAAATTTGTACTTTTTTAGATATTTAACTTGCTAGAACAGTTAACAATATCACCACTAACATGCTTGTTACGCTAACGAGGTAGAAGCCTCCGTCGTCGAGTGGTTACGCTACTCGCCTTGTAAACCAGGGGTCGCAGGTTCGATCCCGGGCTTCTCCAGACTTTCGGATGAGTCTTTAAAACCGAGGTCCCGTCTCTGTATGACCTTAGCGGTTGGTGGGACGTAAAACTGAAACAATCACTCACGCTAAGGCTTTCAACACCTGACCCCTGGAATCACTCAAACTTGCAACAGTTTTGATTTTTTAGATACAGACATTCATGGTTATTTATTTATTTATTTATTTTGTCCAAGCAGCAAACACAACAATAGTGCTGATCAGACTGAGAAGATACGCAGGCAAATCAGCACCTTTGATGTTCCTACTGTAAAATCCTAAAAATTTGGACACCTTGAGAAATTAATTGCTGTAATTTTCATGTAATTTTAACAAATTTGTTTCATGATCCAGCAAGGAGTGCAAAGGGGTGCTGACAGATTGGCAAACAGTGTAGACCAGGAGCAGGCAGTCTGATCTGGGTCTCCACTGTTTGCTTAGACCTATCTGTCCCAATACTTAGGCTCAACAGGGTAAATGTTCCACTAAGTATATTTTTATTCACACTATGCATGTTTTTAAATACTTAATTAAGGTTCTAACTGTGACAAATTTTATCCTATCCAGGCATTATCACAATGTTGCATTAACCCATTTTGTACCAGAAACCCCAAAATGAGTAGTTGGCAAACAGTGCAGGCCCAGATCACATGCCGCAGAATGCAGCATCTGATCAGGGCCTACACCGTTTGTAAAATTTTCAGCCAATTTTCAAATAGTTTTTGAATGCAACACAACCTGTCCCCCCCCCCACCCTAAATTTTGAAATGGACCCCTGCTATATATAGAGAGAGGAACAATCCATTTGGTAATGATACCTATCATCTACAACTCCCGAAGAGATCACAACTCAAGACATCAACTATGGAAGATTACAGATTACCGATTCCTTTGATCAGCCTGCTGAAGACCAGTCAGCTCTCAGGCCATCCAGACTTCGACGTGAGCATGAGAGCAGATCACGTCGAAATCAAGCTTGTCTGGAAGCGTCAACCGACGCAGACCAGAAAGGCATCTAAGACAACATCCAAGGCTACCTCCAAGACTTCAAAGTCCGAGACAACAGCCAAGACAGATTTCAAGAAGAAGAGCGAGCCACCACAACAGCAGCCATCTTCTCCGACCAAGATTCCAGCGCCGCCGCCAAACCAGCGACCTTCAGAACCTCCAGCGACAGCAGCCAAGGCACACCGCAAACCTCAAGCCGCGCAGGCCAAGCCTCCAGGGACACCAGCGAAGTCACCAGCAAAGCCTCCAGCGCCCGCTGTGTCACCTATCCAAACAGCCTCACCGATGGAGACAAACAACTCCGATGACAGATCTGGGCTGAAGACCACCAAAAAGAGAGCTCTATCCAAGTACAGGATCGTCGACGCACGAAAGTACAAGCCGCTCGACATGGTGATCCTGGAACTGCACAACAGAAAGAATCCTGACAAAGAACCCTGCTTCGGGATACACAGTCCATCAACAGGATTCCTAATCTACAAGGGGATGGACAGCAAGATCCACAAGCCAGAAGATCACATGAAGATCAAGGCCTGCTGGGATGAAAGCCCCACAGGCCAACAGAAAGAGCTCACAGAAATGGCGCTGAAGTGCATGAAGACGGTAAACTGCGTCTACGTCCGACCGTGATCTTGCTGGAAACCCCGCAACAACCGCCTGGGAGTGCTAAAAAAAACTTGGAAATCGCCTATGGACCGATCCCAGCGCGGCCCCTGGAGAGAGCATCTGACCTACTTACATGTAGCTCTCGAGCAAGATGTATGAGTCGCGATTGATAGCCGGAATTGGCAAAGACTCTACATCATTTTCTACGCTCACTTTTAGACTGGCGTTTCAAAATTCAAAAACAAACAGTGCCTCTCTCTTTAAACTGGATTTAGCACCGAGTCGGCCGGGCCTGGTAAAGTTGCACGTTGGACTTTACCGCGCATGGAGCCCACCCCAGAGGCACTGTTGAAACTTAGTCTTGTTGAAGTTGGCGACACAGCCCTTTTACAGGACCTTTTTCTGCTTTGACCAGGTTCAGACATGTTGACACGCAAAAAGTTATGTACAAGCAGGCGACTTTGGACTTACGCTAAAGGACTTACGCTAGACTAGGACGGACGGGGTTGGAGCCGAGCGATGACCTACTTAATTCCCGGTAACGAGAAATAAGTGGGTCAACGCACGGCTACGGAGTTGTGCCAGCATGGATTCGTTCCCTGGGACCTCCACCAACTGACGACCCTCGACAAGGGGGAAACTGGAAAACAAACAAAAACCATTTGGTAATGTCAATACAACATTGCACACATTGTGCTTGCCCACTGGAATAGAAGTATCAAAACCAATGTGACTTACGTGGTGAAATCTCTGATTTGTTTGCTTGCTTGATCATTATTACTTGCCAGAACTTTTTTCTTTATACTTGAAATAAAATGATCAATTCCAATAGAAAATTTAGTCACTCAGTTTTACTAGAAATTCACAATATATTGTGTGTTTCAAAGCTTTTTCAGATCCATCCAAATTTAGTCACTCAGTTTTACTAGAAATTCACAATATACTGTGTTTCAAAGCTTTTTTAGATCCATCCAATAATCATGATTTTATAGCCATGTTTCCTTGGCAACAAATGATGCTACAGGTATGGCATGTCCTTCTTTGGACTAATTCTAGTAAGGTATAAATCTTAAAACAGATTGCATGCAGCTAATTACTACCAACAGACCAGATTGTTTAATCAATGTTTAACAGATTCCAATACTGTAAATTTGAGCTTCAAGACTAAAGCCTAGACTAGTTTCTTTATATTAGCCCATTTCGGGGCAGGAAAACCCCTAAACCGGTACCCTGGCAAACAGCGAAGGTCCAGATCAGATGCCACTGAACGTGGCATCTGATCTGGGCCTTCACTGTTTGCAAAATGCTCAACAATTTTCTTACTGGATTTCTGAAACTAACACAACCTGACACCCCTCAATTTGGAAATAGACTCCTGCTATACATAGTGAGGGAAGAGTCCATTCAGTTTAAAATGGGTAAAGAGACATTCTGCCATATTCAGCAAAGGTCTAAAAATATCCCACAGGTGTGGTTGCCTGCCTACTTAAACCTTATCCTGCTGAACGCGACAACCACTACCTTGGCAAACAGTGTAGATCCAGATCAGATGGCTTCTGAAGAAGCCATCTGATCTGGATCTACAATGTTTGTCATAATGTTTGCGAACAGACTTAGGCCTTCTAAGCGCTTTACCAGTACTCAGTTTCAGCTCTGCATGGAAGATCATGCAGCCTGATCTATTTCTCCAAGCCCTGATGGGCGAGGGGAAGTAATCTAGCTGAAAATGCTTTTGGTCAACAGGCATTGATATTAGGTACAGCTAAGGCTCTTATCAGACTGTCTGTGCAGAGTCAATTCTTGTTATGTCCACATTTTTTCACTGATGTTCCTCAATGATATCAAGGCTGTTTGTCACACTAATTATACTCAATACTCAGTTGATCTGAGTCAAATTGTTCAAAGCATTGTTGACAGTTGTCAAAATAATGTGAACAGTTCTAGCATATTCTGCATGGTAATTTTGCTAAAAAAAAATGACAGAAGCTTGTTTGTGGCCAAAGTGTGCAATCATCTTGTATATGTTTACAATAGTTAACCGGCCCCCGCCCATCGGGGCTTGAAGAAATAGATGAGCTGCATGATGCTTCCACGCAGAGCTGAAACCGACCCGCACACGTCAGTACTGGTAAACTGCTTTGAGGATCTGAGCCTGCCTAGGCAAAGCGAGTTGGACCGTCCATGCATATAAACCCTATTAGGCGGCAGGGCTTTAGATGTCATTTCGTCTCAATGCCGGGTAAAAGTCCTACAAAATTGGAAGCAACGTCTCCAAAATGACCTTTACAGTGTTGATGGGTACATTAAAACTTAAATCAAATAAACAAACAATATTTAACTAGATGTCAGTAAGCAGGGCTTACTAAATACCCCACCCCCTCCACCACCGCAACAGTAAAATTCAGAATATCACTTCTTTCTCAACATATTGAGCAATAAAAAAATAAAATTTTGAGGTCATTGAAGGGTTATAGCTCAGCTGAAAAATTGATGCAACTAGAAATGTGTCCAGACGACACAGATGCCCCCGCCAAGGGCCCCGCCTCACCCCGAAAATCCATGTTGCAACAAAATTTTCTAAGTGTGTGACCTTGACCTTGAGGTCATGGGCAGGGTCGTTGTTAAGGGTGAATGAGACTTTGGACCTGTATCTATCATCATTCCAAATATAAAGCCAATCTATAAATATGAGCCCTAAAACTTTAAAAGCATAATAAGACTAAGTCTGTGACCTTGACCTTGAGGTCAGGGGTGGGGGTATATACAACTTTGGACCTGTAATTATCATCATACCAAATATGAAGCAATTCTATATGGTTTGGTGAGTATGAGCTCTTAATAAACTTTAAATAAAAAATTTCTTTGTCTGTGACCTTGACCATTAGGGCACGGGCATGGGTGGGGGTATTGGACCAGTATCAATCATCATACAAAATATAAACTTAATTCATCATACATTGGAAAATATTGACTCTTAAAATATCTAATTAAAAATGTCTAAGTCTGTGACCTTGACCTTGAAGCCATAGGCATGAGTGGGGGTATTGCCAAATAAACATTTGGGCCTGTATCTATCATCATAGCATATATAAGCCAAATCCATAATATGGTTTGGAAAATTTGAGCTCTTTAAAATCTTTAACATTAAAATTGTCTAAGTCTGTGACCTTGAGGTCATAGGCATGGTGGGGGTATTGCTGAATACATGTAAAACATTGTACCTATATATATCATCATATGAACCAAAGCCATCATAAAAGTTCAGGTTCTACAAGGTACAAATACCTTAACTGGAGTCTTTAACATGGAAAATTTCATGGACATGGGTGGGGATATGGCTGAATAAAATTTTGGACCTATATCTATAATCATACCAAATATGAACCAATTCCATCAAATGGTTTGGAAAATATGAGTTCTAAAATTTTCAGGTCTACCTGTTACAAAAACCTTAACCTGAGTCTTTAACATTGAAAAATTCTAAGTCTGTGACCTTGACCTTGAGGTCACAGGCATGGGTGGGGGTATTGCTTAATAAAACTTTGGACATATATCTATCATCGTACCAAAGATGAACCAGTTCCATCAAATGGTTAGGAAAATATGAGTTCTAAAAGTTCAGGCTCTACCTGTTACAAAAACCTTAACCTGAGGTTACAGGATCACGTACGTACGAACACACACACCCAGACGGACGTACACATGTACGCATGTACGGAAAACCAATGCCGATGCGGGGGCATAAAAAGCTGTGTAACAGTTCCAAGCTATATTTTGCCAACATAAATTCATATTCCAAATCTGATCAAAATTCAACACATCTTCCTCAAGATGTTGGGCAAAACAAATTTCTGAAGTCATTAAAGGGCCATAACTCTGCTGAAAATTGATGCAAAAAGCCATGTAACAGTCCCAAGTTATATCTTGCCAACATAAATTCACATAGCAAATCCGATCAAAATCTATCTTAAGATATTGAGCAGAAACAACTTTTTGACATCATTCAAGGACCATGTAACTTTACTGAAAATTGACACAAAATAACATGTAACAATATGTAATCCCAAACTATATCTTGTCAACATAAACTCACATGCCAAATTTTGTAAAGTCTGTCAATTCTTTTGCAAGATATTGAGTAGAAATTAATTTTTGACGTCATTCAAGGGTCATAACTCTGCTGAAAATAGACATAAAATGCAGCATAACAATCCCAAGCTAGATCTTGAAAACATAAATTCACAAACTAAATATGATCAAAATTAATCATATATTCTTAATATATAGAAGCCTCCGTGGTGTAGTGGTGATCATACTCGCCTTGTAAAACAGGGGTAGCAGGATCAATCCCGGGCTTCTCCAAACTTTCGGATGAGTCTTTAAACTGAGGTCCCATCTCCGTATGACCTTAGCTATTGGTTAGACGTAAAACTCAAACACTCACTCACTCATTCTAAATATATTGAGTGGAAATGATTTTCTGGCATTAGGTAAGGCCATAAACTCTGTTGAAAACTGATGCAAAAACGTGAATAACAATCCCAAACTAGAGGTTTTCTATATCGTTTTATATGCAAAGTTTGATCAAAATCCATCATTGCTTTCTCAAAATTTCAACATCAGTCTCAAGATACTGAACAGAAACAAATTTTTTATGTCATTCAAGTGTCATGACACTGCTAAAAATAGACACAAAATGTCACGTAACAATCCCAATAGATCTTTTCAACATAAATTCACATACTAAATATTATCAAAATTAATCATATGTTTCTTAGGATATTGAGCAGAAATGACTTTCTGGCATCAGCCAAGGTCCATAATTCTGTTGAAAATTGACTCAAAAAGCTGTGTAACAATTCTAAACCAGCACTGTTGCATAACTAGCATGGTTCCTGGACCCTAACAAAGTTGCGGTGTATTTTCAAGGAAACACTTTGTCTTCACTCAGCACTGTTGCATAACTAGCATGGTTCCTGGACCCTAACAAAGTTGCGGTGTATTTTCAAGGAAACACTTTGTCTTCCTTACTAAGTGTGATGGAAAACGTGTTCCCACCTGGGAGAAAATTCTTCCTTCAGGCCTTTAAAGACCATACATAAGTTGCAGATTTCATCACGAAAACACGCCTATATAATTTTGACCCCCTTTGAACCGAACTTTAATGTAGTAAAACTGGGGGTTACAGGGGTATACCTTATTTTTCTTATTTCTGCTCTAAAACATAGATTTTGGGTACTCATTAGAACCACCTAGATAAGGCGGCTCTAACGAGTCCCCAAAATCTATGTTTTGAGCAGAAATAAGAAAAAGATCGAAATTGTTCATCTTAAATTTTTTTATTTTTTTTTCGGCGGTAAAATTTACTCTGTATTGGTATAGGTGTGTTTTCGTAATGTATTGACAGGGCCGGGCAGCTGTTGTCAATAAATATCAGATTCGTCCACAAGAAGATTCGATAGAGTGCCTTTTGCATGCTTTATGCAAGAAGGCCAAATAAACATTATCAACAAGGCTTTCTTTGTCTTGTCAGTTGGATTCACATAATCGGGTGGCTTCCTTTCATTTTTGTTGATAGAATTTTACAAAGGCAGATGCAAACAAAAGCTCCGCCCTGTCAAGCTTGTCTGCAACCACTACACCATTATCAAAGGTAGAGGAGTATAACAGAACTAACAACCAACAAAGGTACCTTCAACTTTTTTGTTTATTTTAGATTGATACCGGCCCCGATAGCTCAGTTGGTAGAGTGTCTGCTCTGGGTAACGGGAGGTCACGGGTTCGATCCCGGGCCGCGACATACCAAAGTCGTTAAGAATGGTACTAGCTGCTCCTCGCTTGGCACTCAGATTTACAGGGTAGAGCTAGGAATGGTCGACCCAGTGTCAGGATAATGTGATTGGGTGTGGGTATCATGTAATGTGTCTGGGACATGATACTTCAGTGAGGCAGCACTATAAAAGTGAGCATTGGGCTCCCTGTCGCAACCAGACACCGTCGTGATATGACTGAAAAATTGTTGACAGCAACGTTAAACCTGAATTCACACACACACACATTTAAGACTGATGCATTTCGGTATTTTAAATTAAATTATTTAAGGATAATGAAAAAAGAATATGCACATCTTCAGATCTATATGAAAACACCTGTAAAGTTTCAAAAGGATTGACCTAGAACTGTAAGTGGAGTTGCGATCACAAGGTAGCTACTCCCTATACATTTTAACATTAGTAGATCTCAAAATTGTCTAAGTTAAAAAAGGTGAAATAAGTGAAAAAATTATTTAAGGATAATGAAAAAAGAATATGCACATCTTCAGATCTATATGAAAACACCTGTAAAGTTTCAAAAGGATTGACCTAGAACTGTAAGATGAGTTGCGGTAACAAGGTAGCTACTCCCTATACATTTTAACATTAGTAGATCTCAAAAATTGTCTAAGTTAAAAAAGGTGAAATAAGTGAAAAAAATTATTTAAGGATAATGAAAAAAGAATATGCACATCTTCAGACCTACCGTATATGAAAACACCTGTAAAGTTTCAAAAGGATTGACCTAGAACTGTAAGAGGAGTTGCGGTAACAAGGTAGCTACTCCCTATACATTTTAACATTAGTAGATCTCAAAAATTGTCTAAGTTAAAAAAGGTGAAATAAGTGAAAAAAATTATTTAAGGATAATGAAAAAAGAATATGCACATCTTCAGACCTATATGAAAACACCTGTAAAGTTTCAAAAGGATTGACCTAGAACTGTAAGAGGAGTTGCGGTAACAAGGTAGCTACTCCCTATACATTTTAACATTAGTAGATCTCAAAAATTGTCTAAGTTAAAAAAGGTGAAATAAGTGAAAAAAATTATTTAAGGATAATGAAAAAAGAATATGCACATCTTCAGACCTATATGAAAACACCTGTAAAGTTTCAAAAGGATTGACCTAGAACTGTAAGAGGAGTTGCGGTAACAAGGTAGCTACTCCCTATACATTTTAACATTAGTAGATCTCAAAAATTGTCTAAGTTAAAAAAGGTGAAATAAGTGAAAAAAATTATTTAAGGATAATGAAAAAAGAATATGCACATCTTCAGACCTATATGAAAACACCTGTAAAGTTTCAAAAGGATTGACCTAGAACTGTAAGAGGAGTTGCGGTAACAAGGTAGCTACTCCCTATACATTTTAACATTAGTAGATCTCAAAAATTGTCTAAGTTAAAAAAGGTGAAATAAGTGAAAAAAATTATTTAAGGATAATGAAAAAAGAATATGCACATCTTCAGACCTATATGAAAACACCTGTAAAGTTTCAAAAGGATTGACTTAGAACTGTAAGAGGAGTTGCGGTAACAAGGTAGCTACTCCCTATACATTTTAACATTAGTAGATCTCAAAAATTGTCTAAGTTAAAAAAGGTGAAATAAGTGAAAAAAATTATTTAAGGATAATGAAAAAAGAATATGCACATCTTCACACCTATATGAAAACACCTGTAAAGTTTCAAAAGGATTGACCTAGAACTGTAAGAGGAGTTGCGGTAACAAGGTAGCTACTCCCTATACATTTTAACATTAGTAGATCTCAAAAATTGTCTAAGTTAAAAAAGGTGAAATAAGTGAAAAAAATTATTTAAGGATAATGAAAAAAGAATATGCACATCTTCAGACCTATATGAAAACACCTGTAAAGTTTCAAAAGGATTGACCTAGAACTGTAAGAGGAGTTGCGGTAACAAGGTAGCTACTCCCTATACATTTTAACATTAGTAGATCTCAAAAATTGTCTAAGTTAAAAAAGGTGAAATAAGTGAAAAAAATTATTTAAGGATAATGAAAAAAGAATATGCACATCTTCAGACCTATATGAAAACACCTGTAAAGTTTCAAAAGGATTGACCGAGAACTGTAAGAGGAGTTGCGGTAACAAGGTACCCACTATCAAATATTACAGACAGACAGACGGAATTCCGGACAAGCCAAAATATTACAGACAGACAGACAGACTGACTGACAGACAGACAGACGGAATTCCGGACAAGCCAAATCCAATATAGCCCCCACTTTTTCAAAGCGGGGCTATAATAATGTTTACCCCGTAAACCCCAGTTTTCTCTACATACAGGCCTCATACTGACTGAGCTTTTCAAAGCCTGAAAGACCTGATTTTGCAGCCTTAACCCTCATCCTGCAGTACATGACAACCATTACCTTTGCAAACAGTGTAGATCCAGATCAGATGGCTTCTGAAGAAGCCATCTGATCAGGATCTACACTGTTTGTAATGCAGTTTGTGACTTGAATACATTATATCAAATATATTTGATTGGTGAATAGGCAGAAATGGTTGTAGCAAAATTATTTTATTCCGAGGATAAGTGTTCAATAGTCATTTTAAACAGAATATAGGAGGAAAAATCAAAATCTAAATAGCCTGAAATCAAGAAAAAATCAAGAAACAATCAAGCCCTAAAAGCCTGAAATCCTGCATATGCCTGAAAAATATGAGGCCTGATATAAAGTGGGTTTTAGGGATCACAGTTGACCATCGTACAGTATCTGAAATCGGAAGCTGCTGTTACTGTACGCCCAAAAATCGTTAGCTGCTTTACATGATATTTATAAATAACACAAAAAATCAATAAAATTCATTAATGACACTTTTGTTGAACACATGTTTTGGAAGGTAAGAGACGTTTCTTTTCAAATTTGCTTCGATTTGCAATCATAATGCGTCCTGTTCTTCACAAGAAAACGATTCTGATGCCGCATCAGTGATTTATCTCATCCTCGGTTGCGGCGATCGTTACTATTTTACATTTTATCTGTTATGTGGTCAGTTTACACATGTAATAAATTAGCGAGAGCCAAATAAGGTTATAAACCAGCATATCTCAATACCCGTTTACTAGTTCTATATTCCTGCCATCAAAATAATAACTGCTTTGTTCAGGGCCTATCATGTTGGCGACTGTACGATTAGCTGCTAGCTTCGTTTTTTTCTTTGTACGATCAGCTGCGATTATCACTGCCTGCATGTTTTGATCAGAGACGTAGTTTAGCCTTGATATATCCCATTTTGATAACTTGACTGAATCACGCCTGTACAGAGAAACGGTAAATATTGCTATCGGAGTCAGAATGGTGTTACTACGACCACCATGTATAGGACCCGCGATACAGGAAGCTAGTCCCTAGCATTTTCACCAAAGAGGTAAACTTAGCTACAGTATCCCCACCACCTTGAGCCTAGGAAATGTTCGGATCGGGAAGAGCATTCCAATCTCTACTGGCCCGAGGGAAGAATGGATTTTTGTGAATGTCATTTCTTGAACGCCATTGAATGGTGATTTCTACCGTGACCTTCTAGCTGGGAGAACAAGCTTAAGGTCATCTGTTTGAATGCTTGCAGTACCCTTTAGACCTTTGTTATATACAGAATATCATACCTTCTCCTCTCTCTGGTGAAAGAATGTGCCTTGTACTGGTTATGCGATAGATTGATAGCAAGCGGTTGGTAGCTCTGCTCCATAGCGTAGATTGCGAGGTTTGTTTGTTTGTATTGGAGTTTAATGGCCCAGTCAACACTATTTAGGTCATTTTTGAGCCGGTCAGTTTACCTATCCACACTTTTCCTGGGCATGCTCATACGTAAGTAGTTGACCAGGACAGTGCACATTCTTTCGCCAGAAACTGACAACTGTCCTTCTTGAATCAACGGAAGGGAGAAAATGACCGTAGAAAAGATTTAATTCTCCACGTAAGAATGTTGCCGACCCCGGCAGGAATCGAACCCGTATCCTCCTGATCACCAGTCAGACGTGCATCCGACTTAGCTACCGAGGCCGGCAGTAGATTGTGGGTACTCGTTTAAACGCAATATTAAAGTACAAAATAATCAGTACAATTTCTGTCGTTTTGTGTTTCAGTCTTACGCGTTTATGTTCGATAGCCGGAAAGGCCCGTCAACGGGCTACGGTTTATTTCGTCTGTATCCCGTAAACGATACAAAGATGCCAGCAACAGCTGTCGACTGCTTTTTTGTCTGTCGGGTACTGTTAAAGTTATTGTTGCTCCTCAAGGAGCAGTTTGATCAGGATCCACATTGTTTGCCTACATATACAAAATACATGTTTAAAGTTGGCAAGAATGGGAAGCAGACGACCTAAACCGTAGACATTTTCAGGTGAAGTATTTTTTTTTTACTTGACATCTTACAGCCCCCATTGGGGCTTGAAGAAATAAATGGGCTGCATGATGCTTCCACGCATAGCTAAATCTGACCGCACACGAGTACTGGTAAACCGCTTGAGGATCTAAGCCTGCCCAGGCAAAGAAGTGCGAGTTGGACCGTCCATGCTTATAAACCCTATTGGTTTCATTGGCCGACAGGGCTTGAGATGTCATTTCATCACAATGTCGGGTAAAAGTCCCACAAAATTGGAAGCAACGTCTCCAAAATGACCTTTATAGTGTTGACGGAGACGTTAAACCTCAAATCAAACAAAACAAACTTGACATCTTAAGAGGGACAAATTGACCGCACCCATACTTGTCGATATGCCCTGACTTGAGTTTGTTTGTTTGTTGGTATTTGAGTTCAACGGCCGATGCAACGCAATTTCGGCCATTTTCCACACTTTTCCCGTAAGCGATAAACCAGTACAGTGTACATTCTTTCACCTGAAACTGCCAACTGTCCTTCTTGAAACAGCGGAAGGGAGAGGATGTCCGTAGGAAATTTATTTGAATTGATGGTTTACGTCCCCGTCAACACTGTATAGGCAACTTTCAATTTTGTGAGACTTTTACCCGATATTGAGATGAAATGATTCTCAAGCCCTGCCGCTCAATGAAACCAATAGGGTTTATATGCACGGACGGTCCGACTCGCACCACCTTTCCTGCTTGGCAGGCTTATAACATGTAAACGGTTTACAAGTACTCATGTGCAGTCGGTTTCAGTTCTGCGTCGAAGCATTATGCAGCCTAGTCTATTTCCTCAAGCCCCGATGGGCGGGGGCTGGAAGATTTCATGATCAGTCTCATGAAAGAATGCTGCCGACCGCAACAGGTTTCGAACCCGCCTCCTGCTGCTCCCTATAGACACGACTTGAGACTTACACTATTTCGTTTAACCAAGAATTTAAGCAACTAGTGTGGACCCTGATCAGACGGCAGTCTGCAGCATCTCACATGGGTCTGTTTGCCAAAAGGCAGTGGCTGGTTTATGCGTCTTTATAAAATAGTCATAGTCTATAGCTAACAGTCCTCATGCACCTTATTTGTGTATACTCAAACAATACTTACTAATTTTGCTGGATTTTTTTTTTTTTTTTTTTTCATGTTAAAATCTATAATTGTGAAGAGACGAGTTGGGTGGATGACGTCGTTTCAAGACATCGCGTTTCGAAGTTGACGTCATTATTCATTAATCCAGTCGCGCGATATCAAAGCAGGTGCTTTATTTTTGTTTACATTTCTTCTGGGTGGTTGGGCGAGGCAATGGTGATGTGTATCTCCAACTGATATTGGTTTACAGTTGTGCGAGCCCTGTCGTCATTACGACAGGTAAGGGTAGAAGGGGAATATTGTCACTTCTTCTAGTTTCTACACTTCCGTTCATTTTTTTCCTCTCTCCCTTGCTTTCTTCTCCTCTACTATCTCTTCTGTCTCTATTCATACTTTTTCTGGGAGAAGACACAAAATGACCCACGAGGGTTGACATGTCGTTAAACCCCAAACCAACAAATCCCGCAAGCCTGTCAACTATGTGAGGTAATTAAAGTTATGTCCCTTTGGAAGCGTATTGAAAATATGAGACGAAACACAACAACCAATAAAAAATCTAAAAATGCTGATTTTTGTTGTTGTTGTTGTTGATTTTGGTCATTTGACATATTTCACACATTTTAGATGGGTCCATCGGGCCGTGAAGAAATAGATGGACTGCATGATGCTTCCACGCAGAGCTGAAACCGACCCGCACACGAGTTCTGGTAAACCGCTTAGAGGATTTAAAATAGAAGTGAAGGCAATGGTCAGGAATCGGCTCCCATCAGAGACACCAAAGGGAAAGAAATACAAACATGGAACAACAGACCCTAATAGAAACATCAACAGCGGAAAGCCAAAAGGGCAGTTACTTTCCAACAAAATGGCCAACTGGCTATCCAAAACAAAATAATATAAGCGACACAAACACTCAAAGACAAACCACATGAACCACAAACAAAAATAAACCGCGACTGGGCGGCTTAAATCGATTTTACCTGGCCACAAACCTCCACCTTACTTCCGTCGCGATTCAGACAATTTGTTCAGTCCGCATGAAGGTCTACTAACTCATTAGTGCAACATCTCCGTGAACACAAAAATCAAACTACCCAGGCAAAGCGGTGCGAATTGGACCGTCCATGCTTATACACCCTATTGGTTTCATCTGGCGGCAGGGCTTGAGACGTCATTTCATCTCATTGCCGGGTAAAAGTCCAACTAAATTGGAAGCAACCTCACCAAAATGACATTTACAGTGCTGACGAGGACGTTAAACCTCAAATCAAACAAACAAACAAAAAAAAACAACATTTTTTTCGAAACAACGTGCCAAGTACCTGTGCCCTGAATGTACATATTCACACACATGTAAAGTCAGCTTGCTGTGACGAATTCATAATGACGCCATTTGAATTGAATGCCGCCGTATTTGACTAATCTCTCTCTCTCTCTCTGTCTCGTTTTGTGCGTGCGTATATGTATATGTATGTATAGCTGTATGTATAAGAGAGAGAGTGACACTCAGATCGCGCATCTGTAAACTTCAAATGATAAAATTGTTTTTTTTTTATGATTGTTAACTCCCTCTCACTCTTTTTTATCTGATTTTGACACTGCAATATCGCGCATCCCATTTTTTTCAACCAGGCCTTATGTTGAATCGCTCTCTCTCTCTCTCTGGGCTTCTTTACACCGAGGTACCGTCTCCGTATGGCATTAGTTGTCGGTGGGATGTAAATATGTGACTCTCTCTCTCTCTCTCTCTCTCTCTCTCTCTCTCTCTCTCTCTCTCTCTAACGCACAACCAAACGAATGAACGGACGAGCAAACTGACTGCAATCGTTTACTGGAGAGATTCATAGTATACAGAACCGAAAAAGAAACGCACCTTTTTAACCCAAAAGATTTGCATGCAACCATCAGGTTGACTGAAAAATCATTTTGCGATTTACTTTCATACATATTAAACTTTCTTATGCAGAAAACATTTGGGCGATATCTGTACACTTGGCAATTCGTTGTTTTCAACATTTCCTCGTGCAGTACATTAAATGTATACAGTAACCTCATCATATTGGCATTTTGTGTTACCTGGAGTTTAGGTTTCAAAAGTCTGGTACAATTTCTCTACGGAATATGGTACGTTTGACGCAAGATCAGCGTAACACGTAACGTAGCGGTCCAAATGCTTCTACGTGGGACGTCTCAGTCTGTCATCGCCAGGAACTTCCAAGTGAGTAAATCGACGATAACTCGCTTGTACCGCTGTCTACGTCAAACGGGAATGACAAATGACAGGCCCAGAAGTGGACGTCCACGCGTCACGACACGTCGACAGGACCGATACATCCGTCTAACCCACCTTCGTTATCGGTTCCGTACAGCCGTTGAGACGTCTCAGGTGACACCAGGAACGCACAACAATCGAACAAGTGCAGATGCCGTCAGGAATCGCCTTCGAGAGTTTGGCTTACGTCCTCGTCGTCCGTACGTTGGTATGCCATTAACACCACGACGATGTCAGGTTAGAATGGCGTGACTCGCACAGCATAGGCCAAACCTGTTTCCCCTTCGTCAGTGGCGTAAAGTAATGTTTTCTGACGAGTCCAGGTACTTGTACAGAGTTGACGGCCGTCAACGTGTGTATAGGCGTGATGGAGAGCGTTGTCGTGACAATTGTTTGGTTGAACGTGATCGATTTGGAGGCGGTGGGTTGATGGTGTGGGCTGGCATATCTTATGGTCATAGAACGCCCCTGGTATTCATTGATGGATTTTTGACGGCTAAGCGTTACGTTGACGTCGTTTTACGAGCGGTAGTTGTTACATATGTACGACAGCACAACGTTACGTTTCAACAGCAAAACAACGTTGACGTGATGCACTGGCCTCAGTATATTCCAGATCTCTCCCCTATAGAACATTTGTGGGACGTCTTGGATAGGCGCGTACGTAACCGCCCCCAGCCGCCAACAACTCGTCAAGCCTTGCGTCTCGCGCTCATACAGGAGTGGAATGCTATTCCCCAGGCAGAGATCAATCGTTTAATCATGTCCATGACCAGGCGTGGTGCGTGCAGGACTGAATGCAAACGGAGGACATACTCGGTGTTTTGAACTTGTGAAATGACTACCTCTATGACAAAACGGATTTGTGTTCCAAACATTCTCACTGGAAATTGAACTCTCTATGGTAGTTATATTCAGGAATGATTATATTATTGTGTCATTAAATCGATTTTCTGCAAACATGATTATTTCTGCAAATACTCACATTTATATTTGGAGTTGCGTTTCTTTTTCGGTTCAGAATATTCCAATTATACTTTCACTTTCAACGCAGTAATCACTGTCACAATTCTGAACTTTCTTCATTAAGAACCACTCTATATGTATTAGATCCCAGATACAGTTACACTCTCGAGGAATGTTCCCTCTAAGGTGTAAGAAGCCTCAATTTTAATTTCTCTTCCCAGTTAGTTATCTGCATAATATTGCAGTTAACGGACTTAAACCCCATCCCCATTTTCATGCCCAACAACCTAGTGTTACCTATATTATTCTGAATTTCCCGCTAGCAAACACAGTTATACTTCTCAATCTGTCTCAGTGGAAATATTAATGTACAGGGAGAATAACTATGGACCAAGAACAGTCCTTTGTGGGATCCCAGACAAAAATGTAGCTCACATTAACAACAACTCGCTGTTTTTGTAGCAAAGACAGTAACCCATCCGATTGAGAGCCTCTCCCCCACTGCTGTAACAAAATACCTGCCGGCAAATCAGTAGTTCTCGACGAGGGTGGTGGTGGTGGTGGTGGCGGTGGTGGTGTGTGTGGGGGGGGGGGGGGGGGTTGGGGGGTTGTGGGGGGGACTATCGAATCAAAAGCATTCTGGAAGTTCCGCCTTCCAAGTATTCTCACCAAATCATTCATAATCGAGCTCAGCTAAGTTTCACGGCTATGCCTTTTCCTAAATGCGTGTTGTTTGTCTGACAAAAGTTTATGTTCATCCAAGTGGACCAATAATTATTAGAAAGAGCCCTTTCACCTTTTTGAAAGACTGAACATATGTTCGCTAGGAGACATTCTTTAAGGATTTCACAAGTATCAAGAGTTTGTTGGAAGACATGTGCCAAAACTAGACCTACCTTATTTGCTAGTTATTCCTTCAGGTTCATCAGGTCCTAAGACCTTTAGATGCGTTCAAGCATTTCAGTTACTTGATCACTCCTTCCGATGACACAACAAAATTATCCATGAAAGGGGCCGATCTTTGAGTCAATGGAACCTCCTTGAACTCAGTTTTATTACATTTATTATTATTATAGCTATGGTTTCGTTTTTAAGACTGCATAGTGGACGACTCCTTTGAGGTAGTTCTAAAGAGCACACATAATATATGTTTGCTCAAAGAACTCGTTAGAACCGCCTTGTTATACGAGTATGTATGTTTGCTCAAACACATAGATTGTGGATACTCATTAGAACCGCCTCGCCGAGGCCGTTCTAACGAGTTACTACAATGTATATTTGTAGCAGAAATATGGAAACTTTCATTTTTGTCTGAAATTTTCATTTGTGGTGGTGTATTTTCCAATATATTTCAATAGGCGTGTTTTGGTAATGTACGCGACATTGAGCTGACATCTCAAGCCCTTCTGCCCAATGAACCCAGTAGGGTTTATATGCATGGATGGACCGACTCCCTCCACTTTCCTGGGCAGGCTTAGAACCCTCTTAGCCGTTTACGAGTAGTCTCAGTTCTGCGTGGAAGAATAATGTAGCCATATCTAGTTCTTCAAGCCCCGGAAGGCGGTGGCCAACTAGCCCATGTAATAACACCCATGCGTACGCAAATGCAGATCAAGAAAATAAATGGTGTTTATAATATTAATATTAAACTACTGTTCAAAACATCACAACCAGCTCGTCGTATCCTTGTATCCTTGCAGTCATTGTACAACACTTGCGGTATCGGCGTATGTTGTTTATATCTCACCCAGTGAAAAAATATCTTTGAGATATTTGCGTTAAAAATACCATCACGAAAACACGCCAATATAATTTTGATCCCCTTGAACCCTACTTTTATGTAGTAAAACTGGGGTTTGAGGGGGGTATAACATATTTTTCTTATTTCTGCTCTAAAATATAAATTGTGGGTACTCGTTAGAACCGCCTCGACGATCTATATTTTGAGCAGAAATAAGAAAAAGATCACAATTTTTCATCTTAAAATTTTAGTGTGTTTTTTTTTCGGCGATAAAGATGGCAATGTATTTGTATAGGCATGTTTTCGTGATGTAAAACATGCATTTTCATATTATATTCAAACATTTTAAGTGTCCTTGTCCGACATTGTCAGTCCTTATCTGTCCTTGTCAGTCCCAGTAGTGTTTAGTAGGACCGTATATTTTTGTGCAGAAATAATAAAAATAACGTTTACCCCTGTAAACCCCGGTTTTAATGTATAAAAGTGGGGTCCAAAGGGGTCAGAATTATAAAGGCTATTTTCATTATGCCTAGACAGCTGTTACAATAGACAAGTGATTTTAGAACCATGTCAATCATCGCGAAACCTATCAGAACATCTGTCTGTACAAATTTTCTTTGTAGTGGTCCAAATTTCTCTTGCATAGCGATGGACCACAACGTGTATATAGCATGATGTCAATACCCTTCACACGTTCACTTTTTATATGCTGCAGCTAAGCGTACAGTCTTTTTTTCGACTTTTGCAGCTAATGATTGCGTACAGATGCAGCTAATCGTACAGGGGCTAGTATGATAGGCCCTGAATAAAGCAGTAAGTTTTTTGAAGGGAAGAAGGCAGAACTAGCACATGGGTACTGAGATGTGATGGTTAATGATTGTTTTATGTCTACGCTTATTTAGAATAAGTGTAAACTGGCCATAAGACAGATAAAATGTGAAAAAATAATGGTCGCTGCGAGCGATAATGAAAAAAATCACTGATTCAGCACCAGAATCATTTTACTGTGCAGAACAGGGTACCTTATGATTCCAAATCGAAGCAAATTTGAAAAGGGATGACTCTTACCTTCCCAAGCATGTGTCCTTTCCGGGTGTTAATACCGAATTTTATTGATTTTTAGCGTTTTTTATAAATATCGTGTAAAGCAGCTAACGATTTTTGAGCGTACAGTATCAGCAGCTTCCGATTTCAGATACTGTACGATGGTCAACTGTGGGGATGGGGGATGTTCATTTCACCGACTTGTTCAAGTGATGCTAGATCACCGTTTATTTTACCAGGAAACGAACAGAAGACATGCATGAAAGTAATGTCTTTTAGTGAGTTGAATGCTGTCCTGTCAATGGGTTATTCAAACTCTCATTTTTTTGTTGAAATCATCATGTTTTATATCACGTTTTACATCTTCTGCGACAATTATCTATTCTGTCAATATATAACTGTTTGTTTTCCTTGTTGTCATAAGAAAATAGGAGAATTGTCCGTTTCCTATTGATAAAACAATCATAAAAAACGATCAGTGAGCGTGACATGTTTTCTCAAGAATTGATTACACTTGGTGGATTATATCAAGCGGTGTATTAATTACAATCAATACATTGTTAACCACTCGATCTTGTACAGGTGCTGAGATTGCCCATAATCCATCCAAAATCAATATTGTAAATTGTTTACCATAAATCACCATGCAAAAAAAAACTTAATCCTTATCCTGCTGAATATTTAAGTTTGCCACACCAACCAATCAGATTATTTGATGCAAATTATTGTAACAAATTCATAAACTGAATGACAAACAATGAAGATCCTGATCAGATGCTTCTTCAGAAGCCATCTGATCTAGATCTTCATCGTTTGAAAGATAATACATATCCAGGTTCTAAAGGACGAGGGTTAACCCTTATCCCTCTGAACATGACAACCCCTATCTTTGCAAACAGTGTACATCCAGATGAGATGGCTACTAAAGCCATCTGTTCAGGATCTACACTGTTTGCCATTCAGTTTGAGAACTGAACAAACATAATGTTTCAAGTACCGGTAATTTGACTGGTGGATAGTCAGAAATGGGGATGTAAACAAGTCTGTGTAATGAATACCCCTCTTAACCTCACTTTATAAAGAGAAAACTGGAGTTTACAGGGGTCTACATTATTATCCCCACGTTTTTCAATGAAAAGTGGGGATATTGTTATCGCCTCCGTCCGTCCGTCCGTCCGTCTGTCTGTCCGAGCGCATCCGTGGGCACATGTTGGGTAGACATAAGTTGGGTACTTGCCGTTTATTCCGTTGTTGTCCAAGAAAAGTAGCCAGTAGCCTGTTGGGTATTTAGCTGATTGTTGGGTACTTTTGAATGGGAAAATTAACACTGTAGTACCCAACAAATGTCCATCTGTAAGTACGTGCGTCTGTCCGTCTGTCTGTCCGGCTATCTCCTCATAAACCGTTAGCCGGAATTCAACCAAATTTGGTATGCGAGTTGCTTACATGAATGGCTTGTGCAAGAGCACAATTTTTTTTGTCCCCGCCCCCAGGGGCCCTGGGGAGGGGTCAAAAGGTCAAATTTTGACCTACTGTGGAGAAAACGTGGGGATTTGCGATGGCTTGCCATCGACTGCGCACTCTAGTTTTTATTATTCCTGCTCCAGGTACTCATTAGAACTGTCTCAATGAGGTGTTTTGAGTATAAATAAGAAAATAATCACAAATTTCAATCAGTAATTCATAAGATATGCTGCACACAACATAACTATTTTGCACAGCTGTGACCTTGAATTCAAATAAGGTCATGGTCACAAAAATCTAATCAGCTCTTCATCCTGTCCCAATATTATATCCATGCAAATTTGATTACAATCCACCAATAGTTCATGAGATATCGTGTCATGCCAGCGCATATGCATAAATTTTACCTATTTAGGACATCTGTAACCTTGAAAATTAGGTTGAGCTGTTGTTTGAGAATGACTAAAATCACCCCCGCCATAAGCAAGTGACAATAAACTGAATTGCAATCACGCATTTTTAAGCAAATGAGGAATATGTATAAAATTTCATGTACAAAGGGCCATAACTCCTGGGATATGCATCCGATTTTGATGATGATCAAAAGTCGCGAGAGATCTCATGGATGCAAAGCCATGTATCAAGTTTAGTGGAAATCTGAAGGTAAACACAGACTGTAGAGTCCTGAAACGGCTAATTTCAGCATTATTTGAAGAATTAAGGGCCATCATACCCGTGATACGCATCAGATTTTGAAGATGATGGAACTCCTGGGAGGTCTCATGAATGCAATGTAATGCATCAAGTTTGGTGGAAATCCGTAGGTAAGCACAGACTGTAGAGAAGAAATGGTTAATTTTAGCATACAAGTAATTTGAAGAACAAAGGGTTAACAATAATGTGAACTTGTGAAGCCAAATTTTTTTTTGTGTTTAAATTTCACTTTGAGATCAACTATTTAGGGTATTTACAAAACACCAATCATCAATTTATTTCTCTTCTGGAGGCCTTTTAAACAAATAGTTTCTTAATTAAATCACTGCCCGTCTCATATAACCTATATTAGAGCCATCACAAAACAAAATAATATAAGACTTGTACAACTAGTGAGGATTCAGATAAGCCTGCACATGTGGGTTGAGTTCTTCAACAATAACAATTGTTAGTTAAAGTTGTTATAAGTTTTATCAATGGATAGGGAACATATGCTATTATTTTTGCTGAAAAAATGTGAGTAGCTTTTGCAATATCACATTTTTTTTCCGCAAAAATACCAGTTAGATATTGTACTTGCAAGAACAATGAAACTGTTGCATGCGGGAAAGCCTTAAGGGGTACCTTGGCAAACAGTGCAAGCCCAGATCAGATGCCGCAGAATGTGGCGCCTTATCAGGGCCTGCACTATTATCTAACAGAATTTCCCGTCAAAAAATAGATTAATGAAAAATTAGGCCTGCCACCCCTTATATGATAAATTGACTAGTCCAACATATAGCAATGGAAGAGTCCACCAGTATACAATTGGGATTAATAACAATTTGACCAGTAATGAGCTAGTTAAACAAACGATGGTTTAAATAACTAGGCCCTGACTGATCTTTGCTGATTGCATCTGAACTGGGTATGTTTTCTGAAAAGATTCTTCTTGCATACAAGCTGTGTTTCTGATTGTAATCAATCAACCAAAAGTTACTAAGCTTAAAAGCTCTTCAGTGCTACAGTCCACATGACTATCACTGAACTGTTGGAAATCCAATACAATCAACCCTCTTTAAACCGACATTCGATATAACCACAAAACTCTTTATAACGACAATTTCGATGGAACAAATCCTTAGCACAGGAAGAGATGATTAATGAAGATATAATGCATTCAAGAATATTGTCTCTGTTTACCAGTAATACTCCAAGTAACAAATGTTGTGGATATTTGTTAGAATTGCCTCACAGAGGCAATTCTAACAAATGTCCACAACATTTGTTCTTGGAGTTATTAAGAGAAAAGGTCCTTTATTGCCTATTATACTACTCCTTATTGGTCTTCTTATAGGGAACATATACAGGGATACAGACTAACAGGCCCCCAGTCGCCCAAGACGCCTAAGTTTTGGCCTGGGCGCCTAAGTTTCAAATAAAAATGCCTATTACACCTGTGGACACAAATCCGTTCAAACTTGGATGAGCTTCATTTCATTTTGACCTGATGTTTCATTCAATATTTGCTTTACATCAGGACTATCAGTCAACTGCAAGACAGAAATAAATTCAAAACACAAAGTGTTGTACATTTCATTGTAGACCTTGCACTGTCCAATCAGAATACATCTGGAATGTCAGTCAGACATAAAAATGAAAAAAGTGCTGGACATAATAAGACCAATCAATGTATATTTCTTGATCCAGTTTTAGACTACTTTGATGAATGACATTTGCTTGTCAAACTAACTTGATGCAAAGAGATCCATTGAAAGGTACTTCATCGGAGTTTGAACGCTTTTGTGTCCACAGGTGTAACTTACTGTAAAATTTGGATTTAAGGCAATCTGGGTGCCTAAAGCAAAATGCTTAGTCTGTATCCCTGATATACTGTCTTTATAACGAGGGTCCCCTGTACAAAAAAGCCACTGTGAGGTCAGTGTGTTGAGTAAGAGGGTTATCTATAGAACCTGCTGGAATCATGCGATGGGCTTGGCAAGAATGTGGCTTCTGATCAGGGTCTGCATTGTTTACTTAAAAAATGGAATTTAAGGATTAAACTAAACATTTTAAATCTCAGTCCCAGCCTACAGGCAGAGATAACTGACTCATCAGTACTACGGTACTACCAGCACTTTGATTTTTTTTTTTCAAACAAGACCTGCCACCAGACAGGAAAGCAGCCTGTTCACGCCTTGTGTTTAACCCTTATGACATCTGTCACAACAATTGTCGTCTGAATTGTTGTTTGCTGGTTACTAAGTCTTTGTTGCAAACACTGTGGACCCTGATTAGCCTACTCCTGTAGGAGCAGTCTAATCAGGGTCCACAGTTTGTCTGTATGCCAAAAAAAAAAAAATCTTTTAAAAGTTTGCAAAAAGATGAAGAAGAACCCATAAACAGACATTTTCAGATGCAATTGGTGTGGGGTAAAATGTAATTTCTTAGTCTGCGAGCTTTATCTCATGGTTCATGGTCGCAGACAAATATACTTTATTTAGGTAAGTGAGTGTGATGTTGAGTTTTACGTCCCACCAACAGCTAAGGTCATACGGCAAGGGACCACGGTTTAAAGACCCATCCGAAAGTCTGGAGAAGCCTGGGATCAAACCCATCACCCCTGGTTTATGAGGCGAGTAGCTTATCCACTATACCATGGAGGCTTCCAACTTTAGTTAGGTAATGTTGAATAAACGTTAGTTAGGTAATGTTGAATATTAACCCTTGTCCTGCTGAGCCCGGATATGCCTTATTTTCCAAACAATGAAGATACAGATCAGATGGCCCAAGCACTATAATTTGAACAATCTTGGTAGGGGTCCATAAGATGAAGATTCAGACCAAATATCAAAGACCTGTGCCTTGCAGTTTCAGAGAAGAAGATTTTTAAAGATTTTCCCTATATAAGTCCATGTAAAACCAAAGGGCCCCGGGGCGGGGGCATTTTTGGCCCAAGCACTATAATTTGAACAATCTTGGTAGGGGTCCACTAGATGAAGCTTCATACCAAATATCAAAGACCTGGGCCTTGCGGTTTCAGAGAAGAAGATTTTTAAAGATTTTCCCTATATAAGCTTATGTAAAACCAAAGGGCCCCGGTGCGGGGGCATCTTTGGCCCCAGCACTATAATTTGAACAATCTTGGTAGGGGTCCACCAGATGAAGATTCATACCAAATATCAAAGACCTGGGCCTTGCAGTTTCAGAGAAGAAGATTTTTAAAGATTTTCACTATATAAGATATTTTCCAGATGATCATTCTGTGCAAGTTTTATGATGATTTGAATAAAACTGTGGCCTCTTAGAGTGTTCAAAACGTTTTTCTATGATTTGACCTGCTGACCTACTTTTGGACCGGACATGACCCATATGTGATCTTGACCCACATATTGTCAAGATGATCATTCTGAGCAAGTTTGATGATGATCGGACCAAAACTGGGGTCTCTAGTGTGTCCACAAGGTTTTTCAACACTCTGACCTACTTACTGACCAGATATGACCCATATTCAAAATTAACTGAGATATTGCCAAATGATCTTTTTGAGCAAGTTTGATGATGATCAGATGAAAACTGTGGCCTCTTGTGTGTTCAGAGGGTTTTTCTATGATTTTATCTTCTGACCTACTTTTTGGACCGACATGACTCATATTCGAACTTGACTCAGATATTGTCAAGATGATCATTCTGGGCAAGTTTTATGATGATCAGACCTAAACTGTGGCCTCTAGTGTGTTCAGAAGGTTTTTTCTATGATTTGACCTACTGACCTATTTTTGACCTGACATAACCCATATTCGAACTTGTCCGAGATATTGTCAAGACTATCATTCTAAGCAAGTTTGATGATGATTGGACAAAAACTGTGGCCTCTAGTGTGTTCACAAGGTTTTTCTCTGATTTGACCTACTGACCTACTTTTTGACCTGTCATGACCCATATTCAAAAGTGTCTAAGATGTTATCAAGATGATCATTCTGAGCAAGTTTGATGATGATCGGACCCAAACTGTGGCCTCTAGTGTGTTCACAAGGTTTTTCTCTGATTTGAACTATTGGCCTACTTTTTGAACCGACATGACCCACATTCGAACTTGACTCAGATATTGTCAAGATGATCATTCTGGGCAAGACAGGAAAGCAGCCTGTTCACGCCTTGTGTTTAACCCTTATGACATCTGTCACAACAATTGTCGTCTGAATTGTTGTTTGCTGGTTACTAAGTCTTTGTTGCAAACACTGTGGACCCTGATTAGCCTACTCCTGTAGGAGCAGTCTAATCAGGGTCCACAGTTTGTCTGTATGCCAAAAAAAAAAAAAATCTTTTAAAAGTTTGCAAAAAGATGAAGAAGAACCCATAAACAGACATTTTCAGATGCAATTGGTGTGGGGTAAAATGTAATTTCTTAGTCTGCGAGCTTTATCTCATGGTTCATGGTCGCAGACAAATATACTTTATTTAGGTAAGTGAGTGTGATGTTGAGTTTTACGTCCCACCAACAGCTAAGGTCATACGGCAAGGGACCACGGTTTAAAGACCCATCCGAAAGTCTGGAGAAGCCTGGGATCAAACCCATCACCCCTGGTTTATGAGGCGAGTAGCTTATCCACTATACCATGGAGGCTTCCAACTTTAGTTAGGTAATGTTGAATAAACGTTAGTTAGGTAATGTTGAATATTAACCCTTGTCCTGCTGAGCCCGGATATGCCTTATTTTCCAAACAATGAAGATACAGATCAGATGGCCCAAGCACTATAATTTGAACAATCTTGGTAGGGGTCCATAAGATGAAGATTCAGACCAAATATCAAAGACCTGTGCCTTGCAGTTTCAGAGAAGAAGATTTTTAAAGATTTTCCCTATATAAGTCCATGTAAAACCAAAGGGCCCCGGGGCGGGGGCATTTTTGGCCCCAGCACTATAATTTGAACAATCTTGGTAGGGGTCCACTAGATGAAGCTTCATAACAAATATCAAAGACCTGGGCCTTGCGGTTTCAGAGAAGAAGATTTTTAAAGATTTTCCCTATATAAGCTTATGTAAAACCAAAGGGCCCCGGTGCGGGGGCATCTTTGGCCCCAGCACTATAATTTGAACAATCTTGGTAGGGGTCCACCAGATGAAGATTCATACCAAATATCAAAGACCTGGGCCTTGCAGTTTCAGAGAAGAAGATTTTTAAAGATTTTCCCTATATAATCCCATGTAAAACCAAAGGGCCCCGGGGCGGGGGCATTTTTGGCCCCAGCACTATAATTTGAACAATCTTGGTAGGAGTCCACTAGATGAAGCTTCATACCAAATATCAAAGACCTGGGCCTTGCAGTTTCAGAGAAGAAGATTTTTTAAGTTTTCGGTGAAAAAAAATCTATTTTTGGCTCCTGTGACCTATATGTGCAACGGACCGGAACCATTTGAACAACTTTGAAAGGGGACCACCTAAGGATCATTCCTGTGAAGTTTGGTCAAAATCCGCTCAGTGGTTTAGGAGGAGATGTCGTTTGAAGAAATTGTTTACGCACGGACGCACGACTGACAAAAAGTGATCCCAAAAGCTCACCTCGTCACTACGTGACGGTGAGCTAAAAAACATGGCGCTGAACTGACCGGTATTTATTATTGTTATAGCATGACTTACCGTATTCGCCCTAATTACCGCACATGCTCCTATAAGCGCACACCATAGCTATTTTTGAAAAGGAAATGCATAAGCGCACACTTTACAGTAACCTCCCGCTGGAAGTTCTCACATAAATCTATAAACAACTTACCGTTATTTCTTCAACAGTGAAGGCAATGCTTTAGTATCCTTTTCCATTGCATTAAATATGAGTATGCATCATCTCGGAAGCTATTGTTTTCGCATCGGGTGTGCGCTAATTAGGTAGATTTTTCACCGTGATTTTGTACACGATTTTGAAAAAACTAAGCGCACGGTGCGGTAATTAGGGCGAATACGGTATGTTATCATAATTATATCAAACTGAAGACGACATGTCAAGGAAAAGGTAGTGTACCGAGACTTTAAGGTAAGTTTCTTTATCAGTTCTTGTTTTGTGTTCAATCATTAGTACCGCGGTAGCATGGAGGACCGGGCTACCATGTTCCCCGTCACAAATCAAAATAACTTACCCTTTATGCTGTTTTCTCCAGTTTTCGTCACGCTAAGAATTTTAGTGACAGTAACAACTGTCTTCTTTGATCATTCTAAATATTTCTAATTTTAATATTATTACCATTTAATATCCAATCAATTTTTCAAGACTTACGATTTCCATTGCTCTTTTACTGTGCAAAATCTTTAAATAAACAAAGCTTACCTTGACCTTAAAACATTTGGATTGTCTCTCAAGTTATCGTCACGTGTTGTTATCATGACGTCATAGCAAAGCAAGAGTTCCCTTAGTACAGTTAGTGTCCAAAACTTATGCATAACTTTTTTACAGACAATATTGACTGACAAGCGTTAATTTGAAAAAAATATAGAGAATTTCTTTGCAAAATTATCTGAATAGGCAGTTGTGCAGGCAAATGAATGCATTAACATTAAAAAGGAATTAATTTACAGTTCAGTTTTCAATAAAGTCTCTGAAAGCTGACACCAGTTAAAAGGATAAGTACTTGACACAGTACACACATACTTATTATAATTCAAACTCTTGCCAATATCACTAAAAGCTGGTTATTTCAGGCTGCACATCACGTGAACAAGTCCGTGAAATGAAGACCCCCCTATACCCCACTTTATATAGAGAAAACTGGGGTTTAAGGGGGTATACATTATTTTTCTTATTTTTGCTCCAAGACTTAGGTTGTGGGTACTCGTTAGAACCGCCTCAATGAGGCGGTTCTAATGAGCACCCACAACCTATGTTTGCAGTATTTATAAGAAAAATATCACGGATCTTCATCAGAAAAATGGCCATTTTGAAGGTGTAAAAAATGCACTATGTTGCACGGGTGTGTTATCGTAATGCATTGAGGGCAAATGAAGTCAGTGTTTCTCCTAATGCAACAAACGGACGTACAAACAAACTAACAAACAAGAGGGCCCAATGGCCCTATATCGCTCACCTGTGTACCAGAAAATCATTAGTGTAGGAGACCACTTGACATTGCTACATACTAAATATCTAAGCTCAGGCAAAGCGATGTCCATGCTTATAAACCCTACTGGTTTCATTGGGCGACAGGGCTTGAGATGTAATTTCATTTCAATGTCTGGTAAAAGTCCCACAAAATTGGAAGAGACATCTCCAAAATGACCTATACAGTGTTGACGGGGATGTAAAACCTCAAATCAAACAAAATCTGTGCCTTATGGTTTTGGAGAAAAAGATTTTTTTAAGTTTTTTCCAGTATAAGTCTATAGGAGCTAATGAGCCCTGGGGCTTGGCCAATTTTGACCCAAAGGGCACGGTTGGCAGGATTAATGTAGGCGACCATTTTGTATTGCTATATACTAAATATCTAAGGACTGTACTTCATGGTTTCAAAGAAGATGTTTGAAGCTTTTTCCATTATAAGTTTGTTGGAGTTAAAGGGCCACAGGATTTGGACCCCAGGGGCATGATTGGCAGGATTCATGTAGGCGACCACTCGACATTGCTACATGCTAAATACCTAAGCTCTTGGACTTATGGTTTCAGAGAAGAAGATTTTTTCCCCATTTTGAGTTGTTGTTTTTTGTTGTTGTTTTTTTTCATTATAAGGGCCCTGTGGTTTCAGAGAAGAAGATTTTTTAAGTTTCTCCAATTGTAAGTCTATGGAAGCTAAAGACCCCTGGGGTGGGGCCAATTTGGATTCCAGGGGCATAACTGGCAGGATTTATATAGGTGGCCACTTGACATTGCTACATACTAAAAATCTAAGCTCTGGGCCTTATGGTTTCATAGAAGAAGATTTTTTAAGGTTTTTTTTCCATTATAAGTCTATTGGAGGTGATGAGCTCGGGCGTGGCCAATTTTGACCCCAGGGGCAGGGTTAGCAGGATTTATGTGGCTGGCTATTTTATGTTGCTAGATACTAAATATCTAAGTTCTGTGCTTCACAGTTTCTGAGAAGATTTTTGAAGCTTTTTTTCCATTATGAGTCTATGGGAGATAAGGGGCCCCCAGGAGTGGCCCATTTGGACCCCAGGGGCATGATTAGCAGGAAATATGTAGGTGACCACTTACCGTTGCTACATGCTAAATATCTAAGCTCTGGGCCCTGTGGTTTCAGAGAAGAAGATTTTTGAAGTTTTTTTTTCCATTTATATGAGTCTATGGGAGCTAAGGGGGTCCCAGGGTGTGGCCCATTTGGACCCGAGGGGCATGATTGGCAGGATTTATGTAGGTGACCACTTGTCATTGCTACATGCTAAATATCTAAGCTCTGGACCCTGTGGTTTCAGAGAAGAAGATTTTTGAAGCTTTTTTTTCCATTATGAGTCTATGGGAGTTAAGGGGCCCCAGGGTGTGGCCAATTCGGACCCCAGGGGCATGATTGGCAGGATTTATGTAGGTGACCACTTGCCATTGCTACATGCTAAATATTTAAGCTCTGGGCCCTGTGGTTTCAGAGTAGAAGAGTTTTGAAGCTTTCTTTTTTTCCATTATGAGTATAGAGGAGCTAAGGGGCCCCGGGCTTGGCCCTTTTGGACCCCAGGGGCATGATTGGCAGGATTTAAGTAGGTGACCACTTGCCGTTGCTACGTGCTAAATATCTAAGCTCTGGGCGCTGTGGTTTCAGAGAAGAAGATTTTTTAAGCTTTTTTCAATTATGAGTCTATGGGAGCAAAGGGGCCCCGGCGCGTGGCCCATTTGGAACCCAGGGACATGATTGGCAGGAATTATGTAGGTGACCAATTGCCGTTGCTACATGCTAAATATCTAAACCCTGGGCCCTGTGGTTTCAGAGAAGATTTTTGAAGCTTTTTATTTCCATTATGAGTCTATGGGAGCTAAGGGGCCCCGGGGTGTGGTCCATTTGGACCCTAGGGGCATGATTGGCAGTATTTATGTAGGTGACCACTTGCCGTTGCTACATGCCAAATACCTCAGCTCTGGGCCCTGTGGTTTCAGAGAAGAAGATTATTGAAGCTTTTTTCCATTATGAGTTTATAGGAGCTAAAGGGCCCCGGGGCGTGGCCCCTTTGGACCCCAGAGACATGACTGGCAGGAATTATGTAGGTGACCACTTGCCGTTGCTACATGCTAAATATCTGAGCTCTGGGCCCTGTGGTTTTCCAGAAGAAGATTTTTGAAGCTTTTTGTTCCATTATGAGTCTATGGGAGCGAAGGGGCCCCGGGGCTTCGCCCATTGGGAACCCAGGGGCATGACTGGCAGGAATTATGTAGGTGACCACTGGCCGTTGCTACATGCTAAATATCTAAGCTCTGGGCCCTGTGGTTTCAGAGAAGAAGATTTTTTGAAGCTTTTTGTTCCATTATGAGTCTATGGGAGCTAAGGGGCGCCGGGGTGTAGCAAATTTGGACCCCAGGGGCATGATTGGCAGGAATTATCTAGGTGACCACTTGCCGTTGCTACATGCCAAATATCTCAGCTCTGGGCCCTGTGGTTTCAGAGAAGAAGATTTTCGAAGCTTTTTTCCATTATGAGTCTATAGGAGCTAAAGGGCCCCGGGGCGTGGCCCGTTTGGACCCCAGGGACATGATTGGCAGGAATTATGTAGGTGATCACTTGCCGCTGCTACATACTAAATATCTAAGCTCTGGGCCCTGTGGTTTCAGAGAAGAAGAATTTTGAAGCTTTTTGTTCCATTATGAGTCTATGGGAGCAAAGGGGCCCCGGGGCGTCGCCCATTTGGACCCCAGGGCCATGATTGGCAGGAATCATGTAGGTGACCACTGGCCGTTGCTACATACTAAATATCTAAGCTCTGGGCCGTGTGGTTTCAGAGAAGAAGATTTTTGAAGCTGTTTTTCCATTTATATGAGTCTATGGGAGCTAAGGGGCCCCGGGTTGTGGCCAATTTGGACCCCAGGGGCATGATTGGTAGGAATTATGTAGGTGTCCACTTGCCGTTGCTACATGCCAAATATCTCAGCTCTGGGCCCTGTGGTTTCAGAGAAGAAGATTTTTGAAGCTTTTTTCCATTATGAGTCTATAGGAGCTAAAGGGCCCGGGGCGTGACCCGTTTGGACCCCAGGGGCATGATTGGCAGGAATTATGTAGGTGACCACTTACCGTTGCTACATGCTAAATATCTGAGCTCTGGGCCCTGTGGTTTCTGAGAAGAAGATTTTTGAAGCTTTTTGTTCCATTATGAATCTATGGGAGCGAAGGGGCCCTGGGGCGTGGCCAATTTGGCCCCCAGGGGCATGATTGGCAGGAATTATGTAGGTAACCACTGGCCGTTAATACATGCTAAATATCTAAGCTCTGGGCCCTGTGGTTTCATAGAAAATGATATTTTAATTTTTTCCCATTGTAAGTCTATGGGAGCTATATGTTGCCATGGCAACCAGAATTCCAATCTGATCAGCCCAAAAACCTTATGCAGCCTTTCCCCCTACCTGATGATGCTTCTCATGAAATTTGATCAAGATTGACCATGGGGTACTAGAGATATACCTATTTGAAATTGTTTACGGACGCACGGATGCATGCACGCACGACGGACGACGGACAAAAAGTGATCAGAAAAGCTCACCTTGTCACTACGTGACAGGTGAGCTAAAAATGCAAATAAAAAGTTTAGAAGAAGTATCTGTGGAAATGTTGCATACATTCGGGCCAGCACTGTAGGTTTTTTTATTACCTGAATGCTGGGAAATCAAGCGTCACGTGACCAGGTAGTGGGAAAAAATAAAGGCAGTGGCTAGAAGACCGGATCTGGTATTCTAGCCTCTGAGTCTAAAACTCCGGACCCGGCATTCTAGACTCCGAGACTAAAAGACCTGGTCCGGTATTCTAGACAAGTCCATTACGAAAGGCTAGAATGCCGGGAATATAATATTTGGCAGTTATAATCTAGACAAGTCCATAACGGAAGGCTAGAATGCCGGGAATATAATATTTGGCAGTTATAATCGACCGATAACAGAAAACAAATACATATGAAGAACCAGACATTTTGGAAGGGGGAGAATACTTTCGTTTTATGTATATCTGCAACTGCAAATGTAACAGCCAGATGTAACGACTATTAATGCGGGACGGACATTTATGACTTATGTATTGGTTTTTATGAAGTTAAATAATTATATATAAAAACAAGAGGGCCCACAGGGCCCTGGTTCGCTCACCTGTGTGTCACTGTCTTGAATACATTCTAGTTTTAGCTATGGTGGCCATCTTGTTCATCAGCAGAGTGATTTTAGCTTATTTGGTAGGGAGTAACCTAGGCAACATTCCTGTGAACTTTGGATCAAATTGGCCTTAGGGTTTATGAGGGGTTCACATTTGAGTCAAATTGACAATGTTTTTCTATTGTTAGCTCCGGTGGCCATTTTGTTCATCGGAGCGGGATTGTTTTAGCCTTTTTGGTAGAGGGTCATCTAAGCAACATTACTTCGAAGTTTGAATGAAATTGGCCCATGGGTACAGAAGGAATTGTTGTTTGAAGATTTTTTTTTATTTTTAGCTCTGGCAGCCATCTTGTTCATTGGAGTTGAATGAGTTTTAACTATTTAGGTAGGGAGTAACCTAGGCAACATTCCTCTGAAGTTTTAAATCCAAATGGCCCAAAAATTATGACAAAATAACCTCCTGATCTACTTTTTGATTTGCGTGACCCATATTCGAACTTAACTGAGATATTTTCCAGATGATCATTCTGTGCAAGTTTTATGATGATTTGAATAAAACTGTGGCCTCTTAGAGTGTTCAAAACGTTTTTCTATGATTTGACCTGCTGACCTACTTTTGGACCGGACATGACCCATATGTGATCTTGACCCACATATTGTCAAGATGATCATTCTGAGCAAGTTTGATGATGATAGGACCAAAACTGGGGTCTCTAGTGTGTCCACAAGGTTTTTCAACACTCTGACCTACTTACTGACCAGATATGACCCATATTCAAAATTAACTGAGATATTGCCAAATGATCTTTTTGAGCAAGTTTGATGATGATCAGATGAAAACTGTGGCCTCTTGTGTGTTCAGAGGGTTTTTCTATGATTTTATCTTCTGACCTACTTTTTGGACCGACATGACTCATATTCGAACTTGACTCAGATATTGTCAAGATGATCATTCTGGGCAAGTTTTATGATGATCAGACCTAAACTGTGGCCTCTAGTGTGTTCAGAAGGTTTTTTCTATGATTTGACCTACTGACCTATTTTTGACCTGACATAACCCTGGTTACCCATATTCGAACTTGTCCGAGATATTGTCAAGAATATCATTCTAAGCAAGTTTGATGATGATTGGACAAAAACTGTGGCCTCTAGTGTGTTCACAAGGTTTTTCTCTGATTTGACCTACTGACCTACTTTTTGACCTGTCATGACCCATATTCAAAAGTGTCTAAGATGTTATCAAGATGATCATTCTGAGCAAGTTTGATGATGATCGGACCCAAACTGTGGCCTCTAGTGTGTTCACAAGGTTTTTCTCTGATTTGAACTATTGGCCTACTTTTTGAACCGACATGACCCACATTCGAACTTGACTCAGATATTGTCAAGATGATCATTCTGGGCAAGTTTGATGATGAATGGACAAAAACTGCAGCCTCTAGTGTGTTCACAAGGTTTTTCTATGATTTGACCTACTGACCTACCTTTTAACCTGACATGACCTGCAGTGATTTTTTTACAAATTTTCAACTATGCGTCCCGGGACTCGCTCAACCAAAAAACTGTGCGTCCCAAATCTGAAAGTATGAGTCCCAATATTTGGAGGGAAAAAAAGGAAGTACAAAAAAGATCGGTTCAGTATAAAATGCCATTGTTCATAGTTAAAAATAATGCGGTCCAGTATCTATTATTTGCAATGAACAGAATCAATCATCAACTTGTGTTGTTTACAAGCCCAAAGAAATCCTGCTAAAGTGTACGTTTTTTAGTCTATTTTCCGTAATGTTTTCTACTTTCGTTTTCCATAAATGCGCACCGCAACATGTGCGTGAAATTTACTTCATGCACAATGGAGATAATATTCCGAACCATTATCGACAAACGTTTCCTCCCCTGATTGAGACACCAGCTATCTAGGTTCAGGGGCTTACAAATCCATTACCCGGCCGCACACGTCCAAAATCGCGCCGGGCGGGTGCACATTGACCTTAGGACGCCCGGTCGGGCAAGTGCAAAAAAAAAAACGTCTA
The DNA here is from genome assembly GCA_963580285.1 of Lucinisca nassula. Taxonomy (NCBI): domain Eukaryota; kingdom Metazoa; phylum Mollusca; class Bivalvia; order Lucinida; family Lucinidae; genus Lucinisca; species Lucinisca nassula. The sequence goes on from OY757014.1 coordinate 141,707,234, forward strand.
CAGCTGTCAGTCTTTTGAGTCCTTAAATACAGTAAAACTAGAGTAAGTAAATCACAATAATTGTGCTGCACTGTCCTGCTTTGTCGACAATTCAGAGACAAACCGTCTGTGTATTTATAACAGTTCAATTATGACACCATTGTTAATCCCTGTCATATAAATGCCAAGTAAACATGATTGCCCTGCGGCACGTGTCTTTCATTTCTGGCCATAAGCCAACTTGAACGAGGTGTGAATATATTGTCAAGTTATGTCTCTAATTTGCGTTTATTCCCCAATCATAAAATTTAATCCACAATAAATGTGTAAATGATTTACTCGCACCTCAGACAATTAGCTACATCTAACGGTAGATGTATGCATTATAAAAACGGATCGTGAATGGTTATGTTTTTGGCGCCAAATAGCAGACACTCGGCTTGGCGGGAAAAGTCGAACGCTGTTGTTGGAGCCGCTGGGGATAATTCGGGGGCTGTGCAAAGCGGTGTTTTCTATCCACCTCCATTCACAGCCGTTTAGCTATCGAGAAAATATTTTTGTATGGTTCCAACAATTTTTTTAAGAACGGGATACAGCCCATTAACATAAAACAATGGCATCAAACACGTGCGGGGTTGCTGGCATCGGATGACGTCATTTGACACATTTACCGATCACATGCAGAAAAATGGTAGAGTTGGTTTGTGGGCGGCGATTTGGATGGCGGAAAACTTTGATGTTTGCATTGAACTTGCTTGTGTGAAAGTTTGGGCTCATTTTGGATGGAGGGGATTCTCGTCTTGTGGTTGGATCATTAAATTGTACCTGTATCGATTTTTCGGTGACTCGTTGGGCAGTTGAAGGTTCGGTAAAAGTGCAGTATTTTATCACTTCTGCTGATATTTACAGCAGTGAAAACGAAAGTTGGATTTTTCGCCCATGAAATATTTGCGTCCGACGGACGCACATATTTTATGATCGTGCGTCCTCAGTCCTATTTGTGCGTCCTTGACGCAGGACGCAGGGGTAAAAAATCACTGTAGACCCATATTCGAACGTGACCAAGATATTATCAAGATGATCATTCTGAGCAAGTTTGATGATGATGGGACATAAATTGTGGCCTCTAGTGTGTTCAGTAGGTTTTTCTATGATTTGACCTACTGACCTACTTTTTGACCCGACAACACCCATATTCGAACTTGACTGAGATATTGTCAAGATGATCATTCTGGGCAAGTTTGATGATGATCGGACCAAAACTGTGGCCTCTAGCCCCTTCAAAGGTTTTTTTCTGATTTGACCTACTGACCTACTTTTTGACCCGACATGACCCATATTCGAACTTGAGATATTTTGTGGTGGTACAAAATGTGTGCAAGTTTAGTTAAAATCAAATCATAAATGAAACGGCTATCCTGCAGACAAGACCAAAATAGGCAATTTTTGCCCTTTCAGGGGCCGTAAGTCCCTAACACATGACGGGATATGGCTGGTTCAAGAAAGGAACCCAGATCACATGGTGGTACAGGTTGTGTGCAAGTCTGGTTAAAATAAAATCATAAATGAAGATCCTATTGTGCGGACAAGACCAAAATAGGCAATTTTTGCCCTTTCAGGGGCCGTAACTCCGTAACACAAGATGGGGAATGGCTGGTTCAAGAAAGGAACCTAGATCTCATGGTGGTACAAGTTGTGTGCAGGTCTGGTTAGAATCAAATCACAAATGAAGATGCTATCATGCGGACAAGACCAAAATAGGCAATTTTTTGCCCTTTCAGGGGCTGTAACTCCGTAACACATGATGGGATATGGCTGGTCCAAGAAAGGAACCCAGATCTCATGGTGGTACAAGTTGTGTGCAAGTCTGGTTAAAATCAAATCATAAATGAAGATGCTATCGTGTGGACAAGACCAAAATAGGCAATTTTTGCCCTTTCAGGGGCCGTTACTCCATAACACATGATGGGATATGGCTGGTTCAAAAAAGGAACCCAGATCTCATGGTGGTACAAGTTGTGTGCAACTCTGGTTAAAATCAAATCATAAATGAAGATGCTATCATGCGGACAAGACCAAAATAGCCAATTTTTACCCTTTCAGGGGCCGTAACTCCGTAACACATTATGGGATATGGCTGGTTCAAGAAAGGAACCCAGATCTCATGGTGGTACAAGTTGTGTGCAAGTCTGGTTAAAATCAAATCAAAAATGAAGGTGCTATCGTGCGGACAAGAAATTGTTTACGCACGGACGCACTGACGACGGACAAAATGTGATCACAAAAGCTCACCTTGTCACTACGTGACAGGTGAGCTAAAAAAATGACACGAAAAAAATTTAAAAAAAAAAAAAAAAAAAAACACAAATGAAATGATAAAAGAAAAAGGTAAAAAAAAAAAAAACATGAAAAAAGATATGAAAAAAAAAAAAAACAGGAAAAAAATATGGCCGGTAAATGGAACTTTGGGAGTCTTTCTCTTAGTACCTTTTCAGCAAGACCTTGTCGTACCTCCTCGTTGGTGCTGGCTGAAAACTATGGAAGATAAAATTTAAACTGGAAACTTGTCTTTATAGTAATATCAACACTGTCAAGCGAAGATTTTACTATAAAACATAAGGTTTGTCACCGGTATGAATTTTACCTTCTATGGGATAGCATGACGGGTCGAACTCATTGAGAAAATAAACTTTATTTTAATTATTTGTTTGGTTATTTATTTATGACATAATAAAGGGATCTTTCTGGTTTGATTTGTAGTCCTAAAAGGACTTTTTTTCTCTAAATAGAGCTTTTTCTTCACTGGTCGAACATATAGAGCAATGCATCTCGTATGCTGGATTGTTCACCGTTATTCATGATATTGCAGTTGTAGATATACTTAAAACACAATCAACAGTAATCTGTTGTAGCTTCAAAATGGCGGATAATTCATGACAGGTAAATGTTCCTTTCCAATTTATTTTAGGCTACCTTGTGTATTATAGTTATCAAATAGGCCTATCAAATATTCTATTGCCGGCATTCTAGCCTGGCAAAGGGAGGATGGCTAGACGACCGGACCCGGTCTTCTAGCCGCTAGGTCTAGAATGCCGGGTCTGGCATTCTAGACTCAGAGGCTAGAATACCGGATCCGGTCGTCTAGCCACTGCCAAAAATAAAATGGAGGACAGCTGTCTGCTGCACATGTCTGTATAAATTGGAAGAAAATAGAACAATAACATGTTTTGTTTGCTTTTTAACATCCTCTACTTCCTCAAGGTGAATGATTCTTAATTTACAATGACTGCTGGAGCAGTATCTAGTGGCTTCTTAGTCATAGATACGAGAAAATGCATGGTGACGATAATAATTCGTCTGCTGAGTGCAATAACGGTGTAACTGACATTTTGGCCAAAATAGTTTTTTTGCATAAATGGGTGCCTTAGGACTTGACACACTTGGTAAATAAGTTCTACAGCTGGATTCTGCCTCAATCATGATTTATTTCAGCATTTTGGATTTTTTTTGTCAGTTACACCGTTTTTGCGCTGACTTTTAGAAAAAAAGTTGGCGCAAAAACAGTGTAAGTGCACTAACCCCATTTTTGCACAAAGTTTTTTAATACCTCAAAAATATTGAATCCTGCTATTTGATATTTCAGAATAAGCATGTAAGTACCATGCAGAATGTATAAAATGTGACCTATTACCTACCAAGTGCCTTTAATTTACTGCTTTACCATGTAAAAGGCAAAGAAATAAGGTTTGTGCGTTTACATCGTTTTAGCGCTGGATGCACTTACACCGTTTTTGCACCAAAAAAGTTGAAAAAACACTTGGCACAGAAATGGTGTATCAACCCTTAAATGCTAAATATTTCTTTTCAAATGTCATTTATTCAACAATAAACACCACACACAAATGAAAGAAGTTGCCATGAAGTTAAGAAACCAGCTTATAGTATGGTTTTCTATGCCATTCTTTACTAAAACAGTTTTTTGTCTCTCCTGAAAAGTTGCCATTTTGCACTTACATCGTTATTGCACTCAGGGTTCCGGGTCATTTCGGCCCATAACAAAATCGGCCCATGTCAAAATCGGCCCATGTCAAAATCGGCCCATAGCAATTTCGGCCCATAAATGATTTAAAGGCTGATATAGGGGTCAATTATCAGCCAAAATTAAAAAAATGAAAGATAGAGTTAATTAATGATAAAATAGATGTATATACAACTTATTTTTACCGCTTTTCACCGCTCGGCTTCTGTATCATTATTTTCAATAATTACCTCCCTCCCTCAGATATGAGTCTTCTCGCAATGCAAACTTTGTAATGGAAGATAAGAAATAAAAATAATATAAAAGAGGGTGGGTTTATTTAGTAAAAAAATAATGTACATTTATGAACTTGGAAATACTAGTTCTGGGGTCATTGCTTATTTATTTATATTGTTGGCTCATGTCGGTATGCAAAATGAAAATGATTAATAATCACTTTAGGTTGTTGCCTTTATCGACACGTGCCTTAAAGCAACAAACAGAACGATTATCACTTAACTCAAACCTCAGTCATTATTGGGGCACGTGCCAATCATCCCTAAGCCTATGTCTCCTAATGCGTGTCTTTAATTCTTTCTTTGTTTCTTGCTTTCGGATTCGTTTTATGAATGTTATTGGACAGGGGCGCATCGACAGCTATATGTGGGCCTAGCGCCGGGGCCCAACGAAAGACTCGCATCAGCCTGTGCATCCGCACAGTCTGATTTGTGTGTAACTATGAATCATAAAGTAGCCAAAGCTACCTCATGCCTCCAGCGATCATGACCATACTGTGCGGCTGAACAAGTCAAGCTGTGTATGCTGGGATCGTGAAGTAGCCAAAGCTTCTTTACGCCTCCAGCGACCATGACCATACTGTGCGGCTGAGCATGCTGGTCTATGCTGGGCGAATTGTAGAAATTGCTGGACCATTGCTTACTCATTTACTTTGTGTTTTAATCGGCCTAATGTTCAAACGTTCAAACGAACCCAGCGAATGTTAATGCACGAAAACCTATGCGTGATTCCTGTAATTAAATTGAAGATTTTCTGCTGAAATCTAATCAATGCGCCTCTTATTCATAGCATATTCCATTATGTCAATGGAAGTGTTGAAAAGCAGAAATAAGCATCCCAACTAGGACCCTTCAATATTTTGGGAATTCCAATGAAAAATGGTTTTGGGAAAGAATGAAAATTTGTAGTAGTTTGTAGGGCTCGTGATGAGTCTGTATGCCAAGGGGTGGTTTTGAATAGAGTCCCTCCTGATATATGTGGATATGTGGATTTTCTTTCTTATATATCCGTTACGAAAACACACATGTGTGACATACCGGCAGTGCATTCTTTCATTTTCTCCAAAATGACTACTTTTCCTACACAAAAAGTGATATTTGTTTTATTTATACTCCGAGCATGCGGTGGCGGTTCTATGGAGTACCCACAACATATGTCTTGGATCAGAAATAAGCATAATAACATATATACCCCTTAAAACCCCTACTTTCCCTATATAAAGTGGGGTTAAGGGCGGTATTATTTTCTCGGACTTGTTAACGCGATGTGATTTTTTTATCATTAGAGGAAATAATATTAATATATTAAACTGAACATATTTTTCTTTTTATCCCATTTTCGACCTACATGCTACTGATTTAATTTGCCGTGCAAGCAAATCAATTATATGCAAACATAATAATTATACCATCATTAAAATTGTAGATCGAAATTGCTATGGGCCGATTTTGTATGGGCTGATTTTGTTATGGGCCGATTTTGTCATGGGCCGATTTTGTTATGGGCCGAAATGTCCAGGGACCGCACTCAGCATACGATATGAGAGATGACGATAACTCGAGACACAGGTATATTATGCACCTTGGCCATAACAATCAGAAGCACAACTATAACATACAAGACAATGATTGACAATCAATTTAGGCCGAAACAAAAAAGTCTGAAACGCCCCGGGCGAAACGCGTCCAGGATTCCGACAGATAGTACCGTCCGAGGACGCTTCCTATATACACTGAATCGAAACAGTCACGCACTAGAAAACTAACATTTGTTCTAAATTACTTTTAATGTGCTGAACATATAGATTATAAAATAAAATGCCAAAGACAATATATTACAAAAATACTTGCAAATAAAGCGAGTTTCAGCAACTTCTCAAATCAAATAATCGTCTGCCTAACGAGATCTCCATCACACGGACGCTGGTAATGCGGGTGCACACTAATGTCCGGTAATTGTCCGGAAAATGGGGGGTAGTGGTGCGTTATCCCTATTATCTCCACTTCGGTTGGTCAGAAATTAATAAAATTATAATAAAATTAGTATCAAATACAATTTTAAGCTCCATTCTAAAAAAATAAAAAAAATCATTTTCTTTTTTAATGCCCCCAAGTTCGAAGAAGTTGATGGGGCATATTGGTTCTGTCCTGTCTGTCAGTCCGTGCATCCGTATGTCCGTTACACTTTATACATATGTGAAACAGAAGAATGGTTTGTGCTAGGATCTTGAAATTTTATACATGGAATGAGCATGAAAATTAAGCGAACCCGTAGTTTTTCTTTTCCGTCGGACTTGTCTTTGCAGAGTTATGTCCCTTTTCGGACTTATGCACTGTGGCTATAGGGAAACCTTGTGAACAAAATATCTGGAGAACCACTTGAGCTAGGCTCGTGATATTTAGTATACAGTTTGGGTCTAAGGTGTAGATGACCTGATTAACTTTTGACGAAATTCCGAAAATATTTAACGTTGTTACGCCCCTTTTCGGACTTACGCATTGTGGCTATGGGGAAACCTTGTGAACAAAATATCTGGAGAACCGCTTGAGCTAGGCTTATGATATTTAGTATACAGATTGGGTCTTAGGTGTCGATGACCTGATTAACTTTTGACGAAATTACGAAAATATTTAACAGAGTTATGCCTCTTTTTGGACTTATGCATTGTGGCTATGGGGAAACCTTGTGAACAAAATATCTGGAGAACTGCTTGAACTATTTGTAATGAGCATGAAAATTAAGCGAACCCGTATTTTTTTCTTTTCCGTCGGACTTGTCTTTGCAGAGTTATGCCCCTTTTCGGAATTATGCATTGTGGCTATAAGGAAACCTTGTGAACAAAATATCTGGAGAACCGCTTGAGCTAGGCTCTTGATATTTAGTATACTGTTTGGGTCTAAGGTGTAGATGACTTGATTAACTTTTGACGAAATTCAGATAATATATAACATAGTTATGCCCCTTTTCAGGCTTATGCATTGTGGCTATAGGGAAACTTTGTGAATAAAATATCTGGAGAACCGCTTGAGCAAGGCTCATGATATTTCGTATACAGTTTGGGTACTTTACTTAAATTTTTAGCACATTTTATGAATATTGTACCAACTGACAGTTCTTTCACGACAGAGGCATTTTTTTAATTATGTTTTTTTTTTTTAAAATTATGTGTATAATAGTGGCATGCATATGGTTGGGGGCATAGTGTTTCACAAACACATTTTCTAGTTAACATGCTAGGGGTCCATTTTTTAAGTTAATTTGTCCGGGAAATTCTCGGATTATGTCCTGGATGTTGGGGAGGGGGTTAGTGGTGCGTTATCCCTAATATGTCCATTTGGGTGGTCAGCAATTAATAAAATTAGTATCAAATAAAATTTTAAGCTCCAATTAAAAAGATTATTAAAAATATTTTTCATTTTTAACCTTTTAGGGGTCCTTTTTTGAAGTTAGTTTGTCCGTAAAATTATCGGATTGTGTTCTGGATGTTGGGGTAGTTGTGCATTTTCATAATATCTCGGTTTGTGGAGATCACTAATTGATAACAATTGTACGTATCTGTTAAAATTTTAAGCTCAATTCTAAAAGAATATTAAAATAAATCTTTTTATACACCTCATTGAGGCAGTTCTAATGAGTACCCACAACCCAGATTGTGTCCAGGATGTTGGGGGGTTTTGGTTCTTTTTGCTTAATATATCAACTTGTGAAAACGAAAGAGAGAGTGCACACCCCGTGTAAATTCTACTTTTCTCTGTATAAATTTGGATTAACATGGGTTTTCATTACACGGCTATCAATGATGTCACACATTCTGCTGCTCTCAGGACGGACACTGCCATTGGTGATGAATTCAGACATAAACATACTCTATGAAACCAAATTTTGCACTTACGATTATCACAGCAAATCATGTTATCAATACACTCAGGCATTTTGCAGAAGCACCAGACTGGAATTTCTACGATTTTATAAGTGAAGGAATGAAGTTTACGCCTCCCTGTATCTTTTTCTTTCGGAAACGCTGACATTCTTCCATTTTCCAAACATTCAACTAAATGCTGTCTCATTTTTGACACGTCGTATATTATTCTAGTGTTAAATGAGTCCGGAGCAAAATAAAACCCTACCAAGTTCGCTATTGCAAAAAGCCCACAATCATGTTGAACAGGGGTATACATGTGTTCCTTTTTTCTGCTCAAAAACATAGGTTGTGGGTATTCGTTGAAAACGTCTAGCCGTTCTATGGAGTTCGTATAATCTCTTTTAGAGCAGAAATATGAAAAAAATATGGGATTTTTTGTTTTATCGGAATTTCATTTTAGCGTTGCTAAATTTATATTTTCTAGATCCCTGCTTAAAACGTACGGTACGGTTACTCGTCAGAACAGCCTCGGCGAGATGATTCTAAAAAGTACCAACAATCGATTTTTAGCAGAAATAAGGAAAATAATAATAAACTACATTTTATATAAAGAAAACTGGGGTTTATGGGGTATACATTATTTGTCCTATTTCTGATCCAAGACATAGGCTGTTATTACTCGTTAGAACAGCCTCAACGAGGATATTCTAACGAGCAACCACAACCTATGTTTGCAGTATAAATAAGAAAAAATATGACGAATTTTTATCAGAAAAGTAACCATTTTGGAAATGTGAAAAATGCACTATATCTCGTAACGTTAAGTCCCACAAAATTGGAATGCCAAGTCTTCAAAATGACCAAGATAGTGTTGACGGTGATGTTTAATCTCAATTCAAATAAACAAAATAACAACATTCATTCAAAATATCAAATGGTGTGTGTGTGTGTGTGTGTGTGTGTGTGTGTGTGTGTGTGTGTGTGTGTGTGTGAATTCGGGTTTTACGTCGCTTTCAACAATTTTTCAGTCATATCACGACGGTGTCTGGTTGCGACAGGGAGCTCAATGCTCACTTTTATAGTGCTGCCTCACTGAAGTATCATGTCCCAGACACATTACATGATACCACACCCAGTCACATTACCCAGTCACAGGATCGAACCCGAGACCTCCCGCTCCCCGGAGCGGACACTCTACCAACTGAGCTATCGTGGCCGGTAAAATAACAAATGGACACAACTTTTGTGGAAGTCACTTTCTACTGTTTCAATCCAGGTATGCAGCACACGTCAACTTATTATGAGTTAAAGCAATTAACTTAACACATGTTTAATCTTGTAGAAAATTAATGACCCGTAAAATCGCTCGAAGTCCGTACACCTAATTCATCGCCGGCAAGAAATGGATGCGGCTCAATTTTGTCGTTGTTTAAGCAAACAGTGTAGAACCAGATCAGATGCCGCATTTTGCGGCCCAGATCAGACGTCAAGTTTTGCAGCATCTGATCATAATGGTCCGTAAAAACACTCAAAGTCCGTACACTTAATTCATCGCCAGCAAGAAATGGATGCGGTTAAATTTCGTCGTTGTTTAAGCAAACAGTGTAGATCCAGATAAGATGCTACATCTTGCAGCCCAGATCAGACGCCAAGTTTTGCAGGTAAAATCAATCAAACTCCGTACACCTAATTCATTGCCAGCAAGAAATGGATGCGGTTAAATTTTGTTTAAGCGAACAGTGTAGACCCAGATCAGATCAGACGTTTTGCAGCGTCTGATCATTTGGGTCTACACTGTTTGCCAATGTCCCACAAATGGGACGCTAGGCATATGTTCGTTAAATATCTGATCTGGATCTACACTGTTTGCCAATGTCCCAAAAATGGGACTCTAGGCATATATGGATTAAACCTTTGATCAAGATCTACACTGTTTGCCAATGTCTCACCAATGGGACGCTCGGCATATATGGGTTAAACCTTTGATCAAGTTCTACACTGTTTGCCAAGTAGGTCTGGAACCGTAATTAAACATCACTTATTATATCTTTGTGATCTTCTATAAAATAAAGACACGTTGTGTGCACTCATTAGAATCGCCTCAGTGAGGCGCTTTTAATGAGCACACGACATGCATTATTACCATTATTTGATACTAATTTCATTAATTTCTGACGACCCGGAGTGGAGATATTAGGGATATGGCACCACTACCCACAACATTCAGGACTCAATCTGGGAATTTCACGGACAAATCAACTTAAAAAACGGACCCCTCAAATATAAAAAATGAACAATAATTTTAATAATCTTTTAGAATGGAGCAAAAGTTTTTAAATGATACTAATTCTATTAATTTCTGACCACCCGAAGTCTAGATATTAGGGTTAACGCACCACTACCCCAACATACAGAACACAATCCGGGAGTTTCCCGGAAAAATCACCTTAAAAAACGGACCCCTAAAATATTAAATATGGAAAAATACTTTTTTATAATCTTTTAGAATGGAGCTAAAAATTTTATTTGATATTAATTTTTATTAATTTCTGTCCACTCGAAGTCGAGATATTAGGGTTAATGCACCATTACCCAAACATCCAGGTCACAATCCGGGAATTTCCCGGTCAAATTAACTTAAAAAATGGACCCTTAAAATGTTAAAAATGAAAAATAGTTTTTAATAATACTTTAGAATGGAACTTAACATTTTATTTGATACTAATTTTATTAATTGCTGACCACCCGAAGTGGAGATATTATGGATAACGCACCACTACTCCCCAATTTCCCGGACATTTTCCGGACATTAGTGTTCGCCGGTACTGCGAGTTACCGGCGACGTTTACCAATAAGACAGTTCACCTGCACAAAGTTTGGAAACGGCTCACATTTCGGAGACAGTTCGCCGACACATTTTCCTTCTACTTATACTGCGATCGGTCACATCTGACCATTACTCGCAGGTGTACATTACATACACACCAGATTTGCAGGATGAAAGCCTACACAGTAATCATGTATTTACGGTAGGGGTCTTTAACCAGGCACAGGGCATGACTCTCACTCCACAGGGGGCCTCCAGTTAACGTCCCGATCCGAAGGAGGGTGCATTTTATGACATTCATCAATGCAAATGATGCCAATGGATACCGAAATTTTATCGCCGCTGCCGGGGATCGAACCCGGGACCTCTAGCATCAGGAGCAAGTGCACTAACCACTGAGCTATCACGCTCCTTAGATAGCCTAGACTCATGGGTTTTGACGCACTTAAGCATTAGTTGATGTGTCATTGATTTAACTTGCAACTCCCAATATATTGTTTTTGTGAAAGACATACATTGACTTCCAGCAAATCTTTGAATATCATTTAAAAAAATTTGCATCAACTGTCTGTGTAGAAATTATAGGTGAAAAAGGACAACCATGGTGACTGTCAGTAAGGCTAACAGTCATTTGAAATGACGCATCTGACAATCTGCCATTTTTCTTGCAAGATATTTATTTAAGTTCATGAAATATACAGGGCTGTGTTCAGAGATCATAATTTGTATGTAAAAACAAAATAAATGACAAGAATACCTGTTATGTCCTTGTTTCAATGGGTAGGGAAGTTGCGGTGCTTGTTTCTCTTGCTTGCATTGAGTAATATACCAAAGGTCTGCGTCAGTATTTTCTTTAATAGTTTGTTCATTATCATTGACAAGAATTGTCTTAGAATTCTTACCACTTGGCAACATACAAACACACAGAAAATGCCTTCACACGTTTCTCTTCTTCCAGTTCTAACATATTTTTTATATAAGACGTGATATTAGTTTGAATCCTAAAAATTTGATATACACTAGCAATTCATTCAAACACATTGCATGTGCACTAATGTACCAGGTGACACTATAACGTAGAAAACATGGTTTGTTTCAGATACACCTTTTGGTTCTTAAATTTTTATGCTTCATTTTGAGGAACAAGGTGCCTTAAGGATATATCCTAAAGATTGAGCAGTCAGCATGAAACTGTAGTAATTTTCATGGACAATCCTCGAATTTCTCATAAATCACCTGGATGTGACACTCTAATGTTGTTCTACCGAAATTATGACGAGGTATTGCAAAATAGCTTCTATTAGTTCAAGAATAGGAAGAAACTTTTGGTGCGTCAAATTAGATGCGCGTCAAAATACATTACATGTATTCACCATTACAAAAGGTTCAGAGCACACGTACAAAAGGTAATAAGGGATGCATATTGGAAGCATGTTTCCAGCATCTTTACCTTTGAAGACGACAATAATGATCGCGATAGTCTCAAGAAGAATGGTAAAGTTAAAAAGTTTTACTTGGTAATGTTGGTTGGTGCCTGATGCTCTGTCTCTGGTCGGGCCCATCGGAGTCTAACTGTTGGTTTTCTTTTGCTCCAGCATTTCAGTGGTTTCTTGCTGTCGAGTCCTCACCGTTGTCTCACCTCTGTGGTTCTTTGATTTTTTGTGTTCACGGAGATGTTGCACTGATGAGTTAGGAGGCCTTCATGCGGACTGAACAAATTATATGTCTAAATCGCGACGGAAGTAAGGGCGAGGGTTGTGGCCACGTAAAATCGATTTAAGCCCCCCAGTGGAAATCTTTCCACTGACCGTTCGAAGGCGGTTCTTCTGTGGCGATTTATTTATGTTGTTGTTTGTTACTTACTGTGTGTATCACTTGTGTCTTTTAATTTTGGATGGCCATATGGCCATTTTGTGGGAAAGTAACTGTCCTTGTGGCCTTCCTTTGTTTAGGTTTCCATTATGGTCTGGTCGCTTAATGTTTGTATTTCTTTCCCTTTGGTGTCTCTCTGGCCGGGCTCATCGGAGTCTAACTGTTGGTTTTCTTTTGCTCCAGCATTTCAGTGGTTTCTTGCTGTCGAGTCCTCACCGTTGTCTCACCTCTGTGGTTCTTTGATTTTTGTGTTCACGGAGATGTTGCACTGATGAGTTAGGAGGCCTTCATGCGGACTGAACAAATTATATGTCTAAATCGCGACGGAAGTAAGGGCGAGGGTTGTGGCCACGTAAAATCGATTTAAGCCCCCCAGTGGAAATCTTTCCACTGACCGTTCGAAGGCGGTTCTTCTGTGGCGATTTATTTATGTTGTTGTTTGTTACTTACTGTGTGTATCACTTGTGTCTTTTAATTTTGGATGGCCATATGGCCATTTTGTGGGAAAGTAACTGTCCTTGTGGCCTTCCTTTGTTTAGGTTTCCATTATGGTCTGGTCGCTTAATGTTTGTATTTCTTTCCCTTTGGTGTCTCTCTGGCCGGGCTCATCGGAGTCTAACTGTTGGTTTTCTTTTGCTCCAGCATTTCAGTGGTTTCTTGCTGTCGAGTCCTCACCGTTGTCTCACCTCTGTGGTTCTTTGATTTTTGTGTTCACGGAGATGTTGCACTGATGAGTTAGGAGGCCTTCATGCGGACTGAACAAATTATTTGTCTAAATCGCGACGGAAGTAAGGGCGAGGATTGTGGCCACGTAAAATCGATTTAAGCCCCCCAGTGGAAATCTTCCACTGACCGTTCCAAGGCGGCTCTTCTGTGGCGATTTATTTATGTTGTTGTTTGTTACTTACTGTGTGTATCACTTGTGTCTTTTAATTTTGGATGGCCATATGGCCATTTTGTGTGAAAGTAACTGTCCTTATGGCCTTCCTTTGTTTAGGTTTCCATTATGGTCTGGTCGCTTAATGTTTGTATTTCTTTCCCTTTGGTGTCTTTTATGGGTGGAGTAAGTTAATTGTATCAATTCCTGATCTTTGTTTTACTTCTACTTTGGTGGGTGGAGTAAGTTAATTGTATCGATTCCTGATCTTTGTTTTACTTTTACTTTGATCATTTGTAAAGTCCCTTAAAAAAGAAACATTTGGGATCACCTCATTAAGGGATAATGGAATTATAAAAACTGACGCGCACTATAAGGCAAATATATGTAATAAACAGTTTCAGTCTGCATTTACTCGTGAAACTGATGGCTTCCATCCAAAGGTAATAGCCCGTTCCCCTCTATCGGGGACATAACAATTGACCCCAAGGGGGTCGCAAAACTGTTGAATAAGCTCAAAATACATAAGGCATCTGGGCCCGTCGACCTGTATGCCAGGGTGCTGAAAGAATGTAGTACTGAAGTCTCTCCTCTGCTGGCCTTTATCTTTAATGAATCACTTGCTGAAGGCGCTGTACCAGATGATTGGCGACAAGCAAATGTTACTCCGATCTATAAAAAAGAAGAAAAATATGATGCTGCAAATTATTATAGACCAGTGTCGCTGACATGCATCCGTTGCAAAACCCTAGAGTATATACTAGTTAGCAATATTAACAAGCACCTAGCCTTTGAAATCATTCTTGCGGACTGTCAACATGGTTTCCGCAGTCAAAGGTCTTGTGATACCCAATTAGTTCGATTTTACCATGACATTGTAAGCAATCTGGATGCAGCCATTAACCGTGGCTACAAACAGACTGACTTAATTATCATGGACTTTGCCAAGGCTTTTGATGAGGTACCACACAGAAAGCTATTATACAAACTGGAATATTATGGGATAAGAGGATCCACACATAGGTGGATTAGCTTATGGCTCTCGGGGTGCACTTGATGGCCAAGCGTCCGATCCAGTCCCTGTTTTATCCGGGGTCCCACAAGGCGCGGTACTTGGATCGGTCCTTTTTGTAGTATTCATAAATTATCTCCCCGATAATATCGGATCATCTGTCCGTTTATTTGCTGATGATTTTGTACCGTATGGGAATATATACTCTCCTTCTGACTGTCTTATTTTACAAGATGACCTGGACCGACTAAAACGGTGGGAGGCCGATTGGCAGATGAAGTTCAATGTGGCCAAATGTCATTCGATGAGGTTGTCACGACATCTTCCTGACAATCAGATTCAGTTTGATTATTCACTACACCACCAAACTTTGGAGCAGGTTCAATCCGCTAAATATTTTGGTATCACCATCACTGACGATCATGATTGGGGTCATCAAACATGTATTTCCGAGATTACATAAAAAGCAACTAGGACTTTAGGAATTTTAAGACGTAATTTGGCCTTTACACCTAGGCTAACAAAAGATGTTGCATATAAAACATTAGTTCGCCCTCAACTTGAATATGCATCACCCATTTGGTATCCCCATGTTAAAACTCAGATTCAGCAAGTTAAGAAGGTTCAGAGGACAGCAGCTCGATGGACGTGTTGCCGATGGCGAAATAAGAGTAGCGTCGGTGAAATGCTTAGCGAGTTGGAGTGGCCGTCCCTTGAGGCACGTCGTAAGCAGTCCTCTTAACCTTCTTTTATAAGATACACTCTGGTAAAGTGTCTCTCGATAAAGATAAATACTTGACCCCTGTGGCAGCTTCAACTCAAACACGGGCATCAAAAGTAAATAACACACAGTCTCGTAGGTACCTGGCCTATAGTTATGCCTTAAAGCATTCTTTTCTCCCAGAACTATTCCTCAGTGGAATAGTCTTCCCCCGTCTGCGGTAGATGCCAAGTCCGCAGAGGAGTTCAAAGCCCGTACAGTGTAGAATGGGACTCAGAGGTGTACGTTTTAGTATACCTCTGTTAATCAGTTTGTAAATAATTTTAAGGACTCATCCAGTGTCCTCGTCTTTTTTAAGCTAAATTCTAAATTTAGCTACCCTCCCAACTGAGGTAATGGCCAAATATGATCGACTCAGTATATGGAGATAGATAGATAGATAGATAGATAGATAGATAGATAGATAGATAGATAGATAGATAGATAGATAGATAGATATACGCTCCATTTATCTGGGTTCAGGACAACTCGGCCCAAAGACAAGTCGGCCAGGACAAACCGGCCCATTAAAAAGTCGACCCATGACAACTCGACCCAAGTCGTCCCAATTTCGAAGACAACTGGGACCAAGCTGTCCCAATTGCAGTAGACCCCTAGACACATAAAAATCAGACCAGACACCTCTTGATCTAATATGAAATTAGGCACTGCCTTGTCACGGACATGGCCATTGTTATGTCCATTTCAGCAATCAGTCAACACTATGGTCAGGGGTTTTCAGTTTAAAATTAACACAAACAATCTCTCTACAAAATCATTTGTACAAAAAAAATAATAAAGTGGATAGTGATAGAACAAAACTCTGAAACAATTAAACTTTTGTTTGTAAATTGTCCAAAAGTGACAGAGTTTTTGGAATCGACTCAAGTTTGGCAAACCCATAGGACTCATTCTTAATCTCAATAACACAGATAAAACTCCTATTAATTTACTTTATTCACCTCCACCCACAAACCACAGCGTAATTCAGAATGTCGATTCTTTCTGAAGATATTGAGCAATAGTACATTCTGGAGTTCATTAAAGGACTATAACTCTGCTGAAAATTAACTGATGTAAAAAGCAATGAGACAATCCTGGTTTGACTCTGGGTGTTTGTGTCGCTTATATTATTTTATTTTCGATAGCCTATTGGCAATTTTGTGGGAAAGTAACTGTCCTTCTGGCTTTCCGCTATTGATGTTTCCATTAGGGTCTGTTATTTCATGTTTGTGTTTATTTCCCTTTGGTGTCTCTGATGGGAGCTGTGGGTTAATTGTATCGATTCCTGATCATTGCCTCCACTTCTACTAAGCTATATCTTGCCAACATAAATTCATACTCCAAATTTGATCAAAAGCAATTGTTTCCTTCTCAAGAAAATATATTTTTGAGGTCATACAAGGACTTTTACTCTGCTGAAAATGGATGCAGAAAAGCCATGTAACAGTCCCAATCTATATATTGCCAACATACGTAAATTCACATACCAAATTTGATCAGAATCCATCATTTTTTTCTCAAGATATTGAGCGGAACCAAATTTTTCAACATCATTCAAGGGCCAAAACTCTGCTGAACATGAACACGAAATACCCTGTAACAATCCCAAGCTTTATCATCTGGTCCAGATAGATAAATTCATACACCAAATGTAAGGTATTGAGCGGAAACAATTTTTTGACATAATTCAATGGCCATAACTCTCCTGAAAATAGAAGGAAAATGCTGTGTCGCAACCCCAAGCTAGAGCTTATCAGCATAACATACACATAAAACACAATCAAAATTGAGCATATGTTTCATAAGATATTGAGCGGAGACGACTTTCTGTGTCGACAGACAAGGGCCATTACTCCGTTGAAATTTGACACAAAAAGCTGTGAAACAATCCCAAACTAGAGGTTGTCAAGTCACATGCAAAATGTTGTTTTAGAAACCACCCAATTGTTTTCAATATATTGGACAGAAATGATAACTGAAGGACAGGCAGTATGAAAACAGGAGACCCCCACGCATATATTTTATATGCGGATGGTTTAAAACGGTACATTAAATTTTCTCTTTTTAATTTGAGGCCGGAATCGATCTCTGTTTGCCTGAGTGATGAAGAAAGACCATACCATGATGTAACTAGAAATTGTGTTTGTGAAACACTATGCCCCAACCATCGGACGCACCAGCGTCTTGTAATGTTTCCGCTCGTGATGTTTCCACTGGGGTTTACGGTGGCTTAGTGTATAAATTCACAAAATATATACTTGCAATGATTTCAGCACCCAATTTCGTAAAATCATTCTTCGATATAAAAAGTTTGGGTACACCATAATTGTTATACGACAGACTGTATGCATAGTAGTTAACCCAATCACGGTTAACAACTTTGCTTCCCTCTTTAATTGCACGCCGGTGGGTTAGGCCTCATATTCTATGACGGTTCCAGTGTAAAGGCTTACTGAGGATTAGAGAGAATTTAATTTTATGTAATGCTGGTTGGTGCCCGATGCTCTGTCTCATGTCGGGCCCATCGGGGTCTAACTGTTGGTTTTCTTTTGCTCCCGCATTTCAGCGGTTTCTTGCTGTCGAGTCCCCACAATGGTTTCATCTCTGTGAATGTTTGATTTTTGTGGCCTGGGAGAGGTTACACTGATGAGTTAGGAGGCCTCCATGCGGACTGAACAAATTATTTGTCTAAATCGTGACGGAGGAAAGGGCGAGGATTGTGGCCGTTCCCACCCCCACAGTGAAATATTTTCGCTAACCGTTCCAAGGCGAATCTTCTGTCGGGGTTTATTTTTGTTATATTTCGTTTGCATATATGATGCTGGCCTCTTTTTGTTTTGAATGGCCGATTGCCCTTGTTCACAGGGGGTCAGCCAGAGTCCGTCCGTTGGATTATATTTAAGTTGTTTCGTGCTTATTTGTCTGAACCGCGGCAGGGGGTAAGGGCGAGGTTTGCGGCCGCGTAAAATCGATTTAAGCCCCCCCCCCCGAGTCGAATTCGTTTCACAGACCGTTCCAAGGTGGTTCTTCTGTCGCGGTTTTCTTTAAGGTTTGTATTTGAGTGTGTGTATTGCCTATATTTTCTTTTGGTTTTGGATAACCAATTGGCCAATCTGTTGTAAAGTAACTCTCCTTTTGGCTTTCAGCTATTGGTGTTTCCTTCAGGGTCTAGTTATTTCATATTTGTGTTTGTTTCCCTTTAGTTTCTCTTATGGGAACTGTGGGTTAATTGTATCGATTCCTGGTCATTGCCTTCACTTATATTTTAGATATTTCATGTTCGTGTTTCTTTCGGTACTTTGGCATGATGTGTCGTCTTTAGAAATGTTCGAACTGCTAGTGACATATTTTTTCACATCATTATTCGCATGCTGGTTCCAAAAGAGGTCTGAGCTTATGGTAGCACCAAAATTATAAGAATCTTATATGGGTGTGAGGGGTGGATGGAAAAATCCGCCCCAAGGGTCACTGTCCGGCATCACGAGGCTTGCCGAGTGATGCTGGACAGTTATCCCGAGGGACGGATTTTTCTATCCGCCCCTCACACCCATATAGGATTCTTTTTCTTGCATGCCTTCAATTTCTTAGCGCCGATTTTTAATGCTGCAGCCACTTCGAGTACCGACGTCTGCCATATTGTGATGACAGTATAGGAATGTTTAGTGACGCCACGTAACGTCATCCTTAACGACGGTGCATACGAGGTCGTAATCAACCAGTGCATTTATCAAACACGCGATTATATTCGATTTTGGGTCGGAACAGGGTTTCTATCTCAGGGTAAAATGACGGATTAGCTTGTCTGGTGTGCAAGAAAGTTTGTGTTGTTGACATTCTGCAGTTGCTTGTCACGCGAAATGTAATTTCCGGTGATCAGCTTCCTCTTCTTCGTTATCCAAATCACTTCGCGTCTGTCGAGTATCTTCCCAAAGCTTTAGTTGGTGAATTTTTTCCAGGAGAATGACTCGGTCTTCATCTAGACGGATTCTGTATACAAGGGAGTCGTCTGCAAAGAGTCTCTCTTTGGTATACACCAAGACCACAGACGAGTTCACAGCCCGTACAGTATAGATTGGGTCTCAGGGGTATGTGGTTAATCAGATTGTAAATAGTTTTAAAGACTCTCTCAGCGACCTTCTTCAGATCTTAACACTTACAAACGACATCTCCTCTGAAGCCATTTGGCCTACTGGGCCATTCTGTAGCGTTCTTGGGCTGGTTGGGGGTAGGGGTGGGGGGATGGATTTGAGGGGTGATTGAAAGTTTTTGTTTTTCATGAAAATCGGCGTTTTAGTTTGGTCCATCAAGCACAACAATCCAAGGGTTATGTTTCTTTTGCTCCAGCATTTAGCTGTCGATTCCGCATCATTGTTTTATCTTTGTATTCGCTTGATATTTATGTTCTCGGAGATGTTGCACTATTGCAAGTTTCCCGTCGGTGCCCCGAACATGTGATATATACAAAATGCACCACGTGGCTTGCCTTCAGTCTGTCAGACAACGCGCTCCGCTCTAGTACGACGATCATCATTGAGTACAATGGAATTACAAGTTTTGAAAAAGTTCAGGGAGAATGAAGACCCAGAGTTAAGAAATGTGGCAGGAAAAAAAATTGAAACTTTAAGCACTGACGAGATCAAAAGTGAACTTAAAAAGCTAGGTGTTGATGGGTTGGGTTTATGTGGCTTGGGAGCCATAGATCCCAGACAAGAAAACCTTGCAGTGTTATTACACTACGCGGCGGAGATTAAGGAACAAGAGTCTCCGTCCGGTTCGGGCGAACCGGCGGACAAGGAGCCACCGGCAAAAAAATCAAAGACGGAAAAATCTTCAGATTCAGAAGTAAGTTTTGAATTTTATTTATTTTCCATAATGCGCCAGAGTCGATCTGTGCGAGTTCATTTTGCCATAATTTGTCATGTTTAGTTGGTTAAGATTGTGAAACTATGGTTAACATGTAGAGTTTGCGTGCAATGTTAATCCTTTTATTTAAGAAGCCAATTTGTGTCCTCATGAAAATTATAGCATTTAATTAATTTTGACATTTCGGTGTCAAAGCAGTCAGGGAAGCTTAATGGACAAGGGCAGTTGAGGAGTTGTAACGCGCATGTTGATAATATGACAATACAGGCAGTAAGAGAGAAAAGGCTCGCAGTTGTTAATATGTAGCATTATTGAGAGAAAAAGTAGTGTTTAACACGTCCCTATTTGATATTTTATATAGCCAAAAGAACAAACAGATTAAAAAAGAGACGAAAAAGAGGGAATTTTGTAATGCAGAATAAAAAAAAAAAAAAAGAATGAAACAAAGAAACAAAAAAAAAAGAAAACCAGAACAAGAGAGAAACTTAATTCTGTTGTTAATAAGGATGAGAAAAAAAAAAAAAAAAAAAAAAGAGGACAGAGATAGAAAAAATAAAATAGAAAAGAAAAAAAAAGAGAGCCACCGAGTAAAATTTGGTAGTTAATAAAATAAAAAGAGAAACGATGTATATATATATATATATATATATATATATATATATATATATATATATATATATATATATATATATATATATATATATATATATATATATATATATATATAAATACAATTGATAAAAAGAGAGAGGAGAAATATTGTAGTTAATGCATGTTTAAGATAAAAATAGAAAAAAAAGAAAAGAAAAAGGAAAAGATGCAGAGAGAACCTAAGACAAATGATAAAAAAGAGAGAGGAGAAATTTGGCACTTAATTAAATAAAGGAATCACGAATGAAGATGCAAAGGAAACATTGATTTTTGGTATTTACACAGAAGAAAAGAAGAATGTGTTAGCTTTCATTTAATAAAATGTATTTAATTGAGTAGCAGAGAGAGAGACAGTATTTACAGACACGTAATATTTATAATAAAAAAAAAAAAAAAAAACGCTTCTTCGTGTTGCCGAAAAGATTTTGTTCCAAACACGACCATAAGAACAATAATACGCTTTTGATTCTAATATATTGGTTTGATGTGCCAGTGGAAACGCAATATATAGATGAAAGCGCTGTTTAAGTTTGTCCGATGTTGAACAGAGTCATGTGCTAAGCCGACAAAAACACCACCAGGCTAACTAAATAAATAAATTAATTAATTAATTATTAATTAATTAAATATCAGAGGTTCGGCTGTAGGTCGGCTGCGTTTTCTACGGTCATTATCTTCCTTCCGCTGATTCAAGAAGGGCAGCTGTTAGTTCATGGCGAAAGCATGTTAATCGTTTTAGTATAAACCTGCCCAGGGAAAGTGTGGATAGGTAAACTGAATGGCTTAAAATGACCTTAAATAGTGTTGACTAGGTCGTTAAATTAAAAAACACATCAACAAACAAAGGTTGGCTGCATATCGTTGGTGCTTAGCGCCGATGGTTGAGTTAGGATAAAAGTAACAAGTTAATTAATGCATGTCAAAAACATTTAATCCAGACACATGCAGCCTTCCAGTATGTATCAACATTCGAGTTTATTTTGTCACATTAGTAAAACAAATAAAAACATAAGGGCGATGAAACTGAACCATTTATCAATTACGCATGCTATATTTCTGCCAAGGTCGGTGTCGCTCAAGGTCCTCTGAGCCTTGAAACATTGTACCGACGTCTATTCGACATTAACTTCAATTTTAAACGCGCTTAGTTTTAGTAGCGGTTATGTTGCTCACCTTATCAACCAGGGTCAGTAGACCCCGGCAGACTCAACTCAACATTTTAGTATATGCCCTAGACCCCGGGCTTCTCCCGGCTTTCGGATGAGTGCATGAACCGAGTTTCCGTCTCCGTATGACCTCAGCTGTCGGTGAGACATACGATTAACACACGCACGCACGAGCGCGCACGCATGCACGCGCTTATTTCAGCAGTAGCGATCATTTGATAAGAAAAGGGGCTTAATATTGGTAATCACTCGGCACTAGTAGTGGTGATAATGACTGTTATTGACAATTATTATCTCTGCAATATTATTAGATTCGGTTATGAAAATAATAAGGACAATTCGTTTATCATAATTTGAATTATAATTCTTAGATGATCATGAAACCCTCTTTTTTTTTCTCATTGATGATGGGAAGGGCTGTTATGATGTGAGCAGCAGTGACTGCTACCATACTACAATCATTATAATAATGATACTTACATAACATGATGTTTTCAATATTGATTAGCGCCTTAAGTTTGTGATAGAATAACCAATCGATATTGACGTTTGTGATGATATGATATGTCTCAGTAGCACCTGTATTTACAATCTAATCTTCGCAACACGTTAGCTTTCAAACGTGATAAATGTAATATTTTTTTTTTTTTTTTTTTTTGTTTGCTTTTTGTTTAGATTTTCGACTTTTGTCATTTTAACACGTCAAGTTCTAGTTTTGAACAAAGGTTTAAAAAAAAAAAAAAAAAAATGGAAAAGAAATGCAGACTGAGGTTTACTGCACCACAGTTGTCTTAGAAAAAAAAAAAAAAAAAAAGTCTGTTTCAGCATTGAAATATGTTATACCTGATCACTGTGAGCCTGCTGCGTTTTGCTAATTTTTAGCGGGTACATCAGTCGTATGTCAGGGTGCTTACAAGTTTTCTGTTTGGTTCTAGGTTAAGAAATTAGAAGAGAAGCTAGAATCTTTGTCAAAAAAGCTTGAGGAAAAGAAAAAAACGGACGAGGTGGCCGAGCTGGAAAGGGTGCGGCGCGAGGCTAAAGAGGAGGCAGCTAAGGGCGAGTTGGCAAACATGGACGTCCTTAACCAGAAATTGGTTCTTCTCGAGAGTCTCGCTGCAAAACTTAACCACTCCTCTAAGAAAGAAATGACCATGATTCTGTCTAGATTTCACGCTAACAAGTATAACCCAGGATTTGCAGCTAGTCTTATACTCAAACTCCTGTCAACTAAAGAAGAGGAGAGTATACTCGACAAAGAACAGAAAATGCTAAAGCAATACGGATATGGTTCCGGTTTGCCACCAAGGCCTTTTGGCTATGGTTTTGACGCGTGGCAAGCACCAGCTTACCCTCCACAGCACGTCACGCCCTTTGCTGCATGGCCGCGGCCTTTTCTTTTGCCTAGGATGAGGCCTTCCGTACCTAGGCCTAGTGGCCTGTGTTTTAAGTGTAAGAAGCCAGGGCATCAAATTAGATTTTGCCCAAACTAACATGCGAATCTTAGTAAGGACACGAATGGATGCACAACAATATAAATAGCTTAGTTTAGTTTATAACTGTGTATATCTCCTTACGGTGATCCAAAATTTTACAGGTGACGCTCAAGACTTGGGAAAGAGGCATATCGTTACATTTTGATCCTGCTATAATACAACCCAGACAATTGAGTTACAAAGACTTGGGCGAACATAGAAGACAGCCAGATCCGTCGAAAGTGATGTGTAGAGCTGAAGATGCGTTCCAAAGTTATTTATCAGGCAACCCACCCTCTCTGTCGGATTTAAATTTTCCGGAT
This sequence comes from Lucinisca nassula, assembly GCA_963580285.1. Taxonomy (NCBI): domain Eukaryota; kingdom Metazoa; phylum Mollusca; class Bivalvia; order Lucinida; family Lucinidae; genus Lucinisca; species Lucinisca nassula. The sequence continues at coordinate 141,731,216 of OY757014.1, forward strand.
ACAGACAATTTTGTTTGTGGGCAAATCCATGAGCATGCCGATGAATGGTGTAAAATAATAAATGATGATGAGTTGAGGGGTGAAATTATGTCTTGGGTCCACGACGGAGTTGACATAAACAGATACATTAAACCTTTCAAGGGTTCATTTTGGGGTCAGGAATATGATCACGTTTTTCCCCCTTCACGCGTGTTTAACAATTCTAATAAATGCAAGGATTTTATACCTTTTGTAAGTGACACGATTCGAGAGCGGCTTCTTAATGGATCGATAAGCTACGCTGGAAAGGTTGGTGTAGACCCACCCCCCTACATTGTGGCTCCTTTAACTGTTGCCCCTGAAAAGCCTAGACTGTGTATAAACATGATGTATATTAACAATTGGACTGTTGACAGGCCATTTAAGCTGGATAGTTTAAAAGATGTCTCAAAGATTGCAAAGCAAGATGCATTTTCCACATCCCTTGATGACAAGAGTGGTTATGACAACGTTAAAACAAATTTTAATTGCCACCATCTTCTTGGGTTTCAATGGGCCGGGCATTACTTTGTCGCAAAAACAATCCCTTTTGGTTACAAGCTCAGTGCTTTTATTTATCACAATTTGAACCTGCAGCCAGTTTCCTACATTAGAAGAATATTTAATATTCCCATTTTTCTTTACATAGATGACCGTTTGTCTGAAGAAGTGCGGGACAGTCGTATTTCCCTAGGTTACAATAGCGCTGTGTTGGCAAATTACGTGACATGCGAAATTCTACTTCGACTGGGTTTCTGCATAAACCTGAAAAAGTCTGTTTTTACTCCCACTCAGACACCCATTTTCCTTGGTTTTGTAGTTGACAGCGTTAACAGGTGTTTTAGGCTCACTGATTCAAAACGCAACAAGTTTATCGAACTTAGGGAACTCTGTTTAGCAAGTGAGTGCTTATCGGTTTCAATTTTACAACGCTTGTCAGGTAGAATAGTTTCATTCATGCTAGCGGTTCCGGCAGCATAGTTGTTTGCAAGGGAGATAAACAGGGGCATTTCAATGGCGATAAAATCGGGTGGGAAGATCACGTTGTCTTCCCCGCTAAGGGAAGAAATTTCATATTGGAGGTTCCTTGACACTTGGCAGGGCATGCTTAAATGGAAAAATGAAAAGCATACCGTCGTATCGCTGTCATCAGACGCGTCACTATACAAATGGGGTGGGCGTGCCGCGTTAACGGAAGGTAACGTTGAAGTTTCTGACTTCTGGCCAGTCAGCATGAGGCACCTTCCGATTATGGTGCTAGAGGCACATGCTTTACATCGCGTATTAAGTGCCTTTACCAAACAGCTTAGGTCTTCAAGAGTAGATGCTAGTGTTGACAACACATGCCTTATTGCGGCGTGGAACAATGAGGGGTGTCGTTCACCAGAAATGAACGATGCAATCAAGCAAATTTTCTCTCTAACTTTGGAAGCTGACATAGTCCTGAACTTAGTATATATTCCGTCGTCAGAAAACCCAGCTGACGTCCCTTCAAGATCCATTAAGAAAAGTGATGCCACGCTGAGTGAAACGTATTGGCTCTTGATACAGGGTCACTTTGAGGGAACCTCAGGTCATACCTTTGACCTAATGGCTCTGGATTCAAATTGCATGAAGGGTCGGGACGGGAAGAACCTTCCCCATTTCACCCCTTTCCCAACTCCGGAATCCGCGGGAGTTAATATGTTCAGTCAGGATATCAACGCAACAGAGAATTATTATGTTTTTCCCCCTTTCAGCTTGATTCATGCCGTCCTCAATTTCATCGTCAGTAATAAAGTATGTTGCTCTGTAGTGCTCAGGTGTGGGAACGTTACCCCGGTTTGGCTTCCAGCGTTAAAGGAAAATATCTCTGATGCATTTTTGATTGGGTTAACAGGGCAAAGAGACTGTTTAAAGTTTCCGTCAAAGCATGGCTTCATCAAGGACAGGCGAGGCCTATCAGATAACTTGTGGGCAGTAAGATTAGAAACGCACGTCACTATTGTTTCTTTTGGGAAACTGATGTTTTGCAGGCATCCTACGGTGTCAGTAAGTAACAAATTGCTGTGTATAGGGGATTCTATCGTAAGGGATATGAATACGGTACCTCAGCTGCACAGCCCTATGGTAATCGTCTCATCTTTCGGGGGCGCTACAGTGGGAAAAATCATTGAAGTCCTGCCATCTTTGATTCAGCAGTACACACCTTTCATTCTCTTTGTTCACTGTGGCGTAAACAATCTCAGTAAAACCTATAAATTTATGGACGAGTTTCTTCAGATGTCTTGTGCCTCTCAGGAGCTTAGCTTGCTCGAAAATGCCCTCAAAACAGAGTTCTCTGTTTACTCACCAAGGCTAATCCTTTCTCAGTGTCTGATCACTAGAATTCCTGATATTAATGCCCGAGCAACGTTGTTTAACGCAGAACTTATGGATATATGTCAAAGAAGCGGGTGGATATGTGTCGAACACACGAATATAGGATTACAGCATTTGCGAGACAATGTTCATTTAAATACAGAAGGACGCGCTTTGTTTGTGGAAAATTTGATGAACGCTGTCCAGAGAATCATCTAGACCCCAATGATGAGTGCTTTCTTGTCGAAACTTCCAGGAAGCGCTTGTGAAGTAGTACGGTGTATTACTGGTGAATAATCACTATCGCTGTTTTTTATTATTATTATTTTTATTATCATTACTATTTTTTTTTTTAACCTCGTGATATGTAACTTTCATTATTTTAGACAATTTTCTGCCTTAACTCAGTAGTCGCGACTAATATTAGCAGCATGGCTGTCTTTTTGTTTTATCCGTTTTTTTATTCAGGTGCAGTCATCGCCCACTGGTCCCGTGTGGTGTGGAAGATGCGAAGCACTCCCCTACTCCCCTTCGAGATTTTGCAATGCATGCGGTATAGCTGTCAATTTTCATAGCCAGTCACAAGTAGAGGAAGAAACGAAAATTGACTTTGTCGGGATCAACAAACGTATCGAACATTTAGACAGCTTGCTTAGTGCAAAGAGTTATGACAAGCAAAAATGTGCATTAACGTCAGAATTAAAATCGTTTTTATCCAAATGTGTCCCACCAAAAACTTTAGACAGTGTATCACCTGAAGATTTGAGAATGTTTTTAGTTGCCAAAGAAAGTAAGGGAAGAACTCGCTTGCATTTGAAGGAATGCGCACAAAGGCTTGCGAAAGGGAAGAGTACTTGCGGCTGTCCTTTCACTTTGACATCAAAAACCGTGGATAGTTTAATAGGCAAGTTAAGAGCTATTCTCAATGAGCATGGCAGGACAGGTGAGTGGAATCCTGCGTCCGGAACCGGCAATCCGGCGGCAGCACCTATCCTGAGAAAACATTTGCGGAGCATAGGCATCGAGCAAACTGCTGCAAATCTTGTTCCAAAGCAAGCTGTTCCTTTGATGTTTGATAAATTGGTGCGTCTCTGTCGTTACCTTAATTATAAAGGATTTAAGGAAAAAAAAATCCCATATCAAAATTTCTTTTTACTAGAGATTGTGCATACTTCTCATTACTGAGCCATACTGGGGGTCGCGGGGGCGACATCGGATTGCTTAAAGCTGACCGGTTATTCCAGTTGCCAGACGATCAGGGTTTACTTATTTCGCAAACAGAAGGAAAAACCGCAAAAATGGATAATCCAAACAATGTTGTTGTTCTCCGTTCAAAAGATCCTGACATTTGCCCTATAAAATACCTCAGGTCATATTTTGCAACTGCCTCCCAAGTGGGTGTGAATTTAACAGAAGGTTTCATTTTCCGTCCTCGTGATGTTAAGAGCCAAGTGATCCTAGACAAGGCCGTGACATCGAGCTGTATGACTGATAGGTTACAAACACATTTAAGATCTATTAATATGTATGCAGGAGAAACCGCCCACAGTAGTAGGCGGGGCTTGGCAATTACTCTGCGTATGCTGGGTCTTGATGATGACAGCATAAACAATCACATTGGCTGGCAATCAAGTATGTTAAACCGCTACGATCGAATAGGTAACTTGATCGGACCACACGCAGCGGCGAAGAAATTAACTAACGCTTCTGAAAGAAAGGGCGACACCTCTCAACTAATGGACGTTACAAGTAAAAGCCTAATTCTGTCCACTTTGGAACCGTTCGTAAATAAACAAAGTTGAAAAAGTCAGATCAAAGTATATTTGATCTTATCGCAGCATGCACCCAATGATGAGTATTGGATAGATTGTTCATTACCTGTATGTGCTTATGATTACTTGTTGCTATGTTGTAAAATGAAGCAAATACTTTTATGACAGATTGTTGTTTCTACCGGAACTTTCGGCGCCTTTGGCGTTTTGACGTTCCGCTTCTAACATGTGAGGGGTGGACGGGTTACTTGTAATTATTTACTATTGCAAGTTTCCCGTCGGTGCCCCGAACATGTGATATATACAAAATGCACCACGTGGCTTGCCTTCAGTCTGTCAGACAACGCGCTGGGTCAGGTGCAAGATCACAGCGACACACAGGTAGTAGGTGAATAGTTTTCTTAAAAAAAAAAAAAATCTAAAACTCTTCTTTTGTAGTGTGGGTAATAACAGACTGAAAGCTCGTCATTCATTATCAAAGTCATACGGATGACGCAGAGTGTTCATGAACAAAATTTTAGCTCCCTAAGCATTTTTGGATAATTATGTCAAAACATCAGTTGTTTTCGCTGAGATTATTTATTGGTTTTGATATTATTCTGAGTTGTTGAAACTGTTAAAGGTTATTGTAACATCACATTGCTGTCACGTTTTTTAAACAAACAAGCTGCGGCCTTCGGATGACGAACATGATTGAGAACACATGAATAATACACGTATACTTTGCTAGTCTTGCATCAGTCCTAGAGGCCAGACACGGGAAATTACAGATCAAACATTTACGATTCAACATGGATAAATTGTATCAGAAGGGCCTACGTGGCATGGTGGATAATAGCTGACGCTTTAATCGTTGGTTTATCACAGCTGTGGTTCGCACCTCGCTCGAGCCACATGTGAGGCGCCAGGTTTTGTGGCGGAAGGTTTGGTGGTACAACCGGGCACTTCGGTTTTGGTCCGACCTCGATTCACGAAAGGGTCAAACTTGGACGGGTAAACAAACAATTAACAAAACACACACGCTCACAGACACAAACAAACGTATCAGAGAAGCTAGAAGTATCAAAGATATCATGTTGTCTGGTTGTTTCTGGGACTTGAGCAAGTCTAGAGTATTGCGGGACTACAAGGGTATCCAGAGCGACAATGCACAGAGATTCGAGAACTAATTCGAGATGCAGGGCGTTGCAATGATCTATGGCACTGGCGATGCACTAAAAAAAAAAAAAAAAAAAAAGGAAAGAAAGAAACATGCACTCTGTTCCCACATCTGTAAGAATTATCTGCACAGCCCAATGCAACGTGTTGTTTGGCCCGCCTAGATCTTTGTTATCATTATTTTTGTTATTCATCGCTTTGACAAGGTCCCGACCCTTGTTGTCGTTATGAAGTGGCTTCGGTCAAGAGACTTTACTGTGATCAGTTAATGTCCGTCACGCATCGTCTACAGAACTACATCATTCAAGGTATAGCCGTGTACATTCATTATTTTACAAGAAACCAGCAGCAAAGGCAAACCCATGTTCGAGTGCTCACTTTTCGAAAGGGAGGTAAGGGACGAACGCCCTAACCTGACCGTTTGATAGAACGTGCCTCATGAGCAATTATTTCAACACATCGGGGCCAATTCAGAAGCTTATCATATAAACAAAGATATCAGCCTCGCAAGTGACCCATTAATGAACGGCATCATAAACATAAAGAATACAGCTTCTACGTCGATACAGTGAACGCTTTATATTTGGAACCCGTTTTTCCTCTCACACGCCTGTCTAACGCCTTTGGCGTTTTGACGTTCCGCTTCTAACATGTGAGGGGTGGACGGGTTACTTGTAATTATTTACTATTGAGCTAGAAATGAACAAATTATGTATATCTGTCTAAACCACGACAGATCAAAGGGCGATGATTGTGGCCACGTAAAATCAATTTACGCCCAGCCCCTTAATAAAATGAGCCAGCGCATGACAAAACCTACAATATGACATGTGCGCTGAACGAAGACTCAGATCAGCCTGCGCATCCACGCAGTCTGATCAGAGTCATTGTTATGCGCTCCAAGGATAGCTAATGGTCCTATGCTCATTCATTCAGCAAGAAAAATCTCTGGTTAGGCTTTATGAATACGCACTCAACAGGCTGATCTGAGTCTTCGATGGGCGCACATATCTTATTGTAGGTTTTTTCGTGCGCTGGCTCAAATGTTTCACTGATCGTTCCTTGGCGGTTCTTCTGTTGTTGTTTATTATTGTTATTATTCGTCTTGGTGTGTGTGTATTGCTGATTTGAGCCAGCGGAAGACAAAACCTACAATAAGACAAGTGCGCCCAGCGAAGACTCAGATCAGCCAGCGCAACCATATAGTCTAACCAGAGACTTCTCTTGCTGCATGAAGGAGCATTGGGCCCTTAGCTAGCCTTAGAGCGCACAACGGATGCGCAGGTTGATCTGAGTCTTCGTTGGGCGCACATGTCTTATTGTAGGTTTTGTCGTGCGCTGGCTCATTTTGGATAGCCCGTTTGCTTATTTCGAAACTGTTCTTGACACACCGTGTGTCCATAATTGTTTTATTGCCCCCTGTGATATTCTGTCTGTAGCAGATCAAAGGCGGCCCTTAATAGGGTGATTAGTAGCTCTTGTTGAATCCCTTGCATGAGGCGCTTAAGGGGAAAATAAATAATGTAGACTCTTAGTCCACCCATAGTAAACTATTGATTTTTCCCAAAGTGACCCCTTACCGGTTGAAGAGAGAGGAGATCTCTTCAGTCAGCACTGAGGGCTACATAATATTATGTAATGAAATGATATTCCTCAATAATCAAGAATAAATGCCTTTAACATGATGCAATGACAGTCTTTGCTATTGTTGCCGCACCGAGGCGACTCTAACAAATGTCTGTAACATTTACAAGTTTCTAATAGTCATGAAGGGGAAAAAGACCCTTTGTTTCCTATTATAATCCTAACTGGGATTCTTTATTACGGAAAATTCTTTATAACGAGAACAAAATATTGTCGTTATTACGATGTCCCTTTGCACCTAAGTACCTGTCTAACATAATTAAAATGTCTTTACCAAATAAAACAATTACATTTAAGAACACTTAAAAAGTGTATTCCGGTAAAATAAATTAGATACTTTTTAAAATAATAATAATATAAAAAAAAACAATCAGTTGTGGATGCGCCGTTAATCATGTTAATACGTGGCAAATGACAATCACATAATGAGAGCCCGATAATGGTCTGGTCGCATCTGATGAGGCGTAGTGAAAGGAAAACAATTGAATGTCCATTTCAATATTCGCATGTAACAATTCAAATTCAATTCCAATTTTATTCAGACTGCCAACTACATTTAACAGAGTACTACTTACAAAAGCGTTCGATATTGTTTTCAAGTTGAGCCAGCGCACGACAAAACCTACAATAAGACATGTGCGCCCACCGAAGACTCAGATTAGCCAGCGCATCCATATAGTCTAACCAGAGACTTCTCTTGCTGCATGACAGGGCATTGGGCCCTTAGCTATTCATAGAGCGCACAACGAAGACTCTGATCAGACTGCGCGTATGCGCAGGCTGATCTGAGTCTTCATTGGGCGAACAGGTCTTATGGTAGGTTTTGTCATGCGCTGGCTCAGTTTACTTTGTAAAAGTCGTCATTTAGCTGCTGTCAATGGTAGTGAAGTAACGCATATTAGGCGTATCAAGCAAAAACGCGTCTTCGAGCGTACGCATGGAAAAAATAACCATCAGCGTATACCACCTTTTTCTCTCTGAAAAGTTTAGTGAAGGGCTATCCGAATAGCACAAAGTGTTAGTCTGATGTCAATCATCGCTGGATGCACATGTAATAAAACACTTTCTCTCGATGCTCATATACCTGTCGGCTTATTTTTAAAAGGGCCCTGTTTTGTTGGTACATTAGTTGAACAAAGAGTGCTACAAGCAGCCGTGATGCTAGGATTCGTTAACCCATATATGACAATGGAATCTTGGACTGAATAAGTTTGGAGTGGTCTATTTCAAATTATCATGATTATATATGTGTCGGGTTTGTTTTGTTTGTGGTGCGTTTTACAAAGTTGTACATTCTTTAAGCAAACAGTGTAGACTCAGATCAGACACTGCGTTCTGTGGCGTCTGACCTGGGTCTACACTGTTTGTCAGTATCCTAAAACGGTCCGATAGGCGTTTATGGATTAAATAGACACTGAACATACCAACCAAAAAAATCTGAAAACAGATTCTCAAAGAATTCGATTAATAAAAAATTACGTATATCGTACACAGATGGCCCATCTACAATCTATCATGCTTTTGCTCTATATAATTGAGTGGATGCACGGAATTAATTGTGAAAGCGCCCATGATATAATAGATTTAAGACAACACTTGTTTGAAGATTCTAACTATCACAAAAGGATAAGACCTGTATATAACCAGTCGGAACCGATAGAGGTGAGCTTCTATCTAACAGTCACATAGAGAATCTCACTTGGATGGTCATTTAATATGAAATTTTTAAAACGAGCTTAAGGCGAGTTTCATAAATGTCATATGCAATGACAAAGAGTATGGAACGCCATAGCTGTCTGATGCTTAGAAACAAATACATGATATGCTCTAATCTACTTATGAAGGGCTGAAACATCGTTCTATATTCCTCACACTTTATTATATTCTGTGTGATATTCATTATGTTATGTGTCAAGTACATTATGTTTTGTATGAACTTCATGATGTTGTGTATCGTCTACATTATGTATCGTATAAATCTTATTATGTTTTATGTCAGTTACATTATTTAATGTATAAACTTCATGATAAGGTGCATCAACTACATTATACATTGCATAAATCTTATTATGCTTTAAGTCAGCTTCATTATGTATTTCATAAACTTGGTTATATGATGGGTCATCTACATTGTGTGCTGTATTAACTTTATTATGTAATGTGCAACTTTATTGTGTAGTGTATAAACTTTATATGATGTGTAAACTTTATTATGTCACATGCAAACTTTATTATATGATGTTCAAACTTGATTATGTCATATGCAAACTTTATTATCTAGTTCATTATGCTACGTGGAAATATTATTATGTGGTGTAACTTTGCTATGTGATGTGAACTGTTTATTTTGTGATTTATCAAATTTATTCAATGATGATTTAACTTTATCATTTGATGTATAACTATATTATGTGATGTATTTGATTTATGATGTGATATATAAATTTTGTGATGTGATGTATAAACTTTATGATGTACTGTATGAACTTTATATAATTACAATTCATTATGTATCAACTTTATATGCGGAAACTTCTTTATTTGGTGTGGTTATTTTAGACTGAGTGAAAACAAATTAACACCTATGAAATTCTATTTGCCGGAACTCAGTACTAGTCGTTTCGCTCCTGTGTTTCGATTTATGCACCGATCAGTGTTTCCCCCCAAAAGGGCGGGGTGGTGGACATACCCTGGGGATCAGACATCAATATGATCTGCAACACTTGGGAATTAGACAGCACATTTTGACACAGGGGCGGGAATTAGATATCTAAAACCTAGCCTTGGGCATTTTTGACACAAAATTATGGCTCTTGGTGGGAAATTAGACTCCCAATTTAAAAAAAATGTCTAATTCCCATAGGTCTGCCCGCCACTCCCCCTCTCGGGGAAATCATAGATTGGTGCATTATTCAGCAGCACTGATTTCCACATCGAGGAGTGTTTTCTCCAACTATTTAAATTATTTATAGACTCTGATAAAACATGTACTGGCTGAAGAGTGCCTTGCAGCGTGATAGCTCATTGTAGAGATAGACAGGCGTCAAGCAAAGCATTTCTGCTGAGAAAGTTTCTCGACTCCCTGCATATGCAGGAAGTTATTTTTTATTTTATATATTTGATAGATAGAAATAAATTTGCCAGAAATTAACCATCACGTCTAGCAACGGAGATGTAAGTAAAACATGTGGAATATGACTGAGTGCAGACGTGTGCAACTTCCTTCCTTCATCCCTTCCTTCCTTTGCAACACTTTATCTATCCATCGCTCCACCCTGTCCGTCCTTCAATACCTTCTTCCCATAGACAAGAGGGCCATAATGGCCCTGGATCGCTCACCTGATCCTTATTGTACAGATTAAGTGGTAGGTAATATAAAGTGGAGTGGATGGTTTGAGCCATTTTGGTTGAGAGCGGTTGGTTGGTTGGTTGATTTGTGGTTTAACGTCCCAGTCAACACTGTAAAGGTCATTTGGGAGACGTTGCTTCCAATTTTGTGGGACTTTTACCCGACATTGAGATGAAATGACATCTCAAGACCTGCCGCCCAATGTAACCAATAGGGTTTACAAGCATGAACGGGCCGCCTCGCACCGCAGTTCCTGGACAGGCTTAGATCCTCTAAGCGGTTTACCAATACTAGTGTGCGGGCCGGATTCAGCTCTGCGAGAAAGCATCATGCAGCCCATATATTTCTTCAAGCCCCTATGGGTGGTTGAGAGTGACCAAGGAACATTGTGAATTTTTTTTCAAAATCAGTCTACCTATTTAGTAGTAGAAGTTATTCTAAAACTTGTTTATTGTTTAGTTTTGGTGGCTATTATGTTCAGTGGATCGAAAATATTTTGAGCAATCTTGTCAGAGGGTCACCCATGGAACATTTCTTCCAAATTGATTTCTTTCTGAGAACGAAGTCTTTTGAAAGTTTCCTTCTACAGAACTGACTTGTATATTACTATCTGGGCATGGAGATGAATTTGCTCAGTCTAACAATGCCTAGCAGCAGGTAGGGTGAACGCACCAAAACGCCTTATAATTTTAGCAGGCAAATCAGCCATTCGTGGCTCCCACGATCCGTTCCTCGGTCCCAGGTCAGAGAGGCCCCCAATCTTCTCAAAATCCCCAAACAACCCCCACCAAGTTTCGAGTAGGTTCCTCCGCCATAAGCCCCCCCCCCCCCTTCGAGAAGGCCCACCATTCTCACGGCCTGGGGTGGATGTGATGGCGCCCCTTGGCAGGCCAGGACGAAACCGCTCGAAGCACTGCCGTGAAGAGCCCCTCGGCGGACTGTGCCCGCCAAGTAGGGGTTCTGAAACGGCTGCGGCGATCGGTTTGCCCGGGTCGCCAGCCCGGCAATAGTGGTGGTGGAGCCGGATCGGGGCGCATCATGGTCGAGCGCCTAATTGAACATTGGCGTGATCATGACATACCAGAACGCCATCAAAGGTCAGCGTAATTGTTAATGGCTCCTCATCGGCTCCTTAGAGCATTGCGGTAGAAGCTGTCTCTGGGAGTATTGCATGTTGTATGTCCGGGCCTCGAGAGCGGGTTGTCATAGCGGGTGCGGTGCTGGGAGTGAGCGAAGTGATCAGGCTCAGCGAGGTAGGCCCATGCTCCATGCGCATGTAGAACTGCTCAACCCTCTCACGCCATTTGGCTGGGGCAACCGAGGGGAGGTACTCTCTCCCGAGGAAACAGGCCCAGCACCCGTCCGCCCCACATTTGCACATAAATGCAATCAGGGGCAACCCGAACCGCCTCATCTGATGCGAACTGTGAAAGCATCGAGAGGAGATTAATGTGAGCGTAGGCCAGCATACCTGCCTTCAGGTGGGTGTACTGGGATTGGGACCCGTCATAGTAAGTAAGGATGTGGCCCAGAGGGCACCTTTGCGGGGCGCCGACCAAAACACCACTTTGGTGGGTGTCGTGCACGAGGAAGTCAAGTTCCCCCTGGTCTGTCACCAGCCTTCTAGTTAGCCTTTTTCCGTCAGCCTTTCTGCCCTGGGTGAATTTGCCAATGACGACGAAGGCCTGGTCTCTGGTGTCTGGCAGCCAGACCTCATTCTGATTCTCAAAAGAGATGATCGCCTCTCTGAAGGCGGTTCTTCTGTCGCGGTTTATTTTTGTTATGGTTTGTCTGTGGTGTTTGTATCGCTTATATTTGTTTGTTTTGGATAGCCAATTGGCTTTTTTTTGTGGGAAAGTAATTGTCCTTTTGGCTTTCCGCTATTGATGTTTCAATTAGGGTCTGTTGTTTCATGTTTGTGTTTCTTTCCCGTTGGTGTCTCTGATGGGAGCTGTGGGTTAATTATATCGATTCCTGATCATTGCCTTCACTTCTATTCTGAGAGACTTCAGCAGGCCAGACTCTACAAGGCAGGCCAAGAGTGGCGTTGGGACCAAACCACCGCTTGAGGCATTTGCGAAATGCTTTCCGAACCAGGCAGGGATGACAGGGTGACAGCCGGCCGCGAACTGCCAACCCTGGACCTCGGCAAAGCCCGTGCCAATGTCTTTGGGGAGAGCGCCTTTGATGGCTACGCGGGTCATGCGGTGGGTTGGATGTCCGAAGCGCTCAAAATATGGCCTGGCTTCACCCATGCCCTGGACAGGCCTTCATGTCGATGCTGACGACGTCCCTCGTGTCGTAGTCCATCGAGTTCCACAGCCCGCCGACACTATTACCATCGAACTGGAAGTTGTCGCTGTTGTAAATGTCATCGCCGACTATGTCCCTCAGAACGATCGCCCCTTGAGGATCTTTTCCAGCTTTGCCACGTCCTCCATCGTCGCACCAGTCTTCCGAACCCTCTCTTCCCAATCCCGAATTTTCTGTAGCCTAGTAGGCGTCAGACCTTGTCCTCTCATGGTTCCTTTGAAATGCTCAACAACCGTCTGAGTCATATAGTTGAGGTCGCCATCTCTTAACGGAGCTAGGTTAGCAGGGCCTGGGTCTCAGATTGGGTAGAGGCCGTATGTAACAGCCGTCTCCGGGTAGGTGTTCTGACAGAACACACGGTCGATGCCGGTGAGCCGAGTGATCTCAACGATGGCTTGTCCCTTCTTTCTCTCCCCACGGAATGGATAAAATTTGTCCCCGACGACTCAACGACCCTCGGCACGTTCCCGCAAGAACTTGGGTTCAAGGAGGAAAGCGTCCTCTTGAAGGCTGGCGAGAAGCCGCGCCGCTCTTTCGTCTGTGAGGGTGCTCTTCACGGCAACGCTTCGAGCGGTTTCGTTCTGGCCTGCCAAGGGGCGCCGCCACAGTACCCCGCTCTCAGGCCGGCGAAGGTTGTGGGCCTTCCCAAGGGGGGGGGGGGTTGTGTGACAAAGAACCTACTCGAAACTTGGTGGTGGGGTTCGTTTGTGGATTTTGCGATGATAGGGGCCCTCTCTGACCTGGGGCTGAGGAACGGATCGTGGGAGCCTCGAATGGCTGGTTTGTCTGCTAAAAGATAAGGCGTTTTGGTACATTCACCCTCCCTGCTGCTTGCCTCGTTGTGACAAGGGTGGGAGGGTTGGGGTGGAAGGTGGGGGAGGGGTGCGGGGACGGCAAGAATTGGCATAAGATGCTAGACATATGAGTCAGTGATTCCCTTTGACTATACAGAGCTGACTTGTATGTCACTGTCTGGACACATTGTGGACATTGAGTTTTAGGTCCTAGTGCAACAGAAGGAGATGAAGCGGCTCAGTCTTACTAAAAATGTCACATGGTGACAAAGGGAGATATAGGAATGGTTATGTGTCAGTGAATTTTCAAATGTTTTCCGTATATCAGTCGAAGTAACACCAGTGGGCCTCGGAGCGGGGCACGTTTTGACCCAAGGGCTATGATTTTAACATTCTTGATAGAGGTCTGCTGGATGTATCTTCACACCAAATATCAAAGACCTTGGCCTTGCGGTTTCAGAAGATTTCTTAAGATTTTCCCTATATAAGTCAATGTAAAACCAAAGGGCCCCGGGGCGGGGTCATTTTTGGCGCATGGGCTTAAATTTGAACAATCTTAGTAGTGGTCCACTAGACGAAGCTACAAACCAAATAGGGAACGGGAGGTCTGGGGTTCGATCCCGGGCCGCGACATACCAAAGTCGTTAAAAATGGTACTAGCTGCTCCTCGCTTGGCACTCAGATTTACGGGGAAGAGCTAGGACTGGTCGATCCAGTGTCAGGATAATGTGACTGGGTGTGGTATCATGTAATGTGTCTGGGACATGATACTTCAGTGAGGCAGCACTATAAACGTGAGCATTGAGCTCCCTGTCGCAACCAGACACCGTCGTGATATGACTGAAAAATTGTTGAAAGCGACGTTAAACCCGAATTCACACACACACAAACCAAATATCAAAGACCTGGGCCTTGCGGTTTCTGAGGGTAAGATTTTTTTTTTTAAGATTTTTCCAATCGGGGACATTTTTGGTCCCGGGGCTCTAATCTGAACAATCTTGACAGAGGTCCACTAGATACAGCTTCAAACCAAATATCAAACACCTGAGCCTTCTGATTTCAGACAAGTAGATTTTTAAAAGGTTTTCCCCAATATAAGTCTATGTGAAACCAAAGGGCCCAGGGGCGGGGACATTTTTGGCCCCAGGGCTATAATTTAAACAATCTTGAAAGAGGTTAACTAGATGGGGCTAAAAGTTTCAGAGGAGAAATTTTTAAGATTTTTCCTATTTAACACCTGGGCCTTCTGGTTTCCGACAAGTAGATTTTTAAAGTTTTTCCCCAATTTAAGTCTATGTGAAATCAAAGGGCCCCGGGGCGGGGGCATTTTTGGCGCTAGGGCTATAATTTGAACAATTTTAGTAGTGGTCCACTAGACGAAGCTACACACCAAATATCAAAGACCTGGGCCTTGCGGTTTCTGAGGAGAAGATTTTATTTAGATTTTTTCAATTTAATTCAATGTAAAACCAAAGGGCCCCAGGGCGGGGGCATTTATGGTCCCTGGACTATAATTTGAAAATCTTGACAGAGGTCTACTAGATGCAGCTTCATACCAAATATCAAACACCTGAGCCTTCTTGTTTCAGACAAGTAGATTTTAAAGGTTTTCCCCCAATATAAGTCTATGTGAAACCAAAGGGCCCCGGGGCGGGGGCATTTTCGGCCCCAGAGCTTTAATTTAAACAATCTTGATAGAGGTTCACTGGATTGGCCTAGCAGTTTCAGTGAAGGAGAAATTTGTAAGATTTTTCCTATTAAACACCTGAGTCTTCTGGTTTCAGACAAGTTTATTTTAAAGTTTTTCCCCAATTTAAGTCTATGTGAAACCAAAGGGCCCCGGGTGGGGGCATTTCTGGCGCACGGGCTATAATTTGAACAATCTCGGTAGAGGTCCACTAGATGAAGCTACACACCAAATATTAATGACACCTTGTGGTTTCAGAGAAGAAGATTTTTAAAGATTTTTCCTATATAAGTCAATGTAAAACTGATGGGCCCGGGGTGCATTTTTGGCAAAAAGTTATAATTTGAACAATCTTTGATTGAAGGCCACAAGAAGAAGCTTCGTGCCAAATATCAAACACCTGAGACTTCTGGTTTCAGACAAGAAGATGTAATGGTTTTCCCTACGTAAGTCAATGTAAACCAAAAGGGCCCCGGGGCGGGGCGTTTTTGATGCAAAGGCTATAATTTGAACAATGTAGGTAGAGGTCCACTAGATGAAGCTACACACCAAATATCAATGACATGGGCCTTGCGGTTTCAGGCAAGAATATTTTTAAATAGTTTTCCTGTATAAGTCAATGTAAAACCGGTGGGCCCCGGGGCGGGGGCGTTTTTGGCCCCAGGGCTATAATTTGAACAATCTTGATAGAGGGCCACGACGAAGCTTCATACCAAATATCAAACACCCGAACCTTCTGGTTTCAGACAAGAAGAGTTTTAAAGGTTTTCCCTAGATAAGCCAATGTAAAACCAAAGGACACGGGGCGGGGGCTTTTGTGCCCCCAAGGTTATAATTTGAACAATCTTGATATAGGTCAACACGACGAAGCTTCGTACCAAATATCAAACACCTGAGCCTTCTGGTTTCAGACAAAAAGATTTTTACTGGTTATCCTTGCGTAAGTCTATGTAAAACCAAAGGCCCCCAGAGCTATAATTTGAACAATCTCGGTAGACGTCCACGAGATGAAGCTACACACCAAATATCGAAGTCCTGGGCCTTGCGGTTTAAGAAAAGAAGATTTTTTTATGTTTTCATTAAAAAAATTTTAGCTCCTGTGACCTTGACGTGCAATGGACAGGAACCATTTGAACAGCCTTGAAAGGGGACCACCTAAGGATCATTTGTGAAGTTTGGTAAAAATCTGATTAGTGGTTTAGGAGATGTCGTTTGAAAAAAAATATCTGCGGACGCATGGACGACGGACAAAAAGTGATCACAAAAGCTCACCTTGTCACTAAGTGACAGGTGAGCTAAAGATAAAGAAAAATAAAATCGGGGGCGCAGGGGGCGAAACAATCCATCTACAAAGAGGGGAAACGACCCGGTTCTGAGTTCCGGCAAATAGAATTTTATAGGTTTTACATTTTTTTTCACTCGCTCGATTTTAACCACATCATATAAAGAAGTTTCCGCATATAAAGGAGTTAATACATAATGAATTGTAATCATATAAAGTTCATACAGTACATCATAAAGTTTATACATCACATCACAAAGTTTATATATCACATCATAAATCAAATACATTAAATAATATAGTTATACATCAAATGATAAAGTTAAGACATCATTGAATAAATTTGATAAATCACATAATAAACAGTTCACATCACATAACAAAGTTACACCACATAATAATATTTCCACGTAGCATAATGAACTTTTTACAACAGATAATAAAGTTTGCATATGACATAATCAAGTTTGAACATCATATAATAAAGTTTGCATGTGACATAATAACGTTTACAAATCATATAAAGTTTATACACTACACAATAAAGTTGCACATTACATAATAAAGTTTATACAGCACACAATGTAGATGACCCATCATATAACCAAGTTTATGAAATACATAATGAAGTTGACTTAAAGCATAATAAGATTTATGCAATACATAATGTAGTTGATGCACCTTATCAAGAAGTTTATACAATAAATAATGCAATTGACATAAAACATAATGAGATTTATACGATATATAAAGTAGTCGATACATAGCATCATGAAGTTCATACAAAACATAATGTACTTGAAACATAATTAATATCACACAGAATATAATAAAGTGTGAGCAATACAGAACAATGTTTCAGCAATTACATAAGAAGATTAGAGCATATCATAATTTCTTCTTAGCATCAGACATCTATGGCGTTCCATAAAGAGTGTGGGTCTCTTTATATCATATCTTCATTATTGACCCGCATTTTTGCGGGTGCCCTATAGTAATCACCCTGTCCGTCCGTCCGTCTGTCCGTCCGTCCGGCTACATTGTTCATGTTTTTATTATTATTATTTTTTTTTCTTAATAACTTACATAACTAGAGTTACATAACTTGCTTTGAAATAGTGTATTGTTGTTGTGACCTTGTTTAAAGTTTGAAGTTGATGCGTTTGACGGTTTGTCAAACGCATCAACTTCAAACTTTAAACAAGGTCACAACAACAATACACTATTTCAAAGCAAGTTATGTAACTCTAGCTACCTTTTGCCAGAGTTATCGCCCTTTGTAAAAAAATCAAAATTTCAGCATTTTTCATCTTTTTCCGTCATAATTTCAAAACCCTTATAGCTTGACGCTTATGACCCACAAAGAGGGTTGACGCATCGTAAAACACAAAATCATCATCAAAATCCTTATAGCTATTCATGTAGTTAATAACAGTAACAATACACACAGGTGGAGCAAAGGTCAATAACTCTAACTTTAATAAATTTTGACTTATACCCCTTTATCCATCAGTCTATCCACATTTTTCATGTTTTTTTTCTAAATAACCGTGAAACGCATCATTTTCAAAGTCACAACAGCAATACATAGTTTTATGTGAAGCAACTTCAAAGTCACAACAGCAATACATAGTTTTATGTGAAGCAACTTCAAAGTCACAACAGCAATACATAGTTTTATGTGAAGCAACTTCAAAGTCACAACAGCAATACATAGTTTTATGTGAAGTTATGTTACTCTAGCTACAAAATTGTTAGAGCTACGGCCCTTTGTAAAATTCAAAATTTCAGCATATTTCATCGTTACCTCCTCAAAATTTCAAAAGCGTTATGGATATTTTAAAGACACTTGCTGTATTCATTGACAGTGAAAATGCACATATGTGTAGCAAGGGACAACAACTCTAACTTTAATAAATTTTGTCCCTTTATCGACTAAAAAACTTATACATCGGCCATGTTCTGAAACTATGCAATCAATTTTTAAAACAACTAGCAAGAAAGAGTCAGAGTACCGACTGAGACTACTGTCCCCCCCCCCCCCCCCCCCACACACACACACTCACTCACACATACACACTTCCCCACCCCATCAAACATGCTATCGCGATTCTAGTTTTACTCAGTCATGTTTTCCTCTTTGAATTTAATTAATAAATTCTTCCGAAAAATGGAAGGTATGCTTCCTGATGTTACAAATGATTGAAACTAAGAAATGTAACGCTACTGGAAAAAATAACGGCGTTAAATTATAGATAACGAATCTCCCACGAGTTGTTTTTTTAGTCTGACTTTCATGACGGCAGAGTTCTTTATATTTCTCAGTGAAATATTACACACATCCGTCCGACATAGTCCATTTTTCACATTATCAAAATGGCTACTTTTCTGATGAAAGTCCGTATTTTTTTCTTAATTATACTGCAAACATAGGTTGTGGGTGCTAGTTAGAACCGCCCCATTGAGGGAAACGCCACAACCTATGGCTTGAATGGGGCGGTTCTAACGAACACCCACAACCTATGTATTGGAGCAGAAATAAGAAAAATAAAGTATACCCGTATAAACCCCATTTTATCTATTAAGTGTGGGGTTTAGGGGGTGTTCATTTCACGGACTTGTTCATGTGATGAATACCTACCTCTTTCCGAGAGATATGAGTATCGCAGATGCACATGCAATTGGCTATAGCCGACATTTCATCAACTGCTTAGTTCGAGTCGGTAATTAATATAACGGTGGAAATATGTCTTTGTTTATATTTTGGAACTGGCTGCTGACAACCGGTTGTCACCAGCTTGTGAGGCTGCTGACAACCGGTTGTCACCAGCCTGTGGGGCTGCTGACAACCAGCTGATATAAAACTTGTTTACAATGATAAGGTTTTATTTGATATGATTTGAAAATAGAGTTATAATTTGCTATCCTATCACAAACTGGGGCTGATACTAGCTGATTTAGAACAGGTTTAAACCCTGAGATGTGGAAAAAATACTTCATGTTCTGAAGGATATGGTCTTCAGTTTGCAACAGTTTACTGTGGTTTTTGTTTGTCTGACAATTATTTCTGAATGGTCTCTTGTGTCAAACAAAGTTTTGGATGGAAAAGTACATACATATTTGCCAGTAACCATAAAAACCAACAGTTAATCAAACTATACCAGTATGTGTAGCTATCAGTTTGTTTCGAAGTTCGAGTCTGCAAAATATCTAACAAATGAAAGCACTACTGTTGGCCAGTGGTGGATTGTTTATATCTGAGTGTAGGCTGAAAAAATGGTTCTGAACTTTGACTTAAGACTGTTTCATTATATTATCTGCAATACTGATTAATGGGCTCAGTCAAATATTTGACCACCCTGTTACTCGAAAAGAAATCTCAGGACCCGGGGGAATGCCCCCTTAGAAACCATTCAGACCCCCATTACAAACCATATATGATATTGTTTCTTTAATACATGTATGCTCTTTAATCAATAGGTCTCTCATCGCTGTGGTTCGAGCCTGGGTACAGGTCATATGTCAGATGCCAAGTTCTGCAACAGAAGGTCAGGTGGTTTTTCTCCAGGTACACCTGTTTTCGCCCACCTCTGATTAACGATCGGCTCTATGAGTGAAATTATCTTGAAAGGGCCATAAAATCACAATCAAAAGAAAAAATCAATTCTGTCTTACGATAAGACACAGTCACTGACACCTAAAGGGCTTCCTCAGGTGGTATGCCCCACCCACTCCAGTTTCAAAGGCATGGAAAAACTAGCCGGAAAATTTGGTCAAAAAGGGTCCACAGTAACTATTAGATGACTTAATTTTATAGTTGGGGATATGATAAAATATGGATATAAGATTTTGCAAGAGGGCTTCAAAGGGACATGCACCCCATTCCACATCCTCTTCCTTGAAAGGCTTAATGCATGTATCTCAGAAACTGTTCAGATCCCTGCCCCTAAACCATGTATATTCTTAAGATAAGACGCATTCAGTAATACTGACTGTGGGTCACCAGGGGTAGGCCCCACATCTCCAGTTCAAATAAGGCCACCAGAGTGAAACTGTAGATTTTCTTTTGCTCCAGCATTTCACTTATTTCATGCTAGTGAGTCCTTATCATTGATCTATTTCTGTAACAGTTTTGTTTATTTAAATAAAGGTTTAAAGTCCTCATCAACACTATTTAGGTCATTAAATTGGAGAAGTTTGTTCCTATTTTGTAAGACTTTTACCCCACATTGAGATGAAATGACATCTCAAGCCCAGCTGCCCAGTGAAACCAATGTAGGATTGATATGAAATATGTTCTATAAAAGGGTTATCCTTTGGAAGCAAGGAATACACAACAGAACTGGAACTGAAGGCTATAATGCATGGTCGGTCTGACATATAATATCACTTTGCCTGGTGACAGTTTTGTTTGATTTGAGGTTTAACGTCCCCGTCAACACTGTAAAGGTCATTTTGGAGACGTTGCTTCCAATTTTGTGGGACTTTTACCCGACATTGAGATGAAATGACATCTCAAGCCCTGTCGCCCAATGAAACCAATAGGGTTTATTAGCATGGACGATCCGCCTCACACCGCGACTCCTGGACAAGCTTAGATCCTCTAAGCGGTTTACCAGTACTAGTGTGCGGGCCGGATTCAGCTCTGCGTGGAAGCATCATGCAGCCCATATATTTCTTCAAGCCCCTATAGGCGGGGCCGTGCCTGGTGACAGGCTTAGACCTTCTAAGCAGTTTTCCAGTACTGTCGGTTTCAACTCTTTGTGGCTGCCCAGCCCCGATGTGCAGAGGCCAGATTATTTCTGTACTATTTTGATTTTTATGTTCTCAAATGTTGCACTGATGAGTGTGGGCTTACACCTCCTAAACTGTTCAGATCCCCACCCGCATACTTAAGATACCCATCACAACAGTTGTCATCTGTTTAACATCTGCTGGTAGCTTTAAAAGTCATTTATGTTAACATCTTTGTGAACCCAGATCTGTATGTGCAGCCTGGTCAGAATTCACACTCTCTGGCATCACCCTGGTATCCCCTTTGGTCACCTAGGGGTATGCCCCTCCCTCTTCAGCACAAATAAGGCTTACTAGCTTTGAAACCCTTCAGATCCCCAGTCCTAAACTAAACCATCTCTGTTATTGTTTCTTATAATGAGAAAATGCATTTATTTATTATGTTGACTGGAAGTGCCTCTTTATAGAAATGGAGTCCACATTGGAACTCATTTGAGCATTGGGGTCTGTCTGGGAGACTATTATTGGTAGATCAGTTTTACACATACATGTATTTATACATGTTCCTTGTTTACACCAAATCTGAGATTTTAATGTCACTACAGCTGGTGTCTGGGAATGTGTGGCGGCCGTAAAAAGTCTCCCTGCCCTACATCATAGTGTAGTTTATATTTTTTTGTCCTTTGGGAGCATTTATTCTGTTGTTGAATTTTGAAACTATATGAAGGTCACTGATGAGGCCTAATTGGCCGAAACTAGCTAGTCTGGCCCAGAAAACATGTACACTTCATATTTTCCAGTTCTGTGGTGTATTCCTTGCTTCCAAAGGATATTATAGAACATATTATTTGGTTCGAAGATATATAAGAGCATACAGTGCAAAATTTGAGTCTGTGTAATGGTGTGACCTTATAAACTAGCAGCAGGTCAAGGTCAGCACAATCTATGCAAGTATTTTGGTACATTGTAGTGATAGATTATACCAAGTATGACCATACATGTAATTCATACATTCATTCTGGAGGCAAAGTGTTTCTAATAAAAAAGACAGTTTTGGGCAGCCTGTGACCTTGAAAATAAAGTCAAGGTCAAAAGACCTAAGTAACTGTTTTTCCAGGTCTTAATCATTAAGTTAATGATGCACATACTGATGCAAGTGGATGCACATACTGGTTGATGCAAATGTGGTAAGAATCCACTAAATTGGTTCTAGAGATACACTGCATCAATTACCCAAAGCCAGCAAAAACACACCAAAAACATCATGCCCTTCCCTATATTGGGGCACATACCTCCTGGTCTCGTTCAATAAAGTTTTCCATATGTTGTATTTCTTTTCAACCCTTACACAATGGAAGTTTTAACTAAACATGCTAAAGCAGAGCAACTTTCTGCACCGGAAACAATGCCCCCCCCCCCCCCTACCATTTCCCTATTAATGGGCCTCCGTGGATTAATACATGTACATGTAGGTAAGAGCGCTGACTCTTAATCATTAGGCCTCTCACTGCTGTATTTCGGGGCCACAAGTTCTGCCACGGGAAGTCAGGTCAGAGGTGTTTTTCTCTGGGTACTCCGGTTTTCACGCACCTGATCAACGATTGGCTTGAAATAAGTTAAATAATCTTGAAAATGTTGAAAGGGCCATAAAACTAAAAAAAATAGGAAAAAAGAAAAAACGCTATTATTAATGATTCATTTGGCAAGGTATCGGTACATGTATCCCTTTAATGCATGATACATTATATTTACTTTTTTGACTCTCATACAATAGAAGTTTCAGCTAAACCAAGGGTGGGCAGTAAATAGATAAAAACTTGTGACTTTGGAATTTAGTATAGCATTTCCTGCATTCAAGGGCACATATCTCATAGTCTCACATAACAGCTTTGACAGAAGATCTTCCATTATTTAGCAGTCTCCAATCACCGACAAACCCGTCAGCCAAAAGGGGGACATTTTACAATTCTGTTCTTGACAGTTGCTTTTCACACAGATAGGAAGTGCAAATATTTAACAAAATTTACAAATTGCAAATAAAGTGATATATTCTAGCATCATTTGGCACAGGCAGCATGCAAACGATCCTAATATCTTATCAATATGTTTCTGCAGCTTAACAATTTTATGCCTCAACCTTAAATTAATATTAAAAGGTCATAAATCCCCAGTTACATTCTTCCAGGTCTTGGCTGATATAGAATTACTCCACCCACCCAGACCTTTTTAACTAAATTAAAAATATCTAATGATCATTTCTGGACTTCCCTTTTTATTCACATCTATGTGATTAAATTATGATCACATAAAGCAGATACTGCTGCTGAGTTATATTTGTTCTAACAGCATCAGTATGCAACATACAATATATAGCAATACTAAATAATAAACCACAAAGACTCCAAGAAACACACCCAAAAAGGTTTATAGGAAAGATAAAGTCATTCAGGATATCATATCAATTAAGAACAAAAGAAAAAAAAACTATTAAATTCAGGTTTATACAGCTGGTTGTAAGCAGCCTCACAGGCTAGTGACAGCCGGTTGTCAGCAGCCTCACAGGCTGCTGACAACCGGTTGTCTGTAGCCTCACAGGCTGGTGACAACCGGTTGTCAGTAGCCGTCGCCTATATTTTTTACTTTTCGATTTATGTCGAAAACTGAAGGCTGCATTTAAAACTATTTTCAAACATTTTGATACCAAACTTCTTTAGTTTTGACATAGTAGTTGGATTTGATATTGATTTGATTTAATGTTTAACGTCCCATCAACACTGTATAGGTCATTTTGGAGACGTTGCTTTCATTTTTTATGGGACTTTTACCCGGCATTGAGATGAAATGACATCTCAAGCACTGTCGCTCATTGAAACCAACAGGCATTTATAAGCATGGACGGTTCGACTCGCACCGCTTTGCCTGGACAGGCTTAGATCCTCTAAACGGTTTACCATCACTCTTGTGCGGTCGGTTTCAGCTCTATGTGTCATCATCATGCAGCCCATTCATTTCTTCAAGCCCCGATTGGCGGGGGCCGGCGATTTCATTGGAAACTGGTCTGCAAGAGATGTTGGTTACATCGGAAACTTTGAAAACAAACACACCAGATATTGAGCGTTTAAATTATATTTATTAACGTTATTTCATAAACGTCCAAAAAAAAAAAAAAAAAAAAAAAAAACACTAAATCTTGAACGTGAAACAAAACCCGCCTTACCATGAATCTATGTTTAATTCAGAAGTTCTAACTCTGAAAAATAAGCAATATCGTAGCGCTATTTTGAAACGTCAATTTTCCCCAGTTTATACCAAGTTGGCCTAAACAGCCCGTAACGAAAATAAAAGAAATAAAGGATAACAACAACAGCAAATAATAATAATAATAATATCCGAAGCCTTATTTTAAAACGTACACGAGATAAAACAAACAAAACATCAATCAATTTACATAAGTTTAACAACTTTTAGACCATTTCACATTCGTTTACTGGCCTGGAACCGAATAAACAATTGAGTACACAAAAAAGCAACACGTTTTCAGTGCATTGTCGCCATTACGAATTTTCCATTTCACAGTGTTAAAATGAATTTTAAACTAGAAAAAGTGGCCAAAGGACACGGATGCCCCCGCAAAATGCCATTCAGAAAAAAAGAATTATATGTAATTGTAACAGGTATAGCATGAAGTTATTATTAAGGTAGATATCATTTTCACTGAAACTGACCGCACACGAGTACTGGTAAACCGCTTAGAGGATCTAAGCCTATCCAGGCAAAGCAGTGCGAGTCGGCATGCTTATAAACCCTATTTGTTTCATTGGACGATAGGGTTTGAGATGTCATTTCCTCTCAATGTCGGTAAAAGTTCCACAAAATTGGAAGCAACGTCATGCACATTCGGAGGTGACTGGCACTGTGTTCAATGATCAACAAATTAACATGCGGATGAGTGTTAAATTATAATTTTATTCATCTACTTATTTTTCTGACACTGTGAATTATGAATGCAAACACGTTATCACCGAAGGTTTTCCTGCCACTTTTTTTTTTTTTGCCACAACATCATAAAAATTGGGACAATAATGCATGTGCAGGTGATGCAAACCCTCGGATGTTGGTAGGTTTATGTACGCCTGTGGAGTTTATACCTTAAGTGTCATTTTGTCTGAATTGATGTCCCAAGTTTTAGGATCGGTATCGTTATTGTGTGTGTGGAATGTGTGTTCATAATGAATGTGTTCAATTAATATGTACTTTGTTAATTAACTATTAATGTCTATTATGCTTTGTTCATTGATTTGTATATTCTGAATGCCAGAGATGGTCCATGATTGGTTTAATAAACATATTCTATTCTATTCTATTCTATTCCTATACAGTGTTTACGGGGACGTTAAACCACAAATCAAACAAAACAAACAAGGACATCATTTTCAAGAGAACACAATTAAACCTTTGAGAAACCTTTGCTTTAATCAATAAGTACCATGATAATAAAACATAAATTTGCTTTTCATTTGACAGAAACGATTGCGACAACACAAAACAAGGCTAAACAATCAGTCAACCTTTTAAATTAAATCAAAATATAAATGTTCAATATTCTTTATGTTCTAACAATTGGAAATTTCATTCACAATATAGATAACAATGGAATGTTGATGCATAATATTTACCCTTTATAAAAAGTTATAAAGTTTATTAGTTATGACCTGGACATAGATTGCTATATGGATCTAAGTCAAGGGCAGATAATTCAAAAACAAAAAAGCAAGAGTTGTCTTCCTTGTTCATGACACATCATCACAATGTCATGCATGCACCTGTAAAGTTTCATAAATATATTCCGTACGGTTTATGAGTTATGGCCCGGGCATAGTTTACTATAAGGAACTAAGTCAAGGGCAGATAGTTCAAAAACAAAAAAGCAAGAGTTGTCTTCCTTGTTCATGACACATCGTCTCAATGCCATGCATGCACCTGTAAAGTTTCATAAATATATTCCATACGGTTTAGGAGATATGTCCCGGGAACAGTTTACTTTAAGGAACTAAGTCAAAGGCAGATAATGCAAAAAAAAAAAAAAAAAAAAAAAAAAAAAAGCAAGTCTTCCTTGTTCATGACACAACATCTCAATGCCATGCATCAACCTGTAAAGATTCATAAATATATTCCATACGGTTTATGAGTCATGACCCGGACACAGTTTACTATAAGGAACTAAGTCAAGGGCAGATAATTCAAAAACAAAAAAAAAGCAAGAGTTGTCTTCCTTGTTCATGACACATCGTCTCAATGCCATGCATGGACCTGTAAAGTTTCATAAATATTCCATACGGTTTTGGGGTTATGAACCGGACACAGTTTACTATAAGGAACTAAGTCAAGGGCAGATAATTCAAAAAACAAAAATGCAATAGTTGTCTTCCTTGTTCAGGACACATCGCCTCAACACTATGCATGCACCTGTAAAGTTTCATAAATATATTCGATACGGTTTAATGAGTTATGGCCCGGACTCAGTTTACTATAAGGAACTAAGTCAAGGGCAGATAATTCAAAAACAAAAAAGCAAGAGTTGTCTTCCTTGTTCATGACACATCGTCCAAATGCAATCCGGACACAGTTTACTACAAGGAACTAAGTCAAGGGTAGATAATTCAAAAATAAAAAAGCAAGAGCTGTCTTCACATCGTCTCGATGCCATGTATGCACCTGTAAAGTTTCATAAATATATTCCATACTGTTTAGGAATTATGGCCAGCACACGAAGTGAAGACGGACGGACGGACGTACATACGGATGGACAGGGGTAATACTTAATGCCAATCCGCTATTCTTCGAATAAATAAGGCGGGGGCATAATCAGCTACTTCATCACAATTACGGCATTAAAGAATATTTCTTAAATTATTGTCGATCGTGAAGTCTTAAAACATCGATACGAGTATTAGCTGGAATACTTTGAGCTATCTGGGGCCAGTTGTTCAAAGCATCGTTAGCTTAACGAGCTCGTTAGTGGTCATATTGTTAACTGTTCTAGCAAGTAGAATATCGAAAATTTTGGTATTTTTGCTGAAAAAATGAGAGCAGCTCACATTTTTCAGCAAAAATTTCAGCATATTTGCGATATTTAATGATCAAAGTTTTAACGATACGTTAACTAACGACATCGTTAGTTTTGAACAACTGGCCCCTGGTTGACAACAATGATTTGTCTGTACGCGGCGCTGCAGTCAGCTGCGCGACGCACCTTCAGAGTCTTTTGATACAATTTTCCTTTATATTTTTTCAGGTACACTAGAGACACGGACAGCGCGAAAATATATGCTACTTACGGGAAATATGTATTCTAACACAACGCGCCTATATAGGCAATGGAAAATAACTGAGTTTTATTCTGCAACAAATCACAGCTCGGAAGAGCGTGACGAGTGGCGTCATTAAAACTTGCCAATTCATGACGTCACTAGTCGATTTCCTTGACGTTAGACGGTGTAACGTCATATTTTCGCATCGAAAACGTTAGAATAGGATATAAATGCAAGTGTTTCAGTCGTTAATTGTAGCGGGATTTCTTCTAACAATGGCGAAAAGTTGTAAGATTTTGAAGGAAACAACAGCATTATTGCCGATTTTTAGCGTGTTAGAATCGAAATAGATCAGCTCTAATCTGTGATTTGTTGAGTAATAAATCACAGTTTGTCGGTCAGTTGTAAGTAGACAAATCACAATCACGTCTACTTTACAACTGACCTCCAAACTGTGATTTATAACTCAACAAATCACAGCTAGAGCTGATCTATTTCTTAAATAACGTTGTGGCGTCAGTCATGTATTCATTAAAAAAGTTAACTTTTGGGACGTTATGCTAATTATTCTTCAGCGAACGCATTGTTTCAAGCGATGTCACATACACCGTGTTTCTCTCCAACCATTGCACTCTCCAATATTATTAGGCATTCTAATGCACCTGCGTGTGTGTGTGAATTCGGGTTTAACGTCGCTTTCAACAATTTTTCAGTCATATCACGACGGTGTCTGGTTGCGACAGGGAGCTCAATGCTCACTTTTATTGTGCTGCCTCACTGAAGTATCATGTCCCAGACACATTACATGATATCACACCCAGTCACATTATCCTGACACTGGGTCGACCAGTCCTAGCTCTACCCCGTAAATCTGAGTGCCTAGCGAGGAGCAGCTAGTACCATTTTTGTCGACTTTGGATCGAACCCGTGACCTCCCGTTCCCCGGAGCGGACACTCTACTAACTGAGCTATCGGGGCCGGTAATGCACCTGCGTATGTACCACGACTATTGATTGGCTAACGTCAAACATTTGCGACAGTATACCATGCAGTATATCATAATGTAACGTCGCTTTTCATTTTGTAGCATTTGGTTTTCCCTGCCCTTCATCATAGTGTATTGTATATCTTCTTGTCCTTTGAGGTCATTGATTCACTTGTGGAATTTAGGGTCACTGATGAGCCCTAATTGGCCGACTAGCTAATCTGGCCGAAAAAAAAAAAAAAAAAAAAAAACAACTGTACACTCCATACTTTTTAAGACTGTGGTGTATTCTTTGCTTCCAAAAGACCAGCCTTTTATAGAACGTATTTAACGTTTCTACAGCTGTGCGGCGGCCGTTAAAAGTCTCCCTGCCCTTAACATAGTGTAGTATTTATATCTTCATGTCCTTTGGGCTCAATGATTCCATTGTGGAAGCTTGAAAATATCTGAGGATCACAGATGTAGCCTAATTGGCCGAAACCAGCTAGTCTGACCGAGAAAACTGTACACTCCATACTTTTTAATTTTGTGGTGTATTCTTTGCTTCCAAAGGATAAACATTTTAAAGAACATATCAATAATGCTCACAACACTTACTGCTTGTGTGTTTTTTTTAACTCGACAACCGAATAAGTGTATTAGAATGGGGATAGCTGTAATGACAAAAGGGCTATAATGGCCCTGGATCGCTCACCTGATCCTTATTGTACTAATACAATAGTGGGTCATAAAAGGTGGAGCGAATTGTTTGAGCAATTATGTTTGACAGTGACCCAAGAAACATTTCTGTGAAAACATTTCAAACATTTAGGAGCAGGAGTCATTTTAAGGATTGTATAATGTTTAACTCTGGTGACTACCATGTTCAGTAGAGCGAAAGGATTTTGAACAATTTTGTCAGAGGGTCACCAATTCATGGAACATTCCTTCGAAATTGTCTGTTTGAGGATGAAGTCTTTCAAAAGTTCCCATTGAAAATGCACAGCTGACATGTGTGTGACTATCTAGGCACCTTGTGTGGACATGGAGGGTCAGGTCCTGGTGCTCATACTGAGATTAACCGGTTCAATCTAACTTACAATGCTTTGTTGTGACAAGTGGAGGATGGGAGTGGAGGTGGGGTGGCATCTGAAGCTAGACGTATGAGTCAGTGGTAAGCCCTTGTCACAAGAAAGATACACGCCAAATGTGAAGGATCCATCTCAAATGGTTCACAAGTTCTTAAGTAGACCAAGGTCATAGATCAATTTTTTGTATGGTGGGAAGCTTTTGTGACGAGGAACATACAAGCCAAATACGAAAAATCTATTTCAAATGGTTCAAAAATAATGAAAAAGTAGGTCACATGTCAAGGTTACTGGTCAAACTTTTGTATGGGTGGGAAGTCCTTGTCAAAAGAAATATACATGCAAAATGAAGGCTCTATCTCAAATGGTCCAAAAATTATGATAAAATAAGTCACAGGTCAAGGTCACGGGTCAAAATATTTTTGTATGAGTGGAAAGCCCTTGTCACAACGAGCCTACATGCCAGTTATGAAGGCTCTATCCCAAATGCTTCAAAAGCTATGGCAAAGTGGGTCGAAGATCAAGGTGAAGGTCACAACGTATGTTTGGGTGGAAAGCCCTTGTCACAAGGAACGTACTTGTCATATATGAAAGCTCTATGTTAAATTATTCAAAAGTTGTGATAAAGTAGATCACACTTTTTTTGTATGAATGGGAAGCCCTTGTCACAATGAACATACATGCCAAATATAAAGGCTCTATCTCAAATGGCGTAAAAGTTATGACAAAGTGGGTAAAGGTCAAGGTCAAAGGTTAAACTTCTTTGTATGTATAAGTGGGAGGCCTTTGCCACAAGGAACAAGTGGGAGGCCCTTACCACAAGGAAAATACGTGCAAATATGAAGGCTCTATCTAATATAGTTCAAAAGGTATGAAATAATAGGTCAAAGGGCAACGTCGGGTCAAAATTCTTGTATAGGTGGGAAGCCCTTGTCCAAAGGAACATACATGCCAAATATGAAGGCTCTATCTCAAACGGTTAAATGTATGATAAAGTAGGTCACAATTCAAGATCAAGCTGACAGATCAAAATTTTTGTTTGAGTGGAAAGCCCTTGTCACAAGAAACCTACCTGCCAAATATGAAGGTTCTATCTTAAATGGTTTAATTGTTGTTTTTTTTTATTTGATGTTTAACGTCCCCGTCAACACTGTATAGGTCATTTTGGAGACATTGCTTCCAATTGTGTGGGACTTTTACCTGACATTTAGATGAAATGACTTCTCAAGCCCTGTTGCCCAATGAAACCAATATGGTTTATAAGCATGGACGGACCGGCTCGCACCGCTTTGCCTGGGTAGACTTAGATCCTCTAAGCGGTTTACCAGTACTCGTGTGAGATCGGTTTCAGCTCTGCGTGGAAGCATCGTGCAGCCCATCTATTTCTTCAAGCCCCGATGGGCGGGGCCGCTTAAATGGTTTAAAAGCCATAACCAAGACGGCCAAAGATCCAGGTCATAGGCCAATATTTTTGCATGGGTGGGAAGCCCTTGTCACAAGGAACAAACATGCCAAATATGAAGGCTCCATCTAGAATGGTTCAAAAGTTATGACAAAGAAGGTCAAAGGTCAAGATCATAGGTCAATGTTTTTATGTACGTGGGAAGCCCTTGTCACAAGGAACATACATGCCAAATATGAAGGCTCCATTTAGAATGGTTCAAAAGTTATGACAAAGAAGGTCAAAGGTCAAGGTCACAAGTCAATTTATATTTTAATGGGTCCGATGCCCTTGTCACAAGGAACATAAAGCCCATATATGAAGGCTCTATCTCAAATTGTTCAAAAGTTATGATAAAGTAAGTCACATGTCAAGGTCACAGGTATTATTTTCGTATGAATGGAAATCTCTTGTCTATGATTTGACCTGCTGACCTACTTTTTGACCCGACATGACCCATATTCGAATTTAAGTGAGATATTGTCATGATCATCATTCTGACTAAGATTGTTGATGATTGGCCCAAACCAAAACTGTGGCCTCCAGATTGTTCAAAAGAAAAGTTTCCGCATGGACGACTGACGACGGCCGACGGACGGCGCCGCCGGACATTTCACATTCACAATAACTCGCCATGTCCTTCGGCCAGGTAAGCTCAATATTTTCATATGGGGAAGTAAATCGTCGGTTTAACGGTCGCAAATCCCGTTTTATGGTTCCGTGGACGAGTCACCGAAAAACGAAAATTCCGTCAGTAACTCCCTAAATTACAAATATCCCAACTGGCGACGACATGACACCAACACCACTGTGCCGCTGTTACTACGAAATTGTGTGTTATTGATGGCTTGGTTTAGTTT
Organism: Lucinisca nassula; assembly: GCA_963580285.1. Lineage (NCBI taxonomy): Eukaryota > Metazoa > Mollusca > Bivalvia > Lucinida > Lucinidae > Lucinisca > Lucinisca nassula. The sequence continues at coordinate 141,762,971 of OY757014.1, forward strand.
AAGCCCACAAACAATCTTTTTTGGTAAATAATGAAAGAAACACAAACATGAAATAACTAGACCATAATGGAAACATGAATAGCGGAAAGCCAAAAAGGACAGTTACTTTCCACATAATGGCCAATTGGCTATCCAAAACAAAAAGCAAAAGCGTTACACACACTCAAAGACAAACCATAACACAAATAAACCACGATAGAAGAACAGGCACCAACCAACATTACATAAAATTAAACTCTGATTCTCGGTAAGTTTTCACTCTGGAACCGTCATAGAATCTGAGGCCTGAGCCACCGTAATTTTCCATTGCGTTACGAAAAAAGTTTACATGAACTCCTTAGGGGTCTCCTTATTTTGCTTGTGAGTCGATTATGACGTAACACACGCCATAAAATGGGGTTTAACCGTGATCGAATAGTTTTACATTATCTTAAAGTTAGTACTTCCCAAATAAAACTAACTATGAACAGTTTTTCAGTTTTTATTTATTGTTTTATAACCAATTAAAAATGGTCTTTTTGGAATAAATGTTACATGTTATATATTGAAAGCATTGGTCAAATAAAAGCTTGTCTAAAATCGAAAGCTTTGAGACAGGCTGAGTTCAGGCTAGACCTAGACCGCTGTATGCCAACTGAACAGTAGCAAGTATCTGACTGCTACATGCTTAAAACCTGAGAGATGGCATGATCAAACTGGACGTTTCATATGTTTCAGAGCATGCCACAGGCATTTGTTCTTGCGTAAACACAGTTTCTGTTTATACCAAATGTCTATCATTAACTTAAATGTTAAAAGTATCTCAACATCTGTTGAACAACAGTACCCGCACATGCAGGATACTATGTTCCTAAAGAATGACCAAACTGCCCACATGATTGGCATAAACGGAAATATGCACCCATATGATGGACGTTTTGTAGATACATTTTAAATTTTATGTAAACTTCCTCTAACTTTTCCGCCAAATCTAGTTTAAATACAGCACATGTTGTTTCTACGTGATGAATAATGAAATGTCAATGATTTGAACAGATTCCAAAGTAAATATCTCTATGCATAATGTGGTTTTCAGTGCACTGTGCAATTCTACAGATAGTGGATAGTAATATATTGAAAGGTGAACACGTTTCAAAATCTTATAATGCTTCATAGCCCAATTAGCATAATCCTAAATACAATTATTACAAATTCAACAGCATATTGGTCATATGAAGTTCTTACTACTCGTCAAAGTTTTTTCAACTATTCATGTAACATGCCTGTTTAATAAAAAGTGCATCGTTTTACAATCTGCCAACACTATTTGGATCATTAAGATCACATGCCTATGTAACTATGTTACAAGATTTTAAAACATTAATTTCTTTAAAAAGCTGCTGCTCTGTCACTGGACGGGCCTATCGGAGTCTAACTGTTGGATTTCGTTTGCTCTAGCATTTCCGTTAGTTCATGTTGTCGTTTAATCTCTGTAGTCGTTGGATTTTGATTTTTATGTCCTCGGAGATGTGGTTTAGAAAGACTTCATACTGACCGAACAAAGTATTTGCGCTAGGCCGCGACAGAACAAAGGGCGAGGATTGTGGCCACGTAAAATCGTTTTAAGTCCCACAGTGAGACCCTTTTTACTGACCGTTCCAATGCGGTTCTTCTGACGCGGTTTAGTTTTGTTATAGTTTGTTTTTATGCCCTCGGAGTCAAAGATTCGGGGGCATATAGTTTTTTGGCTATCTACCTGTCCGTCTGTTTGGCTGTTTTTTAATCATTACGAAAACAAGACCGTAAAACAAAAACAATCTAAACCCCACTTTATATAGAGAAAAATTGGGTTAACGGGGGTATACACTTTCTGCCTTTTTTGCTACTAAAACACAGATGCGATAATAACGAGCACCCACAATCTATCTTGAAAGGAAAAATAAGAAAGCTATTACAGTATTTGGTTTAAACTTTATTTTATTTGCATAATACATGAAAAGTATACAAAACAGAATATAATACGATTACAGTACAATGACTATACAAATGGGATTCAGAAAAAAGTCAAATGACTTATTCGAATCTGTATCCCATGTTTTGCATACTGTTTGTCATTTCTGTCACCATGTTGGATGCCATTATTTCACATGGTCATGTTTTCCTAATGTATTCTTAGATGGATGATATGTTTCCAATCCTAGCTCTAAACTACCTTTGGTAGATTGAGCAAGAGAGGTCAGCGACCAAAAGCTCTCTTGTTGATTTTTTTTTTTTTTTTATTTATTTATTTCCACTAGCATGTTCAAATATCATACAGTATACAAAATAGTAATTTCTATAGAGTGTGCGATTAACTAATATCCATTTCTGGATGCTTTCATGTTGATTTCTTAGCTCTGGCTTTGCGCTGCGCATGTTTCTGTTGATATGTTGAAAAGGGAGGCTTTGAGAGAGGATTTAGGTCATGTTAAATCGATTTAAGCCCTCCAGTATAATACATTTTACGGACCGTTTCAAGGCGGTTCTGCTGTCGTGGTTTATTGTCACACCTGCTTTCGCAGGAAAACATAGGCGTGCAAGTTTCCGTTCGTCCGACTGTCCGTCCGTCCGGTTGTCATTCTGTCTTTCCATCAACATTTTACACTTGGTGTCTTGTCATCGCAACCTCTCCTACAGTTTTATACCAATCATTTTGAAACGTTGTATTTGTTTTCGCCATGGTATGTGGATGTACATGTGGTTTGGACTTAATTCTCGGATCAGTTTGTGTCACTATTTTCACATTGTGAACTTAGTCATTTTTAACCTTCAATTGATATACAGTAGGTACCTGTTGTCATCGCGACTTCTCTTACAGCTTTATACCAATCATTTTGAAACTTTGTATGTGTTTTTGCCATGGTATGAGGATGTGCATGTGGTTTGGACATAATTCTCGTATCAATTTTGTCACTTTTTTCACATCATGAACTTAGTCAATTTTAACCTTCAGTTGCTATACAGTAGGAACCTCTTGTCTTCGCAACGCCTCTTGCAGTTTTATACCAATCATTTTGAAACTTTGTATGTGCTTTTGCCATGGTATGAGAATATGCATGTGGTTTGGACATAAAGTGTGGATGATGTTTTGTCCCTTTTTGCACATTTTAAACATCAGTTGAAAGACAGTAGGTACCTCTTGTCATCGCAACTTCTCGTACAGTTTTATACAAATTATTTTGAAACTTCACAGTGTTTTCTACATGGTATGAGGGTGTACATATGGTTTGGATATAAATCTTGGAGGATATTTTTGTCATTTTTTCACATTGCGAACTAAGTCATTTGAACCTTTAGTTGATATGCAGTAGGCACCTCTTGTCATCGCAAGTCCTCTTACGGTTTTATACCAATCATTTTGAAACTTTGGATGTGTTTTCTCCATGGTATGAGGGTGTGCATGTGGTTTGTATATAATTCTTGGATGAATTCTAAGTACTTTCTGCATATGTGAACTTAGTCAGTTTCTTACGTCAGATATATAGACTATGGATACCTCTTTAAGTCCTTTATTCATTTCTTCTGCTTTATTTTTTTCTATATTTTGGGTGGGGCACTGGACGGCAGGTGCGACATCAACTTCACCGAATTTGATATATATTATTTTATTTAAGTTCGTCTTTGCGTGTCTATTTTTATATATCGTTTGTGAATATAAAAAACCAATAGCCAGGAATCGATACAATTAACCCTCCGCTCCCATTAGAGACACCAAAGGGAAAGAAACACAAACTTGAAATAACTAGACCCTTATGGAAACATCAATAGCGGAAAGCCAAAAGGACAGTTACTTTCCCACAAAATGGCCAATTGGCTATACAAAACAAAAATTATAAGCGATACACACACGAAAAGACTAACCGTAATAAAAAAGACCACGGGAGAAGAACCGCCTTTGAACGGTCAGTGAAACGAATTCTACTGGGGGCTTAAATCGATTTTACACGGCCTCATCAGTGCAACATCTCCGAGAAAGTTGATACTTGTATCAAGTTTCTATGTCAACGATACAGTATTCAACCACAGCGCTTCCGCTTCGCCGAACATACACTTAATAAATACAGTCATGCCTGTACTAGGATGAGCATGGGCTTTAACAAAGTTCTAAATACTTTTACATGCTAATTATCTTTAAACAGAAAGACGAGTTCTGAAAAGAAAACAATACCCCGAGATTATTTTCCTACGCTCTTTCCGATAATATTTATATAACTGGTTTGATATTTTACTCTTTCATCCATGTGTTTCTGAATAGGACTCTTCTAGCTTAATACATTCTTATAGAAAGGAAATTCTGATTTATTCATTGGCATGATGGCAAACAGTGTACTTTTAGATTCTTGCGAGACTGCCCTCTTCGTGACGTCTTAACTGGATCTACAAGGTTTGCATAGGTACAATTTCCGCCTGGGGATCTGCACCGGTCTACAGGGTTAAAAGTGTTAAATGGCGTGTGATTATCAGTGAGCAACTAAACAACACTTTATTGATCGACATCGAACATAGTTATTCACTCGCTTTCGAGAGCACTAAATTTCAAAATATGTGATGTCACGTTTATTGTCCATGGGCGTAGACTATCTTAAGGATAGCATTTAATAAAAGGTCATTGTGACTGGTTTTCAATTTACTGGTTTCACATTTCATAACCAGGACTATAATTCGTTTGATTACCCCAGGACACCCAAACGCTGGTTACACAGCAACACCCCCTTGCGTATTAATACGCCGCCCGGGACGGAGCGTGGTAGCTCGATCAATGGCTAGTGAACAGACTCCCGGTTCGATACCTGGTAGCGGTAATGACAGTTTGGTATCCGAATATGCTCCATTGGCATAATTTGCAGGGATGAATGCCACTCAGTGCACCGTCCTTCTGATCAGGATGTAAACTGGAGACCCCCTGTGCAGGCAAAATTGCCCCCTGTGCAAATAAAAGATCCCTACCATAATTGCATGGTTACTGTGTAGGCTTTCATCATGCAAATCTGGAGTATATGTAATGTGCACCTGACTAGAATGTCCGCGAGGGCGTATAGCAGTATATTGCGAAAGAAAGAAACTTTATCACCTGTATTTCTATGATTGCTTCCCGCTTGCATAACACATGTTAAAACATAAATTCGTGGTTTACATGGTGTTGACTTCGCCCTCATCTAGTTCTTCACACATCTAGTTCTTACTGCTCGGAAGATTTCTTTTTGCATTATTTTTCATAAGGTTATCCTAGCATGTGAAATAAAAAGGTTAATCTAAAATGCGAAATGAAAGAAACCGTAAATGTAGGCACGTAGTGCAAGTGATTGTAAATGAAAGATAGGTGGTTTTGTTTTTATGTCACATTAGAGAGAGCATTTAGAAATTCTTATCTGTAATCTGTGACTGTTATAAACTTACATATTAACTGGCATATTATTACAAAATACGCATTGTAAGTCTCGTCATTTTAGTACTGCACAAATTAATGTGTTCTAAGCGTAGACTCCAGCTTTTTGTGAAAGCTAATACTTGTTCTATAAGCTGTGTTCGGTTCTTTAAGCAAATAGTGAAGACACCGATCACACGCTAAATTCTGTGGCCTCTTATCAGCCTTAACTGTTTCCAAATGTACGAGTATTGGACAATTGACATTTGTGGGTAAATAATTTGGGACCCGCAAGCTTCAGTACCGTACAGGTTGCAATAAACGTATTTTAATCGCCTTTGGTAATCGAAGTTCTCAAAACGCGGCGTCTGTTCGTGGTTTTAATGTCTAAATCAAATGGTTTTCAAATGACCTTTTTTTCGTCGAGCTATTCTCCTTTTTATGCCACCACGCCAAAGCAACATACGCCCCAGCGGCCGCACAACATATGTGCATCGTCATATCAATGCGACGTTGATGCGACGTTGCTAAGACGTCGTGTACCCGCTTGGAGAACTTCTCTGTTAGGAAAAGGAAAGAATTTACTGAGCTAATTTGGAAATTAATGGCATTACCATGAAAAAAAAATAAAATGAGTAGACACGTTTATCTTTCTTTCTTCCTTTTTTTTCTTCGATGATTTTGTTTAATCCTTTGGGGCCTTGTCAACAAAATATCCAGAGAACTGCTTGATCAACAACTGTTATTGTAATCAACAGTTTAAGTCGCCGTTCACCATTTTTCACATATATATTCAAAGACAATCGACTTACCAGTACTCTCAATGCTTTGATTTCAGATACGGTTGAAAATGGCACTGTCGTCTTTCTCGGGATATGATATAATGACGGGGAAACTTAACGTGATGGCACATATAACTATTGAATGGAAAGATGAATTTTTACGATGGAATGAAACTGATTTTGGTGCCGTATCGAGGATAAATGTTGCTTCAGATGAGGTATGGGTACCATCATTTAAACAGGAGGATGACAGTGCGGATGACTTCATGCAGTCAGCGCTTTGGCTGCATAGCAATGGTACTATATATGGGATACTTGCAGGAGAGTTTATTTCATATTGTGAAATAGATTTACTTTATTTTCCTCTGGACCAGCACATGTGTTATATCACTCTCTATACGCTGGACAATACAGCCAGTGAATTAAAGCTGACCTTAATGGACAATAAATTAGACACAAGTGTATTTTCTAAACATGGTGAATGGAATATTACTGATTCTGAGGTACTGGTTATACAGTATCATCAGCCAGATCTCCATATGGATTTTGTAGGGTATATATTTATAATGACAATAAATAGAAGACCAGAGTTTATCATACTCCACACAGCAGCGCCTTTAATTATGATAGGATGTCTGAATATGATGATTTACGTTGTTCCTGTGCAGTCAGGAGAGAGAGTATCGTTTTCTATAACAATCTTGTTGGCTTTAATTTTCTTCTTTTCCGGAATCAGTGATGATATCCCAAATAATGCATTAAAGATTCCAATATTCTCCGTGGTGTGTATAGGTATTATTTCTCTATGTACATTCAATGTTATTTTGAGTGCTATTTTCTGTCGCATAGCGGGGAGCAAGAGAAGACCAGTTCCAAAATGTCTGAAGAAAATAATTCGATTTTCCCTTTGCTCAGATAAAGAGAGAAAATATGTTCAGGAGGTGGCATCGGAAGATGTTAGTCCATCAGGCAATGGAAAATTGGTCGCAGAAAAAGATGGTCAACAGTGTCAGACAGTCAATCTAGAAAGACAATTAGGAATGGATGAAGTCACGTGGCAAACCGTTGTTGATGTTCTTGATATGGTGATGTTTATCGTGCATTTGGTTATTGTTTCAACCTGCATCATTATTGCCGTGCTGTTCATTAAAAAGCTTTTATAACTGTGACCTAATGTCGTCGTGTTCCAGACAGAGATGCAAAGTACTGTAAATTCATCACTGGACTAAAAGTATGCTTCTTAGTTGGCATCTAAAACCGAACATGGGCGATTCCTTCTACGAGTTCTGCCTAATTGCGATATGTTATATAATAGATATCATGACTTGAATGTTACTCCTTTTCAGAAATATAACAGATTTTCTTAATGATCTCAAATTCACATAAATGGTAATGTTACATCCACATTTTATTATCATCTTTGTTGTGTAAAATACTTCAGCCTTCTTTAGGAAACTAAATCCACTATGTCAGTTCCAAAATTAATGCATGTTTTAAAGAAGTAATGAGTGAGAATGAGCAGGTACATTTTGAATCAATTAAAGGAACTTTTTATACAGAAAACACTGGTACCCATTTAAGAACTCACTGTTAATTCAAAACTACATGTACATTCATTTACTTACTGCATGTATTTACTGGGTATACTATTGGGTGCAAACTGAGAGAGTTTGCACCTCAAACTGAGAGAGTTTGCACCTAAGAAATAGCCTGGGATGGCTTTTTTGAAATAATTGAGAGATTGGTTTCCCAAATAAAGTGCGAACATATCTTACGTCGCGCGACAAAATACGTGACGTCAGCGTCGAAAATGACGTCATTAACGTCCTCTTGACGTGTGGACGGGCTTAGCGTCAATTCTAATACAGTTTATTAATTTTCAATCATCTGACAATTGAACCACTGACCACAGAATTAGATTTTGAGAAAAAAGAGGTGCCAAACAGTGAAAAATAAAATTGATATCAGGCACTGTTTAAAACAGTGACAATATCGTTTTTCGATTTCACTGAGAAATCTCTCTATATATATATTTCATTGAAAAGCGTGTAACAAATGTACATTCAATTTTGAAAATTACATTGCAGTTTAAGTAGATAAGGCCTTTATCTCAAAATATACAAAGTTAATAATTTCAAATCATAGATTACTTGTTGAATGAGGAAGGTGTTCTAAGATTCATGTTCATTTAAGAACTTGGGTGATTTGTCAACAACCAGAAACTGAAGAGGAATATCATTTTATATGTGTATGCAACACATATTGTGATCTTAGGAATAAGTTATATGAAAATATTGCTCATTTTGTTGTTAACGATACAGATTTATGTTTGGAAGATAAATTTTTGATGTTACATATAAGTTAAATGTTGGATATAATTTTATTGTTATTATTGTTTTAATAAGTGCATTGATATGCGATTCTTACATCAGGAGTATTGATAAATGTCAGTATGCCTTATAAGTGTTTAATATTCCAAAGTTCTGTCGCTCAGCAGAGATTGTGTATATTCTAAATATTTCGTCACTATTATTAAAGTAGGCATAATATGTTTGACTGTATATAACTTCATATGGTAAGAATAGTAATATCTTAATTTATCATATGACGTCGCTGATAAGCAGTGGATAACGTCGTGTAATAAAAATCGTATGACCACACGTGTAATAACACTTTGGCGGGATATAGTAACGTCATGACGACGTCCATGTCAACAATGCATTTTTGTGGAAAAAATGTCAAATTCAAAGGCGATAAAATCCAATTTGAAGTGGTCATTTAAGAAATGAAATTTATTTTTCTGCAGTTCATGGAAGTATGAACGCAGTGGGTCGCGTGCAAAGTAAATGAACCCCGAAGGGGTTCATGTAAACTTTGCTAGCGACCCACTGTCGTTCATACTTTCATGAAAAGCAGAAAAATTAAGTTTATTTTTTATATTTACATTATTTGCACCTCATCACTGGGCGAAAAAAATGCTTGTAGGGCAAACTTTTAAAGCTGAAAAACATTTACACGCTGTTTTTCTACAAAGAGCGGAGCAGCGGTGACGTCATCAACGCCTGTAGAGAACAATGGTTTAGAATGACGTCATTTAACGTCACTGAAAAGCATGTGATTCGATGCGTTCATCGGCGTATGAACGCAATTGTTTTCTATAGGTTTACATTACACTTTACACTGGAAATGTAAATATATGATAAACAGAATCTTACACTCGTGGTCATTTCATATGAAATTTATGAAACTCGCCGAAGGCTCGTTTCATAAATTTCATATGAAAAGACCACTCATGTAGATCCTCTATTTAAGATATAAAATTTATAATGTATTGGTAATGCCTGCTTTATTTTGGTATAATCTTATAAAAGAGTCATAGATAATTAAAAATGGACTCATCCAGTTTATAGTAAATGCTGCTTGCAGTAGGATTTTAAACACCGTTATTTGAGCCCCGCCAAGCGAATTTGTGTCTTCGAGCATTCCGTCATGACAAATTTTAACTGTGCATGCCCAGCCATTCGGAGAGGCCAGGGATATGGCTTTCTGTCTGAAGGTTCCTCTTGATTCACTGCTTGTATGAGCGAGCAGCGAAGGTTCTGGCGAGACTGCGCGGATGCGCAGGCTCGCCTGAACCTTCGCTGCTCGCATAGGCGATAAGTACCAAAATCGCTTGACGGGGCCCATTTAGCAACAAAGGTATAGACCAGCTGACAAGTAACCACGGCATTTGTCTTTCGGTGCTTGGGTACTAGCATTACTAAATATTAACAAAGTCTACAGCAACCCACAGGTTATGCATCCGAAATGCTTCTGACACTGAGCAGGTGTATAAACTTATATGGTCAAATATACCCGAAGACAGGTTTCTCGCGACAAGGCTAATTTATACCGCAATCAGGCATTCTAGTAACCTAATAAAGGGGGTCGAATAACTGCACGCTATAATCGGTAGTAACCTATAATACCAGTAGGAGAGTTGCTAAGGCCGTCGTCAAGATTTTAATTTTTTGTAAGCTTCCGCGAAAGGGATTATTTTCTATAGCAAAAAATAATTGTGAAATCGGAACCTACTTCCGGTCATTTTAACATAAGCATACAGTCGTCAGAAATGATAAAATTTGCATTCAAAAGCACAAATGAAAACATCAACACTTCCTAAAACGCTTCATAACTTCAGTTATGGTTGTCACTGAAATGGAACGTTTTCGAAGCTTCGTTTATTAAGTAACCCATATTTTTAAACAAACTTCTGGTCAAACAGTACCGGTCAGTTATTTTGGAATAAAAAAATGGTCAGAAAAAATTTTGGTTCAAATTTTCCTAAAATGTTTGTTATACATTATTCTATCTTACAGCTGAGTATCTACACTAAAGTAAACACAGTATTGGAAATGTTGACGTCAGAAGTTGGGTCAATATTTGACCTAGTCGCAACGCTTGCACACACAGATTTTAAAAATACATGGCTGCGAAGAAAAGTTATTTAAAATTTACACGCTTAAAGAAGGCGTATTTCGTCAAAATACGTTTTGAACCTTGGTTGTTAGACCACAACTAAACTAACTGCCTCTGGATTTCTTTATTTTTGTCGGTAAGTTAAGCAGTTTCACACTTTGATACGGCAACTGAGGTATGACCGACTCAGTCCTATCGTAAGGAGATAGATAGATAGACAGAAGCCGTTTGTGAACACGTAGAACAGAATCAGATTTTTTATTGGTGTCACATCCTTGGTCAATCCTACACCAGATACATGCTAATCCTATGCAAAACGCATCACTAGTACGATCTCTCTCTCTCTCTCTCTCTCTCTCTCTCTCTCTCTCTCTCTCATGATTGAGCAGTAGTGACAACTAAAATAAAGCATCGTTGAGCAATTGTTTGTTTGATTTGAGGTTTAACGTCCCCGTCAACACCGTAAAGGTCATTTTGGAGACGTTGCTTCCAATTTTGTGGGACTTTTACCCGCCGTTGAGATGAAATGACATCTCAAGCCCTGTCGCCCAAAGAAACCAATAGGGTTTATTAGCATGGACGGTCCGCCTCGCACTGCGGTTCCTGGACAGGCTTAGATCCTCTAAGCGGTTTACCAGTACTAGTGTGCGGGCCGGATTCAGCTCTGCGTGGAAGCATCATGCAGCCCATATATTTCTTCAAGCCCCTATGGGCGGGGGCTTTCATCGTTGAGCAAACGTGATGGAAATGTCTCGAGGTGGATGGGACTAGTTCAAACTGAGGCTGCGCGTGGAATGGCAATTAACAGGGTAAGGTGCTCTTTCTGTCTACATTGTTAGTCTATATTGTTAGTTGACCTTGATTATTAGATGGGTATTATAAGGTAGTATTGTTTTTTTCGTATATGACGTCAGTACAAATGTATACGTCACATGTTTTTGTTGTTGTTGTTGGCAATATACCTATTATGGCATGGAAGATGCGAATATTGGCAGGCTCTTCGAGGCTATTTTTGACACAAATGGAAAAATAAATTAAACATCGTGTGTGTATGGGAGTTCAGATTTGCCGTTGAAACCTGATGAACTGCAGGCGGGGTAAACACATCAGTGGCTGGGGAAATACTTCAGGGTTAGTCATTTCGTCTCATTATTTTCCTGTGTTTACAGCCATGTTGGATGGCTTTTGTTCCTGTTCAACGACCGGAAGTAGTTCAGTTTTTTTGGAATAAAAAAATGGTCAGACATAGATTTTCCTGAAATTTAACTCAGTTGCAGATTATTCAATTTCCGATTTAATGATTACGGTGAAAAATTTCCAGTTTATCGCTAAATATATTAATTTTCGTCTTTTCTGAACCCACTGAAACGACCCAGATTTTTCTCAAGTTTACCGCATTTTTATACACACTTTTTGCTGAGAATCGTGTTTGTTTTGTTTTTCATCGGAAAGAAATGCGCACAAAGTTTCATATCTGTCTATTTTTCAAAGGTGAATTTTATCAAACAGGCTGTGTCAAAAGCATGAAATTCAGACTCGACAGGCATTTTCATCTTTGAATTATAATCCCATCGAATTTTGGCACGAGAAAAAAGTTTTTAAATCTACCTACGCCGGCCTCTGAGATTCGCTACTGTACCTTCTACTGACCTAAAATACATCTAGTGACCATTTATAGACCGGACCTACTTTTCAGGTCACTAATTTACAAGTGTAAACAATAACATGCAACTTTTTATACATGTGAAAACAACGAGACTGTAAGTTAAAATCTTTACAATATTTATTTGAACAGATTTTCAGAAAATTCAGCTAAATTCTTACCTTCTCGGCCTTTCCTGGTTTGAATGGCCCATTGGAATAACTGCGCACTGCTACTGCAGTTGCGTCTCAACCTTGAAAATAATTTCTAAAGCTAAAATAAACTACTTATTTGCAGATTTTCATACAGAATATAAAGCGCTGAGAAACTTTTAATCGAGCGTCCATGTTGTTTACTACGTCTTTGTGGCGCGGTAACGTCAGAAACTTTGCACTAGTTGACGTCACGTTATACTACGTGTGCGCGCCATGGCACTGAATATCGTTTGACATGCCACACTGTCTGCTGTCTTTTTTGCTTAAATTTGCTGACTTATTGCAAACCCATTGATTGTTTTGAATTGCGGTATTAACTAAATACATGGATAGTGTCTTTAATAATAAAATATAATCGGTTCGCCCCGACAATTTTATAGGGGCTCGCTGAAGCTCGCCCCTATAAAATTGTCTAAGGCTCACCGATTATATTTTATTATTAAAGACACTAACCATGTATTTACTATATATATCGTCAATGTTTGCCACGAATACAGGGACTCCAATCTCGGACCACTTTCCATACCGTCGAACATACATCCAGCACGTCAAACAAACTAGCGTAAAGGTATTCATTATCTTTTTTGCCTTTTACCATGAAAAATGGTATCACCTATTTACCTATCATTTTTAAAACATTAGTATATGTTATGGGTTGAATACAGAATAAATTTTGAATCCTTGGATCTTTAGTTGGAGCTTTGCGAGGAGCACGTCCTGAGAGAAAGAAGTGAAGACAATGACCGGAAAGCGATACAATTACCTCACTTCACATCCAAGACACCAAATGGAAAGAATCACCAACATAAAACAACTCATCATAGTGTAATCTATATTAGATCATTGATTCCAATTAGGAATCTTGAAAAAAATTGAGGGTCACTGATGAGGCCTAATTGGCTAAAACTAGCCAGTTTTGTCTAGAAAACTGTTTGTGCTTCCAAAGGATAATCCTTTTATAAGGATAACCCTTTTACAGAACACATTCACCATAAAGAACGCCCATCGGGGCTTGAGGAAACAGTTGGGCTGCATGATGCTTCCACGCAGAGATGAAACCGACCCGCATACGAGTACTAGTAAACCGCTTAGAGTATCTAAGCCTGCCCAGGCAAAGCGGTGCGAGTCGGCCCGTCCATGCTTATAATGTGTGTGTGTGTGTGTGTGTGTGTGTGTGTGTGTATGTGTGTGTGTGTGTGTGTGTGTGTGTGTGTGTGTGTGTGTGTGTGTGTGTGTGTGTGTGTGTGTGTGTGTGTGTGTGTGTGAATTCGGGTTTAACGTCGCTTTTAACAATTTTTCATTCATATCACGACGTGTCTGGTTGCGACAGGGAGCTCAATGCTCACTTTTATAGTGCTGCCCCACTGAAGTATCATGTCCCAGACACCTTATATGATACCACACCCAGTCACATTATCCTGACACTGGGTCGACCAGTCCTAGCTCTTCCCCGTAAATCTGAGTGCCAAACGAGCCATTTTTAACGACTTTGGTATGTCGGGGCCCGGGATCGAACCCGTGACCTCCCGTTCCCCTTAGCGGACACTCTACCGACTGAGCTATCGGGGCCGGTCGTCCATGCTTATAAACCCTATTGGTTTCATTGGACGGCAGGGCTTGAGATGTCATTTCATCTCAACATCAGGTAAAAGTCCCACAAAATTCGAAGCGGCGTCTCCAAAATGACCTTTACAGTGTTGACGGGGATGTTAAACCTCAAATCAAACAAACAAAATCACGAGCAGAAAGCCAAAAGGACAGATACTTCCCGACAATATGACCTTCCAAAATAATAGATATCAGCAATACATGCACGCATAAACATAAACCACAATAGAAGAATCGCATTGGAATGGTCAGTAGAAGGTTGAAATCGATTTTACATGGCCACAGTTGTTGCCCTTGGTTCGGTCGTGGTTTAGACAATACAGTAGAACTTCAATGGCTCGAACACCTTTCACACCGGTTACCGCAGTACAACGAACGCGACAGAGTACAACGAACGCTACAGAAATCATGACGTCACAGCAGTATTTTCGGTAAGAAAAAGGTTTATTTTAGCCCAGATCCTAATCTTTTTGGGTGGTTATTTTGGATAGCTGCAGAGTAATGGTATTACCATTTACTGATACAGTTGCAGAGAATTCTGTTCATTATAAACGAAAACACAAAAAATTTCCTTTCGTCTAGTGTGTTCTCACCAACCCCAGCATACTTCGGTAAATGTTTTTTGACAGTAACACATCTTTTGTGCACATGATTTTGTGATTTATATGTTATTGCGATTTCAGAGCATCCATTGATACATTTGCTTGAGCCCCAGTTCATGTCAATACCCACTGAATCCGTGGATGGTTCAATGGTTGATTTTTTGTTAGGGAACACCTTACCACGGGTCATGATACACCATAACGCGGTTAGTCAGCACAATTTGGGTACAACAAACACGGATTATATTCTTCATAAATTGAAATATTTGTTTGAATTGGGATTTAACGTCCCCGTAACCACTATTTAGGTCATTTTGGAGACGTTGCTTACAATTCTGTGGGACTTTTAACCGACATTGAGATGAAATGACATCTCAAGCCCTGCCGCGCAATGAAACCAGAAGGCTTATATGCATTTGACAATCTGGCTCACACCGCTTTGCCTGGGCAGGCTTAGTCCTTCTAAGCGGTTTACAAGTACTCGTTTGTGGTCAGATTCCGCTCTGCGTGGAAGCACCATGCAGCCCAATTTATTTCTCAAGCCCCGATGGGCGGGGGCGAAATAAATTGAAATAAAACTCTTTAAACCGCCAGCGAAGGCATGATACATGATGCTGTTTTTAATTCAAAACGATCCATTTTGCTGTTACATACACTTTTATGCCTGTTTGATTCTCATTATGACCTCCGAATTTAAAGGGTTTGGTAAAAATCTTGGACAAAGCGGACGGGTGAAAACATTTATTCTGGCTTTCCAGAATGTTTTTACCACATCCCCCACTTATGAACAACTGAAACCCAACTTATTAAGTTTCGGCATTGTTGGGGAGGGGAGACTCTTGAATTTATAGATTCCTTTCTTTGCTACTGAAAAAAAGTAAGTTTAATGCCACCCCCACCCCCGAGAATCTTTGATTCGGGGGGGACGGGGGGGGGGGGGGCATATAGTATTTGCCCATTCTGACCAAGGGCCATAACTCTGTTTCATTTTTGGCTGAATTATCTCCCCTAGAAATTTTGCAGAAACTCAGAAATTGGCTCCCACGGGGTCATTGGTCACCTATAGTTTCAGCTCTTGTTGTAAATGATATGGCCCCAATATGAGTTAATGGCGAGTATATGGAGTGTGTCCCAGTTTTGTCTGGGTCCCGAATAGGACTGTTCTTAGTCCTCTGTTATACTCCCTGTATATTAATCATATTTCCATCGACATTGACTCAGAAATAAGACTGTTCGCAGACGACTGGGTATACTGCCGGGAAAATTAGAGTTACAGAGGACTAACGTAAACTTCGGAATCAAATGGATAGACTAGGATGTTGGGCATGAAAATGTGGCATGACATCATGCGAACAAGTCCGTGAAATGAACACCCCTTGCTTTATATAGAGAAAACTGCGATCTAAGGGGATATACATACTTTTTTATTATATCTGCTATAAGACATAGTTTGTGGGGACACGTTTGAACCGCTTCCTTGAGACGATTCTAACGAGCACCCACAACCTATGTTTGCAGTATAAATAAGAAACATATCACGGATTTTCATCAGAGAAGTAGCCAATTAGGAGATGTGATAAAATACACTATTTCGCACGGGTGTGTTACCGGAGTGAGTTTTCAGGCCGTTTAATGCAATACATTAAGCAGACAACTAGGCAGAGAACCATTGAGGGTCCGTGCATTAGAACTCCTTGAGTATCATTTCACATGATTCTCGGACTCCCAGAAATTCGAGGGCGAATTTCAATGTGGAGGGGGAGAAAGTCATAGCGTATAGGTATATAGCACACCTGTACTGCCTTTCGGTACAAGCCGGCTTTTACAGCAACGTGGTAGATTTGCTGATCAGTCCGGCGGCCCGGGTTCGGGCCCGGGTTCGAACCCCGGCCGGGCCAAAGGTGTGTAGCATTTTTGTCACCTGTTACACAATGTCAGTAAAAATGTCATAAATGTCCACGAAGAACAAAACTGGACCGAAAACTGCACCTTGTGAGACACCAGACAAAACTTGAGCCCAATCCTAAGTTTCACTGTTAGGTTCGGCAATAGTATACATGGTGTTGGGGTCATCTGGATGATCAGCATCGCTAAACTCAAACTCAGCCATAATGTATCTTTCTGAAATAAAGAATATAAGATTCTTACTTGGGTATTCTTACGACATGAATGTCGTAACAATGGAGAGAAGCATAGTGGTAAAAAAGGGGAAACATCGCTTATGGTGAGATTTGAACCTGGGACATTCGGGTAAAATCAACTGCTCTAAGCACTAAACCAAAGAGTCAGTTGTCTTCCTCAGTTGTCTTCCGCATAATCAACCAAGGCAGGTATAATGTAGGTTAGGTGCTGCGGGCCGTAACACCTCAACCCCTTAAAGTCCGTATGTTGACGCGAGGTCATTTTTGCGAAGAAAGCCAAATCCCGGGCGAGCCACCATCTTTCGACATGACAGCCATAATGAATGAATGGAGCATAGCTGAAAAAAAAATCGACTCTGTGCAAAAGAGTCGTATCCATTACGCAGTTGCATTGGTTATAAACCTGGAGGCCAAGGAAGATAATTCAGGATTAGAAGTTGTGGGTCGTAACAGTATCAGGGGCGTAGCTGGAAGAAAATCATTTGTACGCAAACCAAAGAAAATACTAAAAATAATAACTCCGTTTACCAAATGGGGACCACTCTTACAGGAAAGAATTTGCTCCAATCAGGGAGCAAATTCTTTCCTGTAAGTGCGGTCCCCGTGGCAGAGGAGGAAACTATGCTAGCTAATAAATAGTGTTGCGTATATCCTATACAAATACAGTTTTTCTTCTTCTTCTTCTTCTTCTTCTTCTTCTTCTTCTTCTTCTTCTTCTTCTTCTTCTTCTTCTTCTTCCGCCCCCGCCCATAGGGGCTTGACGAAATATATGGGCTGCATGATGCTTCCACGCAGAGCTGAATCTGGCCCGCACACTAGTACTGGTAAACCGCTTAGAGGATCTAAATCTGTCCAGGAACCGCGGTACGTCCATGCTAATAAACCCTATATTGGTTTCATTGGGCGACAGGGCTTGAGATGTCATTTCATCTCAGTGTCGGGTAAAAGTCCCACAAAATTGGAAGCAACGTCTTCAAAATGACCTTAACAGTGTTGACGGGGACGTTAAACCTCAAATCAAACAAAACAAAATATTCTTCTTCATCTTCTTCTTTTTCTTCTTACTTCTTCTCTCTGCTTCTTTTTTTTCTTCCTCTTCTTCTTGTTTCTACTTTTTCCTCTTCTTTTTCATCTTCTTCTTCTCCTTTTTCTTCTTTTTTTCTTCTTTTTTCTTCTTATTTTTCTTCTTCTTCTCCTTCCTCTTCTTTTTCTTCTTCTTTTTCTTCTACGTCTATTTTTTACGTTTGTAATGTGTACGCAAGTGCGTATCTGCGTACAGGTAGCTACGTCCCTGAGTACCATGGACAAACTTTCCTATCTATCCCTCACACTGATTTGGCTGGCTTGTTTCTTCTTTTGGTTGGGAGTTTAACAGCCCAGCAAGCACTATTTAGGTCACATCGAGCCAGTTAGTTTACCTTGAAGGCTTATAAAACCAGCACAGTGCATATTCTTACGCCAGAATTTGACAACCACCCTTCTTGAGTCAATGAAAGGGAGAGAATGACCGTGTGTGTATTTTGAGTTATACGTCTCAGCAACCCGCTAAGGTTGAACAGGGAGGGGGCCTCATTCAACGACTCGTCAGAAAGTTTGGAGAAGCCAAAAATCGAACACAGGACCCCTGGTTTATGAGGTGAGTAAAACAGAATGATTACCAAAGAAAACAATTCCTGGCAGACCCATTTCAGATTCTTTTTCTTGCATTACTTAAATCTTAAAACATAGATTTTGAATATGCGGTCACTTCGACTGCTATGGAACAGTATTAAGGTAAAAACTAGATACAAGATACAAGAACTCTATTATGCAATGTGCAATTTCAATATGAATTGTTGAAACCGCACTTTGCATTATGAACCTTTCCATATCTTACTACTTTATTCGAATATGCAACATGCACACTCTAATTTGAGACCTTTGTATTTAAATATGGCATTTGGACGTCCTATTTTGCATTATTCAGTTTCGATTCTGCTGTGGTTAGACGGGGTACCAGTCATTGAGGTGACGGTAACGTTCGGTAATGTCCGTGGATTTGCCGTATTTTTTCCGATGACAAGCGTCCGTTTGAGAAGATCGCATTCGCTTTTCCAGGGGCCAAATTCAAGCCAGCAGCGATAATTTTTATCCAGCTATTTAATAATTCGGATATTTACAATAATATGTACGTTTGCATCTTTAAAATTAATTTTACAGCGCGGTTCCTTATTTATATATTTATGAGAAACAGGATTTTTATTTTAAAGTTTATACTTGTTTGACGAAGGGGAAAATACTCTATCGTTGAACATTTACTAAAATAAATTACCATGAGGGATTAGTTTGTGCCGAATCCGTGGATTTGAAATAAGCAATTATTGTTAAAATTGATTAATTCATACAATTTTCATAAATCTGATCCTTCTGAGGTGTTACTTATAAAGATATTATTTACTAATTGCAACCTCACTCAAAACTCAAATGTTTGGATATTATAGAAGTATGTATATGTCCGCACAGGTTACAGCCGAGCGATGGGGTAACCTATGGCGCCCGTTTACCTTGAAAAACCAGTTTGTCTCTCTGTTCACCGGCAACGGGGAATAGGGGTAGTGCCACCATGGATTCGTTCCCTGGGACCTCACCAGTTGACCACACGGGGAAATTGGAAAACAACAACTAGTTCCCCAATTTCCATTGTAATTCTGATGTAACTACTTCATCCATTGACATGAACAGTACTTACTCATTCTCAGCCCCGACCCGCAACCATAGAAACGCACCTGTGGTCACAATGACAGCTGTCCTATTCACATGTCCGTCTGTCTGTCTTCATAAGTTAGACTGGGGCAGGATAGCTTTCATCCAACAGAATCACAACGCGAAAATATTAGCTGGTCGTCTGTCAGTTCGTCCGTCCGTCCGTCTGTCTTCAGCCAGCAAAACCTTGCTGAGCTAGTGTCGCGACTGTCTTAACCAGCCTACTACATATTTCTTCAAGTTCTACATGTAACGATTTGGCAAATGGAGTGGCTGAATCCAAACCATTTTGTACTCACATGTATTTCCATGTATTAGGTCTACACCAAAGTTTTTTTTTTTCTTCTTGTTTTATTACAGTTAGTCCGCGTACAGCGTACCCAGGTTTACCTGGCGGAACTTAACGACATTATTTATTTATTTAGTTTCTTATTTTTTTATTTTTTTTTGTTTTTGATGCATTAGATTTGTATATTTTACCGCCGAAAAATACAACAACAAAAATTGTAAGATGAAAAGCCGTGATGATATTTTTCTGACTGTTGCTTAAAATATACATTTTGGGTACACGTTAGAAGTGCCTCTTCGATGCGGTTTTAACGAGTACCCACAATCTATATTTTGGAGTAGAAATGAGAAAAATAATGTTTACTCCTGTCAATCCCAGTTTTACCCTATAAAAGTGGGGATCAAGTGGGTGTGTTGGGGGGGGGGGGGTAAAAATTATAAAGATGTGTTTTTATGGTGGGATGCGCTTGGTATGTGAGTGCGTTTTTAGTTTTACGTCTCGACAACAGCTAAGGTCAAACGGAGATGGGACCTGGGTTTAAAGACTCATCCGAAATTCTGGAGAAGCCGGGGTCGATCCTGCGATCCCTGGTTAATGAGGCGAGTAGCATAACCACTACACCACAGAGGCTTCATGCGCTTGATATGTTACATTGTAGCAGGTGCGGGTTTTCCACCTGCACTCCGGTATGAAAGAATTTGCTGCGCGTTTTGTTTTTCTCAAAAAAGTGGAAACCTTTGCTTTTTGTCACTTGAAGCCAAAAATCTAGTATAAAAAGTCAGATAGTTTTCTATTTTCTTATAAATTAATGAATGCATTTAACACAAAAAGTTACGAACATCTATATAAACATGTGACAAAACAAACTGGGAATCAGACCCCCGGCCATCGGGGCTTGAAGAAATAGGTGGGCTGCATGAACTGAAACCGACCCGCACACCAGTACTGGTAAACCGCTTAGAGGATCTAAGTCTACCGAGCCAAAGCGGTGCTTACAAACCCTATTGGTATTGGGCGACAGGGCTTGGAGATGTCATTTCAGCTCAGTGTCGGGTAAAAGTCCCACAAAAGGGGAAGCAACGTCTCCAAAATGACCTATACTGTGTTGAAGGTGACGTTAAACATCAAATCAAACAACAGAACCCAAATGCCTGGTTTTAGAATTCCGTTGGATATGCCCTAAATCAGAAATAAATGTTAGAGGGAACGTAAGAGCATTTTCTGAAAGCATTTTCACAAAAGAGAGTTGTAACTAAGTTTGCTTCAGGTGATCATAAAGGAGCAGTCTCACCAAGGTCTACACGACATTGGACAAGAGCCATTCTGTGCCATACAAAATTATTATAAGTATTTACAACAAATTTATATTTTAGAGGTGCAATGGCGTGAACACATTTGCGATATATTTAGATAAAACTTGGACACAAAACAAACACAGCAAAGCTGATTCCTGGTCTGACATATAAAATAAAAATTATGTGTAAATGATTTTATCGGGAAGGGTGTAGTGTCCCCAAATCGTCCGTTTTATGCCAAAAATATAGTTCTTTCGTTTCTTTCACTCCTCCGTGTCACCAATTCGCTTGCAGAAATTTTTTTTGGTATCTGTCGAATACAGGCGGACGTTTACGGAAAAACGATCACAGCGCCACTTAATGAGAACTAGAAGAAGCAGAAGCGGAATTTCAAGTTGCAAAATAGGACGAGAAACAGAAAGAAAACTACACAAATTCCAAAAGCAGACTACAAAAATGAATATCATAATGCAGTGTTGCACAATTGTAACTGAATATAGCATAACAGAATATCAAAATTGCATATTGCAATCTCAATGTTGCATAATTGAGTTTTTACCTAAATCCTGTTCCATAGACTGCTAACGTCCATTGTGACGTTTTGTGACGTCGCATTACGGGCAGCGTACACGACTTTCTATACAGATAGCGCACATCAGACACCCTTTGAGTTAAACACCTCAGAATTCTCGACTTCAATGCCAGCCCTTCGTAGAAAACCCGGGTAGGATAAAAGTTTCTATCACAGGGTAAAATCTTGGATTTCCTCGTCTGGTGTGCAAGAACTTGTAAAACGGGGCTAGTATTTCGTTGCTCGCAGAATTTGATCGCTTTCAGCGATCAGACTATCTGCATGCGCAACTTCTGTACTAACAAATTATTTTGCAGATTCTTGTGGTTGCACTGTAAGTGTTGTCTCATTGAAGTTGGTTTTGCTCAGTAAAGCTCATTGTTGGCTATCTGAACGGTCCCTCTGTAGTTTTATATTGTTTACATGTTTGTGTACAAGTTATTCTTGGGCCCTATCCACCGCTGCTTGTGGAAATCAATGGGCTGCCTGATACTTCCACACAGAGCTGAAACCCGTCGCACAAGACTACTGGTTAACCACTTAGAAGGTCTTAGTCTTCCCAGGCAAAGTGGTACGAGTCCGACCGTTCCTTCATATACATGTGAATCCTATTAGTCTCCTTGGGCGGTAGATTTGAGATGTCGTTAAATCTCAATGACGGATAAAAAGACTTGCAAAATTGGAAACAATTCCAAAATGACCTTAATAGTGTTGACGGGGACGTTAAAGCTCAGTTCAAACAAACATCAGGTTATTTTGTGACATATTTTGATGGATTATAGCGACTTTTTATTGTGCATCTGTTGTAAAAAGTTGTCTCTATGTCATAAACACACCTTAAAACCAAAAACACTTTCTGTTTTAGGAATGGCCAAGCGCTTACCATACATATTGTTATTTTTCAACTAAAGGGCAAATATGTATCGTTCCTCTTGGCTGTTTCTTGAAAAATGGCGCTTATAATGGGTAAAAAACGTCCAGATTCGGTTTTTCATATCCGTGTTTGTTGTTCCATTTGTTCCGTGTTTAGTGTACTCAGACTCAACACATGATCCGTGGTAAGGTGTACCCGTGTTTCAAGGTAGTGAGCCAAGAAAAATCGGTACGATTCTTACTCTAAATGTTTTTATGAATTATTAAAAATAGTATACTTACTTCGATGCCTAGAGGCATGAAAAACCCAAGAATGCTCGTGTATATGTCATTTATTTCTGATTGATAGACCCTTTAAACTTGAAGTTTTGTTTTTCTACCTATTTTGGCCTAATTTATGGCTTTGATTTTCCTTCTCTGACCGTGTCATAACTTAAAATTTTGACAAACAACAAAAACACAATCTGTTGTCATCGCAAAACCAACAGAAAAACGTAAATCGTGATATATTCGACAAAATAGAGGACGGCCCCCGCCCATAGGGGCTTGAAGAAATATATGGGCTGCATGATGCTTCCACGCAGAGCTGAATCTGGCCCGCACACTAGTACTGGTAAACCGCTTAGTGGATCTAAGCCTGCCCAGGAACCGCAGTGCGAGGCGGACTGTCCATGCTAATAAACTCTATTGGTTTCATTGGGCGACAGGGCTTGAGATGTCATTTCATCTCAATGTCGGGTAAAAGTCCCACAAAATTGGAAGCAACGTCTCCAAAATGACCTTTACAGTGTTGACGGGGACGTTAAACCTCAAATCAAACAAACAAACAAAACAAAATAGAGGAAACATTGAACTCACACTTCTCCTGTCAAACAAAAAAGACGGTAGCGTTTGTTGTACTCAGTCGCGTGACGTTGTACCGCGGTAATGCAGGCGTCACACTGTCCCGAAAATGACACCAGGTGGCCACACGAATATGGAATTTTGAATTTCGCGCGAAGATCGCCCCGAACATGGTCAACAGCCAATCTCTAGCCGAAGCAAGAACGATGCATGCAGAAGGTCACACGATGGTATCCGAACCACACACGAAGGCAACACGAAGATGTGGATTTTTATCACGAAGTTTACCCGCAGGCCAAACGAAGGCCACACGACGGCTTCACGACGTCGTATTGAGAGTACGATGCGTTCGAACTAGGTCCCGAAGGCGACACGTGACCTCCCGATGTTATAAAACCTTCGGCCGACCGTTTTAAATTCATTTGATGATCGGAGAGTACACAGTACATTTCAACTCTCTTAAATTTGATTCAACTTAAATCCAATTTAAAATGGCACCCAAAGAGAAGACCACTTTTTCAGAGAGACTTGGTTTATAGGACAGTAAGATCTGCTCATCTTGTTCCCTAGGGTGCATCAAAAGAAGCAATGCTGCTGCCCTTCTTTTTCCTGGTTGTCTCATCATCAAAGTGTGCCATTCTGCAGGAACAGAATTGTGAATAATTATGACTGAAGCTTTGCGAGTTACACAAGCCTATGCTCTGCAGAGTTGCTCGCTCATCAGGACTGACTGAGGAAGATGCTCTGGGGTTGGCCTTTTATATGTCTACGTTACCATGACATATAGGTATCGCTGGAGGTGCTCAAATTCAGCTGTCTTCGTCGACACCGTGGTCCAATCTCAATGTCATCGTACTATAATACGATGGTTGCACGACGTCAATGCGAGGGTTTCACGTAGTCGTATTGCCTTCCTAAGACAATCGGACGACTTCTTGTTTCCCTCGTATTGTCTTCGTGAGACGTAAAATGCCCGAGAGCACCGATGATCACACGAAGAAAAGACGAAGATGACACGATTTGACAAGATGCCCTCACGATGGCCTTACGAAGGGCAAGATGGACAAACGAATTCAACACGAAAATGAACCTTCGCAATGTCTTCGGGCAATTTTTTGGCATGCCAAAGATTTTGCCGCCGCTCACGAAGTTGCTGCCGGAGCCTCAGAAAATCCACCGGCGATCATACGATGGCTTAAGATGTCCTCACGAATGGCCCGATGTTTTCACGATCAGAGCCGAATTAGAACATTTCCTTTATCGTGTTTCCATCCTGTGTCAATTTCGGGACAGTGTGACGCCTGCATAACCGGTGTGCCTTTGGGACCATGAAAATATGTCCGAGACAGGGGTAGTTCGAGCCACCGAGGACTACTGCCATTGGGCATAACAGCCTTAATTTTGGGACATCTTTTCGGTGTTCTATAACAAAAATGTATGCTGTGTTTACTCATTAAAATCGCCTCATAGAGGCGATTCTAATGAGTACACACAGCGTACATTTACAAGAAAATAGGAAAACAAATCTTTAATTACCCTCCCTTTTTCTTATGTGGAGAAATTCCCTCGGGGCTCAAGAACGGGTTCGATTCAGCCATTGTAAACAGCCATCGGTGTTCGAGCCATCGAAGTTTTATTGTAATTAGTTCAGTCAGCATGAAGGATTTCTCAATCAACAGTGCAACGTCAAATATGTATTAGGTCGATTGTTTGTCAGTCGACCCAAAGTTACCAAGTTCGAAAACTCTTCAATGCTCACTAACTTGTCGGAATAACGGTTATTTATATACATCTGTATGTATATAAAACAGTCGTGGTAAGGTCAGCGTGTTGTGTAAGGGGATTATCTACAGAATCTAGACTGGAATCAGGGGTTGTGCTTGGCAAACAGTGTGGACCAAGATCACATGCCACAGAAAGCGGCGCCTGATAGAGGTCAACACTGTTTGCCTAAAAAGCGCAATATAAGGGTTAAGCAGCTCATAAATTTCGGTCTAGGACTATTTTCCCAGCCTACACTCAGACAGTTCTCAGTACAGTCGAACTTCAATGGCTCGAACACTTTTGGGACCTCGAAAATCTGTTCGAGACAGGGGTGGTTCGAGCCACTGAGGGTTACTGTCAGTGGGCATAACGTGATATTTTAAACATCCTTTCGGTGTTCTATAATGAAAATGTATGCTGTGTGTACTCATTAAAATCGCCTCATCGAGGCGATTCTAATGATTACACACAGCATATATTTGCAAGATAAGATACTAAAATCTTCTTAATTATCCTCCACTATTTCTTTTAGAAGCCTCCGTGGTGCAGTGGTTATGCTACTCGCCTTGTAAACCAGGGATCGCAGGATCGATCCCGGGCTTCTCCAGACTTTCGGATGAGTCTTTAAACCGAGGTCCCGTCTCCGTATGACCTTAGCTGTTGGTGGGACGTAAAACTGAAACTCACTCACTCCACTATTTCTTATGCGGAGGATTTCGCTAGGGGCTCAAGAATGGGTTCGACACATCCGTGGTAAACGAGCCATCGGTGTTCGAGCCATCGAAGATCTACTGTATTTCATTTCTATTTGAGCCGGGACACAGCATTTCCTACAATTTACATTTACGCCCAGCGAAGAATCAGATCAGCGTGCGCATCCATATACTCTGACCAGAGGCTTCTCTTGCTGCACGAAGGAGCATTTGGCCCTTAGCTATCCTTAGAGCGCACAACGAAATATAAGGGTTTATCAGTTCATAAATCTCAGTCCAGGACTATTTTCCCAGAGAGAGTTCTCAGTTTGAGCCGGGACACAATATTTCCTACAATTTACATGTGCGCCCAGCGAAGACTCAGATCAGCCTGCGCTTCCGCGCAGTCTGATAAGAGTTTTCGTTGTGCGAAAAGCCACAGGGACAGTAAAAGGCCAAATATATAGCTGTCCAAAATATATAGAGTTTATTTGTTTGTTGTTTGTTTGTTTTTTCTCTTCTGATCGATTACTGAGAAATAATTCACAAGTGTTCTTAGGTTTCCGAGTAAAAGCAAAAAAAAAAAAATAAATAAATAAATAAATAAATAAATAAATAAAATTAAATAAAATAAACGAGTGAGCGACTGCGAACAAGCTTTTTAAACGAAAGCCTTTATTAGAACACGTGTGAATTGTTTCTCCGTAATCAAACAAAACAACAAAATATTCTGTTTATTAAATCCATTCATGCTCTCTTTGAATTTCAAATTCAACCATTTTGTTTTCCTACCAAAATAATTCCAGTCAGGGCATGCATTTCAGGAGGCGTGGTTTAGTTTGAAAATCAGTCGCCCTCTTGTTTTCATTTCAATGCAAAAATCATCCTGTGCTTGAAATACAGGCGCAACAGTTTCATAAAAGTACAACTGTATTATCAAGAAAATCATACTTTATCTTCGTGTTGCAGGTCTGTAATGTAGGTGAAAACTGAAGTCTGATTTACATGATTTTATCAGTTTTCCCGCCAAACATCAAATACTGTTATTGTTGTTACAAACGACGACAGCAATATGACTTCAAAACGTTAATTCACTGAGAAATCTCAGTAAAGCACTGCTGAAAATGTAATATTCTAACAAAGCGCGTCTTTATAGACGACGGGAAGGAACTGTGTTTTATTATGCAAGAAATCATGGGGCGGAAGAGCGTACCGAGTGACGTCATTAAAAGCTGCCAATTTATAACGTCATCCGTAGATCCCCTGACGTTAGACGGTGTAAGATTTTCGCACCGAAAACGTTACAAAAGGATATAAATACATGAGTTACCGTCAATGAAGTTCGCGGGATTTCTTCTAGACTTGCCCAAGTCCCTACATTTACATTTTTTATTTTTAAATGAAAGTCCCTTTAAACAACAAAAAAATATGTAAAAGTCTCTTTAGTCTTCATCTATGAATGTAGGGACTTGTATACTCTGCAAATTATCCGACCAGCTTCCAGCTTGATGTAACAAGATCTCCCACTTGGTGATAAGAGCATTAGCCTCTGCAGTTAATGTTTACTTAATAAATAACACCCACCTGCGTCTGTCATTGAAAGGAAGGAAAATTCTTGTATTTTGGAGAGTTTTGTTTTGTTTTGTTTGATCTGAGGTTTAATGCCCCTGTCAACACTGTATAGGTCATGTTGGGGATGTTGTTTTCTTTGTGTTGGGACCTAAAACTTATTCAAGACAGTGGTAGTTCCTGCCATCGAGGGTTGAATTTATTGAGCATAATTTCGGCATTACTTTCCGTCCTCTATTTATTTATTATATTTTGTGTGCGCTCATTAGAACCAACTGGTGAGTACACACAATTCATGAGATGCGTAATTGCAGAATCTTTTCAACATTATCTTAACAGGAGAAACCATAGAGAAAAGTGGCGTTAATAATAATAATAATAATAATAATAATAATAATAATATACTTTATTTTATGAGGGTAACACAATTAGTACAACAACTAATCTCTCTTGTGGCCCTCAACAAGGGGTTACATAATGGTCTTATTTCTGCTCAGTAGTATAGATTGTGGGTACTCTTTAGAACCGCCTCTAACAAGCACCCACAATCCAGGTTTGAAGCAGAAATAAAGAAAAATGATGCGAGGGCTACTAACTTCTGAATCTAATCTCTTCATCAGCGACACTCGTTTTCACAATCACCATGATCATCCCCTAAACATGTCCATGCAATGAAAACCCTTGTTAACCCCACTTTATATAGAGTAAAGCGGGGTTTATCAGGCTATAGTCATTTTGTAATTTCTGCTCTAAACCATAGATTTTGGGTACCGATTAGTTTAAACTTTTATTTCATTTGTATACATACATTACAATAGACAAAAACATTATGCGCCCCCGCCCATAGGGACTTGAAGAAATATATGGGCTGCATGATGCTTCCACGCAGAGCTGAACCCGGCCCGCACACTAGTACTGGTAAACCACTTAGAGGATCTAAGCCTGTCCAGGATCCGCCGTGCGAGGAGGACCGTCCATGCTAATAAACCCTATTGGTTTCATTGGGTGACAGGGCTTGAGATGTCATTTCATCTCAGCGTCGGGTAAAAGTCCCACACAATTGGAAGCAACGTCTCCAAATGACCTTTACAGTGTTGACCGGGACGTAAAACCTCAAATCAAACAAACAAATAGACAAAAACACGTCACAATACATCAATACATACAAATGGGATCCAGAAGAAAGTCGTTGACTTTTTTTTTAAATCTGGATACCGATTAGAATCGCCTCATTGAGGCGGTTACACATAGATTGTGCGTACTCATTAGAACCGCCTCATTGAATCGGTTGTAACGAGTACCCACAATCTATATTTTGAGCAGAAATAAGAAAAATTCTGATTAACGCCATTGTTGGAGCCTTCTAATATAGCATAGGCATGTTATGGTTATGTGTACTCTTAGATATTACTACCCCAAAACTCAAGGTATGGAGGTTTCAGCCTCTCGAGAAGAACAGCTATGTTTATTTTAACTTGTCAGTATAAATTTCAATAAATCTCAGCTCACACTGATAACCCACACTAATTGTCTAAACATATGGCAATTAGATATTTCTTAACTGGGATGCAAAAAATCCATTCATGAAAATTTCAGTTTAAAGACAGCAACAGCTAGTACTAGTGGGCTATTATAATATATTTATTTTATTGTTAAATTTCTTGACAATAATTATAAGACACTTCACCATAGACATAATGCATGTTTAACTGCATGTAATAGGGGTCTGGTGGGGCTGCAGGGTTTGAATTTCCTGGCAATTTCATGAGACAAAATGAATGAAGGAATATCTTCATAATGGGGCCTGTAGAGTTTGATTTTCAACACAGACAGAAGAAAAACCTTCAAGCTGAGCTCTCTCTCTCTCTCTCTCTCTCTCTCTCTCTCTCTCTCTCTCTCTCTCTCTCTCTCTCTCTCTCTAACGAAAACATGCCTATAAATTCGTTGTAAAACAAGAGGCCCATGGGCCACAATGCTCACCAGAGCTCAGGGGGCCACTGCCCACTGGCAGCAATGTATTTTAATTAACCATGGAAGCCCTGCTCCTAAGGCTGCTACAGATAAAATTTCGACCCACTTCAGAGGTCTGATGTCGCTTGAAAACAACAGATGACAATTGACAATTTCCCATCTGTGGCAATAGGCCAAAAAGAACATTATTAAAGGAACATTTCTATGAAAGTTTGACAAAATATCTTGAGACGCATTAATGTCATTTTTCAATTTTCCCCAGTATAAGTCAATGGAAACTCTTAACTTGCCACAGCAAACAAACCAAAGAGCCAAATTTCATAAACCAGAGCTCAGGTGGGCAGTGCTCAATGGAGCCCTGATTGGTGTCACTAAATGGGTCTTATAAAAAGGAACAGGGACATATATGGTTTAGCGGTGGGGATATGTATGGTTCCTGAGACGTAAGGCCTTTTAAGCAATGGAGGGATTCGGGCATGGCAGATCCCAGAAAAGCCAAAGATTGTTGTCACTGAATAGGTCTTATCATAAAGATCAAGAATATATATGGTTAGATGGTGGGAATCTGAACGGTTTCTGAGATATGAGGCCCTTATATGAAGAGGAAGGGAGAGAAATGGCCCCTGCGGACCCAACAAGACAGGGTTGACTGAATGTGTCTAATAACAATGAACAAGAATATATGTGATTATAGGATGGGGATTTGAATGGTTTCTGAGATATATGGCCTATTATTAAGTGGAGACTTATCATCAGGAACAAGAATATATATGGTTTAGGGGTGGGGATCTGAACGGTTTCTGAGATATATGGATTTTAATGAATGGGTGGGGAGTGGCCCGCGGAACCCCGGGGGGACCCCCATGCTGGTGTCACTGTTTGCGTCTTATCATAAGGAACAAGAATATATATGGTTTAGGGGTGGGCTCTGAACAGCTTCTCAGATATATGGTCTTTTGTGAAGTCGAGGGGTGGAGTGTGGCCCGGGCACAACCTGGGTGACCCCTAGGTCGGTGTCACTGAATGTGTCTTATCATAAGGAACAAGAATATATATGGTTTAGGGGTGGGGATCTGAACGGTTTCTGAGATATATGGATTTTACTGAAGGGTTAGGGCATGGCCTGTGGAACCCCGGGGGGACCCCCATGCTGGTGTCACTGTTTGCGTCTTATCATAAGGAACAAGAATATATATGGTTTAGGGGTGGGCTCTAAACAGTTTCTCAGATATATGGTCTTTTGTGAAGTCGAGGGGTGGAGTGTGGCCCAGGCACAACCTGGGTGACCCCTAGGTTGGTGTCACTGAATGTGTCCTATCATAAGGAACAAGAATATATATGGTTTTGGGGTGGGGATCTGTAAGGTTTCTGGGATATATAGCCTTTATGAAGTGGAGGGGGTTGGGCATGGCCCCCGCACATCCCGGGGGACCCCCAAGTTGGTGTCACTGAATGCAACTTATCATAAGGAACGAGAATATATATGATTTAGGGGTGGGGATCTGTAAGGTTACTGGGATATTGGGCCTTTTATGAAGTGTAGGGGGTGAGGCATGGCCCCGGCACATCCCGGGGGACCCCATGGTTGGTGTCACTGAGTCCATCTTATCATAAGGAACAAAAGTATCTATGGTTTAGGGTTGGGGATCTCAATGGTTTCTGAGATAAATGGCATTTTATGAAGTGAAGGGGATGGGGCATGTCCCCGGCACATCCCGGGGGACCCCCAGGTTGGTGTCACTTAAGGCATCTTAGCATAAGGATAAAGAATATATATGGTTTAGGGGTGGGGATCTGATGGTTTCTGAGATAAATGGCATTTTATGAAATAGAGGGGGCAGGGCATGTCCCCGGCACATCCCGGGGGACCCCCAGGTTGGTGTCACTTAATGCATCTTATCATAAGGAACAAGAATATATATGGTTTAGGGGTTGGGATCTGTAAGGTTTCTGAGATATAAGGCATTTTATGAAGTGGATGGGGCGGGGCATGGCCCCGGCACAACCTAGGGGACCCCAAGGTTGACATAAAAGCATTATGGCTGAGAGACGTTTACTCAAGGAACATGTCCATGTAAGTTTTGTCAAAATATCTGCAATGACTTGGCAGTAAATGTCATTTTTCAGTTTTCCCAATTATAAGTCAATGGAAACTCTAAGTTGCCATAGCAACAAAACTAAAAGGCTAAATTTCATAAAAAACACAAAACCTGTAAAGGTAAATATGGTGAATATTTTCATACAGTTTCGGCCTCCTAGAGCATATGGTTTCTGAGGAGATGATTTTTTAAGTATTTTTTTTTTCTATTTTTTTTTTGCATTTTGGTTTCCATGGCAACCAATAAAAATGAACAGAAGGCCTAAAATCATACGGCAGATAGAAGAGGGCCTATGTAACATTTCTATGCAAGTTTTGTCAAAATATCTGCAGAAGCTTGGCAATAAATAACATTTTTCAATTTTCCCCATTATAAGTCTATGGAAACTACAAGTTGCCATAGCAACCAAACTAATGAGCCGATTTTCATAAAAAAACACAAACTTTCAATCCCCCAGCCCAAGGATGCTACTGATAAAATTTGGGCCCAATCGGCCCAGTGGCTTCAGAGGAGATGTCGTTTGAAAGTGTTGACGCCAGACGACGACATACGACAGACGACGACGGACAGACGACGACGACGGACAACTGCCTATCCTATAAGCTCCCCCGGAGCCTTCGGCTCTGGTGAGCTAAAAAGAGAGAAAATTTTCAGATGAATAAATGTGATATTTTTCTTATTTATGCTCCAAACATAGATTGTGGACTCTCGCTAGTGGCGGTTCTAACGAGTACCCACAATCGATGTTTTTGGGCACATTTTTTTTTTATTTTAGTCTTGGTTGTATGGCCATTTCAAGATTATTTCACTCATATCGAGCCTATCGTTAATCAGAAGTGGGCAAAAACCGGTGTACCCGGAGAAAAACCACATGACATTCCGTTGCAGAACTTGGCGTAGCACATGTGACCCGAGCGAAGCTGGAACCCACAGCAGTGAGAGACCTAATGTATAAGAGTCAGCCCTCTTATCCACTAGGCAACGGAGGCCCGTCTGTTGGGTGGAAATAAGAAAAATAATGTATATCCGTGCATATCCATGTTTTACTATATAAAAGTGGACTTTTAGGGGGTCAGAATTATATAGGCTTGTTTTCGTGATTCTCTCTCTCTCTCTCTCTCTCTCTCTCTCTCTCTCTCTCTCTCTCTCTCTCTCTCTCTCTCTCTCTCTCTCTCTCTCTCTCTCTCTCTCAAACAGATGACCAAACATGCAGTGTCAACACATTGTGCCCTTCCATGGCACCATTGTTTGAATGGCGGGGGCATAATAATAAAAATTGCGCGACCAGAAACTTAAGCGGACGGTAAAGTGCTGAGTTTCGGAGTGTGGCCTCAGTGGGGGTATCATGTAGTATTAGCGATGCTTTTATTCACCCACGGCATTTTTTTGACAGACCAACCTGTTTGTAATATAAACTGCACCTTTATGGGCTCATACAGTGTGCAGTCGGCTATGCATCTGGTTTCAAAATGTGTATAAACTATATTCACTATGTCTGGTCGTCAAAGCACTCATAACACTCGTGGATTGATTGATTCCAAGTGTAGGCTAAATCATGGTCCTGACGGTTTCATTTAGCCCTTAAATTCAAGTACTTTAAGCAAAGGATGGAGCAGATTAGATGCCGCTTTCTGTGGAATCTGATCTGGGTCTTCAGTTCTTATCAAACCCAACAAATGAGTTGAGTCCAGATGGAATCTACAAGCAACCCTACACAAGACTCTGATCACACACTGATAAAAATAGCAAGGCTATATATCAATTACCTTTACCCTTTTTAAAGCAGTTAATCAGTGGAAGTCACGTTCAGTTCAACAACGTAAAACTACTGTGCTTAGTAGCTTTGGCTCGATTGACAATCAAAAGACCATAAGTAACATGTACGTCTTCCAAATGAAGTAAACCCAATGACACTGACAATGGGTCCGCCTGGTGTAATGTTGTTGATCCTTAAGAAAGGGCACATTCAATGAAAACAACCAGGGATCAGCGTGTTTTATTTGTTGTTGTTGATTTGAGATTTAACGTCCCCATCAACACTTTATAGGTCATTTTGGCGACGTTGCTTCCAATTTTGTAATTGTATGGGACTTTTAACGGACATTGAGATGGAATGACATCTCAAGCCCTGCCGTCCAATGAAACCAATAGGGTTTATAAGCATGGAAAATTTGATGGACAAATTGTACTATGAAAACTCGTCCATGTACTAACATATCCTTATTTCCTCTCCAAACATAGATACAGTAATACTTCGATAACTCAAACACGGAAAGTTCACTTACCATAGCTAATTTGAACTAATTCTGGAGCCCCTTTAGAATATCTCCCAAAGCTCCAGATAACCAGTTAGGATAAAATATGATTTTTGCACATTTATCTTTAAAAAGTGTGCTGTGTATACTCATTAGAATCCCCTCAATGTGGCGTTTCTAACAAGTGTACACAACATACTTTTATTCTAGAGAAGATCGTAAAGATACCCTTAAGTGATCCAACCATCCCTTATGACCTGACACTATGAGTAAACCTCAGTAATTCGAACTATCCCTATCTGGAACCACTTTTCATGGGCCCAGAGGTGTTAATATTTATTGAAGGTTTACTGTATTTGGTGCCCGTTTGCATCTATGAGGCAGTTCAAACCAATACCTACGATATTTTAGCGACATTAAAGCAAATAAAGTATTCCCTCTAAACTCCAGTTTTCTGCATAAGATGTGGGGTATATGGGGTTCGGGGTGGGTGGGGGAGGGTCGTAACAAATAAATTTTTCTCCTTATATAAAGCTGGAGTCCACTTCAAAGTTTAGGGGTGACAGGTTGTGTTTTCTTCAAATTTTATTTAGAAAATGGCTTAACTTTTTGCAAGCAGTGTAGGCCCTGATCAGACGCCCCATTCTGTGGCATCTGATCTGGGCCTGCACTGTTTACTAATTGCCCGTTTTGGGGGTTTCTGATACAAAATGAACAGATGTGTATACCTTTACTAGCAGAAACATTTCAGTCTGGTACTGCACTGTTTAATTTAAATCCTTTAGC
Organism: Lucinisca nassula; assembly: GCA_963580285.1. Classification (NCBI taxonomy): domain Eukaryota; kingdom Metazoa; phylum Mollusca; class Bivalvia; order Lucinida; family Lucinidae; genus Lucinisca; species Lucinisca nassula. Next base: position 141,797,551 of record OY757014.1, read on the forward strand.
ATGCTTGGCTGTAAAATTCTCTGAATAAATCAGAATCAATTAAAAGCAAACATAAATGAAATCAGCAAAAACTTTATAAAGTCCTTATCCTGCTGAATATTTTAATTAGCCACACCAATTCTGAATATCAGCCAATCAGCTGACATGATTAAATGTTTTCTTTCAAATTCACAAGCTGAAAGACAAACAGTGTAGATCCTGATCAGATGGATTCTTCCACCGTCACCTGATCTGGATCCACACTGTTTGCAAAGGCATGGAATGATAAGGTCTCAATTACTCTTATAAAGTTTTTATGTTTGTCTAGCATGCTTGGCCATAAATCAGGATTAATTACCACATGTTGATAAATTCTACAAGAGCTGTCAAATATTTGATATATTGAGGTGCTCAGTCTGAGCAACTTTTAGTGAGTTTTACCCTGGAGTATATGGTTAAGAATAAAAGATTAAATTTTAAAACCCTTTGCCTTCATGTGATTTTCCCCCACTATTGTAAATAAATCATGATAACAAGCTCTGGAGCCTGTCAGTGAAAAGTTATAAAAACAAACTTCTCACCCATTCAACATGTATCAGACAATCATCTACAGGAAAGGTGAATGAGTTCTTTCAATTGTTACAAGTCTGTTAATTTCACAATTTTCATAAAAGACTGTATTGCTATTTCATTTACAATGTATTTTTTTTTATTTATTTTTAGCTCACCTGTCACGTAGTGACAAGGTGGGCTTTTGTGGTCACTTTTTGTCCGTCGTCCGTCGTACGTCCGTCCGTCCGTAAACAATTTTAAAATAAGTATATCTCTAATACCCCATGGTCAATCTTGATCAAATTTCATGAGAAGCATCATCAGGTAGAGGGAAAGGCTGCATAAGGTTTTGGGGCTGATCAGATTGGAATTCTGGTTGCTATGGCAACATATAGCTCCCATAGACTTACAATGGAAAAAAATTAAAATATTTTCTTCTCTGAAACCACAGGACCCAGAGCTTAGATATTTAGCATGTAGCAAGGGCCAGTGGTCACCTAAATAATTCCTGCCATTCATGCCCCTGGGGTCCAAATTGGCCACTTCCCGGGGCCCCTTCGCTCCCATAGACTCATAATGGAACAAAAAGCTTAAAAAATCTTCTTTTCGGAAACCACAGGGCCCAGAGCTTAGATATTTAGCATGTAGCAACGGCAAGTGGTCACCTAAATAATTCCTGCCATTCATGCCCCTGGGGTCCAAATTGGCCACTTCCCGGGGCCCCTTCGCTCCCATAGACTCATAATGGAACAAAAAGCTTAAAAAATCTTCTTTTCGGAAACCACAGGGCCCAGAGCTTAGATATTTAGCATGTAGCAACGGCAAGTGGTCACCTACATAATTCCTGCCAATCATGCCCCTGGGGTCCAAATGGGCCACGCCCCGGGGCCCTTTAGCTCCTATAGACTCATAATGGAAAAAAGCTTAAAAAATCTTCTTCTCTGAAACCACAGGGCCCAGAGCTGAGATATTTGGCATGTAGCAACGGCAAGTGGTCACCTACATACGTAATTCCTGCCAATCATGCCCCTGGGCTCCAAATGGGCCACGCCCTGAGGCCCCTTAGCTCCCATAGACACATAATGGAAAAAAGCTTCAAAAATCTTCTTCTCTGACACCACAGGGCCCAGAGCTTAGATATTTAGCATGTAGCAATGACAAGTGGTCACCTACATAAATCCTGCCAATCATGCCCCTGGGGTCCAAATGGGCCACACCCTGGGACCCCCTTTGCTCCCATAGACTCATAATGGAAAAAAAGGGCCCAGAGCTTAGATATTTAGCATGTAGCAACGGCAAGTGGTCACCTACATATTTCCTGCTAATCATGCCCCTGAGGTCCAAATGGGCAACGCCCCGGTGCCCCTTAGCTCCCATGGACTCATTATGGAAAAAAGCTTCAAAAATCTTCATCTCAGAAACTTTGAAGCACAGAACTTAGATATTTAGTGTCTAACAACATAAAATAGCCACCTACATAAATCCTTCCAGTTATGCCCCTTGGATCCAAATTGGCCACACCCCAGGGGTCTTTAGCTTCCATAGACTTACAATTGGAGAAAGGCTGCATAAGGTTTTTGGGCTGATCAGATTGGAATTCTGGTTGCTATGGCAACATACAGCTCCCATAGACTTACAATGGGAAAAAATTAAAATATCTTCTTCTCTGAAACCACAGGGCCCACAGCTAAGATATAAAGCATGTAGCAACGGCCAGTGGTCACCTACATAATTCCTGCCAATCATGCCCCTGGGTCCACATTGGCCACGCCCCAGGGCCCCTTCGCTCCCATAGACTCACAATGGAACAAAAAGCTTCAAAAATCTTCTTCTCGGAAACCACAGGACCCAGAGCTTAGATATTTAGCATATAGCAAGGGCAAGTGGTCACCTACATAATTCCTGCCAATCATGCCCCTGGGTTCCAAACGGGCCACGCCCCGGGGCCCTTTAGCTCCTATAGACTCATAATGGAAAAAAGCTTAAAAAATCTTCTTCTCTGAAACCACAGGGCCCAGAGCTGCGATATTTGGCATGTAGCAACGGCAAGTGGTCACCTACATAATTCCTGCCAATCACGCCCCTTGGGTCCAAATTGGCCACACCCCGGGGCCCCTTAGCTCCCATAGACTCATAATGGAAAAAAAACTTAAAAAATCTTCTTCTCTGAAACCACAGGGCGCCAGAGCTTAGATATTTAGCATGTAGCAATGGCCAGTGGCCACCTACATAATTCATGCAAATCATGCCCCTGTGTTCCAAATGGGCGACGCCCTGGGGCCCCTTCGCTCCCATAGACTCATAATGGAACAAAAAGCTTCAAAACTCTTCTTCTCTGAAACCACAGGGCCCAGAGCTTAGATATTTAGCATGTAGCAACGGCAAGTGGTCACATACATAATTCCTGCCAATCATGCCCCTGGGGTCCAAACGGGCCACGCCCCAGGGCCCTTTAGCTCCTATAGACTCATAATGGAAAAAAGCTTCAAAAATCTTCTTCTCTGAAACCACAGGGCCCAGAGCTGAGATATTTGGCATGTAGCAAGGGCAAGTGGTCACCTACATAAATCCTGCCAATCATGCCCCTAGGTTCCAAATGGGCAACGCCCCGGGCCCCTTAGCTCCCATAGACTCATAATGGAACAAAAGCTTCAAAAATCTTCTTCTCTGAAACTACAGGGCCCAGAGTTTCGATATTTAGCATGTAGGAACGCCAATTGTTCACCTACATGATTCCTGCCAATCATGCCCCTGGGTTCCAAATTGGCCACGCCCCGGGGCCCCTTCACTCCCATAGACTCATATTGAAAAAAAGCTTCAAAAATCTTCTTCTCTGAAACCACAGGGCCCAGAGCTTAGATATTTAGCATGTATCAACGGCAAGTGGTCACCTACATAATTCCTGCTTATCATGCCCCTGGGGTCCAAAAGGGCCACGCCCCGGGGCCAGTTAGCTCCTATAGACTCATAATGGAAAAAAAAGCTTCAAAAATCTTCTCTGAAACCACAGGGCCCAGAGCTTAGATATTTAGCATGTAGCAATGACAAGTGGTCACCTACATAAATCCTGCCAATCATGCCCCTGGGGTCCAAATGGGCCACACCCTGGGACCCCCATAGCTCACATAGACGCATAATGAAAAAAAAACTTCAAAAAATCTTTTTCTCTGAAAACACAGAGCCCAGAGCTTAGATATTTAGCTTGTAGCAACTGCAAGTGGTCTCCTACATATTTCCCGCTAATCATGCCCCTTGGGTCCAAATGGGCAATGCCCAGGGGCCCCTTAGCTCCCATAGACTCATAATGGAAAAAAAAGCTTCAAAAATCTTCTTCTCAGAAACTGTGAAGCACAGAACTTAGATATTTAGTGTCTAGCAACATAAAATAGCCAGCTACATAAATCCTGCTTACCCTGCCCCTGGGGTCAAAATTGGCCACGCCCGAGCTCATCACCTCCAATAGACTTATAATGGAAAAAAAACTTAAAAAATCTTCTTGTATGAAACCATAAGGCCCAGAGCTTAGATTTTAGTATGTAGCAATGTTAAGTGGCCACCTACATAAATCCTGCCAGTTATGCCCCTTGGATCCAAATTGGCCACACCCCAGGGGTCTTTAGCTTCCATAGACTTACAATTGGAGAAACTTCAAAAATCTTCTCCTCTGAAACCACAGGGCCCTTATAATGAAAAAAAAAAACACACAAAAAAAAAAAAAAAACACTTAAACTGGGGGAAAAAATCTTCAAAAATCTTCTTCTCTGAAACCATAAGTCCCAGAGCTTAGGTATTTAGCATGTAGCAATGTTGAGTGGTCGCCTACATGAATCCTGCCATTCATGCCCCTGGGGTCCAAATCCTGTGGCCCCTTAACTCCAACAAACTTATAATGGAAAAAAAGCTTCAAAATTCTTTGAAACCATACAGACCTTAGATATTTAGTATATGGCAACACAAAATGGTCGCCTACATGAATCCTGCCAACCGTGCCCTTTGGGTCAAAATTGGCCAAGCCCAGGGCTCATTAGCTCCTATAGACTTACACTGGAAAAAACTAAAAAAAAATCTTTTTCTCCAAAACCATAAGTCACAGATTTTGTTTGATTTGAGGTTTTACATCCCCGTCAACACTGTATATGTCATTTTGGAGATGTCTCTTCCAACTTTGTGGGACTTTAACCCGACATTGAGATGAAATTACATCTCAAGCCCTGTTGCCCAATGAAACCAGTAGGGTTTATAAGCATGGACACCGCTTTGCCTGAGCTTAGATATTTAGTATATAGCAATGTCAAGCGGTCTCCTACACTAATGTTTTTCTGGTACACAGGTGGGCGATATAGGGCCATTGGGCCCTCTTGTTTTTTTTTTTTGTAAACAATTATTTCTACACCTAATTAACAGACTTGGGCAAGTCTAGATTTCTTCTGTCAACGGCGAAAGGTTGTGAGAATTTGAAGGAAACACATTTTCAGCGTGTTAGAATCGAAATAGATCAGGCTTTGTCTGTGATTTGTTGAGTAATAAATCACAGTTTGTCGGCCAGTTGTAAGTAGACAAATCATACGCGCTACGTGCACGTGATTTGATCTACTTAGCGTCAGACCTCCAAACTGTGATTTATTACACAACAAAACACAGCTAGAGCTGGTCTGTTTCTTAAATAAAAATATTAAAAGGGCATACATGCAAAGACTTTTAATGACAATAATAACAAACCACAACAGGGTCGACTCTCAGTTGTCAGAGACTGGTTATACAAACCTATATCAGCTAGATCTGTATGCGTAATCTACTGGAAGGGTCAGTGGTGTGAGGCGGGGGCGGGGTCGCTAAAATCGAGAGGCCATTATATCGTAACACTCGCCCTCTCAACTGCTTCGACAACAAAACCCTGTTTAAAATTGTTATTTGGTAAACAAAATCTTACACTCGCGGTCATTTCATTTGAAATGTATAAAAATCATCGGATGCTTGTTTCATAAATTTCTTATGAAATGATACTCAAGATCATCTATACTTTCTTATAAAATTTAGAGTTTACACGGTTTTCATTACGCGGACTTGTTAACGCATCACGAAAACACGTCTATATTAATCTGGCCCCTTGAACTCCACTTTTATATAGTAAAACTGGGTTTTACAGGGGTAAACCTATTTTTTCTTATTTCCGCTCTAAAATATAGATTGTGGGTAATCGTTAGAACCGCCTCGACGTGTACCCACAATCTATATGTTGAGCAGAATTAAGAAAAAATACCACAATTTTTCATTTCAAAATCTTCGTGGTTTTTTTTTTTCGGTAAAATTTACAATGTATCTGTATAGGGACGTTTTCATAATGTTGAGGCCGGACATTTTGTTAGGGGCTGCTGGTAGTGCATAGTACCTTGGCGTGTAAATATAGTAATTGTAACACAAAACGAATAATATAAGAATCTGATATGGGATTCTGTTGTAGCTGGGCGTTTCCAACCCGAGGGATGGCCGTGCTGAGCGGAACCGAGGCTATGCCGAGGTTCCGCTCAGCACGGTCATCCCGAGGGTTGGAAACGCCCATCTACAACAGAACCCCATATTGGATTCTTTTTCTCGCACAACACCTCCCAAACATTTCCTTTTTATTTTTTTTTTAACGTTTCATTTTTCGTGCACTATACTTTTCATTTTTTTTATTTATCAATGTTCATGATATTCATCCGCTGTTTTGCCGGTTATTTTTGACAGCTCGCACATGTATATTGTTTACAAAATAAAAGTAGTACGGAAGTAATTCCCGGCAGTTGAACAGAATTGAAGCGCACTTATGTTAGTTGCCTGGGTCAGAACACCTGGGTCAGAACATAAATTTCTATCCCAGGGTAAAATCACGGATTTCCTTGTCTGGTGTGCAAGAAATAAGTGTCTGGAATGCGGTAGAATAAACACTGTTATAAGAGACAAAATACTTGAACTTTTAGCTTTCCTTGATACTCACGAACCACATGTCGCTGTTCAGGAAAAAATACTGACAGTGCAATTATAAATTCCGAGCTTTCCAGTAACTTGTCAGCACAGTGTCTACAGGAAACAGAAGTGAATGCAATGATAAGGACTGGATAAAATTAACCCTAACCCCCATCAGAGACACCAAAGGGAAGAAACACAAACATTAAATAACTATACCCTAATGGAAACATCAACAGCAACAAGCCAAAAGGACAGTTTCTTTCTCACAAAATGGCATTGGCTATCCAAAACAAAAAGATATAAGCGATACACGAAGGCTTCCTAACTCATCAGTGCAACATCTCCGAGGACACAAAAATCAAACAACCACAGAGATGACTCGACAGCAACAAACCATTGAAATGCTGCAGCAAAAGAAAACCAACAGTTAGACTCCGATGGGCCCAAACAGAGACAGAGCATTTGGTTCCAACCAACATTACATAAGTAAACGTCAAAGAATCTGAGCCCTGACCCATCGGCATGCAATTAAAGAGGGGAAACAAAGTTATCAACCGTGATTGGGTAACTACCATGCATGCAGTATGTCGTATAATATTCATGTTGTTCCCAATCTTTTTATATCGAAGAACGATTTTATGAAATTGGGTAATGAAATCATTGCAAGTATATATTCTTCTGAATTTATATACTAAGGCACCATAAAATTCTGGTTCCGATAGACCTTGTTGCAGAAGAGATTCAAGTCCGACATTGAATTTTGATATTAAATCGGAATGACGCCTAAAAATTTAGAAAAAGTGCTCATTCACAGAGACATCTCTCACATGCCGGTCATGAAACCTAAAAACGACTCTGAATCGGTCAGGGAACAAAATTTCTCACTACGTAGCAAGTTGGTATCGACCACCAAGTTTTTTAGAGTCCAGATAAAGATCACCTTCTCAGCATAAGGGTATAAAAACCACCGGTACATGTCCTAGGTGACTTCAGCTTAAAGACATTGCTTGGTCTGACAGGCCCAGTAAACAAGACACAATGCAGAGTCAGACAGGCAACATGCATTTAGAAAAAAGCATAGTTGTGAAACTCAGTTGAACACGGCTATCAATGACTGGGTAGAAATATTGGACAAAGAGGTAGGTGGACACATTTTTTCTGGACATTTTTTTCTGGACATCGGGAAGGCCTTTGACGCACCGTTCACGAAGTACTTAAACCCAAATTGTTTGGTTATGGCATAGGGGGTGGTGTGGTTAAGGGTGGGAGGAGAACACTCTCAAATGGGTAGATTCCTTCCTTGTTAGTTGTTGTTAATGGGGAAGCTTCGGAATGGACCCTATTTCGTTTGGGGTTCCACAAGGGACTGTTCTATATCCATGGTTGTTCTCCTTGTACATTAATGATATTTCCACTGATATTGACAAAGACGACTGTATTTGTTACCGGAAAATTAGAGATGCAAATGACTCACTGAAACTTCAGTGGAATATAGATAGATTAGGATGTTGGGAAAGAAAATGTGGAATATTATACAGAAAACTGGGAAGCAAACCAATGAAATTGAGGCTTCTTACACTTTAGAGGGAACGGTCCTCGAGAATGAGGATTCCAATAAATACCTTGGCGTGACACTCACACATAACTTGAAATGGTAAACATATATTAGCAACATGTGTACTAAGGCTAATAGAATAAATACTTTATATGCTGCCACTTTTACATTCCGAGGACACTGACTCTGGATCATCCAAATAAATTTTTGTTCTCTAAGTGTCCTAAGGTTGCATATAAAATTCAAATGAAATTGGCCAAGTGGTGTTAGAGAGAACATGTTTTCTAACATGTAAATGGACTGCAATACAAGTGACCTTGGGCCAAGGTCAGCAGATGAACTTGACCTTAAGCATTCATAGACATTCATTTTAACCTATTTTCATATCACAGAACACAATATTAAAAAAAAAATGCAGTGATTTAACTATTTCCCATTGAAAAGCCTAAGGAGCCAAATTTGGCCTTGTCGTATAATAGGTCAAGGTCAACCTAGGATCATCATTGTTGCAAACTTGGTAGTACTCAGCTTAAGGAACCAAATTTCACCTTGGCGTAAAATAGGTCAAGGTCAATCTGGGGTCATCATTTTCGTAAACTTGGTAGTACTCAGTCACCCGATGCTACATACCAAGTTTTAAGACAATCGGCCAGTGGTAATGGAGAATAAGATTTTTTAAGGTTTTTACCATATTTGGGCATGGTGGCCATCTTTGTCATGTGACCTGGACCATCCTAATAATTTTTCCTAAAACTGCATATAAAATTTTAACGAAACTGGCCCAGTGGTGTTGGAGAAAAAGTATTCTAATATGTAAATAGACCTGCAATATAAGCGACCTTGGGCCAAGGTCATTAAATGACCTTAATCCTTAGCATTCACAGACATTCATTTACTACCCATTCTCATATCACATACCACAATATTTTTCGAAAAAATGCATTGATTTACCTATTTCCCATTGAAAAGCCTGAGGAGCCAAATTTGGCCTTGGCGTATAATAGGTCAAAGTCAACCTAGGGTCATCATTGTTGCAAACTTGGTAGTACTCAGTCACCCCATGCGACAAACCCAGTTTAAAGACAATCGGCCCAGTGGTTCTGAAGAATAAACTTTTAAAGGTTTTTACCATATTTGGACATGTCGGCCATCTTGGTCATGTGACAAATAATTTTTTGTTCCCTAAGTATACCAAGGCTGCATATAAAATTTAAATGAAATTGGCCCAAAGGTGTTAGAGAAAATGTATTCTTATATGTCAATATACCTGCAATACTAGTGACCTTTTGCCAAGGTCAGTGAATGACCTTGACCCTTAACATTCACAGGCTTTCGTTTATTACCCATTCTTATATCACCGACCACAATATTTTTCAAAAAATGCATTGATTTACCTATTTCCCATTGAAGAGTCTAAGGAGCCAAATTTGACCTTAGCGTAAAATAAGTCAAGGTCAACCTAGGATCATCATTTTTGCAAACTTGGTAGTACTCAGTCACTCAATGCTACGTACCAAGTTTCAAGACAATCGGCTAAGTGGTTCTGGAGAAGAAGATTTTTTAACGTTTTTACCATATTTGGGCATGTCGTCCATCCTGGTCATGTGACTTAGACCATCCCAATAAATTTTTGTTCACTATGTGTCCTAAGGCTGCATATAAAATTTAAATGAAATTGGCCCAGTGGTGTTAGAGAAAATGTATTCTAATATGTAAATAGACATGCAATACATGTGACCTTAGGCTAAGGCTGAATGATCTTGACCCTAAGCATTCACAGGCATTAATTTTTTACCCATTCTCATATCACAGACCACAATATTTTTTCGAAAAATGCATTGATTTACCTATTTCCTATTGAAAATCCTGAGGAGCCATATTTGACCTTTGCGTAAAATAGGTCAAAGTCAACCTAGGGTCATCATTTTTGCAAACTTGGTAATACTCAGTCACTTGATGCTACATACCAAGTTTCAAGCCAATCGGCCCAGTATTCTGGATAAGAAGATTTTTTAAGGTTTTTACCATATTTGGGCATGGTGGCCATCTTGGTCATGTGACCTAAACCATACTTGCAAACTTTCGTTCCCCCATTGCCAGGGGGCTGCATGTGAAATTAAATTGAAATTGGCCGATAGGTTTCAGAGAAGAAGACCTTTGAAAATGGTTGACGTACGACGGATGGACCGATGCCTACCATCCTTTGGCTCAAGGGAGCAAAAAACAAACAAACAAAAAACATCAACCATTTTTGTCTGATGAATTAGCCCAGAGAGTGGTAAAACATAACCCTTATCCTGTTGAATATATTAATTGAGCTACATTCATAACTGACTATCAACCCATTAAAGTACTTGGTTTTGTTTGTTTGTTTTGTAGTTTTACGGCCCAGTCAATACTATTTAGGTCATATCGAGCCTGGTAGTGTTCATATTCACTCTTTTTCTGGGCAGGATTATATGTAAGCGGTTAACCAGTATAGTGCACATTCTTTTGCGAGAAAGAAAATACTTGGTATAGTGTAAGCATTGAATTTACAAACTGTATGACAAACAGTGTAGATCCTGGTCAGATGGCTTCTTGAAGCCATCTGATCTGGATCTACACTATTTGAAAAGGTAAGGGTGGCCGTGGAAAGCAGGATAAATGTTACACCTTGTCTTGTTGAAAGCAATAAAACATACATTGTAGATCCAGATCAGATGGCTTCCGAAGACCTATCTGGTCAGAATCTGCAATTTATCATTAATTTTGCGAACCATCTGATCAGAATTTGCGCTGATTGTCAGTCATTTTGCTAATAAGAATGAATACCTTTTATTTAGTAAATTGATTGGTTGATTGTCAGAAATGTGTGTAGCAAAATAAATTTATTCAGCAGGACAAGTCCAATAAACGACAAATTCAGCCTTTCACTTTAGGGGAATGGGAACATCTTCAGGGGAGGTTACTCCTCCAAAAGTATTTTGTCTCCCATGCCAATAGGGTCAACTCTTAAAGAAAAGAATTTGCTCCTAAGGAGCAAGTTCTTTCCTTTAAGAGTTGACCCTTTTTTCAGTGGGACAGAGATTATAGAAAAGCGAACATGAAGTCCCGAAAGATGTCTCCCTTTGAAAAATGGCGGAAAAAATCTGCCAGGTATTCCCATTCCCCTTAACAGAAGGGGGCAAGTTTATTTCCAGTGGTAGGACTGCTTTGTTTGTTTGCTTCATTTGATGTAAGTTTTGCAACAGTTATCGTTTTTGTTGTTGATCCTGATCAGACGCTGCAAAATTCTGGTCAGGCGCTACTTCATTGACATCTGATCCGCAGCCATTGCAGTGTGTCCTTTCATTAAGAAAACATGTCCGTGTAAAAAATGGCGTCCAATTGGTGTCAGAAATGACAATTTCAGGTAAAAATGATAATATCTTTCTTATTCCTGCTTTCAACATAGATTGTGGGTACTCGTTAGACCGCCTCAGTGAGGCGGTTCTAACGAGTACCCAATCTATGTTTTTGAGCAAAAGTAAGGCAGATAATGTATACCCCATTAAACCCAACTTTATTCTATATAAAGAGGGGTTTAGAGGGGTTTTCGTTTCACGGATTAGTTATTGTGATGTAAAAACTTGTCTGAGCCGTTTTTTTTTTATTGTTTTGTGTTGTTTCTTTGATTTATTTATTACAAGTAGGCCTATTTTACTTTATGGCCTCTTATGCATAAAATCGCATGACACGCACATATACTACAAGTACTTGTTAGAGTTGCCTCATTTGTTTGTTTGATTTGGGGTTTAACGTTTCCGTCAACACTATTTACGTCATTTTGGTGACGTCGCTTCCAATTTTAATCAGGTTTTCCAACGGTTAAAATTGGAAACCTCTGGTTAGGCCTAAAAACAACAAGAGGGCCCAATGGACCTATATCGCTCGCCTGTGTACCAGAAAGGAGACCACTTGACATTGCTACATAGTAAATATCTAAGCTCTGGGCCTAATGGCTTCGGAGAAGTTTTTTGAAGTTTTTTCTAGTATAAGTCTATAGGTGATACTGAGCCCTGGGGCGTGGCCAATTTTGACCCAAAGGGCATGGTTGGCATGATATATGTAGGAGACCATTTTATGTTGTACTTTATGATTTCAGAGAAGAAGATTTTTGAAGCTTTTTTCCATTATAAGTTTATCGGAGTTAAGGGGCCACAGGATTTGGCCAATTTGGTCCCAGGGACATGAGTGGCAGAATCCAAGTAGGCGACCACTCAACATTGCTACATGCTAAATACCTAAGCTCTGGGCCTAATGATTTCAGAGAAGAAGATGTTTTATTTTTTTTTTCATTTTAAGTCTATAGTAGCTAATGGGCCCATGGGCATGGCCAATTTGGCCTAAGGGGCATGGTTGGCAGGATTTCTTAAGATGACCATTTCATGTTGCTACATACTAAATATCTAGGCTCAGGGACGTACGGTTTTAGGAGAAGATTTTTTTATTTTTTATTTTTTCATTATAAGTCTATGGGAGCTAATGGGCCCATGGGCGTGGCCAATTGTGACCCCAGGAGCATGGTTGGCAGGAATTATATAGATGACCACTTGACGTTGCTACTTGCTATATATTTAAGCTCTGGGTCTTGTGGTTTCAGAGAAGAAGATTTTTTAAGTTTTTCCAATTGTAAGGCTATGGGAGCTAAAGAGCCCTGGGGTGTGGCCAATTTGGATCCCATGGTCATAATTGGCAGGATTTATGTCGGTGACCACTTGATGTTGCTACATACTATATATCTAAGCGCTGGGCCTTATGGTTTTAGAGAAGAAGATTTTTTTAAGTTTTTTCCATTATAAGTCTATAGGAACTAAGGGGCCCCGAGGTGTGGTCCATTTGGAACCCAGGCGCAGGGTTAGCAGGATTTATGTAGGTGACTATTTTATGTTGCTTGATACTACATATCTACCGTAAGCTCTGTGCCTCATAGTTACAGAGAAGAAGATTTTTGAACCTTTTCTCCATTATGCGTCTATGGGACCTAAGGGGCCCCGGGGTGTGGCCAATTTGGACACCAGGGGCATGATTGGTAGGTTTAATGTAGGTGAAAACTTGCCGTTGCTGGATGCTAAATATCTAAGCTCTGGGTCCTGTGGTTTCAAAGAAGAAGATGTTTTAAGCTTTTTTCCACTATGAGTCTATGGGGGCTAAGAGGCCCCAGGGCGTGGCCCTTTTGGATCCCAGGGGCATGGTTGGCAGGATTTATGTAGGTGACCACTTGCCGTTGCTTCAGGCTAAATATCTAAGCCCTGGGCCGTGAGGTTTCAGAGAAGAAGATTTTTGAAGCTTTTTTCCATTATGAGCTATGGGAGCTAAGAGGCCCCGGGGCGTGGCCCACTTGGATCCCAGGGGCATGATTGGCAGGATTTATGTAGGTGACCACTTGCCGTTGCTTCATGCTAAATATCTAAGCCCTGGGCCGTGAGGTTTCAGAGAAGAAGATTTTTGAAGCTTTTTTCCATTATGAGCTATGGGAGCTAAGGGGCCCCGGGGCGTGGCCCACTTGGATCCCAGGGGCATGATTGGCAGGATTTATGTAGGTGACCACTTGCCGTTGCTACATGCTAAATATCTAAGCTCTGAGCCATCTGGTTTCAGAGAAAAAGATTTTTGAAGCTTTTTTCCATTATGAGTCTATAGGAGCTTAGGGGCCCTAGGGCGTGGCCCACTTGGACCCAAGAGGCATGATTTGCAGCATTTATGGAGGTGACCACTTGCCGTTGCTACATGCTAAATATCCAAGCTCTGGGCCCTGTGGTTTCAGAGAAGAAGATTTTTGAAGCTATTTTCCATTATGAGTCTATGGGAACTAATGGGCCCTGGGGCATGGCCCATTTGGACCACAGGGGCATGATTGGCAGGATTTATGTAGGTGACCACTTGCCGTTGCTACATGCTAAATATCTAAGCTATTGGCCCTGTGGTATCAGAGAAGAAGATTTTTGAAGCTTTTTTTTCCTTTATAAGTCTATGGGAGCTTAGGGGCCCGGGTGTGGCCAATTTGGACCCCAGGGGCATGATTGGCAGGATTTATGTAGGTGACCACTTGACATTGTTACAAGCTAAATATCTAAGATCTGGGCCCTGTGGTTTCAGAGAAGAAAGTTTTTAAAAATTTTCCCATTATAAGTCTTTGGGAGCTATATGTTGCCATGGCAACCAGAATTCCAATCTGATCAGCCCAAAAACCTTATGCAGCCTTTCCCCCTACATGATGATGCTTCTCATGAAATCTGATCAAGATTGGCCATGGGTATTAGAGATATACTTATTTGAAATTGTTTACGTACGCACGCACGCACGACGGACAAAATGTGATCACAAAAGCTCACCTTGTCACTACGTGACAGGTGAGCTAAAAAGCTTGGTTTCCGCGAACCCGACCGACCCTGATTTTTTTTTTTTGTGCCGACCCTGCAATTTTTATGGCCATCCAGAAAAAATTAAAAAGATTTTCTTTACCTACCGACCTTAATATTTTCTAGTACTTTTGATAAATAACATTAAATTGTCAAAAAAGCAAAACAAATACTTAAAATCCTGTTCTTCCTTGATGCTCTAAACCTCATTATTTGAATGTTTCCTGGTAATATGGCTGAAATTAAGCCCTTTTCAAGATTCTTGCTTTTTTTCATCAAATAAAGAGCCGACAAAAAAAAAATAAAAATAAAATAAAAAGTTTAGTCGACCTACCGACCCTAATATTTTTTCGGCATGTTAGCGGAAACACAGCCCCCAACACCCCCTTTTTAGGCCTTATTAAAACGATGTACGTCGGCGGGCGGGCGAGCGGACGGTCAGGCGTCAACATTTCGTTTCCGGACCGTCTGAAATAGTTTCATGGTGTTTGTTTCCGGAGCATATATCGGCAACCATTTGAAATATTTCAATAATACTTGGTAGGATTACTGAACAAGTCATTGCGGAGAGTCGCGTGTAAGAATGACAACTTTGCTTGGCTTCATTTTTGACTTATCTCCCCTGATCCATATTTTTCAACTTTCGTTTCCGGAGCATAAATATTTCAATACTACTCGGTAGGATTGAAAAACAGGTCAGTGCGGAGTGTCACGGGTAAAAATGACAACTCTGCTTGCCTTTATTTTTGAAATATCTACCCTGATCCATATTCTACTTTATTTCCGTTTTACGGAGCATAACTCAGCAACCATTTGAAATATTCCAACAATACATGGTATATAATTACAGAGCAAGTCATTGTGGATCGTCTCGTGCAAGAATGACAACTCTGGGTGGCTTCGTTTTCGAATAATCTCCCTGATCCATATTTTTCAACATTGCGTTTCCGGAGCAAAATTCCGCAACCGTGTGGAATATTCTATCGATACTTGGTAGAATTATAGAACAGGTACACATAATCCTCGCGAGAGGGTGCTGCAGGATATATAGATAGATAGGTCATTGCGGAGTGTCGCGTGCAATAATGACAACTCTGCTTGTCTTTGTTTTCGAAGTATCTCCCCTGGTCCATATTTTTCAACGTTTCGTATCCGGAGCATAACTCCGCAACCGTTTGAAATATTTCATTGATACTTGGTAGGATTATAGAACAGGCCAGCGCAGAGTTTTGCGTGCAAGCCCTGCCGCCCAATGAAACCAAAAGGGTTAACGTTTTTTTATGCAAAGACGGTCCGACTCGCGCCACTTTAGACCTTCTAAGCGTTTACCAGTACTCATGTGCGCAGTCGGCTACAGCTCTGCGTGGAAGCATCGTGCAGCCCTATCTATTTCTCCAAGCTCCGATGGGCGAGGGTTCCGCCTCATTTAGGCTCAATTTTCACATAACTAATATTGTCACACATTGGAAAGTCGAAAGTCAAAACTGGCTCTTCTTATGTACATAAATGAACCTACTTGCATTCGAACCCAAAAGCTCGAACACAAAACCTGCACACTCGCCTAGTTCAGGTTTTACAGATAACCCTCTTGACATGGCACTCTGACATCACAGCGGAACAAGAAAAGTGAGGCGTTTTATAAAAATAGCCGCCACCTGGTTTTCTATACGTCATTACGAAAACACGCCTATACAATACATTATAAATTTTACCGCCGAAAAAAAAATCAAATTTTAAGACGAAAAATTGTGAATTTTTTTTCTTATTTCTGCTCAAAATATAAATTGTGGGTACACGTTAGAACCGCCTCAATGAGGCGGTTCTAATGATTACCCACAATCTATATTTTGAGCAGAAATAAGAAAAAATAATATTTACTCCTGTAGACCCCAGTTTTACTATATAAAAGTGGGGTTCATTGCGGTCAGAATTATATAGGCGTGTTTTTGTTATGCTTTCTTTATGGGTTAGTGACACGTTAGGCCCCCGCCCATCGGGGCTTGAAGAAATATATGGACTGCATGATGCTTCCACGCATAGCTGAAACCGACCCGCACACGAGTACTGGTAAACCGCTTAGAGGATCTAAGCCTGCCCAGGCAAAGCGGTGCGAGTCGGCCCGTCCATGCTTATAAATCCTATTGATTTCATTGGGCGACGGGGCTTGAGATGTAATTCCATCTCAATGTCGGGTAAAAGCGGGAGTCTAGTTTGATATCAAATGACATGGGTCTGGTATTCTGTTTATCAGTAAATCCCCTTGTACGTATACACTCTAACATCTTTGCCAATTTTTTTCAGCAGTCCAGTTCATAGAAGTGCAATGTCAGGTTGACCTGATAAAGCTCACTTGTCCTGAGCATATATTTATCAGGTCAAAAGTTGGTACAGTGGATGACTGATAAAATTTATTCAAGAACGGGACAGTTTCAGCCAAAGGAGGTTAATCATATCGCCGGGATCTATAGTTGCTCAAAACTAACGACTTCGTTATAGTTAACGTATCGTTAAAATTTGACCATTAAGGGGAATGGGAACACCTTCAGGTGAGGCTACTCCTGCAAAATTATTTTCGACTCCCATGTCAATAGGGGTCAACTCTTAAAGGAAAGAATTTGCTCCTGAAGAGCAAATTCTTTCCTTTAAGGGTAGACCGTTTTTTTTTCAGTGAAAGTGAACTGGAAGTCCCGAAAGTTGTCTCCCTTTAAAAAATATCGGAAAAAATCTGCCAGGTGTTCCCATTCCCCTTAATATGACAAAAATACTATTTTTGCTTTAAAATGTGAGCAGAAAGCTGATCTTATTTTTTCCAGCTAAAAATAACGCTAATTTTATAAGCAACTGAACTTGCTGGGATAGTTAACCCTTATTCTGCTGAATATTCAATTAAGCCACACCCATTTCTGACTTTGAACCAATCAGATTACTTGATGTAATTTATCCCAACAAATTCATAAACTGAATGTCAAACAGTGTAGATCCTGATCAGATGGCTCCTTCAGAAGCCATCTGATCTGGATCTACGTATACACTGTTTGCAAAGATAGGGGTTGTTGTGAACAGCAAGATAAGGGTTCTTCAGAAGCCATCTGATCTGGATCTACACTGTTTGCAAAGATAGGGGTTGT
This sequence comes from Lucinisca nassula, assembly GCA_963580285.1. Taxonomy (NCBI): domain Eukaryota; kingdom Metazoa; phylum Mollusca; class Bivalvia; order Lucinida; family Lucinidae; genus Lucinisca; species Lucinisca nassula. Next base: position 141,815,097 of record OY757014.1, read on the forward strand.
CGTGAACAGCAGGATAAGGGTTATTAATTTGACCACTAACGAGCTCGTTAAGCTAACAATGCTATGAAACTGGGTCCTTTGCGATAACACACCCGTGCGACATAGTGCGGCATATTTCTCATCTCCAAAATGGCTACTTTTCGGCTTTAAATCCCTGATATTTTTCTTATAAATACTGCAAACATAGGTCGAGGGTGCTTGTCAGAACCGCCTCAATGAGGCGATTCTAACGAGTACCCACAACCTATGTCTTGGAGTAAAAATAAGAAAAATAATTTATACCCCCGTAAACCCCCATTTTCTCTATATAAAGTAGGGTATAGGGGGTCTTCATTTCACGGACTAGTTCAAGTGAAGCCAGGTCAGGAGGTATAATTGAGATGACCTAGGAAAATCTTTTCGGCCGTCTATAAAACGAAGCTATTTTGTGTGTACTCATTGAGGCGATTTTTATGAGTACACATGCAGAAACTATATTTTCCGGATAAAATTAGGTAAACCTTCCTCATTTATCCTAAAGAAGCCTCCGTGGTGTAGTGGTAATGCTACTCGCCTTGTAAACCAGGGGTCGCAGGATCTATCCCGGGCATGTCCAGACTTTCGGATGAGTCTTTAAACCGAGGTCCCGTCCCCGTATGACCTTACCTGTTGGTGAGACGTAAAACTCAAACAATCAAACACTCACTCACACTCATTTATCCTAAACATATCGATATTTTGTGCCAACAATAATTCCCTTGTCATCACGAAAATATGCCTATATAATTTTGACCCCCCTTGAACCCCATATTTATATAGTAAAACTGGGGTTTACAGCTGTAAACCTCAGCCCCCGCCCATCGGGGCTTGAAGAAATAGATGGGCTGCATGATGCTTCCATGCAGAGCTGAATTCGTCCGCACACGAGTACTGGTAAACCGCTTAGATAATCTAAGCCTGCCCAGGCAAAGCGGCGCGAGTCGGCCCGTCCATACTTATAAACCCTATTGGTTTCATTGGGCGACAGGGCTTGAGATGTTATTTCATCTCAATGTCGGGTAAAAGTCCCACAAAACTGGAAGCAACGTCTCCAAATGACCTATACAGTGTTAACGGGGACGTTAAACCTCAAATGAAACAAAACAGGTGTAAACCTAATATTTCGTATCTATGTTATAAAACATAGATTGGTGGTAACCGTTAGAACCGCCTCGATGAGACGGTTCTAACGTGTTCCAACAATCAATATTTTGCGCAGAAATAAGAAAAATTACACAGTTTTTCATCTTAATTTTTTCTTCTTTTTTTTTTTTTTTTTTTGCGGCAATGTTAACAATTGATTTGTATAGGAGAGTTTTTGTAACGGCTCTTGCACCGAAGAACGAGTTTGAGAAACAACACGTGTTCTAAATTCACTGTATTGAATATATTTGTAAATATGCCATGTATGTGTGAAACCGAATAAAATTGATGAGCATGCATTACAATGACATTATGTGCTAATTGTGTTTTCTTCCTGAAAAAGACGTTACTACTACTACTTATTATTATTATTATTATTAGTAGTAGTAGTAGTAGTAGCAGTAATAGGTAGTATTGTCTACACCGTGGGCGTAGACATTTAGAGGTGGGGTTTAACACGGAAGTATAGCCATTAGTTCCACAATGGAGTTTTGACCATTCAACAACATGTATAAGCTTTCATAAGAAGAAAAAGCGGCCAACAACAAGTATAAGCTTTCACACAAAAAAACGAGGCCCGGCACAGACTCGCTATTACATTTTGTTGGTTGATTGGTTGATTTAGGTTTAACGTCCCCGTCAACAGTGTATAGGTCATTTTGGAGACGTTGTTTTCAATTTTGTGGGACTTTTACCCGACATTGAGATAAAATGGCATCTCAAGCCCTGTCGCCCAAACGGGTTTATAAGCATGGACGCTCCGACTCGCACCGCTTTGCCTGGGCAGGCTTAGATCCTCTAAGCGGTTTACCAGTACTCGTGTGCGGTCGGATCAGCTCTGCGTAGAAACATCATGCAGCCCGTCTATTTCTTCAAGCCCCGACGGGCGGGGGTCAGCTATTACATTTTGTACAAATCCATATTGCTGTCAAATTTATATAGGCTAATACAAAGTATACATCAACAGACTCTCGACCATGACAGACCAATGCCTTCGGCTCTGGTGAGCTAAAAACATGCCTCGCCGTTAGCAAAATTAGTGGATTAATCTTCAGTTAGTCTTATATAATGTGTAGGAAAATTGTCTACTTAACTTCTCCAACAGTTTTCAAGCATTACATTTGATAAGATGTCACAGTCATATTGACATTCACATTTGAGCCCCGCCAAGCGAATTTGTGTCTTCGAGCATTCCGTCATGACAAATTTTAACTGCGCATGCCCAGCCATTCAGAGGGACCAGGGATATGGCTTTCGGTCTGAAGGTTCCTCTTGATTCACTGCTTGTATGAGCGAGCAGCGAAGGTTCTGGCGAGACTGCGCGGATGCGCAGGCTCGCCTGAACCTTCGCTGCTCGCACAGGCGATAAGTACCAAAATCGCTTGACGGGGCCAATTTAATATGTGCTAAGAGTAGACCTAGCTTTTTGTAAAAACTATACTTATTATTATTATTATTTCCTGTTTAGCAGAGATTACAAAGCTTCACGGTATATAGAATCGAGAAAACAATATGCGTTAGAGAAAAATAATGACATGAGCATTCGACTTGTATGTGTACATTTAATTTTGATATCGCACGCCGGGATGTTCCCGCCCATCGGGGCTTGTAGAAATAGATAGGGCTGCATAGTGCTTCCGCGCAGAGCTGAAACCGACCGAACTTGAGCTTAGGACTCAACCTGTCCAAGAAAAGTGATGGGAGCCGGACCGCTCCTTAAACCCTAGCGGTTTTTATGGGCGGTAAGGCTCCATGTGTCGTTCGATCTCAGTTTCGAGTAAAAAATCCCACAAAATCGGATACAACGTCTCCAAAATGACCTAGATAGTGTTGATGTGGACGTAAAACCTCAACACAAACAAACTCAGAATTACAAGCTAGCTTCATAACATAAAGTTTGATAAGTATTTCCCTGAAACCTCTTTTGTCACAGAGACAAACATTCAAAGGTATTATTATTTAAATATCTCTTATGAGCCACCAGCCTTCATTGTGGAATGGGAACACCTGGCAGATTGTCCGCCATTTTTCAAAGGGAGATAACTTTCGGGACTTCCTGTTCGCTTTTCTATAAGCCCTGTCCCACTGAAAAAGGTATCTACTCTTAAAGGAAAGAAATGGCTCCTGAGGAGCCAATTCTTTCCTTTAAAAGTGGACTCCTATTGACATAGGAGACAAAAAATACTTTTGCAGGAGTTGCTTCCTCTGAAGGTGTCCCCATTCCCCTTAACAAGAGTGATTGATTAGAGATCATCCTAACTATTAAACGGGACGGGACTGACGTAAATTAGGAGGTTATTAAGTAATTAGACATTTTAATTTTAGTAAGCTCAAATAGTTGATCAGTTAACTTTGCACAATAACTATACCTTTGCAGACACTGATAGTTTTTACGGTGAAAAAAGAAATATAACTGAAAGTCCGACTACACATTTACGGATGTTTAAAATTTAGTTTTGTAAATACTTTTTAGTTATGTACAATTAGGTTTTCACGCAATGGTGCATTTTATGTCATAGTATTTTAAAAGCCCATTTCGTTTAGGTAAACAGTTTTACAAATTCAAATTGCGTTTCAAGGAATCTTAAATGCGGTTGTTAAACTTAATAGATAAACGCGAATATATCAGCTAGCAGAAAGACTATGGCCGAAGCAGACAGTCAACGTTTAAACGTTGTTTCAAAGTTGATTGATCGTTGTGTGCCTGCAGGGACCACTAATTTCACTGAGGAAATTTATAAAGCAGCGTAATTTTCATTGGAGGCGCATCCAGCCACTGTAATGTAATATTGTGAATCATGGAAAACATTACGGAGTTGTCTGAGGACGGACGGACAGTTGATGAATGGAATCAAGAGCTTGCTTCTGAACTGGTTGCTGATACAATTTGTCTCGCTATTTATCTGGTTCTTGGAGTGACTGGAAACGCTTTGGTGATTTGTGTGTACGTGAAACGGACAAGACTGAAAAATGAAGATCGATTCTTTATCCCGATCCTCGCGATCATCGACTTGATTGCCTGTATCGTGAACTGTTCATTCAGTATGTCGATTAATCTACTGCCAGTCAAATATGACAGCGATATTGCGTGTAAGTTCATGTGGTTTCTGGCTATGCACGCTACGGGGATGTCGGCGTTTACACTGATGCTTATCGCTGTCCATAGATATCAGAAGCTTTGCAAACCATTTGGAACACAAATGACACATCGATGGAAGAAGATATTTTTAGCTATAATTATGAGTGGCATGGTGCTTGTCGCCTTACCTTGTTTCGCATTCTATGGTTCTGCTGAAGTAAAACATGTTCAGTCTGATGATAAACAGATACTGACCGGACTGCGATGCACGAGTGTGACAGCTGGTCTTCCAAATGTTGCACTTGTTTACAAAGCGATTCTATTCCTTATAATATTAGGAATTTTAATAGTTCTAGTTGTTCTGTACAGTCTTATAGGTAGAGTCCTTTTCAAGCAGGCTAGATTCAGCTGGAAACTGAACTTTTCTAAAGAAATGACATCAGCTACATCGGAAAGTGGAACTCTCGAAAGTGAGATTGCTCAGAATCGAGACTCTGTAAGAGAAAGTGTTCCGCATCCTCACCATACCGGAGACAGACAATCCGCAGTAGGTGACTTACGATTGCAGAAACACAGGTCTCCGGGATACCGAGTGACTGTTTTGTTCATGATCATCGCGGCTGTTTTTGTTATTTGTTTTGTTCCAAAATTAACAATGATGGTTTGGGAGTCGAGGAATACAGACTTCTGGCTTACACTAACGCCCTCAGAGTTGGGAGGCTACAGATTTCTGTACACATTCTTTATCATTAACAACATCGTCAACCCGTTCATATATGGATTCTTGGACAAGAAGTTTCAAGCTGAATTTAAGAAACTGATTTGCAGGCGTGGATAACTTTGTACTTCTATAGGTTACGTCTGATAGTGGTAGATTAAGTTTGGTGAAGTCTTTGAACTAAAGATGAAGAAAGCGTTTAACTTTATTTAAGGAGTGAAATCAAATTTCAATGCCTTAAGGGGAATAGGTACACTTGGCAGATTTTCCCGCCATTTTTTCAGAGAGAGACAAGTTTCGAGACTTCCTGTTCGCTTTTCTATAAGCTCTGTTCCACTGGAAAAATGGGTCTACTCTTAAAGGAAAGAATTTGCTCCTCAGAGCAAATTCTTTCCTTTAAGAGAGACCTCTGACATTGGAGACAAAAATACTTTTGCAATAGTTCCCCCCACCCTCCCCTGAAGATGTATCCATTCCCTTTATACGCCCTTGTGAAGATGAAAGTTACTTCTAGACAGTTAATCACAGGGTACGGTAAGAAGGATTTGTTTGTTTGATTTGAGGTTTAACGTCCCCTTCAATACTGTAAAGGTCATTTTGGAGACGCTGCTTCCAATTTTGTGTGACTTTAATCCGACATTGAGATGAAATGACATCTCAAGCCATGCCGCCCAATGAAATCAACATAGTTTATAAGCATGGACGGGCCGACTCGCACTGCACTGCCTGGGCGGGCTTAGATCCCCTAAGCGGTTTACCAGTACGCATTAGCGAGTCGGTTTCAGCTCTGCGTGGAAGCATCATGCTGCCCATCTATTTTTTAAGCCCCGATGGGCGGGGGCTAACGGTAAGAAGGAGTATATACATTGAGATAATTAAGAAATGTTTATTACTTTTCAGTCTTTTCAATCTTTTTTGAAATCAAGATACATTCATAATATCTTAATTGCCTCATCGAGGCGGTCCCATTGAGTACCAAATAACATACATGCTCGAAATAAAAATTCGAAAACCAACATGATAAAACACCCATATGTGGTAAAATGGCGTCTAACTACTTTTTCAGATTTTGTTTATATTTTCTTAGTTCTAGTTCAAAAATAGATTATGAGTGCTGGTTAGATGAGGCGGTTGTAACGAGTACCAACAATCTATGTTTTAAGCATAAAATAATAAAAATAAATAAACACGGGCTTCCGTGGCCTAATTGGTATCAGCGCTGACTCTTTAATCATTAGGTCTCTCACCGGTGTGGTTCGAGTCTCGGTCGGGCCACGTTTGAGACGCCAAATTCTGCAAAGGAAGGCCAGATGCGTTTTCTCCGGGTACTCCGGTTTTCGCCCATCTCTGATTAATGATCGGCTCGGGTTTCATCATTCAAACTGGGGTTTAATTTATTCTCTAAGACCTTACTTCAATCACTTCAAACTCAAGTTTCAATGCCAACCGTAGTTTAAAGGTTGAAACCGTACTTTGAAGAACGTTTGTAAAACTATGGTTTGAATATACGAAACTGAAATGAAAAATTATTTTGTATAAGGCGTCTTAACCCGATTTCATAGTGTTGCTATAGTTCACGTGTCTTTGTTTGTTTGATTTGAGGTTTAACGTCCCCGTCAACACTGTAAAGGTATTTTTGGAGACCTTCCTTCCAATTTTATGGCATGGCCAACTATATCTGACATTAGCCCGATGACTTTCAACCGTGACAGCGCACAGAAAGTCAATAATGGGTTGTCTCCCTTTGACTGAGGCCTACGATAGATACCTATGCGTGTACCTGTCGTGTAATCAATATTGTGTTTTAATCCGGCCGTGTGTGAAAATGACCCCGGGGGATATTGAACGATAGATACGTCTAGTTAATTTTGATCTGCGTGTTTTGGTACTTTAAGCGAGAAAAATTCTCGTTTTGTCAAACGGTTAAAATTGAGCCTTTTTGTACTTAAAATATTATCGGTTCTCATAAATCGATTTTTTTTCTGGAATGTGATAGTCCACATTATTTAAAAAAAACAAAAACAAAAAAACATTTATTGTTAATGGGCGTCAGATTGCATTATTTAAAATTACATTGTTTAGTAAAGCAACATGTTCATAAGTCCATGTAATAAAACCCCCTGTAAACCCCACTTTACATTACAGAAGAGAGAGGTTTAGAGGGGTTACAATGTGTATTATCCGCACCAAGACATTGTATTTTTCATCATAAAAATAATGTGCTTTTTTTTAGATATAAATTATCATTTCGAAGATAAGAAAGAAAACATTGTCACAAGGATATGTTTTCTTAATGGTTGACAGTTTTGTTTGATTAGAGGTTGCTTCCAATTTTGAGGGACTTTTACCCGGCACTGAGATGACATCTCAAGCCCTGCCACCCAATGAAACCAGTAGGGTTTATCTGCATGGACGGTCCAACTCGCACCACTTTTCATGGGCAGGCTTAGTGCCCCCATGCAGTTTACTAGTACTCATGTGCTGTGCAGTCAGTTTCAGCTCTGCTTGGAAGCATCATGCAGCCCAATCTATTTCTTCAAGCCCCGTTGGGCGGAGGCCGTAATGGGTTGACAGCAAAGGCCATGATCTAAGCTCGACGTCTGATCTGAGCATGCACTGTTTCCAGAATAAGTGTTATGTTTGGGCTTTCCCGTCCAAAATGTACTTAAATCTGCTTGACTATCATTATAATGTTAACAAGTCCATGTCACTGATGAACACCCCTTCTAACTCCAACTTTATATAGAGAAAACTGTGATTTGCTGGAACATACATGTATATTTTTCTATTACTTTCGTTCCAAACATATGTTGTGGGTATTCGTCAGAAGCGAGGCAGTTCTAACAAGATCCACAACCTATATTTAAAGAAGTAATAAACTATGACACATTTTTTTTTTTAATAACCGTTTTCTGCACCCTAAAGAATGCATTATTTCACATGAATGTGTTATCATAATGGTCGCAATTATTATTTAATATTGTAACATATCCATGTAAGGTAATGCTTACTTACACTGTTTGAAATAATTGTGACTAATCAAAAATATAAAACGAAGAATTAGGTTTTAATTACTCTTTATTTACCTGTAACCATTTTAATTATCTATAATAACATACTGCAAATTCAAACATCAAATATTTATTCTGGAAAGAGAGGTTCATTGATTGTTAATTTGTTTGTTTGATTCGAAGTTTAACGTCCCCGTCAACACTGTATAGGTCATTTTGAGACGTTGCTTCCCATTTTGTGTGACTTTTACCCGACATTGAGATGAACTGACATCTCAAGCCCTGCCGCCTAGTGAAACCAATAGGGTTTATAAGCATGGACGTTCCTACTCGCACTGGCTTAGATCCTCTGAGCGGTTTACCAGTACTCGTGTGCAGTCGGTTTCAGCTCTGCGTGTAATTGCATCATGCAGCCCATCTATTTCTTCAAGCCCCGAAGGGCGGGGCCGTTATTGATTGTTAATGTAAAGGAATATGTTCAAAATGCCGACAATAACAAACAACAAATTGGCCGATTTATCAAAAGGGACCAATCACTTACATATCTGCAAAATACATTACGAAAACACGCCTATACAAATGCATTAAAAACGTTACCACAGAAAAAAAAATAAAATAAAAAAATAAGATGAAAACTTGTAATATTTTTCTTATTTCTGCTCAAAAACATAGATTTTGGGCACTCGACAGAACCGCCTAGGCGAGGCGGTTCTAACGAGCACCCACAATCTATGTTTTGAGCAGAAATATGAAAAATACCACAAGTTTTCATCTGAAAATTTTCATTGTTTGATTTTTAAATTTACAATGTATTTATATAGGCGTGTTTTCGTAATGTATCCGTGAGACGAGAACCTTGAGTCTGAGTTGTAAGCATAGAAATGCAAAGGAGATACTCTTACTGATTTTAATGCGGATAAATCTGTCTTGACACAATTATCTATCTATCTATCTATCTTCTTTCTTTTCTTCCTTTCTTTCTATCTTTCTTTCTTCTTTCTTTCTTTCTTTCCACCTTTCTTTCTTTCTTTCTTTCTTCCTTCCTTCCTTCTATCTATCTATCTATCTATCTATCTATCTATCTATCTCTATCTATCTATCTATCTATCTATCTATCTATCTATCTATCTATCTATCTATCTATCTATCTATCTATCCTATCTATCTATCTATCTATCTATCTATCTATCTATCTATCTATCTATCTATCTATCTATCTATCTATCTATCTATCTATCTATCTATCTATCTATCTAGTCTCAGTTGCTTCTTAGTGACTCAGTAAGCCTTAAATAGTATATTTATCATGTCATCATTGTGTGAAAGGAGTAAAGATAAACAACTTCAAGTTTTCAGTTGTTCACAAATAATATTCATCTTCCTTTTTTTCTTCCTTTATTTATTTATTTGAAAATACACATGAACTATTGTTATATTCTCATTTATGCTGATAGCACAGAGTTTGGGCTCTCGTAAGACCGCCTCGTCGAGGCGATTCTAATGAGGTCCAACAATCTCTGTTTTAAACAAGCAATACGAATACTATATTATTCCCTCCCCCCCCCCCTCCCCCCCCCCCCCCCCCCCCCCGAGAAAGTATTTGTGGCCGCCTGTGCCGCCAATGTCTCTTAGCTAGTTTATATGTTTCTCTTCCTTATTTTGTTCGTGCCAAACGAGTAAATCTTTCTTTCTTTTTTAAAGGACGATAACTTCATCATATACGCTCTTTCTTTCTTTCTGCTCAGGTAAACGACGCACGTCAATATAATCGTTCATGATGGATTGTTAATCGATCAATACATTGAGTAAGCACACTTCCGACTACCTGTCGATAATCGAATTATCACCAAGTATTGTGACGCGCGCCGTTAATCTTTGCACCAATAGTAGTCACTAGACCAGTAAGTTGCAACTTGACCTGTAGTTGTATTTAAAAAGTAATATCATAAACCTGGGGACGTTAAATAAAAATAATTCAGATAAAATGAACAATTAAGACTCCGGGTCTCATCCGAGATTACGCTTCTTGCTAATAAGACTCACCGTTTTATCATCACGATAGCAAGTCCGTGTAATGAAAACCCTCTAACCCCCACTTTATATAGAGAAAAGTGGGTATACATCATTTTCTTTATTTCTGCACCAAGACATAGGTTGTGGGTACAAGTTAGAACCAATCGCCTCTACTGACGTGCATTTAGATAATATATTTATTTACAATATTTTTTATTAACTTTGTTTTACGCCGCAGCCTTAGATATTTTTGTCATATCGAGTTGTACGCAAAAATTACAGAATATAGACAATGCGTTTCTGAAGATTAAGAAAGTCAACGGTTTTCCTAGACATATTACTGAGCAATTAATGAGTTTCATGTCAGTTTAATCTATCTATCTATCTATCTAATCTATCTATCTATCTATCTATCTATCTATCTATCTATCTATCTATCTATCTATCTATCTATCTATCTATCTATCTATCTATCTATCTATCTATCTATCTATCTATCTATCTATGCGAGTTGGATCGTTCATGCATATAAACCCTATTAGTGTAATTGGGTGGCAGGGCTTGAGATGTCATTTCCTCTCAATGTCGGGTGAAAGTCCCACAAAATTGGAAGCAACGTCTCCAAAATGACCTTTACAGTGTTGATGGGGATAAATAAAGACGTATGTTATCAATGAAATGTTTCCAGCAATAATCCCAAACCTTTTCTTCTGTACAAGACATAGGTTGTGGGTACTCTATAGACCGGTTCTTGCAAATCTTGCATAATATGTATTTGTCTGTTGAAGCAATTAAAATAAATTTTAAAACAACAGTTCTAGCAATAACCCTCAACCTATAAGAAGGTATTGTGTCAAACGAATGTATTCTCGTAACTTGGACCCAGTATACATGTATAATTCACGGTCCCCGCCGATCGGGGCTTGAAGAAATAGATTGACTGCATGATGCTTCCACGCAGAGCTGAAACCGACCGCACACCAGTACTCGTAGACCGCTTAGAGGATCTAAGCCTGCCCAGGCAAAGCGATAGGAGTCCATGCTTATAATTCCTATTGGTTTCATTGGGCGACAGGGTTTGAGATGTCATTGCATCTCATTGTCGGGTAAAAGTCCCACAAAATTGGAAGCAACGTCTTCAAAATGACCTTACTGAGTCCTATACTGTGTTGCCATGGATGTTAAACCTCAAATCAAACAAACAAATCAAACATTTATATTGGATCCAAGATATAATAATAATAATAATAATAATAATAATAATAATAATAATAGATTCTCATTATCTAAATAATACCTATTCTGCTTAGAACTTAATGCATATGAATAAAGTTAATCTCTCCGGAAAGGAAATACAATATACCTTGCGCGCGTGTCCATTAATCTTCAGGCTTCCTGATGGTCAGTAGCCGGTATACAATACACATCACGTGTCATAAAAAGCGATAATTGTCTTCAGCTTAAATACCCGTGATGTCCCCCCCCCCCCACCCACCCACTGAGTGAGCTGAAACTATATGGGTACAGAACCGCCAAATTGATATGGTTCTTACAAGTAATTTCTACCTATATTTTGTGTAAAATCATACTGATTCCTGATCACAGTTGACCATCGTACAGTATCTGAAATCGGAAGCTGCTAATACTGTACGCTCAAAAATCGTTAGCTGCTTTACACGATATTCATTAAAAACGCTAAAAATCAATAAAATTCGGTATTAACACCCGGAAAGGACACAGGCTTGGGAAGGTAAGAGTCATCCCTTTTCAAATTTGCTTCGATTTGGAATCATAAGGTACCCTGCTCTGCACAGTAAAAAGATTCTGGTGCTGCATCAGTGATTTTTTTCATTATCGCTCGCAGCGACCATTATTTTTTCACATTTTATCTGTCTTATGGCCAGTTTACACTTATTCTAAATAAGCGTAGACACAAAACAATCATTAACCATCACATCTCAGTACCCATTTGCTATTTCTGCCTGCCTCCCTTCAAAAAACTTACTGCTTTATTCAGGGCCTATCATACTAGCTCCTGTACGATTAGCTGCATCTGTACGCAATCATTAGCTGCAAAAGTCGAAAAAAAGACTGTACGCTTAGCTGCAGCATATAAAAATGAACGTGTGAAGTTGTTGTTGTTTTCCAGTTTCCCCGTGTCGCGGGTCGTCAGCTGGTGGGGTCCCAGGGGACGAACCCATGCTGGCACTACACCGTAGCCGTTCGGTGGTACCCCTATTCCCCGTTGCCGGTGAACAGGGAGACCATCGCTCGGCTCCAGCCCCGTCCGTCTCGTGTTTGTCGTCTCACGTCTCAGGGGTCTCCAAGCCCTCGGGCATCCTCTTGCACTGTAGCCAATCGCCGAGCTCCGTCCTGAGAGGTTTGTGAAACGGTGCCATGACCTAACCAGGTCTCGGTAGGGCTTTTATTTTGTCTTCCCGTTTGCTTCAGGAGTGCATGTGTCCTGTCGCTAAAGGGCATCTTTATTTGTTGGAGTTTCTGGGCTAGGCGTGCTTCATTTTTCAAGGGCTGTGGATGTGTTGCACAGTTCCAACGCGAGCCTTTGTTTTGGTGCAACATAGTTTAGTTGTAGTAATTTGGAACTCCATTCTAAAGGTTTGGCTACGTGATTACCTGCGTTTAAGTTATAGCAGTGCTGTGCCTTGGGTTTTTGCGGTTTGTCGCAAAGGGGTGTGGGTTGTTTTGTGTAACAGGGTAGGCTCCGAGTTTAAACTTATCATTAAGGGGATCGTTTAGCAGTTAATTTTGTTTGGAAGTTTCATTGCGATTTGGAAGACGTTTCTAAAGATTGCTATACACGTTTCCATGTTACGTGTTATGCACCTTATATCCAATCAGGGGATTCGAGACAAAGTTTTTTAGCCATTTTGTGGTGCTTATTTGCACCACAAAATTGTAGAGTCCATCCATTTCTTTCTTCTAGCTTGTAAGCTTCAGCCGCATCTACACCCTCACGCCAGCACCATGTCTATGGATGTCGTCTACGCTTTTTGTACCAATTTTGATATTGATATTTTTGTTTTTCATTTTTTGTTTGATTTTTGCATATTTTTGTAACGTAGGTACATTTTTACATTATTTGGTCTGTGCCCCCAGCTTATTGAGTATATATGCGGGCGGATGTGCTCGCCCCGCCACGGACCTGTCGTGTTTGTTTTTCTTGTGCTTTAAAGGGTGTGAAGGGTATTGACATCATGCTATATACACGTTGTGGTCCATCACTATGCAAGAGAAATTTGGACCATTACAAAGAAAATTTGTACAGACAGATGTTCTAATAGATTCAACGTTTCGCGATGATTGACATAATTCTAAAATCACTTGTCTATTGTAACAGCTGTCTAGGCAACATGAAAACACGCCTTTATAATCTGACCCCTTTGGACCCCACTTTTATACAGTAAAACCGGAGTTTCAGGGGTAAACGTTATTTTTATTATTTGTGCACAAAAATATACGGTTCTACTAAACACTGCTGGGACTGACAAGGACTGACAATGACGGACAAGGACATTTAAAATGTTAGAATATAATATAAAAATACATGTTTTACATTTCGCAAACATGCCCATACAAATACATTGCAACATTTATCGCCGAAAAAAAAAATACGCAAATTTTGAGATGAAAAATTGTGATCTTTTCTTATTTCTGCTCAAAATATAGACCGTCGAGGCGGTTCTAACGAGTACCCACAATCTATATTTTAGAGCAGAAATAAGAAAAATAAGGTATACCCCCAGAAAGACAAGTTTTACCATATAAAAGTAGGGTTCAAGGGGATCAAAATTATATAGGCGTGTTTTCGTGCTGGTATTTTTAACGCAACTATCTGAAAGATATTTTCACTGGGCCAGATATAAACAACATACGCCGATACCGCAAGTGCTGTACAGTGACTGCAAGGTCACGACGAGCTGGTTGTGATGTTTTGAACAGTAGTTTAATATTTATATTATAAACACCATTTATTTTCTTGATCTGCATCTGGATACGCATAGGTGTTATTACATTGGCTAGTTGGCCACCGCCTTTCGGGGCTTGAAGAAATAGATATGGCTTCATTATTCTTCAACGCACAACTGAGACCATTGGTAAACTGCTAAGAGGGTTCCAAGCCTGCCCAGGAAAGTGGTGCGAGTCGGACCATCCATGCATATAAACCCTATTGGGTTCATTGGGCAGAAGGGCTTGAGATGTCAGCTCAATGTCGCGTACATTACCAAAAACACGCCTATTGAAATATATTGGATAATATACCACCACAAATGAAAATTTCAGACAGAAAAAGAAAGTTTCCATATTTCGGCTACAAATATACATTGTAGTAACTCGTTAGAACGGCCTCGGCGAGGCGGTTCTAATGAGTATCCACAATCTATGTGTTTGAGCAAACATATATACTCGTATACCAAGGCGGTTCTAACGTTCTTTGAGCAAACATATATTATGAGTGCTCTTTAGAACTACCTCAAAGGAGTCGTCCACTATGCAGTCTTAAAAACGAAACCATAGCTATAATAATCAAAAGCTTGAGAAGCCTCAAAGTCGGTGAATTACAAAAGCTGCATTTGAAACACTTGACATGTTTGATCCGGACTTACACTGTTTACCAGTACCCTACAGGCGTAAATTAACGTGCTTTGGATCGTGTACGATCGACACAAATTTACTAAATGGCAAAACGGAATTCATGCAGTTGTTCACGTGACCATCACTGATTTGGGAAAACCAATATTAATAGAACTTGAAACGTTGCGCTATTTTTATCGATGCAACATATGGGTCAGAGCTATCTATAGAGTCTTGACAGGAATCGTGTGAACACCGAATACCCAGAGCAGACGCCGCGGAATGTGGCGTCTGCTAAGTAGGTTGCACAGGGACTACACTGTGACATTTGAGGGTTAAACGAAATAGTATATGAATGCCAGGTTGCTCAGGTAACACGCTGTCACGTGACGTCTTACGGAACATTTCATTCATAAAGTATGCCAAGTCGAGTAAACATAGACTTTTTGCACTTCTGTTGAGAATCCTGAAATGTTTAAGAGCAAAAATGAGTAGCCCAGACTTTATATGTGGTACCGTTATTAGATATACAGCGTAGACCTAGATCGGATAGACAGTAGATTGCTTCTTATCAGGGTGGGCACTGTTCGACATATGTATGTAGCAACAGTTTTGAACATGATTCAGGCCTGTACGCAAACTCTGAAAAGGGGCGGTTGACGGTGCGAATTTCAGGTATTTTGCAGAAGATAAAAAACTGCATGAATCTGAGATAATTTCCAAAAGCGGGGAGGCGCTGCGTTTACACCTTCCCAACTGTGTGCGGACCTGCATTAACCGGTGAAATGATTTTTTGTTGTTGTTTAAACATATCGCTGAGGGGGCTCTATTACAGATCACTGTTATTCAGGATCTGGGATGCAGTGGTGGGACTGAGCGAAGAGAAAAGAGAGAGGAGAACCTATGATAAACATTGTAGCTGCTGATCGATGGATCTACACTGTTTGCAGCTGCGACATGAAATATTCAGAACAGATTGTGTTGCATATGAGGTTAAGCATTAGCAGTGAAATACTCGAAATTCAGAAAGATGAATCGATATACAGAAGGGAAATAATTAAGCACATTAACAAATGACAAGTACATGTAAATAATTTGACGGAAAATGCTACCATATTTTTTTTTCAGACAAAAAATTGACTGAATACTTTTCTTATAATGAAGCGATTTAACGGGTGCCCACAGTCTACGTTATAAAACAGAGAATCTGTTGCTTGCTATTGTCCACGGGACTATTACTGACCATCTGATTGCCGTTGATCCTGAACTGGCATTCCTAAGACGTCAGAGCGCAGCAAAAGAAGAAAATTATGGACTGTGCTCGTTTGTTTGTTTGATTTGAGGTTTAACGTCCCCGTCAACACTGTATATGTCATTTGACGACGATATTTCCAATTTTATGGGACTTTTACCCGATACTGAGATGAAATGACATCTCAAGCCCTGTCGCAAATTGAAACCAATTGGGTTTATGAGCATGGATGGTCCGACTCGCACCGCTTTGTCTGGGCAGGCTTAGATGCTCTAAGCGATTTACAAGTACTCGTGTGTGGTCGGTTTCAGCTCTACGTGGAAGCATCATGTAGCCCATCTATTTATTCAAGCCCCGTTTGGCGGGGGCGGGTGGAATGTGCTTATGCACTTGAACATTGGCAAGCAGAATCTTCATAATCAGACGCCACATAACGCGATGTCTGATCAGATCTACTGTGCTTGCTCAAAAGTAAACGAACATTCCGATTCTCAGTTTAGGACTATTTTCCCAACCTACACTCAGAGACGATCGACCCACCGGTACTCTCAGTGCTTTGATTTTGTAAGGAAACATATTATAGCGCTTACACGTAACATACATAGCAGGTGCATTCTTTTAACAGCTCTTAACCCGAGGGTTTTTTCTATTAATATTATTTTTCTCTCTTAATACATAGATTGAAGGTGCTCGTTAGAACTGTCTCAATAAAAATGTTCTAACGAGTACCCACAATCTTTATAATAATAATAATGAGAGTTTAGAGTAGTAGATTTTATTAGGGCTCAAACAAAGATATGTTCATTGCCCTCATACTGAGGCGGTTATACATACTCGAAACAAATCAAAAAACATATCAAGAGAGGAGCATACAACTATGGGTACACAGAAACTATTCAATTGTATTCATTCATTCATATAGTGTAGTAAATCGCACTTTCCATTCACATTCATTCAATCAGCAGCGTGTCACGTGACCTAACCGCTGATACTCAGCTACGTTAAATCATGCTTCGCACGTGATCGCTCCAGATTTTAGCAGACACAGACGTGTTCATTCACTGGGAATTACGACCACTACGCAACATGTCTCGGAGATATATCTTATTCATAGGAGAGAGGTATGTAGAAAGTCATGAAGGTCAGAATTAAGGTTAATTCTTACATCAACTAGTTATAATATTCTAATTATGTTTTGCTCAACAAACAAACCGTTCCCCAACAGTAATGACCAAAAGCAGTCCCACCACCACGCAAACAAGTACATGAAGTGAACACCCCAAACCCCGCCCCACACAGAGAAAACTCAGGTTTAGGAGGGTATACATTATTTTTCCTATTTCCGCCCAAAGACACAGGCCGTGAGTACCCGTCAGAACCGCCTCATTGAGGCGGTTCTAACGAGCACCCACCACCCATGCTCAGAGCGCAAACAAGAAAACTATTATAATTTTTATCCGAAAAAATAACCAGTTTGGAAGCGTGAAAGAATGCAATATATCACACGAACGTGTTACGCAACGACCGGGACAGCACCGAATCAGCATTGCGGGAAAAAGTGCTTAAACCATTAAATGCTCTGGCGTTTCTCATTCGCAACATTTAGCGGATTTTCTAAGAAGACTAGATTGCTTAGAGGATAACAAACTTATAAACTTTTGGATGTTAGGCCACGAGCAGTAATATTTTGGCAAGCATTCTAATCTCAACTCTCTATAAAACGGACAAACTAATGCGAAATGATACTCATCCTCAATTACTTGCATGTTACATCGCGTACAAATACGTTCATGCCTTTCTATCCGTCTATATCTGCCTTCTTCAATATTTAATTTGTGTGCAGCACATCGAAACCTTGACAGTGCTATTCTGTGTTTAGAATTTGGAATACACTGCAAATATTTTTCTGATTCAAAAACAGTTTTGAATGATTTATAAGATGCTAGCTTTGTGGAGTTGTTCAGGTCTGAAAACCAATACTGTAGAAACTGATCATGTAATCTCTCGATCATCTTATCAAGCTGCAAATTAGTAACATCACAATTATTCCATAAATAGTTAAAGCCTAAGTCTGAAATGAGAGCCTTTACCTGACTAGCCCAGCTGTTATTATTATTATCCATTTCGACTTCATACTGCAACAATTTAAACTTGAGCGAATCTGGAGATTTCATTATATTAAACCCAGTATTTTAGAATTCGGGTTTTCCTCATAATATTTAAAGGGACCCTTCCTAACTCGCCATAAACAGCAGCTGTGCATGTTTGTGCTCTAACTCCCAGAACTTGTTTTAGAAATTTGAGATACACTCTATCGATATTTGGTGATAAATGGAAGCCCCATACCTCTGAACTGTAGTTGAGGATTGGTAAAACCATGGCATCAAACAGTCTAAGTTTTTCGGTTACATTCAATTCTATGGTACCGAATAAGGAGTTAAGCGAGAACAAAGCTTTCATGCCTTGCTCAGCTAGGGACTTTTGTGTTTGGAAAAATTTACCATTGAATGAAACCGTAACCCCCAAGTACGTAAATTTTGGAACCGCGTTTAACCTCTGGTTGTCATAGTACAGATCGGCATCTTCAAAACGTGTGCCATTTTTAAACACCATGACCACTGTTTTGTCCGTGTTGACGGTTATGCCCCATTTATCGCAATACGTTTGCATTTTGTTAAGTAAAATTTGCAGTCCGTTTCGTGACTTCGAAAAAATTACCGTGTCATCAGCAAATAATAAGCTACACAGTTGTATGGCGTCTATACTAATAATAATGTATACCCTGTAGACACTATTTTTCTTTGTATTTAGCGGGGTGACAGGGCTGCTCTTTACATTCATCATGTAAACAAGTCCGTTAAAGGAACACCCCCTAAACCGTATACTTTATATAGGAAAACTGGGGTTTACTGGGATATACACTATTTGTTTTTATTTCTGCTCCAAGACAAAGGTTGTGGTTAAAGGTTAAATTAGCGAATGCAGAGGATTATTTAATATGCCTCTAGTTTAAAGGACTGTGGCATTAAAAAATATCTATCTTCTTACACGGACTGGGGATAATGAGAGCAGGCAGCCATCACTTCATTTACCTGTTACTTGATCACCAATTATCGCCTATTATTGTTATCAGCATACAAAACAAGAGGCTGGTGTAGCTGTAACCGAATATAAAGCTCCAGATAATAAGGATATTTAATGCATATATATCCGTAACATTTGACCATTACTTGCAGG
Source organism: Lucinisca nassula (assembly GCA_963580285.1). NCBI lineage: Eukaryota > Metazoa > Mollusca > Bivalvia > Lucinida > Lucinidae > Lucinisca > Lucinisca nassula. The sequence goes on from OY757014.1 coordinate 141,834,161, forward strand.
TGCATACATATTATCCTGTATAGCTAATTAGGGTTGGGGTCGTTAACCTGGGTGGTTCTCCTGCACATGGGGGCTGCAGTTAATGGTGCCGGCTTAGTGGCGACCATACCTGTGGCGCATGTTCGGACGCCATAATTTTATTTGCTGGGAATCGAATCAGAAATGTTACAATGGCATTCATAGACTAGGAATGTCATTTGACGTGTCACCCGACAGGGGACTTCTTGCATCAAAGACAAAATGCAGTATCTACCACGAACACAAACGGACTGATGCAGTCTATTTATATGATAATCGTTATAATTGCACCCCCTCCCCACCCCCACGCCGATTCTAACCAATACCCACAACAAATATGTTTTTGGAAAATTAGATCTATAGTATAGAAAACTGACAAATGATCAACTGCACGTAATCTTCGTTCTTCATGAGAGGGTGTGGCAGTATATTATATTATAAATAAAGAAAGATCAAATGCGAAATTATTTCTACTCATTGTCCTGTTATCTAGAGCTTTGATTTGTTTGACTTCTGCAGTCATTGACTCATTTTATAGATATGCCTACTGCAATCATACAACTTGGACTCGACTAATTTTATATACATTATCCAGTATAAAAAGCATGTACGAATATCAAACCCGCAAAAATTATTCGAAATAGAAACGAATGTTACTGTATTTTTTTTTTCTTACTTTTCCGTACCGAAACACAACAATCTTGACCTCCGACCGATTGTATTCATCCGCCAGAAAATTTTAATATCGTAAATATATCAAACTGTTTGTGTTAATGTATTGTAAACACATAAAATCATAGGTGTATCCCAAATCAAACAATTCTACGCCAAGGCTTTCAGATCTCAGATAAAACTGCAAAGACTACACAGTGGGCGGAGGGATATAGGTAGTAATAAGTCGTAGACAACCGCCGACCACTATAACTTCAAAAGCATTTGAATAGAAGGAAGCTGAAAAGTGTCATCGGACGATGACTAAGGTCTTGTGAATAAATTCACCGACCGATAATAAATGTAATAAAACTGAGTTCAAGGAGGTTCCATTGACTGGAAGATCGACCCCTTTCATGGATAATTTTGTTGTGTCATCGGAAGGAGTGATCAAGTAACTTAAAGGCTTGAACACATCTAAAGGTCTTAGGACCTGATGAACCTGAAGGAATAACTAGCAAATAAGGTAGATCTAGTTTTGGCACATGTGTTCCAACAAACTCTTGATACTGGTGAAACCCTTAAAGAATGTCTCCTAGTGAACATATGTTCAGTCTTTCAAAAAGGTGAAAGGGCTCTTACTAATAATTATTGGCCCACTTGGATGAACATAAACTTTTGTCAGACAAACAACACGCATTTAGGAAAAGGCATAGCCGTGAAACTCAGTTGAGCTCGATTATGAAAGATTTGGTGAGAATACTTGGAAGGCGGCACTTCCAGAAGGCTTTTGATTCGATAGTCCCCCCTCACACACACACACTCACACACCATTACAACCACCGCCACCACCCTCGTCGAGAACCACTGATTTGCCGGCAGGTATTTTGTTACAGCATGGGGGTGGGGGAGAGGCTCTCAATCGGATGGGTTACTGTCTTTGCTACAAAAAAAACAGCGAGTTGTTGTTAATGATGTAAGCTACATTTTTGTCTGGGGTCCCACAAAGGACAGTTCTTGGTCCAGTGTTATTCTCCCTGTACATTAATATTTCCACTGAGACAGACTCAGAAGTAGAACTGTGTTTGCTACGGGGAAATTGAGAATAATATAGATAATACTAGGTTGTTGGGCACGAAAATGGGGATGGTGTTTAAGTCCTTTAACTGCAATATTATGCAGATAACTAACTAGGAAGAGCAATTAAAATTGAGGCTTCTTACACCTTAGAGGGAACATTCCTCGAGAGTGTGGAACTGTATCTGGGATCTAATACATGGTTCTTAATGAAGAAAGTTCAGAATTGTGACAATAATTACTGCGTTGAAAGTGAAAGTAGAATACTATGAATCTCTCCAGAAAACGATAACAGTCAGTTTGCTCGTCCGTTCGTTCGTTTGGTTGTGCGTTTTCGAGAGAGAGAGAGAGAGACAGACAGAGAGAGAGAGAAGAGAGAGAGACAGAGACAGAGAGAGAGAGAGAGAGAGAGAGAGAGAGAGAGAGAGAGAGAGAGAGAGAGAGAGAGAGAGAGAGAGAGAGCGAGCCAATTACATTTTACATCCCGACGACAGCTAAGGTCATACGGAGACGGGGCGGGAGAGAGATTCAACCAAAGGCCTGGTTGAAAAAAAAATGGATGAGCGTTATTGGCAGTGTCAAAATAAAAAAAAAAAAGAGTGAGAGAGAGTTAACAAAAAAATCAACATTGAAGTTTACAGATGTCACCCGTAAAATCTCTCTCTCCTCTCTCTCTCTCTCTCTCTCTTCTCTCTCACTCTCTCTCTCTCTCTCTCTCTCTCTCTCTCTCTCTCTCTCATATACACACATGTATGTACGCACGACAGTTGAGGTCATACGGAGACGGGGCCTCGGCTTATAGACTCATCCGAAATTTTGAAGAAGCCAGAGAGAGAGAGAGAGAGAGAGAGAGAGAGAGAGAGTCAATTACATTTTTACATCCCACCGACAGCTAATGCCATACGGAGACGGGACCTCGGTGTAAAGAAGCACAGAGAGAGAGAGAGAGAGAGAGAGAGAGAGAGAGAGAGAGAGAGAGAGAGAGAGAAAGAGAGAGAGAGTCAACCTAAGGCCTGGTTGAAAAAAAATGGATGCGCGATATTGCAGTGTCAAACTCAGATAAAAAGAGTGAGAGGGAGTTAATAACAGTCATAAAAAAATCAATTTTATCATTTGAAGTTAACAGATACGCGATCTGAGTGTCATCCGTTTAATCTCTCTCTCTCTCTTTCTCTCTCTCTCTCTTATACATACAGCTATACATACATGTACATACGCACGCACAAAACGAGAGAGAGAGAGAGAGAGAGAGAGAAAGAGAGAGAGAGAGAGACCAGAGACAGAGAGAGAGATTAGTCAGATGCGGCGGCATTCAATTCAAATGACGTCATTATGATTTCTTCACAGCAAGCTGACTTTACATGTGTGTGATATGTACATTCAGTGTACAGGTACTTGGCACGTTGTTTCGCAAAAAATGTGTTTTTGTTTGTTTGTTTGATTTGAGGTTTAACGTCCTCGTCAACACTGTCAAGGTCATTTTGGTGACGTTGCTTCCAATGTTGTTGGACTTTTACCCGACAATGAGATGAAATGACATCTCAAGCCCTGCCGCCAGATGAAACCAATAGGGTGTATAAGCATGGACGGTCCGACTCGCACCGCTTTGCCTGGGCAGTTTCTCTGTGGTTGTTTGATTTTTGTGTACACGGAGATGTTGCACTAATGAGTTAGGAGGCCTTCATGCGGACTGAACAAATTGTCTGAATCGCGACGGAAATAAGGGTGAGGTTTGTGGCCAGGTAAAATCGATTTAAGCCGCCCAGTCGCGGTTTATTTTTGTTTATGGTTCATGCGGTTTATCTTTGAGTGTTTGTGTTTGTTTAACAGTACTCGTGTGCGGGTCGGTTTAGCATCATGCAGCCCATCTATTTCTTCAAGGCCCGATGGACGGGGGCCATCTAAAAATGTGTGAAATAAAATGACCAAAATCAACAACAACAACAACAGTAAAAGTCAGCATTTTTAGATTTTTTTATTGGTTGTTGTGTTTCGTCTCATATTTTCAATAAGCTTCCAAAGGGACATATCTTTAATTACCTCACATAGCTGACAAGTCTCAAGTCGTGTCTAGGGAGCAGCAGGACGCGGGTTCGAAAACTGTTGCGGTCGACAGCATTCTTAAGTTTCATGAGACTGATCATGAAATCTTCCGGCCCCCGCCCATCGGGGCTTGAAGAAATAGACTAGGCTGCATAATACTTGGACGCAGAGTTGAAACCGACTGCACATGAGTACTTGTAAACCGTTTAGATGATATAAGCCTGCCAAGCAGGAAAGGTGGTGCGAGTCCGTGCATATAAACCCTATTGGTTTCATTGAGCGGCAGGGCTTGAGAAGTCATTTCATCTCAATATCGGGTAAAAGTCTCACAAAATTGAAAGTTGCCTATACAGTGTTGACCACATGAGCTCGGTTGTAATTGTATGAGCTACATAAACTTTAGATTTCCCCACCCACATATTTCACACATTAAGTTCGATAAAATCCATTATATTCGTTGTTATAACTGTTTTATCAGCTCATTTTTACCTTTGTCCTATGAACAAACATAAAATCTGTTACACAATCACTACAGCTGATGTCTAACTCAATGTTTAACATTTATCAACAATGCGCCATATAGTAGGAAAAACACAAGGAAAGACAGTCGCCATCTTTTTCGCAACGTTTCCAGCCGCTCAGGTGCGTCACAAATTTCTTGGTACTGCAAACAAACTCAAGTCAGGGCTATCTACTGTCGACAAGTATAGGTGCGGTCAATTTGACCCTCTTAAAATATCAAGTTTGTTTTGTTTGATTTTATGTTTAACGTCCCCGTCAACACTATAAAGGTCATTTTGGAGACGTTGCTTCCAATTTTGTGGGACTTTTACCCAACATTGAGATGAATTGACATCTCAAGCCCTGTCGCCCAATGAAACCAATAGGGTTTATAAGCATGGACGGTCCAACTCGCACTTCTTTGCCTGGGCAGGCTTAGATCCTCAAAGCGGTTTACCAGTACTCGTCAGATTCGTGCAGCTCTGCGTTGAAGCATCATGCAGCCCATTTATTTCTTCAAGCCCCAATGGGAACTGTAAGATGTCAAGTAAAAACACTACTTCACCTGAAAATGTCTACGGTTTAGGGCGTCTGCTTCCCATTCTTGCCAACTTTAAACATATTGTATATGTAGGCAAACAATTTGGATCCTGATCAAACTGCTCCTTGAGGAGCAACAATAACTTTAACAGTACCCGACAGACAACACAGCAGATGACAACTGTTGCTGGCACCTTTGTATCGTTTACGGGATACAGACGAAATAAACCGTAGCCCGTTGACGGGCCTTTCCGGCTATCGAACATAAACGCGTAAGACTGAAACACAGAAAGACAAAAAAAATGTACTGAATATTTTGTACTTATAATATTGCGTTTAAACGAGAACCCACAATCTACGGCCGGCCTCGGTAGCTCAGTTGGATACACGTCTGACTGGTGACCAGGAGGACGCGGGTTCGATTCCTCCCGGGGTCAGCAACATTCTTACGTGGAGAATTAAATCTTTTCTACGGTCATTCTCTCTCTTTCGTTGATTCAAGAAGGGCAGTTGTCAGTATCTGGCGAAAGAATGTGCACTGTACTAGTCAACTACTTACGTATGAGCCTCCCCAGGAAAAGCGTGGATAGGTAAACTGACCTAAGATTGACTGGCTAAAAATGACCTAAATAGTGTTGACTGGGCCATTAAACTCCAATACAAACAAACAAACATAACCCGCAATCTACGCCATGGAGCAGAGCTACCAACAGCTTGCTATCAGTCTATCGCATAAACAGCACAAGGCACATTCTTTCATTAGAGAGAGGAGACAGTATGCTAATTCTGTATAACAAAGGTCTAAAGGGTGCTGCAAGCATTCAAACAGATGACCTTGTTCTCCCAGCTAGAAGGTGTAGAAATCACCATTCAATGGCGTTCAAGAAATGACGTTCACAAAAATCCTTTCTTCCCTCGAGCCAGTAGAGATTGGAATGCTCTTCCCGATCCGAACATTTCCACGGCTCAAAGTGGTGGGGATACTGTAGCTAAGTTTACCTCTTTGGTGAAAATGCTAGGGACTAGCTTCCTGTATCGCGGGTCCCATACATAGTGGTCGTAGTATCACCATTCTGACTCCGATAGCAATATTTACCGTTAGTCTGTACAGGCCTGATTCAGTCAAGTTATCAAAATGTGATATATCAAGGCTAAACTACGTCTCTAATCAAAACATGCAGGCAGTGATAATCGCAGCTGATCGTACAAAGAAAAAAACGAAGCTAGCAGCTAATCGTACAGTCGCCAACATGACAGGCCCTGAACAAAGCAGTTATTATTTTGATGGCAGGAATATAGAACTAGTAAATGGGTATTGAGATATGCTGGTTTATAACCTTATTTGGCTCTCGCAAATTTATTACATGTGTAAACTGACCACATGACAGAAAAAAAGTAAAATAGTAACGATCGCCGCAACCGAGGATGAGATAAATCACTGATGCGGCATCAGAATCGTTTTCTTGTGAAGAACAGGACGCATTATGATTGCAAATCGAAGCAAATTTGAAAAGAAACGTCTCTTACCTTCCAAAACATGTGTTCAACAAAAGTCTTATTAATGAATTTTATTGATTTTTTGTGTTATTTATAAATATCATGTAAAGCAGCTAACGATTTTTGGGCGTACAGTAGCAGCAGCTTCCGATTTCAGTTACTGTACGATGGTCAACTGTGCTGATAACCCGACTGTTTTATATAAAGTTTGGTTAACATGCATATTCTTTTTCGCAGCATCATGGAGAGAACACCAGAAAAAGGGTACACACCTCATCTTAAATCACTTAACTGTTGAAATAAATAAATAATTAATTTAAATAAAAAAAGAAAAATTTCTAATAATCATTTGATTATACATAAATGAATAGAATAATAATAATAATAATAATAATAATAATAATAATAATAATAAAATATACACATAACGATAACGCATCCGTGCGGCAGAGTGCATTTTTGATATCTCAAAACCAGTTAATTGGTCAAAGTAAACTCATCAATACTTGAAACATAGTTATAACCGCCTCATTGAGGTGGCTCTAACGAGTACTCACAACCTATGTTTTGGAGAAGAAGTGAAAAAAAAATGAATACCACAGTAAACCCCAGTTTTCTCTATATAAAGCAGTTTTTAATTAGGTTTTCATTACAACCAAGATGATAATAATGAATACAAAACAATTAACATAGGCATAAATGGCATCTTTACGGTTATTTTTTTTTTATTTTTTTTTTATTTACCAGACTGAATTCACAATAGCATTTAAATAATCAAACGCCTGTTAGAAAAATAAAAATAAATAAAAATGAAATAAACATTCCTCTGGTATTCCAACAAAACAATGTGCGAACAACGAAATGTCAGATTAGCCTGTATCTGAGTAATTGGAATAAGATATATATTATAACCAAGTTATATAATTTTTTTTAGAAATTTCGTGACAAATTCACATGGGTTTCTTTCTTTCTTTCTTTCTTTCTTTCTTTCTTTCTTTCTTTCTTTCAGCTGTAATCATACAAACATACAAAACAAACAAATGTAATCATAAATCTTATTACTAGCAATGTTTATTTAACTTTGCGTAGTAAGTATAAAGAATGCGCAAAAATCTAATCAGGAAAATAAAAAATTACGTAAATAAATAAATAAATAAATTAAAAAAAAAAAATAAATAAATAAATAAGATGCAGATCAGACACCGCATTCTTAGATTAATTTACATTCCAAGGAGATGCCCAGGCGAAGTTGTGTTGATTTTACAGTCGATTGAAACTGACCCGCTTTGGGATTACACGCGTGTGTAGACGATAAAGCTTTTTCTGAATAAGCACCAAATTTAATCGCTAAATGCCGTTATTAAATATTATTTTGAAACCAGTGCTTCAGCTGAAGTGCACGACCCGCCGGATGCTTTTAGCTTTATGAGTGTTACCATATATGGGTATGGCGGCCATTTTGGTCATGTGACCTGGACATAAAACGGTTCCCCCAATAAATGCGCCTTATCGTAAGGAGCAAAAATATATCTTATACTTTAGTACTGTATTCTAAATCGTTTGCAGGATAAAATCCAACACAAAAGCATATGTGTCAAAGTTTGACCTAGGCACAAAGAAGGTCAAGGTCAACGCAGGGTCACCATTTTAGCAATTTATGATGGGCCTACGTTCCAGATGCTATTTATCAAGTTTCGTGGAAATCTGCACAGTGGTTCTGGAGAAGACTATTTTTGAAGGGTTTTTACCAAATATTGCTTGGCGGCCATTTTGGTCATGTGACCTGGACCCCATGAGGAAATTTTGGTTTCCCCCATCCCGTAGAGGCTCCATATGAAATTTGACTTCAATCGGCCCAACGATTTCCGAGGAGAAGCAGTTCGAAAATTTTCACATTTTTCACCTCGGCGAGGCTATACTAAATGGAATGTAATATTCGCAAGTTGGTTTAAACAGTATTTATTGAATGACAATACCATACATTGAACAATACAAACAAAATGAGAACAGGATTTGACAGAAAGCACTTTGGCTTATATTGGTCATCTCCTGTAAAGATAACGTGGAATATACTGCATCGTTGATGAATGGCTATACCAAAGGTAAGTAGGATATGTCAGTAACAGTTAGGTTGTGAGAAACACAGAGAGAGAGAGAGAGAGAGAGAGAGAGAGAGAGAGAGAGAGAGAGAGAGAGAGAGAGAGAGAGAGAGAGAGAGACAGACAGAGAGAGAGAGAGAGAGACAGACAGACAGACAGACAGACAGACAGACAGACAGAGACAGAGAGGCAGACAGACAGAGATATCAGGTTAAGATAGCAGGAGGAAAAAAGAAAAGAAAAGAAACGGCTGTATTCCCTGGTTCCTAAGGAATAAGTCAAGAAACTTGTTAAATATGAAGCAATTATTTTGTGGTAATGGGGCATGTTATTGGCGCTGCATAAATCTGCCTGACTTAACAATAAATTCTTGCACTTGAAGGAACAATGTTTCGTTCTCGTGTTTATTTGCAGACTCTTTTCCATACAGGAGCTCCCTTACTGAGTAATGGGAAAGATTAGCTGGTAAATAAGATCTTCGTTCGGCTGCGAAACGAGGGCAAATGAAAAAGAAGTGATACGCACTTTCGAAGCCGCCACATTGACAGCATGGGCTGTCTACTATGTTTTTACGGTATAACTCCGAATTGAGAGAACTGCACTGCATTCTCAGTCGTGCATGGAGGATTTGACCTATTCGTGATCCTACGTTATAAAATTTTGGAGGTCTTCTTAAGTTTCTGTTCAGTAGATATTTAAATGATGCTACAGAAGAAGCCTGCTTTGTTGCTTCAGGTAAGTTGTTCCATGCTTGGATGACAGAGGGAAAGTAGGAAGCTCTGAAGAGGTTCGTGTTAGCCCGAAATGTCTGGAAGTGGTCAGCATTTCTAAGATTATAAGATGACGCTTCATGTACAAGTGGCGGTAAAAGATCGACAAGGTAGTCGGGGGTTAGGCCATGTAAGATTTTATAAAATATAAGGAGTTTGTGCTTGTTTCTCCTTTCCTGAAGTGACTCCCAGCCTAGTTCACAGTACAATCTGTCAATGCTGCATAATTTTGTAGCACCACTGATTATTCTTGCAGCCTCGTTGTGAATAGCGTCTAGTTGTTTTTTGTTTGCGTTCGAACAGTTGTCCCACACGGAATCACTGTATTCTATTAAAGGTCGTATGTATGCAAAGTACATTTTCTCGAGTGATTTACGGCTTACTCGGAATTTGAGAACTCGAAGTAGGTTTAGTCTTGTCCATGCACTTTTGGAAATGTTCTCTATATGATTAGTCCATTCGCAGTTGTTTGAAAATGTAAGTCCTAGATGCTTATGCAGGTTGGTTTCTTTGAGTATTGTATTATTCATCAGAAGAGGAGGATGTATTACGGGATTTCGTTTTCTAGTTATTATAAAGGAGAATGTTTTGTTGGCGTTGAAGTTAACAAGCCATTCCTCTGCCCATTCGGATATGAACTGCAAGTCCGAATTCAAGAGTCTAGCGGCAGTATTGGGACATTCCACGATAATGTAAAGACTGGTGTCGTCTGCGAAGAGTCGTATCGAACAGCCTAATCTGGTAACAATATCATTGATGAAAATTAGGAACAACAGTGGTCCCAAAATAGATCCTTGGGGAACACCCGCAAGAACGGGGGCCCATTCTGAGGTCTGGCCATTAAGCACAACACGTTGTCTTCGGTCGGAAAGATAACTAGAAAACCACTTTAAAATAACCTCTGAGCAGCCTATGCCTGAGAGTTTGTGGAGGAGACCTTTGTGCCAGACTCTGTCGAAGGCTTTGCTGATGTCGCAAAACACAGCTCGAACTTCTTTCCCACTATCTACAGCTTGACAGAAGTGATGGTAGGTGTGTATTAGTTGGTATGTTGTAGAATCACCAGGTACAAAACCTGATTGCAGTGGAGTTAGGATTTGGTGATGAGCAATATAATTGTATAGATGCTTGTGAACACAGCGCTCCATCACTTTGCCAGAAAGGCTAAGCAGGGAAATAGGTCTATAGTTGCCAGGGTTAGTTTTGTCGTCTTTCTTGTGTATGGGTGTAAGATTAGCAGCTTTCCAAAGAGCAGGGAAGTACCCCTGTTGGAGGGAACGATTAAATACTATAGAAAATGGATTTGCAAGAATTAAAGGCACCTTCTTTTAGAAGGCGGGGACTGACTAAGTCAGGACCACAGGACTTGGTGACGTCAAGTCGTTTTAGGACGTCACTGAAGTCCTGTTCCGTAATGACTATAGATTCTAAGGTATGTTCGGGTGGTGGTAGGTCTGGAAGAGGTTTGTTTGTGTCGTCGATGCGCGTTTGTGATGAAAAGAAGTCGTTTAATAGGTTCGCTTTTTGTATGTCAGTATCTGCAAAATCGTTATTCAGTATTAATGTAGGTATAGTGGAAGATGGCTTTAGGTTCAACAGTTGCTTAGACGTTTTCCAGAAGATTTTGGTATCACAGTTATCAGAAGAAAGTAATCGATCTAATTTGTCAAAGTAGTCCTTTTTCGATTTTCTAATAGTATTAATTACTGTATTACGGATTTGTTTGTACTTGTCCCAATAAAAGTTATTTGACGTTCTTTTAAATTGTCGATAAGCACGCTTTCGTTTTCTTATCAAGCGTTTGATATAACAAGTTACCCAGGGATGGTCACCAGGCTTGACAGTGACAACTTTGCTAGGAATAGAGTTTTCTGCAGCATGCAGGATTGTATCTTTTAAACATTGAACATTAGATTCAATATCAGGGTGAGTTTCAAGTTTTGTAATAAGGTCTGATTCGGAGAGTATTCTACGGAATTTGTCATAGTCAGCAAGCTTGTAGTTCCAGATTTTTCTCTTGAAACATTTTACTACAGGACGGGTGAACTTTAGTAACGTAACAACGGGACAGTGATATCTAGTTTGGTTAGGTATAAATGGGTCGGCTACGGCACTAAAGAGAATATTATTTATGTTGCGTGCCATAACTAAATCAATTAGTGTTGAAGAGTGTTCAGTAATATGTGTTGGAGCTGTGATTAACTGGTGTAAATTGTATTCGAGAATCATTTCTTTTAATTTGTTATCGTCATGTGATAGCATGTTGTAGTTGAAATCGCCTGTGATAATAATGTCGACAATATTTGTGTTAACTGCCCGGTCAACGCTTTCTTTTAATAGATTCATGTAATCGAGGTTGCTGTTTGGAGGTCGATAGAAACCTCCGATAAGCAATCGTTTTGATTTGATTTTCAGTTCAAGCCAAACTCCTTCGAGTCCTCTTACTTCTATGTCTGACCGGCGCTTACAAGGAATTGAATCACGGACGTATGCGACGACCCCTCCACCTACACGATCGAGTCTGTCTGTCCTGAAAGGGTCAGAAAAATTAGCGATGGTAATATTGTCGTCCGAAATGTTCGGTTTGAGCCAACTTTCAGAGAATATAAGCACATCATATGCACTTGATTCCGCCCTAATAAGATCCATTTTAGGTAGAATGCTCTGAATGTTCAAATGAAAGATACTCAGGTGGGAAGAGAGTGTGTCGTTAGAAGCTGTTGAGCACGTGTCGCTTGTATCAGTGCCGCCGTCGACAGAGTCTTGGCCTGGGTTGGTCTCCACGTCTCCAGATAAAAGAAGTAGACAGGGTACCCATAGAATAAGGGTAGATGTGAGAATGTAAGCTAATATAGCATGAAGACATATATTATTTTTTCTGAAAGTGCGTTTATGGAAAGTTTTAAGTTGGATATTTTTGTATAATTCATTACTACTCTGGAGGGCTAGGGTAATACTGACTGACAAGACCATGCTTGGTTGAGGTCTAAAAACGCATAGAAGTAAAATCGTACATAATAGGTAGGGAAACTTATTGTATGTAATTCGTTTCTTTGCCCCTAAACCTATCGAGTTTACTACACCAGTAAAGCCACCGAGACCATCTGATTTAAATGAGATTCTCATTATATACTACACAATATGAGTTGTAGGAAAATCAAGATTTGTCTCGATGACAAGTTCGGCAAGCTACATGTACTGCTTACTATGTAAAAGGCTGAGTAAGCTTCAACATGTTCTATCAAGAAGGTTCCCGGGAAGACAGCCAAGTCACAGAAAAGAGAGGAAGAGTAAAGATAATGACAGATAAATAACATGAAAACACACATAAAGAAAATGAGAGAGATTACAGAAAGTAAACAATACGGATGAGATGTAGAGGTGAGAGTCATTTTAATAGAACAAAGGGGGAAAATGCTATGCATCACGAAAACACGCCTATTCAAATATGTTGGTAAGATTTTACCACCGAAAAAGGAATTTTTTCTAATTAAAATCCTGATATTTTCCCTCCCGCCAAAAATACAGACTGCTGATACCCGCTAGAACCGCCTCGGCGAGGCGGCTCAAACGAGTACCCACACTCCACACTCTTGAACAGAAGTAGAAAGAAATAACGTATACCCATGTAGACACCAGTTTTACTATACAAAAGTGGCATTCAAGTGGGTCAAATTTATATAAGCGTGTTTGCCTGATGGTTGAGCATTTACAATTGCATGTACGTGTATATACAGTCGTGACGGAACAGAAGTGGCTTTTATCAATGTATGAGCTGCGTTAAAATTTCATGACACAGAGAAGTATGGTTTAAGGTCTTATTTATGATCCGCAGCATAGACGAGATTGGTCCATGTTACTGATGTTGCGTATATGACCCCCGTCCTGCTGAACCAGAGTAATCTTAACCTTTGCAAAAAGTGCAGATCCCGACGAAATAGCTTCTAGGAGGCAGTCCGGTAGAGATCTTCACTTTTTACGTCATTTGCCTGCAGGTCCGAACCAACACACTACGTCAGCTGACCTCCAAAGAGGTCGCCGTAAAATTTATTTATTCAGCAGGACAAGCGTGAATGAAATGGCTTTAAAAAGCAATAGCTGTTAATTACGCCAGGGATTAGTACATAAATATAATGACTTTACATCACGAAAACACACCTGTGCAGACAGATCGTGAATTATGGATTTTACCGCAGAAAGAGGAAAAACTTTAAGATGAATACTTGTCATAATTTCCTATTTCCGTTCAAAACACAGACCATGGGTACACGTTAGAACCGCCTCGTCGAGGCAGTTCTAACGAGCACCCACAGCCAGAAAAGAAGCGCGAAAAAAGTACGGTTTAGCAATGTAAACCCCAGTTTTACTATATAAAAGTGGGGTTCGATGAGGTCAGAGTATACAGGCGTGTATTTCGCACTAAAGAATTCATGAAGAAAAGTGATATTAAAGTCCCTAGCACGTGCCCTAGTAAATTCATTGAACCAATACACTTATATTACAATGAATCGCCCCGTTTATATGTAAGCAACGTCACAGGGGAAAACCCATCTGACTGCGTTGACGCCGATGTTTCGAAACCGTCTTTGTAGTGTGGAGCGAGAGGCTTACATTTTACCGATGGCCTAGATTGGTGGATAGCAGGGGCCACGGCGAGACTATGCAAGTGCGCAGGCTCGCGATAACCACAGCTATTCGTGTATGTCATAATGGCCATCCTTTCGCAGTACGGCTCAAAACCAAACCAATCGTTGCCTAGTTACATTTCCCATAGACAACGTCGATATTCCGGTGCCGTACGTCCATGAGGTGTTGAAATGAATTTAGTTAGCATACAGAAAGTTAACAAATCTGCATTGTTGTGCTAGAAATGGTTTAACGATTGTAACGAGTCTGTTTTAAATATAGAATATTAATAACCACCCCAGTGGCATCCGGGTACTCGGCAGAGTACGTCCAGAAACAGGAGAAAGAAGCTGATAAATTCACGGACCACAATCGGACTTGCACATAGACTTGCTGAGACTTAGAAGAGTACAAATATGGTGCCGGGGAAATCATGGCACTCGACGATATTCACTGTGAAGCCATAGTAATTGAGTGAGTGAGTGAGTGTGTGTGTGTGTGTGTGTGTGTGTGTGTGTGTGCGAGCGAGAGAGCGAGCGTGCGTGCGTGCGAGAAGCGAGTGAATGAATAAGAGAGTTGGTGAGTCTTTGAGTGGGTGAATCGGTGGGTGAGTGAGTAACTTTTGAGCAATCGGACGAGTGTGAGTGTTAGGCGAGCGAGCAAGTGTGTCTGAGTGAGTAAGCGAGCAACCGCGTGAGTTGGAAGTGGGTGAAATTGGCGAGTGGGTGGTCCTATGTTCGAGCATGCATGAGGCATTCTCATTCTTGGGGTTGGGGGAGTTGATCAGGTGCATAATTGTTAGTGCAAGACTATACAACTAGACTGTTTCCATGTGAAGAGCTCTGTGCGTGAAGCGGCCCGACAGCAGAACCGGCATCTGTCCCGACAACCATAGTAACTATGTTTGTCGAGCCAAATTCCGTATCTCCGCCCGACCGGTACACGCCCCAAACCCATCATTTTTTATGTACTTTTGTTATTTTAACCCTTTTTGTACCAAATGGAATCTTCCTCTTTATATATGGGAGGAGTCCATTTCAAAATTATGGGGTGTCAGGCTGTGTTTTCTTCAAAATTGATTTGGAAAATGGATGAACTTTTTGCAAACAGTGTAGGCGTTATGCGGCGTCTGATCTGGGCCTGCACTGTTTGCCAGGTACCCGTACCCGTTTAGGGGTTTCTGGAAATGGGTTAACATATTCGTCTTTAGTTATGTTTGTTATGTGTTCGTTGGTATTCAGTATTCTTCATTCATGTTTATATGTAACTGTCAAAGTACATATTTACGCATATGGGGCAGCAACTATACTGCAGAGAAAAAGATACAATCAGTTTGCTTTGTCGATCTGAGAATGCGTATTAGTCCCGTGGAGGGATAACGAGTCGCGCCGGTGCTAGACCACCTCTGGGCCTCGCACGTCTGCGATCTTCTAGTTCCTTCCTTGCTTCATCAGGATCACCATAAGCCAAAATATCAGAGCCAGTTTTGACAAGAAAACGTTCGTCATCATTGTTGCGGATGAAAATTTTTCCATCAGATGAGTAGGCAGCTTTGAGTTTTTCTATACGCACTAGACATCTTGCATCGCTCAATAGCTTTGAGCGGCGTTTATTCGCAAGTTCATTGATAAGATCTCATTGATATTTATCAGTATGCCAAAAATTGTTTAAATATTCCAAGCGGTTAAGTCACTATCACCAATTTTCACAAACAGGTTACGGACGGACAGGTAGACAGACCATATATGGCTTGGCAGCCATTTTGGTCATGTGTCCTGGATCCCATGAGCAATTTTTGGTTTCCCCCATCCCATAGAGGCTCCATATGAAATTTGATTTCAATCGGCCCAACGGTTTCCGAGGAGAAGCAGTTCGAAAATTTTCACATTTTTTGCCTCGGCGAAGCTATACTAAATGGAATGTAATATTTCGCAAGTTCATTGGTTAGATCTCATTGATATCTATCAGTATGCCGAAAATTGTTTAAATATTCCAAGCGGTTAAGTCACTATCACCAATTTTCACAAACGGGTTACGGACGGACAGACAGAATGACAGACTGACAGACTGACAGAATGACAGAATGACACGGTGATTTTAGGGCACTCTTAGAAAAAACCGACTTCAGTCGGTTGCTTTTTCTGCGGGTCGTGCAATATTGTAATTGCTATCAAAATGCACAATATTGTATATACATTGCGTCTGATATCTATCAGTATGCCAAAATTGTTTAAATATTCCAAGCGGTTAAGTCACTATCACCAATTTTCACTTACGGGTTACGGACGGACAGACAGACAAACCATATATGGCTTGGCGGCCATTTTGGTCATGTGACCTTGACCCCATGAGCAAATTTTGGTTTCCCCCATCCCATAGAGGCTCCATATGAAATTTGACTTCAATCCGCCCGACGGTTTCCGAGGAGAAGCAGTTCAGAAATGTTCGAAAATTTTCACATTTTTCGCCTCGGCGAGGCTATACTAAATGGAATGTAATATTTCGTAAGTTCATTGGTTAGATCTCATTGATATCTATCAGTATGCCAAAGATTGTTTAAATATTCCAAGCGGTTAAGTCACTATCACCAATTTTCACAAACGGGTTACGGACGGACCCAAAGAAGGTCAAGGTCAACCCAGGGTCACCATTTTAGCAATTTATGATAGGCCTACATCCCAGATGCTATTTATCAAGTTTCGTGGAAATCTGCACAGTGGTTCTGGAGAAGACTGTTTTTGAAGGGTTTTTACCATATATGGCTTGGCGGCCATTCTGGTCATGTGACCTGGACCCCATGAGCAACTTTTGGTTTCTTCCATCCCATAGAGGCTCCATATGAAATTTGACTTCAATCGGCCCAACGGTTTCCGAGGAGAAGCAGTTCGAAAGTTTTCACATTTTTCGCCTCGGCAAGGCTATACTAAATGGAATGTAATATTTCGCAAGTTCATTGGGTAGATCTCATTGATATCAATCAGTATGCCAAAAATTGTTTAAATATTCCAAGCGGTTAAGTCACTATCACCAATTTTCACTTACGGGTTACGGACGGACAGACAGACAAACCATATATGGCTTGGCGGCCATTTTGGCCATGTGACCTTGATCCCATGAGCAAATTGTGGTTTCCCCCATCCCATAGAGGCTCCATATGAAATTTGACTTCAATCGGCCCAACGGTTTCCGAGGAGAAGCAGTTCAAAAATGTTCGAAAATTTTCACATTTTTCGCCTCGGCGAGGCTATACTAAACGGAATGTAATATTTCGTAAGTTCATTGGTTAGATCTCATTGATATCTATCAGTATGCCGAAAATTGTTTAAATATTCCAAGCGGTTAAGTCACTATCACCAATTTTCACAAACGGGTTACGGACGGACAGACAGAATGACAGACTGACAGACTGACAGAATGACAGAATGACACGGTGATTTTAGGGCACTCTTAGAAAAAACCGACTTCAGTCGGTTGCTTTTTCTGCGGGTCGTGCAATATTGTAATTGCTATCAAAATGCACAATATTGTATATACATTGCGTCTGATACGGGCGTTTTTTGCAATATTAACAGAAAGTGTAGATTTTAGCCGTTAAAGTCGGTTACTGTCGTTGTTTTTCCACAGATTTGTATGCTTCAAGTAAGGATTATAGGCTATTAATTTGAAAATAAAAATGCCGGCAGCTAATTAAATAAAAGTTCCACTTATTTGATATTGTTTTGAAGGAATTTAAACGGACAATAAAATTTAATCGGAACATCTTTATCAAATTGAAAAATAAAAAAGTTATATTTGTTTAAAAATTGTTTTCCATTAAAGCCCCTGCTATTTCCAACAAGAGATTCTGTACAGGTAAGCCGAGAAAGTCAGCGCACAGTAAAAGGCTTAATCCTTTGCGCCAAAGGCATAAATGTCAATAATAGTTGCGGATGATTGCTATTCTTGAGATTAAAACAAAGGAAAGTGTATACATGTTATGTGTTGTGGTTTTACGGCCCAGTCAACATTTAAGGTCGTGTCGGATCGGTCAGTTACTTTCACTGTTCCTAGACAGGCTTAGACCCCTAAGCGGTTTACCATGGCAGTGAGATCCCCGCTCCCCCACCCTCCCCACACAAATACGACAGAAATTGACAACAACCGGTAGGTCAACAGCCAACTCCGCAAGCAATCGCCCATCTCAAGGCGTCTCCCCAGAGACTGGGCGATAAAAAAAAGGAAAGAAAAAAGGGATAAAGTAGAAGACAAATGAAAAGCCCCCCCCCCCACACACACACCCACACGCACCTCCTGCAAGCACAACAGGCCCTTGACCTGCAGAAGTCAAAGCAGAAGCGGGCCCCGGCACTGAATACACCAACCCGGTAACCTCCGACTAAAGGACAAAATTATACACTGCTAAAAGTAAGGGGAATTTACCGGACAGTTTTATAGCAGTTGTGAGGTGGAGGTCAAATCTTTTTAGACTTTTGTTTACTATTTTTCTTTGCAGTAAAAACTAAGGCTTGACATTTTATGGAAAAGACTTTCAAAATGTAACCAGGAAGTGCAGATTTGCGCTTCAAGGGTTTAACACATACAGACAAATGCAGTAAAATACACATTATCAATATTCAGCGCATCGTACCTCCTATGTATTCTACGTGCGATAATGCATCCTCCACACCATTAACCCATTCAGTACCAGAAACCCCAAAACGGGTATCGTGGCAAACAGTGCAGGCCCAGATCAGACGCCGCAGAACGCGGCGTCTGAACAGGACCTCCACTGTTTGCTAAAAGTTCAGCCATTTCTCAAATAAATTTTGTAGAAAACACAACCTGACACCCTTAAATTTTGAAATGGGCTCCATAATAAGGAGGAAGATTCCATTTGGTACAAAAAGGGTTAACTAGGCTATATTACACTGCCGATATTTTTCTTAATTTTACCTGAAAACAGGAATTGACATCTCATGCAAATTGTCTCCGTAGTGCATCTCAAGATTAGCATTTTTCAGCTGAAATGTTTGGCATTTTTATTTATTTTTGCAAGTGTATGAAGTTGGCCATAAACTGTGAGTGGTTGTTAAAACCACCACAATGAAACGGTTACAACGAATACGTACGCACAATCTATGTTTGGTGAAAAACAGTAAAATTCCCATATTAAATTCACCTTTGGGACTGTTCAAAAGTGGTCTTTAAGACCACTTTTGAACAGTCCCTAAGGTGGTCTCTTAATAGGATACACTAGGAGTAGAAAACACAAAGAACGAATAACTGGACCTTCTCAATAAGCATTTAAAATCAAATTAAGTCTTAATTTTAGGTGGTCTTAATAGCGGAATTTTACCGTATATTTTCACAGTTATAAAATACCATTTTCATTCGTTTCAGACTTGCCTGGATTTCACTGCTAAGTATAAAATAAAAAGTAATTATCCACAAAACGAACTAATCAAAACTCGCAAAATCCATTTACTATAGTTTTGTAGTATTCCAATTTTCATCAATATTACACGAACAGCAAAAGAATTAAATGAGTCCCATTGAGATACTTATGTCATGCTTCTTTCGATTCTACAAAGGAAGCTTGAAGTTTAATTTCTTGAGGCCAATTATAACATTTAATTATCCTTGTTATCAGTATACGATAATGATCAGTAAAAGCAATATGTGTGTATTTTTATTTGGTACAAAATGTTATCTACAGAGAGAGAGAGAGAGAGAGAGAGAGAGAGAGAGAGAGAGAGAGAGAGTTCTGGTATCAACGCGCACCTCAACAGACATACAAACAGACAGAAATCAGACCCCAAGCGAAGACCTGTGTGGGCATTTCAGTAGGTCGAAAACTTCTGGGTTCACAGAATACCTGAAATGTACAGACCACCAGCCACTAACCCAGACAAGACAAAAGCAAGGTGGGTATAAAATATGATGTAGTCAACCATATCGACCACCATGATCCACGTGATGTTGATATCTTCTGCTGCCCCAGACAATGGGGTCTCTTGGTTGCGTTCAGTGCTCTCTCCCTTGAAACTAAGAAATTTAACAGCTGTTATACGAACATTTCCTCGCTTTTTGTATAGCCTACCTACCTTAAGATGAAGAAAGAGTCGGGTGAATGATTTCAGGCAACCGGAGACAGGTTTTATACTTTCTGTTGCAACACGACTTAGAACCACACTAACGATAACGTTGATGGAACAAACAAAAGTAAGAGCGGCCATCGCCATTGAAATAAGCGGCATTTCTAATGCGTTTTGTGGGATTCCATCATTTATATTGCTTGTGAAGAAAATAAAAGTCAGCAATATCTGTACGGAAAACGATACCCTTTCGCCTGAAGCCACAGGAACGACGTAGATCATCATATTCAAAAAGGCGATTAGCGTCAGTGGTAGACAAGTATATATAAGGATAGACATAGGCCGTCTGGATAAATGCAGGAGAAACATGCATCCAAACAATTCTAAGCCAATATCAGGATCGTAAAAGCTGATGAGTTTAGTATTTGAATCACCAATACTCCATTCTCCGTGCTTAACAAAAAGATCTGTTTCCACTCCAGTTTCCATAAAACTAATATATAACTCTGATGCATCATTAGCTACAGAAACTACTGTAAAAAAGCATGTCTGATTATCAACAGGAAAATACAATATTTCAACCTCGCAATATCCAATAAACTCCCCTGCTAACAACATAGAAGCTGACCCATTGCTGTTCAGCCAAACGGTAGATTCAAAGTAGTGTTCTGCTACTTCTGCAACAGCACTTTGCTTTATTCTTGGAATCCACACATCGTCAGTTCCAACACTCATCCTTGTCATGGCACCAAATTCCGCTTCGTTCCAGTGTAGCAACTGATCTGTCCATTTCAACGTCAAGTAGCCAGAAATTGTTAATTTCCCATTTCCGATATCATAGTTGGAAATACTTGTGACAGACATCTTTATTGAAACCTGAAATCGGAATTTTATTACACAATTTATCAATACTCATTATAAATGCAAAGACGTGTACCATAATTGCATAACTTTAATTATTTCAATGCATGCCATTAGGATAACAGACTTGTATGACATTATACATTCTTTCGTATTTCAAAACTGGTAAAACCCGTGATACACTGCATCATTCTTATACCAAATATAGATTGGGGTGCTCCTTGGGGCGGTTCTAATAATCCCATAATCTAGGTTTCTGAACAGCATAAAGAAAATAATGGATATCATTGTACACAACACTTTAATCTATAGTTTCTCTTGATCATTAGGTTTCTCACCGTTGTGGTTCGAGCCTCGCTCACGTCAAATGTGAGACGCCAAGTTCTGCAACGGAAGGTCAGGTGGTTTTTCTCCGGGTACTCCGGTTTTCGCCAACCTCTGATTAACGATCGGCTCGATATGAGTGAAATAATCTTCAAAGGGTCGTAAAACCAACACCCCCCCCCCCCAACCCCGAAAAAAAAAAATAGTTTTTTTTCTGCTGGAATTGTTTACGCGATAGGATATTATTTTTTAGATAAAAACTCGGTAATACATGACACCATCAATTACAATGTTTGTCATGCAGACTAGTTGGCCATCCAAACCACAAAAAAAATTCTGATGGCAAAATTGAGTAGAGTATGGCATCCATGCTAACTGTGTTCTTTAGTGTGTTGCAAAAGTGATAGGGGTGGATGCCACTTCTGAAAAGGTCCCTGAGCCTCAGAAGTAGGTCAAAGGTCAAATGAGTGCAAAAAATACAATAAAATGTGTACATACTGGTATTTGTACCATCTCTCTATCTAAACAGAACAAATAAAGTTAATTTAAACACCAGCAGTTTACTGAGGACATATCATTGATGCATCATATGTGAGAAAAAAGTTGTACCATAGATTTGGCCAAGGTCAAAGGTCATTTAAGTACATATTTCCTTTAAATATGCATCAATATTTATTGTAAAAGGATTATCTAGTATGTCAACTGAAACAAAGTCAAATGAGTTGCCATTTCCTTATCTAGGAAGCATAAAATCCACACATTATACTAACAGCATAATTGCCAACCTAAACAGCCTTAGGTCAAAGGTCATTTAAGTACATATTTTGCAAAATATGTTTATTTTGCAAAATACATTGATTATTATGACATGTCATCCATTATTATAAGTAACATTCCAAAGCGTCTTCCTTACTAAACCTCGCAATGATATATCAAGGATATTGTATTATGATGAAGACATATCTAATGATAACACAAGTGGGTCATCATCAAAGGTCATGTGCAGCTACTGTAAAACACTTATATTAGGCGGTCATTTTATTTTGGCGCTATTTGCGGTCAAGGAAAAACTAAAAAATTAAAAACCCGCCAATAAAGCTCAAAGAGTGCGAGAGAATAAACTTTATTCTACACACCACAATTATGATGTGTCAATTCGTCTTAGGCATCATCGGTGACAAAAGAAAAAGTGTATTTACTTCTTTAGAAGTCGCAATAAAGAAAGACAATGTTCTAGCCATAAGACAGCTCAAAACGGCTGAATGAAAACAAATATAACTTGAGAGTTATTGTCAAAATTGCGGATATAATTAATAGTTTGTTGATGGCTTCAACTGTGAGCTCAATAGGATGGGTAAACCATTCAGATAAGAGGAAAGTGACACACTTCCAGACAGACATTTGGATAATCAAGGTAGCACATTGGGTTAATCATGCAGTGAACACAAGACCTTTAACTAATTACTACAGTTTCCGCATGACGCTGCTGATGATCAACTCCTATGAAATCTATGTCATATTACACGGCTTTGGAGATTCAACCGATATCTTTTCTTCAGAAATCGAGAATCCACGAAAATGACCGCCAAAATTTGCTGCCGCTACATTTAAGTGTTTAACAGTATTCAAAGTTTGTATTGTACAAGATGCCATGTCATTTTAAGAGCCGTTCAGATCACTACAATGTACAGGGTAACAGCTAATTGCGACAATGCATATCGATATGTATTCGCATTTGCGCCCATACGATTAATGTTTTTACTTCAACATTGACAACCCAATGTAATGCAAACAAAATAGGGGTTTCTCCGATATCAGTGATACGAGCTTTCTACCCCATGATCTGAAATGATAGACATAGTCATATATAAATAACAAGCCATTTTAACTTCGTTTTGGGCACAAGCTGTCAGTGACTACTGGATGCATTTAATAGTACAAAAAGCGGGTAACTCTAGTTGCTAGTCAGATGAATTGCTAAAATGCTTGAACATTTAATAATCTGGCAGCCATCTTGGATGCCATCTTCAACAGTTTGCATAAAACACACATATTGTATCCCAATATATATTTTAGGTAAGCACAAGTTAGCAATTTGTCAAAATATGCTTATTTTGCAAACTGCTGAAGATATATCTGATTTTATAGTCAGGTCATTTGTCATTCAGCCACCAACTTTGCTGTAAGTGTTATAGAAGGCCAAGACAGGCTTCCTACGTTATATTGGTTACCTAAACTTTATAAAAGACCATTTAAAGCACGGTTTATTGCAAATTCAAGTTCTTGTACCACCACGGAACTTTCCAATTTTTAAGTTCATGTTTTACTGCCATTAAAAAAACATGTGATTAAATATTCTTTGAAAGATCAGGGAGACACCTGTTTTGGTCTATAAAAATTCTAATGAAGTTTTAAATAAATTGAAATCCAGACGTTTTCATGCTTCAAGTTTGTCTACTTATGATTTTCCACCCTTTACACTACACTTCCTCATAATGTTATAAAAGAGAATCTTAATGATTTAATTGAATGGACATTTTATAGGGAAGACCCCCTCTATCTTGCAAGTAATGTAAGAAATGCCTTTTTCACTCCTGTAGAGCATAAAAATTATACTTTATGGTCAGGTCAGAAAGTGTGTGAAGCTCTCACCTTTCTTCTTGACAATATTTAAATAATATTTGGTACTAAGTTAGACAAGATGTGGGTATTCCGATGGGTAACCGCACCCCTTGTGGCTGATCTGTTCTTGTTTTGTTATGAAAGAGACTTCATGATGTCCCTTTCCATTAAAAACAAATCTGAAATCATTTAAGCCTTTAGCTCGACTTCTAGATATTAGGATTTATTAAATATTGACAATACCTATTTCGATGATTTGATCAATCAAATTTACCCCCCACCCCCAAGAACTTCAGTTAGATAAAGCAAATTCTTCTGATACCGAGGCCTTTTTATTTACATCTGTCCTTTGTAGATAGGTTTATTTCCTGTCAAATTTATGATAAACGCTATGATTTTGATTTTGAGATTATAACTGTTCCTTTTTTGGATGGTGATGTTCCTGGTGCGACATACTATGGCGTTTATATTTCGCAATTAATTCGATTTGCCAGAGTGTCTTGCCATGTGACACTTCAACACTCGTAATAAATTGTTAACTGCTAAACCTCTTAATCAGGGCTATCGTAATCATAATCTACGCAAAGCCTTTTTAAAATTTTATAGACGTCATTCCGATTTAATTTCAAAACTCAATGTTGGACTTAAATCTCTTCTGCAACAGGGTCTATCGGAACCCGAATTTTATGGTGACTTAGTTACATAAATTCAGAAAAATATTTTATTGCAATGACTTCAGCACCCAAATTTATAAAATCATTCTTCAATATAAAAAGATTGGGTAAAACATGAATGTTATAAGACAGGGTGCATGCGTGGTAGTTAACCAAATCACGGTTGACAGCTTTGCTTCCCTCTTTAAATGCACGCCGATGGGTCAGGCTTTAGATTCTATGATGGTTCCAGCATAAAGGCTTAATGAGAATTAGAGAGAATTTGATTTTATGTTAAGTTGGGTGGTGCCTGATGCTCTGTCCCTTGGCGGGCCCATCAGAGCCTAACTGTTGGATTTCTTTTGCTCCAGTATTTCAGTGGTTTCTTCCTGTCGAGTCCTCACCATTGTTTTATCTCTGTGGTTGTTTGATTTTTGTGTTCTTGGAGATGTTGCATTGATGAGTTAGGAGGTCTTCATTGCTGACTGAACAAATTATTTGTCTAAATCGCGATGGAAGTAAGGACAAGGATGGCATCTGCGTAAAATCGATTTAAGCCACCCAATGGTATTCGTTTCACTGACCATTCCAAGGCTGTTCTTCTGTCGCGGTTATTTTTGTTTTGGTTTGTCTTTTGGTGTGTGTATCACTTATAATATTTTGTTTTGGATAGCCAATTGGCCATTTTGTGGGAAAGTGACTGTCCTTTTGGCTTTCCGGAATTGATGTTTCCATTAGGGTCTAGTTATTTCATGTTTGTGTTTCTTTCCTTTGATGTCACTGATGGGAGCAGAGGGTTAATTGAATCGATTTATGATCGTTGCCTTCAATTCTTTTTTAAACTAGAACTGTCAAAGGATCTGACTATAGCCCCGCTATAGCGCTATCAGAAAAGAAAATTGCTTTGCAGTTGCATGAAAATATTTGCAAGTTTCATAGTTATAGAAGGGACACGAATTATTACTGTACTTAGTTTATTCCAAGTGCCATTTGCAATGTTCAAAGGGAAATAACTCCAAAAGTAGGCAATCCAGAGTTATGGCTAATGCACTCTGCACATCCTCTTATAATGCTTTACATTTGTGTGAAGTTTCATGAAAATACCTCAAACGGTTTTTGAATTATGGAGTGGACCTGGCTAAAATTGCCATTTTCAATGTTCCAAAGGCAATAACTCCATAAGTAGGCAATCCAGAGTTATGGTTCATGTGCTCTGCACATCGTCTCATAGTGCTTTAAATTTGTGTGAAGTTTCATGAAAATACCTCGAACGATTTTTGAGTTATCATGAATAACGGAATTACGGTTGACATTTTTTAATGTTCAAAGGGCAATAACTCCAAAAGTAGGCAATCCAGAGTTATGGTTCATGCGCTCTGCACATCGTCTCATAGTGCTTTACATTTGTATGAAGTTTCATGAAAATACCTCTAAAGGTTTTTGAGTTATTACGGTTGCCATTTTTCAATGTTCAAAGGACAATAACTAAAAAAGTAGGCAATCCAGAGTTATGGTTCATGCACTCTGCACATCGTCTCATAGCATTTTACATTTGTGTGAAGTTTGGTGAAAATACCTCAACCAGTTTTTGAGTTATCATGAATAACGGAATTACAGAATCACAGAAGCGGGGCTATAAATAGAAGTCAATAACTGTCCGACTGCCAACCTGGATGCCCATTTAAGGAATTTAAATCTGTATTTGATAATCAAATACACGTAACAAATGTATTTTCAATATTTTGGTAATAAATACTGGTCATCAACACATCCTTATGCTAAATATGACAAAATTTGATTAGATAACATCCATTTTTCATGAGTTTTGTACTTAAATGACCCCTGACCTATGAGACTGACATACTTTGAGGGTACATTTAAAATAATTTCCATTGTTCTCTGCACCCGATTAGTTTTATGGTGATTTTAAGCAAGCAATTGCCCCATATATGTGTTAAAAGATAGTTATGAGTAGTTTCATGCTTATTTTGCACTCATTTGACCTTTGACCTACATCTGAGCCTCAGGCGCATTTCCAGACGTGGCATCCACCCCTATAATTGTTGACACACACCAAGGATTACATTTAGCATGGGTGCCATACTCTACTCAATTTTTCCATCAAAAGTAAAAATATCAATCTTTTTGGGGATTGGATGGCCAACTAGACGGCCATACTTTGACTGACATGTAAAAATCTAAGTTTTGACTTTAGTGCAGATTTTCGTCAATGTAGACTGACCTATGACTACAGTAGCACTTTTTCAATGCAAGCTAACTTATTTTTGAAGGAATTCTTTTTTCAGCGAAGGTTTGAGTTATGATCCAGAAATCTGACGCGTAGTTTTTTAACTGGGAGGAAAATCTTAAGCAAAAATGCAGTAATTAACTGTATTTAACCCCTATAACACCAGTCACAACGACTGTCGTCTGCTTTGTTGTCAGCTGGCTACTTTAAAAGTTATGTTGCAAAAAGTGTAGACCCAGCTCAGACTAGAGCAGTTTGATAAGGGTATGCGTTTGTAAAAAAAAATGCAGCCAGCGACATTATTGGACGACATTTAAGAAATGGAATTTATTTTTCTGCTGTTCATGAAAGTATGAACGCAGTAGGTCGCGTGCAAAGTAGGGTTTATGCATAGGGGCTTGAATCATGAAAAAAAAATGAAAAAAAAAAAAAAAAAAAAAAAAAATTTTGGGGGGGGGGGGGGGGGTACTATATTAGAGACAAGGGGGGAAACTTCGGCACCATTTTTTGGGGGGTTACCTCATTTTACCCAGTGTATCTTTTTCGCAAATGAAGTTTTTCACCTGCTTATTACGAATTATACAAGTTAAATATGTCCACTTTGCAACAATAATCCGCCTCTGTCTGTCACTTGCAGGAAACATGTTTTTCTCGCATGGATTAACTCAGCAAAGCAAAATTCGGCATAAACGTGTGACAAAAATTTTCAGGTTTTCATCAATCACAAGCGAACTAGTGTTACGGAGGAAACTTTTTTCGCTTTCAACTGATGTCTTTCATTCAAATGAACCTCTCTTGACCAATTTGAATCCAAAATGATGTATTTGCAGCTCTAAATTTAGATTTTATTACTTTTACATCACTTTATGTAAAAGATCAAGAAAACAGTCGTCGCGAAGCTTGGTTTTTCTGCTGATTCCGGGCTGCTCTATCGATGAACTAACGACCGGTACGACCGGTGCTGTTTAATTTTTATACCGTTCGCAGTAGTGACAAATGAGCATTATCGCTATTTTTCTTCCATTTTCAACTAAACCCCAAGAGGGGACACAGACGTTGTATACTGCATATACTCCAGTTTTGAGAGCTGAAAGAGTACACAGTCACCATGTAATTACGGTAGGGTTCTTTAACCTGCACAGGGGACGGTTCTCCCTGCACAGAGGTCTCCAGTTAACGTTCAGATTCGAAGGACGATGCACCGTTATGATATTCATACCTGCAAAATTTATTATACAAATGGAACGTGTTCTGACGCCGAAATTTTGGCACCGCTGCTGGGGATCAAACCTGGGACCTTTAGCATCTGAGGCACTGAGCTCAATTTAGGTGGCTAAATTTAGGAAGGCAGGGATTAGCCGCAGTTATCTCCTTACCGGACTCAGAAAATGTGAAATGTATTTTTTTGTTGAAATCGTGGACGTTTTGTGTTATTTTCAAAACAGTTTCACTCATGCTTGTGTAGACAGAAATAAAACAAATGGACCCTGTATCGCTCACCTGAGCTAACAGATTCAAAGTTTTAGGAAGTGCCAGCCTTTACTGAAGGATTAATGGAAGGACATGGTGATGACAGGATAAGCATTTTCTGCAAATCAAGTAGAATGTAACACTATGATAAATAGGCTGACCTCACCAGTTTTCAAACGCATCCCAGCTTTTATTCCTGACTTGCTAAGAATATCCGATACAAACTGATGGGGCTATGGTGATGACAAGTTCAAAAATAAGCAATTAACTGCTGCAATCAAGGGGATGTTACTCTGTGACAAATAGGCAAACATCACGAGTTTTCAAACTCCTCCGAGCTTTTCTGCCTGACTTATTTGTTTGTAAGTTTCATAAAGATCCGATCAAAACTGAAGGGGCAGCAGTGCTAACAAGGTCGAAAATAGGCATTTTTAAGCAATCAAAGGCAGGTAACTCTATGATAAATGTGCCGACTTGGCCAGTATTCAAACTCATCTAAGGTTGTATTCCCAGCCACCTCACATGTAAGTTTCAGAAAGATCCGATCAAAACTGAAGGGGCTACGGTGATGACAAAGGTCAAAAATCAACATTTTCAGCCATCAAAGGGATATAACTCTACGATAAATAGGCTGACTTGGCCTGTTTTCGAACTCATCCAAGATTTTATCCCCAGCCACCTTACATATAAGTTTCAGAAAAATCCGATCAAAACTGAAGGGGTATGGTGATAACAAGGACGTAAATCTATGATAAATGGGCCAACTTGGCCGGTATTCGAACTCATCCTAGGTTTTATCCCCAGTCACCTTACATATAAGTTTCAGAAAGATCTTATCAAAACTGAAGGGGCTACGGTGATGACAAGGTCGAAAATCGACATTTTCAGCCATCAAAGGGACATAACTATATAGTAAATAGGCTACATTGGCCGGTATTCGAACTCATCCGAGATTTGATCCACAGCCACATTACATAAAAGTTTCAGAAAGATCCGATCAAAACTGAAGGGGTAACGGTGATGACACGGTCAAAAATCGGCATTTTCGGCGATCAAAGGGATGTAACTCTATGATAAATGGGCCGACTTGGCCGGTTTTCGAACTAATCCGAGGTTTAATCCCAAGCCACCTTATATATATGTTTCAGAAACATCCGATCAAAACTGGAGGGGCTACGGTGATGACAAACATTTTCCCATTGTAAGTCTATGGGACCTTGTGATTGCCATAGCAACCAAAGTTTTCATGCGATTTCAAAAAAAAAAAAAAAAAAACGAAAAAAAAAAAAAAAACCCGCTAATGTCATCAATGCCCCACCAGAGGCATGCTACAAATGAGGGGTGAGGGGGGGGGGTGTAGCGGGGATCATTTTACGGTCCTTTCGAGTTTATTTCACTCATATCGAGCCGATTGTTAATCACATGTGGTCGCAGACCGTAGTATCCGGTAAAAAAAAAAAACATCAGGCCTTCCGTTGCAGAACTCTTGAATGCCTTAAAATAGATGCCTTTTATGAAAGGTTTGATTGTGAAGTGCTTAGATCTGTTGAAAAAGTACTTGTATTAGCCTAGAGTGTATTGGAAAGTAAGTGAGAAATGGGGCCTTTTTCAATATATAGGACATTTAATTTTGGTGCTTTTGAGTAAAGCGGCATTCCAATCTTAGTGTTTCTCGACCAGGCTATTAAAAGGTTATAAATCGTTATTTATGCTCAATTCAGTCGAGCGTTAAATTTGTAATGCTCGCTAATTTTAAATACTAAAAGTTCATCAATTTTCCTGCTTAGATTTGTTTGTTTGATTTGAGGTTTAACGTCCCCGTCAACACTGCAAAGGTCATTTTAGAGACGTTGCTTCCAATTTTGTGGGACTTTTACCAGACCTTAAGATGAAATGACATCTCAAGCCCTGCCGCCCAATGAACAAATAGGTTTAATTAACATGGATGGGCCGACTCGCACCGCTTTGCCTGGGCAGGCTTAGCTGCTCTAAGTGGATTACCAGTACTCGTGTGCGGGTCGGTTTCAGCTCTTCGTGGAAGCATCATTTCTTCATAACCCGGTGGGCGGGGCCGTTTCCTGCTTAGATAAGAACTGAATAATAGAATGTATGATGAGATTGAGGCCGAAACAAGGAATTTTCAAGCAAGTTTTCAGTTTAGTTAAGTATCATGTAGGATTTTGTCGAGCACGAGACTTTAATTCACTGAAAACGAGCCCGAAGCCACGACCGCAATATTAATTATTTTTCTCACCCAAACACTCTAAGGAATTTATTTGTTTGATTAGATGTTAAAAGTGCCCATCAACAGGTCATTTGGAGACGTTGAATCCATTTTGTGAGACTTTTACTCGACATTGAGATGAATTGACATCTCAGGCCCTGTCGCCCTATGAAACCAATAGTGTTTAATATAAGCATGAACGGTCTGACTCGCACCGCTTTGCCCGGGCAGGCATAGATTCTTTGAGCGGTTTAGCAGTACTAGCGTGCGGTCGGTTTCAGCTCTGCTTGGAAGCGTCACGCAGCCCACCTATTTCTTTAAGCCCCGATGGGCAGGTCCGAAAACTTTAAAGAATGCGTTGTGAACTGCACAAATATACAGACATTAATAAGCGATAAAGCACATTCACACCAATGTAACACAACAAAATGTCAGTATTTTAATATGCATACCTCCTGGAGAATATCGTCATAATTTTTCCAGTGAGCCGCTAATGTTTGTGTCTAAAGCATCCGTTTACATGTAAAGTGCTACACATGAAATAAAAACCAGTGCATGTACATTTCATGACCTGCTTTCTTTGACACTTGACAGCAGTTTGATGACAAATTGAATGTCCATTTCATTAAAAGTTGATAAGGACATGTCATTCTGAGAAGCTGCTCCCCTAACTGCATGGATAACAAAACATGCTACAGAAGACGGTTTTGAAAACAAAATTACCTCGGGCTCAATGTGGGTGTTTTGCAATGACTGACATAATGGGATAGCTAATAAACCCTAGAGTGAGCAGCGATATGAGGCAAAGAAAATAAACACTTAAGAAATGAAAATTATTTTTCTGCTGTTCATGATAGTACGGACGCAGTGGGTTGTATGCAAAATAAGTGAACCCCTTCGGGGTTCACGGGGTTCATGTAAACTTTGTTAGCGACTCGCTGTCGTTCATGTTTTCATGAAAAGCAGAAAAATTAAGTTTATTGTTTTATAATAACATTCTATGCCCCTCATCACTGGGCGAAAAATAATGCTTATAGGGCAAACTTTTTAAACTGAAAAAACATTTACACCCATTTTACTACATAGAGAGGAACAGCGTTGACCTCACCAACGCCCGTAGAGAACCATGGTTTAGAATGACGTCACTTAATGTCACTGAAAATCATGTGACTCGATGCGTTTACGGAAGTATAAACCATACTGTTTTCTATGTGTTTACATTATATTTTTTTATTTATGAGCCGGATAAATTCCATACCCTATCAGTTGAGCATTAAAAAAGTTTTATAATCCTTGGGCTGCAGCTAACATTAGACAAAATACATGTTGAAACGCTTTCTCCTTGGTTTCCACTTATCACAAAGAAAAAAAAAAAGAACGAAAATTCCTACAGGCCTATTGGCACCAAAACAGCCTTTGTTATTTAGGTAATAATATTAGAACACACGCTTAAAGTCGTCAGTCTTTCCGACCACTATGAATTCAAATTTGTAAAACAATTTCAAGTTATTTCTAGCCGTATCTCTTTTAACTAAAATTCTGAACCGTTTGGCTTAACACTGCTGCATTTTTATTTATTTTTTTGCTTAGCTAACCGTCGCCGTGTACCGGGAACGAGCGTTTAAACATAAGGTGACGATGTCGTGTACATAGCGGCCCCCGCCCAAAGGGGCTTGAAGAAATATATGGGCTGCATGATGCTTCAACCGCAGAGCTGAATCTGGTCCCCCACTAGTACTGGTAAACCGCTTAGAGGATCTAAGCCTGTCCAAGAACCGCAGTGCGAGGCGGACCGTCCATGCTAATAAACCCTATTGGTTTCATTGGGCGACAGGGCTTGAGATGTCATGTCATCTCAATGTCGGGTAAAAATTGGAAGCAACGTCTCCAAAATGACCTTTACAGTGTTGACGGGGACGTTAAGCCTCAAATCAAACAAACAAACAAACGTCACGTACACATGTTCTTTAGCACTCTGCCAAAAACACATAGATTTTATACGATAGCCGTTGTGCAAGAAACTGACAAACATTTCCCCTTCAATACGGAGCTCTCTAGCAATCTCCTCGATAACTTGGGTTGTGCCCGTCCCAGCCTGGACATAAACAAGGCAGTT
The DNA here is from genome assembly GCA_963580285.1 of Lucinisca nassula. NCBI lineage: Eukaryota > Metazoa > Mollusca > Bivalvia > Lucinida > Lucinidae > Lucinisca > Lucinisca nassula. The sequence goes on from OY757014.1 coordinate 141,866,575, forward strand.
GGGCCCAGTTGGGCCTTGTTTTTTTAATCAGATCAAAGGCCGTCTTCTGCTTTTTAGTAAACATTTTATTTCCTTTTCTGCGCATGTGTCAAAAAAGTTACAGCGGCTGACTGGAAGCGATGCAATACAAAATTCCCAGAGCACAGCCCATTATACGTAGAAACACCATCCAGTTATCTTAGCTGCGTAATACGTGTATACGCAGTCCTAGCAGAATATGTTACATTGACAAAATAAATTAAAGGAGAAATCAAGGCTATCACACTCATTTTAACAGTAACAACTCCACTGCCGGAACGTAGTTTCAGAAGTTCCGGATTATATCTGTCCTGCACGTCCCGCCTTTTAAACACGACGATTATGGCAAGCGCCCGGGTTTCTGTACCGATCATTGACAGAACACTGCGAAAGCGAAGCAAAAGTTGGAAAAATCTATATTTAGAGCTGCGAGTACATCTTTTTGGCTTCAAATTGGCAAAGCGAGCTAAAGTTAAATGAAAGACAACGGGTGAAAGTGAAAAAAGTCCCCCCCGTATCACTAGTTCGGTTGTGATTGATGAAAACCTGAAAATTTTTGTCACACGTTTATGCAATTTTGCTTTGCTGAGTTAATCAATGCGAGAAAAGCATGTTTCCTGCAAGTGGCAGACAGTGGCGGATTATTTTTGCAAAGTGGACTTATTTAACTTGTATTATTCATAATAAGCAGGTAAAAAACTGCATTTGCGAAAAAGATACACTGGGTAAAATGAGGTAACCCCCCAAAAAAATTGAGCCGAAGTTTCCCCCCTTGTCTCTATTATAGTACCAAAAAAAAAAAAAAAAAGATTTTTTTTTTTTTTTTTCATTTTTTTTTTTTTTCATTTTTTTTTTCATGATTCAAGCCCCTATGGTTTATGTAAACTTTGCTGGCGACACGCTGTCGTTCATACCTTCATGAAAAGCAGAACAATTAAGTTTATCTTTTATATATTCATTCTTTGCCCCTCATCACTGGGCGAACAAATGCTTATAGGGCAAACTTTTAAAGCTGAAAAACATTTACAGGGGGAACAACCTACGTCAGAGCAGTGACGTCATAACCATTCTAAGGTTTGCCGGCGTTTACTTCACAAAAGGCATTTGTCACAACAAGTAGGCGCAGTCGGTGCATTAGGTCATAAAAGAATCAAACATACTGAAATCTGCCCCAGAAATGTGGCCTTTTGTTTAAATCATTCGACACAAGCTGATTTGGCAATGATGTCGGAACTATTATTGTTTACAGCGCCTAATCAAATCTTGTGGCGAAGCTATCGAAACATTTTCAATGTTTCTAGGTGGAATTAGCTCACTGATGGGATGCAAATATTGTTCGTTTCCAGCTGAAGTATGTTCTCTGAAGACTCGTCATGTACATATCTGGTTTGAAGCATTTTATTTACCCTATTTACACCAGTATGGCCGCTTCTGAAATGGGTACAACATCTCTGCTGTGACGTAGGTTGTTACCCCTGATTTACATGCTGTTTTTCTACAAAGAGCGGAAGAGCGTTGACGTCACCAACGCCCGTAGAGAACCATGCGTCACTGAAAATCGTGTGCCTCGATGCGTTCATGGAAGTATGAACTACATTGTTTTCTATAGGTTTACATTAGACTTTACACTGGAAATGTAAACATTTTCAGATGCAGGTTTCCTTGGCGTCTTAAGTGTTAAAATTTCCCATTGAGACTGTAAAGTTTCAATAAATTCGATCAAATAAAATAATGTTCACTCATAAAATTCTGATCAAGAATTAGCCCTGTTTATGACTTAAGTACCTTTTTATAATTTTAGCATACACATCAATTTTATAAGTAGTTGGCCATCCAATCCCCAAAAAGATTGATATTTTTACTTTTGATGGAAAAATTGAGTAGAGTATGGCACCCATGCTAAATGTAATCCTTGGTGTGTGTCAACAATTATAGGGGTGGATGCCACGTCTGGAAATGCGCCTGAGGCTCAGATGTAGGTCAAAGGTCAAATGAGTGCAAAATAAGCATGAAACTACTCATAACTATCTTTTAACACATATATGGGGCAATTGCTTGCTTAAAATCACCATAAAACTAATCGGGTGCAGAGAACAATGGAAATTATTTTAAATGTACCCTCAAAGTATGTCAGTCTCATAGGTCAGGGGTCATTTAAGTACAAAACTCATGAAAAATGGATGTTATCTAATCAAATTTTGTCATATTTAGCATAAGGATGTGTTGATGACCAGTATTTATTACCAAAATATTGAAAATACATTTGTTACGTGTATTTGATTATCAAATACAGATTTAAATTCCTTAAATGGGCATCCAGGTTGGCAGTAGGACAGTTATTGACTTCTATTTATAGCCCCGCTTCTGTAATTCCGTTATTCATGATAACTCAAAAACTGGTTGAGGTATTTTCACCAAACTTCACACAAATGTAAAATGCTATGAGACGATGTGCAGAGTGCATGAACCATAACTCTGGATTGCCTACTTTTTGAGTTATTGTCCTTTGAACATTGAAAAATGGCAACCGTAATAACTCAAAAACCTTTAGAGGTATTTTCATGAAACTTCATACAAATGTAAAGCACTATGAGACGATGTGCAGAGCGCATGAACCATAACTCTGGATTGCCTACTTTTGGAGTTATTGCCCTTTGAACATTAAAAAATGTCAACCGTAATTCCGTTATTCATGATAACTCAAAAATCGTTCGAGGTATTTTCATGAAACTTCACACAAATTTAAAGCACTATGAGACGATGTGCAGAGCACATGAACCATAACTCTGGATTGCCTACTTATGGAGTTATTGCCTTTGGAACATTGAAAATGGCAATTTTAGCCAGGTCCACTCCATAATTCAAAAACCGTTTGAGGTATTTTCATGAAACTTCACACAAATGTAAAGCATTATAAGAGGATGTGCAGAGTGCATTAGCCATAACTCTGGATTGCCTACTTTTGGAGTTATTTCCCTTTGAACATTGCAAATGGCACTTGGAATAAACTAAGTACAGTAATAATTCGTGTCCCTTCTATAACTATGAAACTTGCAAATATTTTCATGCAACTGCAAAGCAATTTTCTTTTCTGATAGCGCTATAGCGGGGCTATAGTCAGATCCTTTGACAGTTCTAGTTTAAAAAAGAATTGAAGGCAACGATCATAAATCGATTCAATTAACCCTCTGCTCCCATCAGTGACATCAAAGGAAAGAAACACAAACATGAAATAACTAGACCCTAATGGAAACATCAATTCCGGAAAGCCAAAAGGACAGTTACTTTCCCACAAAATGGCCAATTGGCTATCCAAAACAAAATATTATAAGTGATACACACACCAAAAGACAAACCAAAACAAAAATAACCGCGACAGAAGAACAGCCTTGGAATGGTCAGTGAAACGAATACCATTGGGTGGCTTAAATCGATTTTACGCAGATGCCATCCTTGTCCTTACTTCCATCGCGATTTAGACAAATAATTTGTTCAGTCAGCAATGAAGACCTCCTAACTCATCAATGCAACATCTCCAAGAATACAAAAATCAAACAACCACAGAGATAAAACAATGGTGAGGACTCGACAGGAAGAAACCACTGAAATACTGGAGCAAAAGAAATCCAACAGTTAGGCTCTGATGGGCCCGCCAAGGGACAGAGCATCAGGCACCACCCAACTTAACATAAAATCAAATTCTCTCTAATTCTCATTAAGCCTTTATGCTGGAACCATCATAGAATCTAAAGCCTGACCCATCGGCGTGCATTTAAAGAGGGAAGCAAAGTTGTCAACCGTGATTTGGTTAACTACCACGCATGCACCCTGTCTTATAACATTCATGTTTTACCCAACCTTTTTATATTGAAGAATGATTTTATAAATTTGGGTGCTGAAGTCATTGCAATAAAATATTTTTCTGAATTTATGTAACTAAGTCACCATAAAATTCGGGTTCCGATAGACCCTGTTGCAGAAGAGATTTAAGTCCAACATTGAGTTTTGAAATTAAATCGGAATGACGTCTATAAAATTTTAAAAAGGCTTTGCGTAGATTATGATTACGATAGCCCTGATTAAGAGGTTTAGCAGTTAACAATTTATTACGAGTGTTGAAGTGTCACATGGCAAGACACTCTGGCAAATCGAATTAATTGCGAAATATAAACGCCATAGTATGTCGCACCAGGAACATCACCATCCAAAAAAGGAATAGTTATAATCTCAAAATCAAAATCATAGCGTTTATCATAAATTTGACAGGAAATAAACCTATCTACAAAGGACAGATGTAAATAAAAAGGCCTCGGTATCAGAAGAATTTGCTTTATCTAACTGAAGTTCTTGGGGGTGGGGGTAAATTTGATTGATCAAATCATCGAAATAGGTATTGTCAATATTTAATAAATCCTAATATCTAGAAGTCGAGCTAAAGGCTTAAATGATTTCAGATTTGTTTTTAATGGAAAGGGACATCATGGAGTCTCTTTCATAACAAAACAAGAACAGATCAGCCACAAGGGGTGCGGTTACCCATCGGAATACCCACATCTTGTCTAACTTAGTACCAAATATTATTTAAATATTGTCAAGAAGAAAGGTGAGAGCTTCACACACTTTCTGACCTGACCATAAAGTATAATTTTTATGCTCTACAGGAGTGAAAAAGGCATTTCTTACATTACTTGCAAGATAGAGGGGGTCTTCCCTATAAAATGTCCATTCAATTAAATCATTAAGATTCTCTTTTATAACATTATGAGGAAGTGTAGTGTAAAGGGTGGAAAATCATAAGTAGACAAACTTGAAGCATGAAAACGTCTGGATTTCAATTTATTTAAAACTTCATTAGAATTTTTATAGACCAAAACAGGTGTCTCCCTGATCTTTCAAAGAATGTTTAATCACATGTTTTTTAATGGCAGTAAAACATGAACTTAAAAATTGGAAAGTTCCGTGGTGGTACAAGAACTTGAATTTGCAATAAACCGTGCTTTAAATGGTCTTTTATAAAGTTTAGGTAACCAATATAACATAGGAAGCCTGTCTTGGCCTTCTATAACACTTACAGCAAAGTTGGTGGCTGAATGACAAATGACCTGACTATAAAATCAGATATATCTTCAGCAGTTTGCAAAATAAGCATATTTTGACAAATTGCTAACTTGTGCTTACCTAAAATATATATTGGGATACAATATGTGTGTTTTATGCAAACTGTTGAAGATGGCATCCAAGATGGCTGCCAGATTATTAAATGTTCAAGCATTTTAGCAATTCATCTGACTAGCAACTAGAGTTACCCGCTTTTTGTACTATTAAATGCATCCAGTAGTCACTGACAGCTTGTGCCCAAAACGAAGTTAAAATGGCTTGTTATTTATATATGACTATGTCTATCATTTCAGATCATGGGGTAGAAAGCTCGTATCACTGATATCGGAGAAACCCCTATTTTGTTTGCATTACATTGGGTTGTCAATGTTGAAGTAAAAACATTAATCGTATGGGCGCAAATGCGAGTACATATCGATATGCATTGTCGCAATTAGCTGTTACCCTGTACATTGTAGTGATCTGAACGGCTCTTAAAATGACATGGCATCTTGTACAATACAAACTTTGAATACTGTTAAACACTTAAATGTAGCGGTAGCAAATTTTGGCGGTCATTTTCGTGGATTCTCGATTTCCGAAGAAAAGATATCGGTTGAATCTCCAAAGCCGTGTAATATGACATAGATTTCATAGGAGTTGATCATCAGCAGCGTCATGCGGAAACTGTAGTAATTAGTTAAAGGTCTTGTGTTCACTGCATGATTAACCCAATGTGCTACCTTGATTATCCAAATGTCTGTCTGGAAGTGTGTCACTTTCCTCTTATCTGAATGGTTTACCCATCCTATTGAGCTCACAGTTGAAGCCATCAACAAACTATTAATTATATCCGCAATTTTGACAATAACTCTCAAGTTATATTTGTTTTCATTCAGCCGTTTTGAGCTGTCTTATGGCTAGAACATTGTCTTTCTTTATTGCGACTTCTAAAGAAGTAAATACACTTTTTCTTTTGTCACCGATGATGCCTAAGACGAATTGACACATCATAATTGTGGTGTGTAGAATAAAGTTTATTCTCTCGCACTCTTTGAGCTTTATTGGCGGGTTTTTAATTTTTTAGTTTTTCCTTGACCGCAAATAGCGCCAAAATAAAATGACCGCCTAATATAAGTGTTTTACAGTAGCTGCACATGACCTTTGATGATAACCCACTTGTGTTATCATTAGATATGTCTTCATCATATTACAATATCCTTGATATATCATTGCGAGGTTTAGTAAGGAAGACGCTTTGGAATGTTACTTATAATAATGGATGACATGTCATAATAATCAATGTATTTTGCAAAATAAACATATTTTGCAAAATATGTACTTAAATGACCTTTGACCTAAGGCTGTTTAGGTTGGCAATTATGCTGTTAGTATAATGTGTGGATTTTATGCTTCCTAGATAAGGAAATGGCAACTCATTTGACTTTGTTTCAGTTGACATACTAGATAATCCTTTTACAATAAATATTGATGCATATTTAAAGGAAATATGTACTTAAATGACCTTTGACCTTGGCCAAATCTATGGTACAACTTTTTTCTCACATATGATGCATCAATGATATGTCCTCAGTAAACTGCTGGTGTTTAAATTAACTTTATTTGTTCTGTTTAGATAGAGAGATGGTACAAATACCAGTATGTACACATTTTATTGTATTTTTTGCACTCATTTGACCTTTGACCTACTTCTGAGGCTCAGGGACCTTTTCAGAAGTGGCATCCACCCCTATCACTTTTGCAACACACTAAAGAACACAGTTAGCATGGATGCCATACTCTACTCAATTTTGCCATCAGATTTTTTTTTTTGTGGTTTGGATGGCCAACTAAAGTGCAAACACACATGTTTTGATTTCGATATCAATCTCTTACTTGTAGCAGTACTAAAACATAACAAAGTACATTACTAACCTGCGTTGGTTCCGACTGGTTAATAGCTGGCCGCGTCCTTCTGTCATAACCAGAGTTCTCAAAGAGATGTTTCCTCAATGTAGTAATATCACTTATATTGTGACATTCGTAGACTGGAGTGACGAAGGCCAGGAGCCAGAGGGTATGAACCGAAGTTTTGTAATAGAAAAACATGACGCCTTGTTTTGATAATCGCGGCAAGCGAGTGAATACACTATTTGAGAACTAAAATCGTAAAAATATCTTAAAGAGCGAATGGAAATAACTTCTTTCAATGCTTGCTGGATTATAAAATGGTTTGTATAAATTGATGCATATTAACAGCTATATAATAACACATTATCTGTCGAAAAGATAAACTCATTTGTTTTTCTCTCTAAATTTGAGAGAATTAAGTACTTGTAAGGCTATTAACAAATGAGCTAAGTCATGATATAGCCCGTTTTTGCCATTTTGCGAATAAGTTAGGTGATGACTAGACTACGCGCATGCGCAGTCTGGTCAGCACCTTAGTGTTCGCTGATTGGATAGTACAATATTCCTAGTTTCCGTATCTAAAATTTAACCCTTAAGATGCCGAGAAAAGCTACATCTGAAAATGTCGTCTGCTTATGCTGTCTGCTGATTTCTTCCAAACACTTTAAAGAAATATTTTTGCTTACAGGCAAACAGTGTTGACCCAACTCAGACTGCTCCTAAACCTGATTTGGGTCCACACTGTTTGCAAAAATGACTTTTATAGTAACTGGCAGACGACAAAGCGGACGGTATTTGTCGTGACTGCATGGCATCTTATGGGTTAAGACTTTTGCAAGTCTGTATAGCTGAACAGACTGGTTTATACTGTTCCTTATCGCAAACCTCCCGTCAGAAGACAGAAATAGGATTTGTCATGGTTTGTCCTTGACTACGCATTTTGACCATATGATCCAGTATGCAGTTCAAGTACAAGGTACACATCTAGAGTGCCCATGGACAGCGAAACTACATTCCAGCAGTGTGATCAGACTTTTCATTTGGAACTTCCCGAACTGTTTGAAGGAATTTTGGGTCAACATGCATCAATGTAACAATAAAGGAAGACTCTGACCAGGCTGCGCGGATGCGCATGTTGCTGTGAATCTTTACTGCGCGCACATTTCCGAGACAATCACTGAAAGCATTCTATATATCGCTGCATGAAAATATTACATCACATGTAGACTAGTTCTCCATTTAGCACACATTGCGGCGACGTTGCACCAACGCACACATGCACACATAACCACAAAATAAGAAATGCTGATTGTTAAACTAAAGAGATCCAAACATACACCAGTTATGTTTGTTGAAACCATGAAACACTATAAAGCCTTCCAGCTTTACATCGCAAACCTAACTAGTTTTCGCCCCGCCCATCGGAGTTTGGAGAAATAGACTGGGCTATATGGTGTTTCCACGCAGAGCTGAAACTGACGACACATGAGTACTGGTAAACCCCTAAGAATGACTAAGCCTGCCCAGGCAAAGTGATGTTAGTGAGACCGTCCAATGCATATAAGCCTTTTGGTTTCATTAGGTGGCAGGGCTTGAGATGTCATTTCATCTCAATGTTGGGTAGAAGTACCACAAAATTGGATGCAACGTCTCCAAAATGACCTTAATAGTGTTGACGGGGACCAATTCAAACAAACAAAACCTAACTAGTTCATAGTGTTTGGTAGATCCTTTCAATAGACATATGCGCATGGCTGTTTGAAGCCATTGCCAAATACCCGAAAGCCGTGCTCGAACAACAAAACCCGTGTTCAGAATCATGAATTTCACGCGCTGTTTTAACGTGGATTTTGATTTTGATTTTTGATGTCACAATATGGGCCTTGATTTGTTTACGTTTTGCTGTTGTTTGATTGTTTGATTTGGGGTTTAACGTCCCCGTCAACACTGTATAGGTCATTTTGGAGACGTTGCTTCCAATTTTGTGGGAATTTTACCCGACATTGAGATGAAAGGACATCTGGAGCCCTGTCGCCCAATGAAACCAATAGGGTTTATAAGCATGGACTGGCGCGACGTTATCGTCCTTTAGAGTTATGGAATGACGTCAGAGGGTTACTGCGTAATAAAACGTCACTGTAAAGAACATTCTGAACTACCCACCATGTTGGTTTGCCGGTCGCATTTGAAGAGTTTATATGCTTTTGGGCGTTTTCGTCAAAATTTGCCGTTTGAATCATAAGTTATGCGAGAACAACGACCATCTATTGTTATTTCATTTCATTAACATTTGCCGGATCCCCAGTAAGATATTTGAACAGGCCTAGCGGTTCAAATATATAACGAGGGATCCGGCAAATGTCAATGCATGATAAACCATGGCTGATCTCTATGTGGACTCGTATAACAGACCAGCAAAGCCACAGACGAGCCTACGCATACGTGCAGTCTCGGCAGCCGAGCCTTTGCTACTCGCGTGAATGTAGGATTGTCCTTGAGATAGCTCCATGTAAGAAGTCATCCGCCTAGTCCGATTACAATGTACAGTCGCCGGCCTCGTTAGCTCAGTCGGATGCGCGTCTGACTGGTGACCAGGAGGACGCGGGTTCGATACTTGCCGGGGTCGGCAACATGCTTTCGTGGAGATTGATCATGAAATCTTTTCTACGGTCATTCTCTCCCTTCCGCTGATTCAAGATGGGCAGTTGACAGTTTCTGGCGAAAGAATGTACACCGAACTGGTTAACCGCGTACGTATAAGCCTGGCCAGGAAGTGTGGATAGGTAAACTGACCGGCTCAAAAATAACCTAAAATAGTGTTGACTGGGCCGTTAAACTCCAATACAAGCAAACAAAACAATGTACAGTCGAACTTCGATGGACTGAACCCCCGTTTTGGACCATGAAAAATAAAGCTAGCTCAAGACAAGGGGATTACTATAAGTACCATACCAGGAGTCATAATGGAGATAATTTTGGAATATCTTTTTAGTGTTCTAAATATAAATGTATGTTGTGTGTACTAATTACAATCGCCTCATCGAAGCGATTCTAATGCATACATTAAATTTTACAAGATAAAAGCAGAAAATCTCGCTAAATTATCACTCCTATTTCGTATCTGAAGGAATTCCCTAGGGACTCAAGAAAGGGTTCGACTCATTAATGGTAAACGAGCCATCGGTGTTCGTCTACTGAAGTTGGTTGTGCACGCGTATTTTAAGATATTAAGGGGAATGAATACACCTCCAGAGGAGGCAACTCCTGCAAAAGTGTTTTTGTCTCCCATGTCAATAGGGGTACGAGTTATTTTACCCTAAAAGCGAACAGGAAGTCACGAACAGGAAGTCACGAACAGGAAGTCACAAAAGTCGTCTCCCTTTGGAAAATAGCGGAAAATCTGCCAGGTGTTCCCATTCCCCTTAAATTATAGGCCTACTGTGGCAGTTGATCTGTGTTTTGAGCAAAAATAAGGAAAAAAACGTGTATTAAAAATGGGTTGAACAGGGGTGTTCATTACACATGTTAACATGATAGGTGCTGTTCCCAGGCCACATTATCTTGAGGTTTTGTGCGAATTGAAATCACTCTAAAGGAAATTTAGTAATTTAGTAATTTGAATCTCTTTTCCATCAACACTGGCGATTTTAATTAAAAATGCCATCCTTCAGTAGCCTTTCCAGCATTCTAGTAAAGAGTGTAATTATCCCCACGCTTTAGCGTTTGGGGATATTGTGAACGCCCGACCGTCCCTCTTCCTTAACCATTGGTCGCAATGCAACCAAATTCGGTACATGGCTTTCTCACAAGATGAGGTCGTGCGCGTTATATTTGCATGGGGATTTGCTATGGCATGTCATCGACTGCGCGCTCTAGTTTGAACTTGCATTCGAATCCCTGAAGAAGTCTAGTCAAAACGCAAGATATCCATAAGTAAAGAATTTTAGGGAGTTTTTAGCTCACATGGGCCGAAGGCTCCAGGTGGGCTTATAATATAATAGGTCGTCCGTCCGTCGTCCAGCGTCTGTCGCCCGTCCGTCCATACTTTTGACCAAATTATATCTCTGCAACCTGCAGGCTGATCTCAACCATTTTTCATTCGTAGAATGCCTCTTGGGGCATTGATGACATAAGCTTATTTTTCGAAATCGAATGAAAACTTTGGTTTCTATGGCAACCACCAGATCCCATTGACTTACAATGGGAAAATGCTTGTCATCACCCAGCGTAGCGCTTTCAGTTTAGATAGGATCTTTCTGAAACTTATATGCAAGGTGGCTAGGGATAAAAACTCGGACGAGTTCGAAAACCGGCCAAGTCGGCCTATTAATCATAGAGTTACGTCCCCTTGATTGCTGAAAATGCTTTTTTTTTTTATCTTGTCATCACCCCTTCAGTTTTGATCAGATCTTCCTGAAACATACATACAAGTAAGTCAGGATTAAAAGCTTGGATGAGTTTGAAAACTAGCGATGCTGGTTGATTAATTACGGAGTTATGTCCCCTACTTCGCTGAAAATGCTTATTTTTGACCTTTTCATCACTATAGCCCCTTCAGTTTTGATAGGATCTTCTTGAAACGTACAAACGGGTAAGTCAGGGATAAAAGCTCGGATGAGTTCGAAAAGTGATGAGTTGGCTTATCTATCATCACACTGGTAAAGGCAAGCGCGCAGGGTAAGGAACAAACACACCGGATAAGGAAATTTTTCCGCTCAGGATAAAAAAGAAAATGGCGGAATGGGTATCACATGTGCAGGTTTGTTGTTGTTCTAGATCTCGTGTTATGGTTACTAATCAATACGGCTGCCCACATTAGCTTCACGGAAGACACATATTATTCACAAATTTATCTTCGATGGTCCGAATTCGACAGTTACATCGAGTCAAACGGAGAACCGGACACAGTGGAGCCACTCCACCGCGAAATCTCATTATTTTACATTATCTTCTGGGAATTTTGTTGGTTGTAGACAGACACATGATAAATCGAATTGTTGCAAATACGATTTAAGGAAAATTTGAAATTAGAAGGCACACAGTGAGAAATCCTAGTTCAATTTTCAATACAACGCCCACGGGCAAGGAAATGGGTACAACGCATGTGATAAGACACAAAATTTTCCTGGGAAAATGGTTGTTGTATGGTCGTAGCACTAGGAAATTTCCATCTCAGATTAGGTTTTCCGATATTAATAATTAGTCCTACATAGTTTAAAGCACCAATTGTAATCTTAAGGAAACGTTCAAAGTTTGTGTGCATTGTCTTGGCATGTCCATTGCTCTGGTTCTAGCAATAACCGGACGATTTGACCTAGGAGAATTCGGCCAAGGAGAATGTGGTCCGTAAAATATTGGGTAGGACAATTTGGCAAGGCTAATATAATGTCCTGTGCAAATTGACATTTTTGGGGTTTGTTTTCAGTAATGCCTCTTGGTTTGTTTGTTTGTTATATAGTTTAACGGCACTGTCAACACTATTTTAGGTCATTTTTGAGCCGGTCAGTTTACCTACCCACACTTTTCCTGGGTCGGCTTATACGTAAGCGGTTAATCAGTACACTGTACATTCTTTCGCCAGAAACTGACAACTGCCCTTCTTGAATCAGCGGAAGGGAGAGAATGACCGTAGGAAAGGTCTCATGATCAATCTCCACGAAAGAATGTTGCCGACCCCGGCAGGTGTCGAACCCGTGCCCACCTGATCACCAGCAGACGCGAATCCGACTGAGCTACCGAGGCCGGTATAATCATTCAGTTACCAATACATGCACATACTTTAATAGTTGCCTTGCCCATCGGGGCTTAAGAAATAGATGGGCTGCAGCAGAGCTGAAACCGACCCACACACGAGTACTTGTATACTGCTTGGAGGATCTAAGCCTGCCCAGGCAAAGCGGTGCGAGTCGACCCGCCCATGCTTATAAACCCTATTGGTTTCATTGGGCTTGCGATGTCGTTTCATCTCAGTGTCGGGTAAAAGTCCCACAAAATTGGAAGCAACGTCTCCAAAATGACCTTTAGAGTGTTGACGGGGACGTTAAACCTCAAATCAAACAAACAATATTTGTCTTATATCCGACGACGAACTGCGTACAAAGGGCCTGTTAAGATATCTAATTATATCTCCCCCCCCCCCCCCCCCACCTTCACCGGAATATTTGTTTCATAAATGTTGTATGGTGACTGATAGCCAAAGGAAGTTATATGAAAAGATACAGCTTTAAAGAAAAACAAATCGATAAAATGTTCGGTCTGGTCATTCACAAATAAGGTATGTTTTTACCATGACTTTACCCGCTACCCCCAGCTGATTTTGACCAAAATTGCAAAATTTGTCACCTTTATGGCTTTCAAAATATAACAGCCTAGCCTTGCCTGAACATATTTTATATTTTGTATACAGATAAAGTTTTGATATGTTAACACGTGGTGAAAATATAAAAAAATGAAAGGTGGCCTCTGTGTTTATTTTTTCATAAATTAAATTTTGGTCATTGTCAGAAATGTCAACATTAAATTGCCATAACTCCGTTCATAGTAAAGCTAAACATATGTTGTTATTACTTATTTTCTTAGTTAGAAATCAAGGAATAATTTGATACCTGTTTCATTTTGATCCTGTAATTTTTCATTTTTCGTTTATCTCCCATGATAACGCAAGTGGGTGGGGTAACAAGATACGACTCACTTAGTGTACAAACGATGAGCAGTGCTATCTGATATATTAATGCACCAATTGAAACCGGGTTTCTTAGGGCACTTTCTATTGTCATTTTCTTTCGAAGGAGTATACTTTTATCACACTTTTTTACTATTTTCGTCATAATTTATTAACTCACTACAAACACATCAAACGTCAAGTTATTATGAAAATACTTGAAGACGAAATAACTCGTTTCTGTGTATGTTTCCATAAACGAAGCCTGTTAGCACGTGAAACGTCGCACACTGAAGAGGATTTGAGTGAGGGTCAAAAAGAAGCAAAATCATATCAGGCCCTTTAATGACCATGTAATAGGTATGTCTCACGAATTTGGCGAAATTATCTACCTTATTTTCAGTCAAAAGAACAAGCATACAATTTTCTACCAGAAATACTGCATGGACAAATACATCATTTCTCTAATTCATGATCGCGATGAACCCAATCACTCTATCTCCATGGGGGATGATTATATTGCTAGAACCACAGCAAAGGCATGCCAAGACAGTTGGATGATTCCTAAAGGTCGCAATTGGTGCTTTAAACTATGTAGGACTATTTATTAATATCGGAAAACCTAATCTGAGATGGATATTTACTAGTGCTACGACCATACAACAACCATTTTTCCCGGAAAATTTTGTGTCTTATCATATGCGTTGTACCCATTCCCTTGCCCGTGGGCGTTGTATTGAAAATTGAACTAGGATATCTCACTGTGAGCCTACTAATTTCAAATTTTCCTTAAATCGTATTTGCAACAATCCGAGTTATCATGTGTATGTCTACAACCAACAAAACAGTGCATGCCATCTTCCCAGAAGAGCGTTTCATGTAAAATAATGAGACTTCGCGGTGGAGTGGCTCCACTGTGTCCGGTTCTCCGTTTGACTCGATGTAACTGTCGAATTCGGACCATCGAATACAAATTTGTGAATAATATGTGCCTTCCGTGAAGCTATTGTGAGCAGCCGTATTGCTTAGTAACCATAACACGAGATCTATAACAACAACAAACCTGCACATGTGATATCCATTCCGCCATTTTCTTTTTTATCCTGAGCGGAAAAATTTCCTTATCCGGTGTGTTTGTTCCTTATCCTGCGCGCTTGCCTTTACCAGTGTGATCATAGAATTACATCCCCTTTATTGCTGTAAATGCCTATTTTTGACCTTGTCATCACCATAGCCCCATTCAGTTTTCATGGGATTGTCTTGAAACTTATATGTAAGTAAGTAAGGGATAAAACCTCGGCTGAGTTAAAAAATTGGTGAGGTCAGCCTATATTTCAGAGAGTTTTGTCCTATCTGTCGTAGAATTATGTCCCCTTGATGGCTGAAAATGCCTATTTTTGACCTTGTCATCACTAAGGCCCCTTCAGTTTCCATCCGATCTTCTTAAAACTTACTTGTAAGTAAGTAAGGGATAAAACCTCGGCAGAGTTCATAAATTGGTGAGGTCGGTCCATATTTTAGAGAGTTATGTCCCCCTTGATTTCAGAAAATGCATATTTTTGACCTTGTCATCACCGTAGCCCCCTCAGTTTTATCGGATCTTCTAGACACTTACATGCAAGTAAGTCAGGGATAAAGGCTTGGATGAAATCGAAAAATTATGAGGTCAGCCTATTTATCATAGAGTTACGTCCCTTTGATCGCAGAAAATGTCTATTTTTGACCTTGTTATCACTGTAACTCCTACAGTTTTCATCATGTCTTCTTGAAAATTACAAACAAGTAAGTCAGGGATAAAAGCTCAGATGAGTTCGAAAACTAGCGATGTCGATCAATTACTCACGGAGTTATGTCCCTACTTTGCTAAAAATGCTTATTTTTGACCTTGTCACCACCGTAGCCCCTTCAGTTTTAATCTGGTCTTCTTGAAACTTACATATAAGCAAGTCAGGGGTAAAAGTTTGAATACATTCGAAAACCAGTGAGGTCGGCTTATTAATCCCCCACCGCAATGCGGAGCGAGGATTATATGAATGACCTTCGTCTGTCCGTCTGTCCATCCATCCATCCGTCCGTCCGTCTCTCTGTGTGTTCGTAACACTTTCTTCTCCGCTCCATATCTCCTGAATCCTTTGATAGATTTTCATTAAGCTTTTGGTCAATTATTCGTCTCAATGAGCTGATGTGCAGAACCCATATATGAACCATGCCGACTCAAGGTCAAGGTCACAGTTGAAGGTCACGAGTTTGAAACTTTGAATTTTGTGTCCGTTCCATATCTCCTTTACCCTTAGAAGGAGTTTCATTAAACTTTGGTCAAATATTCTTTTCAGTAAGCTGATGTGTAGAACCTATAAATGAACCATGCCGACTCAAGGTCAAGGTCACATTTAAAGGTCAAGAGTTTGAAACTTTGAATTTTGTGTCCGTTTCATATCTCCTTTACCCTTCAAAGGGTTTTCATTAAACGCTGGTCAAATACACCCCTCAGTGAACTGATCTGCATAACACATAAATAAACCATGCCGACTCAATGTCAAGGTCACAGTTGAAGGTCACGAGTTTGAAACTTTGAATTTTGTGTCCGTTCCATATCTCCTTTACCCCTGGATGGATTTCCATTAAACTTTCGTCAAAGATCCCCCTCAATGAGCTGATGTGCATAACACATAAATAAACCATGCCGACTCAAGGTCAAGGTCACAGTTGAAGGTCACGAGTATGAAACTTAAAATTTTGTGTCCATTCAATATCTCCTTTACCCCTGGAAGGATTTTCATTAAACTTTTGTGAAATATACCCCCACAGTGAGCTGATGTGCAGAACCCATAAACAAACCATGCCAACTCAAGGTCAAGGTCACAGGTGAAGGTCACAAGGTTGAGCCTTGATACAAAGTGCGGCCGCGGATTTGGCTATCCCTCAGACTGCTTTCTTGTTTATCATAGAGTTACGCCGCTTTTTTGCAGAAAATGCCTGTTTTCGACCTTGTCATCACCGTAGCCTCTTCAGTTTGATCGAATCTTCTTGAAACTTACATGTAAGTAAGTCAGGGATAAAAGCTCGGATGAGTTAAAAAACTGACGAGGTCGGCATATTTATCATAGAGTTATGTCCCTTTGATTGCTGAAAATGCCCATTTTAGATATTGTCATCGTCATACGTCCCTAAGTTTTGGACAGACCTTCCTGAAACTTACATATACATGTAAGTAAGTTAGAGATAAAAGCTTTAATGTGTTTGCAAACTAACATTCTTGGTACATTACTCACATAGTTAAGTCCCCTTCTTTGCTGAAAATGCCTATTTTATACCTTCTTGTCATCATAAGTCCTTTAGGTTTGATCGAATCTTCCTGAAACTAGCATATAAGTAGTTTGGGAATGAAAGTTCTGATGGTGGTGTCTGCCTATCTCTCATATAGTTACATCCCCTTGATTGCTGAAAATACCTGTCCTTGACCTTGTCAACAGCATAAATCGTTCCGTAAAGATTGGAACTTCTTGAAGCTTTGAATCTGTTAGCTCATGTGAGCGATATAGGACCATCATGGTCCTCTTGTTTTTTTTTTTCTGATTTATTTTGAAATTAATACTGCGTATACTCAGTGAGTACCACACAACAATATTTTGTTTTATTGAAAATCTAAAAGATATCCTTAAAGTGAATGACCACGTTTTCTTTTTCTCAGATCCATTTAACACTAATTCTAATCAGGAATAATAAACGTTATATGTTTCTCTTTACTGTTTCTTTAATTAAAGGTAGTGGCTCTTTAAAATTGCTGCCAGGGGGTCAGACATTTTTACAGATTTTAGATTTTATCTCCGTGAATGACATCACAGAAACTGTTCAATCATGTTCTGATAGCTAACAGGTGTTAAGATTTTAGCAGCAGACGATTTCAGCAATTCATATAAAGCAACATAGAAATAAAAAAATACCGTGCAAGGCCTATTATTGGACTGCGATAAAAGTACAAGAAATTAAATGTTTTGCTATCCCTGAGAGATAATTGGTAATGAGAAAAAATGGATTCATCATATTGGAATAGACCCATCCCCTAAGGGCACTATTTCATGACTCTAAAAGTCTTCTTTTTCAGATGAAAAATTGCAATATTTTTCTTATTTCTGTTTCAAATATTGATTGTAAGTACTCGTTAGAACCGCCTTGATAAGGCAGTTCTTACAATTACACACCGACTGAGCACCCAAAAGTAATATTTGGAGGGAAATTTGAAAACTATTCTTCGTAAAATATAGATTGTGGGTACGCGTTAGAACCGCCTCGATAAGACTTTTCTAATGTGTACCCAAAAGTAATATTTTGAGCAGAAATAAGAAAAATTATTCTGCTTCAAAATATCGATTGCGGGTACCCTGCTAGCATTCTACATAAATCTACAGCGGGCCGTTAGCGGCCCGTCAGCTACCCTGACGGGCCGCTAACGGCCCGCTGTAGATTTATGTAGAATGCTTACTGGGTATACTCGTTAGAACCGCTTCCATGAAGCAGTTCTAACATGTACCCAAAAAGTAAGAAAAAGTATCACAATTTTTCATCTTCAAATGTTCATTTTTGACAGTAAAATTTACTTTGTAGGTCTGTTTTCTTTATGACTTAGACTATTTAAACTGTACAAAAAATCAAACTACTGTACAATTGTAGAGATAAGGACCTGGGGCCAGTTGTTCAAAGCATCGTTAGCTTAACGAGCTTGTTAGTGGTCATATTGTTAACTCTTCTAGCAAGTACAATATTGTAAATTTTGGTATTTTTGCTGAAAAATGTGAGCAGCTTTTGCGTCCGCAAAAGCTGCTCACATTTTTTCAGCAAAAATTTCAGTATATTTACCATATTTAATGATCAAAGTTTTAACGATACGTTAACTAACGACTTCGTTAGTTTTGAACGACTGGCCCCAGAACAATCTAAATCTTCAATATTTTCTTGTCTGAATTTCTATGCATGTCAAGATCAGAATCCGAGCTTGGGGAACTTAAAAGTCTATATTTTCATCCAAAGGCATACCGAAACCTATATTTAAAATCATGAAGACAGACTATTGAAGGGTTTTTGAGAATTCAACACTGATTAGACCCAGCAGGCACACGTCGCTAGGGCAACGTCAAATCAACGTCGGTGCAACGTCACGACGTTGCACCGACGTCGATGTGACGTTGCATAAACTTCATGACGTTGAACCGACGTCGATGTGACGTCACAATTACGTCATGTGCCTGCTGGGGAGAGCCTGATCACTTCTGCATTAATGGTACAAAGAGAGACAGGTTCCTTGATGTCAGGATTTTAGCAAACAGGTAGAATGCTGGGAACATTTGGATTACCTTGGAGAAAATATGGCCGCTGCCAGAAGGCTTCTCTGAAACCATTAAATGTGGATTTAATAACCTTAGCGGACTTTGATTGGTAATAAAAATCAGAGATAAAACATTCCAGTAACATTTTATTGCATTTGAAGTAATTATGTTATAAAGGTGGCCATTCACTTTAAGTCTTTATGGCCTGGCACTGTGATGAACCCTCAGTCAGCACTATTTAATTCTATTCGAACTATTTAATTCTCGAACAGTTTAATATCGAAGCTGTTTGTTTGTTTCATTTGAGGTTTAAATCACGCTATCTCCTGAACCACTGGCCGGAATGCAACCAAATTTGGTACATGGTTTTCTTACAGGATGAAGGCATGCGAGAGCAGCGTTATTTTTGCCTCCTCCTAAAGAGTGGGGATTTGCGATAGCATTCGAATCCCTGAAAAAGTCTAGTCAAAACGCCAGATATCCATATTAAGTAAAGCAATTTAGGAATATAATTTCTGAAGAACCGATCGCTGCTGCATTAACGGATTTGGTAATCGATGGTGTAAGCGAGAGTATATTGAGCATAAAGCCCTTAAAGAATGGAAACTTAGCATTCTGAAACTAGTGAACAAATGCATTTCTTTCTACTCTCAAAATATAAAGCCCTTAAAGAATGGAAACTTAGCATTCTGAAACTAGTGAACAAATGCATTTCTTTCTACTCTCAAAATACGAATTTATTACCTCCTAAACCTATGACATTGTTACGGCTTGACGGCTCCACTAAGTTAACACTCTTTAGCAAGAGCTTTGTGGTACTAAGGTCTATGAACTGCAGCATTTGGCTGTTGAGATGGTGTAGCTGATGACCACATTTGAAGAGACCAGTGCAACAAGGGAACTAAGTCCATTTTTCATTATTTCGAGAAAAATGCGAAAAACACAATTTCAAAATTGCGAAACTCAAAATAAGTTGATTTCTCTTTCATACAGTGACAAGATACTTTGAGAAATGTTGAATTTAAGAGATGATGTAAAAAATTCACTGTTTAAAGTGGGAAAATATTTCTGCAATTTTGTCTGTGCAACAAAGGGCCCTACTAAATCCTAATTTCATG
This sequence comes from Lucinisca nassula, assembly GCA_963580285.1. NCBI lineage: Eukaryota > Metazoa > Mollusca > Bivalvia > Lucinida > Lucinidae > Lucinisca > Lucinisca nassula. Next base: position 141,886,704 of record OY757014.1, read on the forward strand.
AATCTGAAAATGGCAAATAGAAAATGTATGACGTTCATAAGAGATAGCAAAGTAGATGATAACATGCGCAAAGATAATATCATAAGGAAAAAATAGTGAATATGTGAATGTATCAAACATTACGCATAATTTACGCAGATTTGCATCAGTTTTAATTACATAATTAATTACACAACGGTCCTAACACCATCTTCAAAATTCAATCCATGCTAAAATTACTGAAATTACTCTATCGGGCTGGAAATAAATGGTTTCGTATAAAATATTGCTCATTTCAGCTCAAAGAATGAGAACTGATTTTGGTAGATAATGAAACTTTGAAATAAACTCGAATAATGAATTCATGGAGTTGGGTCCTGTGTTGCATTAACCTCCAAAATGGAGTTGGGCCCTTTGTGTTATTCGTTTAATAAAAATCAAAAATTAGTTCCTTTAAGAGCAATGAAAACATTCATAAGAAAGAAGATGGGTCATACTACGTAGTTTCGGCTAATAAAGCCTCATCAGTGACCCTGTAATAATCCGGCTACGAAAGCCAGAGGAAACATACTGCAATTTTTCGAATTTTGAATAGGCAGTCGATTCAAAGACTGATATAAATAAAAATAGTGTCCAAATAATTAAAAACCTGTCTAGAATATGAGTCTAAACCAATAACTATATATGATTTTCCAGAATATTTACGCTGATCTCAAAGGACAAAAAGTAAAATATATACTGCACTAAACCTGTTTATTTGGATTTCTGCAGCAATTCTGTGGTCAACGGGAGCTAATACGATGAGGATTTGGGTTTTCTGCATGTTATTATGGTTAACTCGATTTTGCCCAAAAGTGGACTTAAGTCCCTTGTTGCACTGACCCCTTCATTTGTCATTCAGCCACCAAGTTTGCTGTATGTGTTACAGAAGGCCAAGACCACGGACCAAGATAAGCTTTTTACGTTATACTGGCTATCTAAACTTCATAAAAGACCTTACAAAGCACGGTGTATTGCAAATTCAAGCTCTTGTACCACGACAGAACTTTCTAAATTATTAACTTCATGTTTTACAGCCATAAAAAATCTTGTGATTAAATATTGCGACAAAGTCTTTGTAAGATCAGGGAGAAATCTATTTTGGTCTATAAAAAATTCTAATGAAGTTTTAAATAAATCGAAATCAAGACGTTTTCGTGCTTCAAGTCTGTCTACTAATGATTTTTCCACCCTTTACACTACACTTCTTTATAATCTTATAACAGAAAAACATCTGATATAAGAAATGCCTTTTTTCACGTCTGAATAGCATAAAAAATTACATATTATGGTCATGTCAGAATGTGTGTGAAGCTCTCTCCTTTCTACTTGGCAATATTTACATAAGATTTGGTACTAAGTTATTTAGACAAACGGTATTCCGATGGGTAGGAATTAAGCACCGCGCATGTCCAATAATCTTTGAGGCGTTGCTTAGGATGGTTTTTCAGAATATTTGCTAGCGGCCGCAATTTTTTCCCGATTGAAGAACAAATCAAGTCATATTTCTGCTTATTCAAAAAAGCCAGTTGTCATTTTCTGGTAACAGAATGTGCACTGCACTGGTTGAGCCCAGCCAGATATTACCTTGAATGGTGCGTTTACTAACCGGAACGGACCCAATAACCGGAACGGACCTGCAATAACGGAACGGACCTTTTTTTCATCCCCCCGTTCTATTTGCTATTAAAAAATGTTTATGGAAGCTCCCCAAAACACCATATATTACTTTTGGAATCTGTATATGACATTTTTGTCAAGGAAACTAGCCCATGTTTTTAAAGCAGAAAACGGAACCAGTATATAGCGCAATAGGTCTCTTAAAGCTTTATTTATCCAAAGAGATCGGAGAACAGTGCCTAACTATTATAGCACCAGACCAGACTGCGTATAAGCTCTCAGCTAATTCAACAACAGTTGAATAGTCTATACCATTTTTAAGCTTTTATGCTTAATTTATACGACACTATTATACCTGCTGCGATATTTACTCTATCAACGGTATGATATGTCGCATCATCACGAACACACGCCTTTGTAGTTTTTACCCAACTTAAGCCCACTTTTAAATAGTAAAACTGGGGATCCAGGTGGTAAACAATATTTTTTCTTATTTCTGTTTAAAAGCATAGATTGTGAGTTCTCGCCGAGGCGGTTCTAACGAGTACCAACAATCTATGTTTTGACCAGAAAAAAAAACGTCAGATTTTATATTCAGAAAAGTACCACTTTTGTTTTTTATTTGGTGGTATTTTTTTTTTTCAATATAATTGAATAGGCGTGTTTTCATAATGCGGCGATACTCCTTTTGCGACAAGAATTTTAATGGGTTGTATTTAAAAAGAACAAAATTAATATTCAATCAATTTAATATTCCTTCTTTAACCTATCCTCTGTAATACATCAAAACCAGCACTAAAAGTAGCATTTCATGAACATAGACATAAGGAAGTTAGAGAAAGCACATAATTGAGAAAGTTCAAAAACAATATTAAAGCATGTAATAAACATGGAGACCGTGTGTTTCCCCGGCATATAAGGGAATATGACATGACCGCCCCTACCCCACCAGGCATCCCAACATTGAGAAACGGTACACGTTTCATGACATATTCCTTCACATACGAGAGAAATACATCAAAAACAACACTAAAACATGTAATGAACACGGAGATGGTGTGTTTTCCCTTTGAGATGAGATGACATCTCAAGGCCTATCGCCCAATGATGTCATTTCATCCAAATTAATAGTAAAAGTCCCACAAAATCGGAAGCAACGTCTCCAAAATGATTTAAATAGTGCTGACGGGGACGTTACACCTCAAATCAAACAAACAACAAATGAACATCAAAGTAAATAGCTCGCAGGATAGACTACGGAATACAGCTATAATACTATTGTATTTCATTTAATTGACGTTATTAACATCTGGTCGTCCTGTTGCTGATGCTGTACGGGTATCTAATTTATTATTATTGTGGTCATGAATTGTGTCTTTTAACCTGAGCGGCCCAATCGGAATTGTCTGATATTTCCGTGAGAATAGAATAGAAATCAATATTTCGGCAGGGTTTTCATCGCTTCCCGTGATGTGAAACCAATTAACTTTATGTATGGATATAATATTTATATGAATATTGGGAATCGGATACGAAAAAATACTTAGAAAAATGAAAATTCGGCCGAAAATAGGTCCGTTCCGGTTATTGCAGGTCCATCGTTCCGGTTATTGGGTCCGTTCCGGGTCCGTTCCGGTTATTCAACACACCGTACCTTGAACGTTAAACGGCACGGTCATTGTATCGATAGCCAAGATAGGGATTCAAAGTTGCTTCCCTTGAACAGAATAAAAAAAATCAACAAAGGTAGCAGTACACAGTTTCCAGCCTGTGCACATGGGGAAATTTCTTCATAAGTAAGAGTAGGGATCAAATTCAGTGTCTAAATACTGTTTGGCAATTATGAAAGCAATATCTTGAATTCAGTGTATTGTTTTTGTGTCATTGTGGAGAAATATGAATTAATTCATGGTCACATGACCTGGATATCAAGGGATGTAACTGAAAATACGAAACTACTGCTATACGAATTTATCGCTACACTTTCTGTTTAAAATAGCTGTCAGACTTCATTTGGATATTGCTAAAAAAGTAAACGGCTGGCAGGGGTCAATTTCTAGCCCCCTTTCATTTTTGGTAGGTGTGCAATAGAGCTGAATGCTGACAATTGTCCTTGCAAATGCAGTGTGTTGCCAGGGCTTCCTTGAAAACAGCAGAAAATGGTAAAAAAAAGCAGCAGAAGTGGGTGGGGTAGGATTTGTTTACATAGCCACTACATTGGCTGTACAGTGTACAAGCTATAGAAACCAGCTTCAAATTATTCTGTGGCAAGTCACAATGCAGTGATAACACAAAAGAGAAGGGTTGCAGAGTGTACTATTTGTTACGGCTCAAAAAACTTCGTCCGCTGCGTGTCCGAGTCTCGCCGACAGCTTGGAATAGTGGTTTGCTACCTTAACCAATATGTCAAATTTCAAAGTGCCATTTAGGACAATCTTTTTTATCTACTCCTTTACCAGAATCAATATTTAGACAAAAACACCGTTGTTTCTGATGAAATTGGGTCATAAAACTGAAATTTGTATGTAAGCCTACAGGTAGGGTCTGAGGCAAGGGAGACAACTCAAAAATCAGAATTTTAGTCTAGATGTTTGTTAATCATTTTGGTGCTGTCAAAGCTTATTCAATCTTACATGTAAATTAAAGGTGATTAAACCCATTTTGACCAATATTTTGGGCATTTCGTGTACAAACGATAGATTTTAAATGATTAATTTTCTCTCATTTTCAGCTTGGAAAGCCGTATTACTGAAATAGTGTTGATTAGTCGCAAAGCACCGTATTCCATGCTGTCGGCGAGACTTTGATGCGCAGCGGACAAGGTTTTTTGAGCCGTAACAAATAGTTACAGGTAACCAACTGTTGTTAACCTAGTTTAAACAGGAAATCCCAAACTAAGGCACTGGCAAATAGTGCACGCCCACATCAGTCGTCGGCCTAAATTGGTGCGTATGATGAGGGCCCTCACTGTTTGCAAGAAAGAGTCATTTTTTATAATAAATTACTATAAACAACCCAACGCGTAAAATAATTGTGTCTTGTTTTTTGTTTTTTGTTTGGTTTTCTTGCACCGGGGGGGGGGGGGGGGGGGATTTACTGCCCTTTCGAGATTATTTCACTGATATCGAGCTGATTTTGCATCATAGGTGGCAAAACTGGAGTATCCGGAGAAAAACACCCTGACCTCCAGTTGCAGAACTTGGTGTATCACATCGTGTGACCCGAGGCAGGCTCCCCACCACAACCTTGACAGAACTAATGATTAAGAGTCAGCTCTCTATCCAATAGGCCACAGAGGCCCGTAATTGTGCCTTGTATGCTGGGGTATCCACAGCTTCTCTCAGCTGAGATTGACTGCTAGCAGCTGTGTTGTGAGCTAATAATGACAATTATTACTGTTTTTCTTTGATTCCACAACTAAACTTATCATAATAAGGTGGAATTACTACCAATTTGACACTTTTGAGAAAAGTCATATTTGTCTTAAAGGTAGCAGTACACAGTTTCCAGCCTGTGCACATGGGGAAATTTCTTCATAAGTAAGAGTAGGGATCAAATTCAGTGTCTAAATACTGTTTGGCAATTATGAAAGCAATATCTTGAATTCAGTGTATTGTTTTTGTGTCATTGTGGAGAAATATGAATTAATTCATGGTCACATGACCTGGATATCAAGGGATGTAACTGAAAATACGAAACTACTGCTATACGAATTTATCGCTACACTTTCTGTTTAAAATAGCTGTCAGACTTCATTTGGATATTGCTAAAAAAGTAAACGGCTGGCAGGGGTCAATTTCTAGCCCCCTTTCATTTTTGGTAGGTGTGCAATAGAGCTGAATGCTGACAATTGTCCTTGCAAATGCAGTGTGTTGCCAGGGCTTCCTTGAAAACAGCAGAAAATGGTAAAAAAAAGCAGCAGAAGTGGGTGGGGTAGGATTTGTTTACATAGCCACTACATTGGCTGTACAGTGTACAAGCTATAGAAACCAGCTTCAAATTATTCTGTGGCAAGTCACAATGCAGTGATAACACAAAAGAGAAGGGTTGCAGAGTGTACTATTTGTTACGGCTCAAAAAACTTCGTCCGCTGCGTGTCCGAGTCTCGCCGACAGCTTGGAATAGTGGTTTGCTACCTTAACCAATATGTCAAATTTCAAAGTGCCATTTAGGACAATCTTTTTTATCTACTCCTTTACCAGAATCAATATTTAGACAAAAACACCGTTGTTTCTGATGAAATTGGGTCATAAAACTGAAATTTGTATGTAAGCCTACAGGTAGGGTCTGAGGCAAGGGAGACAACTCAAAAATCAGAATTTTAGTCTAGATGTTTGTTAATCATTTTGGTGCTGTCAAAGCTTATTCAATCTTACATGTAAATTAAAGGTGATTAAACCCATTTTGACCAATATTTTGGGCATTTCGTGTACAAACGATAGATTTTAAATGATTAATTTTCTCTCATTTTCAGCTTGGAAAGCCGTATTACTGAAATAGTGTTGATTAGTCGCAAAGCACCGTATTCCATGCTGTCGGCGAGACTTTGATGCGCAGCGGACAAGGTTTTTTGAGCCGTAACAAATAGTTACAGGTAACCAACTGTTGTTAACCTAGTTTAAACAGGAAATCCCAAACTAAGGCACTGGCAAATAGTGCACGCCCACATCAGTCGTCGGCCTAAATTGGTGCGTATGATGAGGGCCCTCACTGTTTGCAAGAAAGAGTCATTTTTTATAATAAATTACTATAAACAACCCAACGCGTAAAATAATTGTGTCTTGTTTTTTGTTTTTTGTTTGGTTTTCTTGCACCGGGGGGGGGGGGGGGGGGGATTTACTGCCCTTTCGAGATTATTTCACTGATATCGAGCTGATTTTGCATCATAGGTGGCAAAACTGGAGTATCCGGAGAAAAACACCCTGACCTCCAGTTGCAGAACTTGGTGTATCACATCGTGTGACCCGAGGCAGGCTCCCCACCACAACCTTGACAGAACTAATGATTAAGAGTCAGCTCTCTATCCAATAGGCCACAGAGGCCCGTAATTGTGCCTTGTATGCTGGGGTATCCACAGCTTCTCTCAGCTGAGATTGACTGCTAGCAGCTGTGTTGTGAGCTAATAATGACAATTATTACTGTTTTTCTTTGATTCCACAACTAAACTTATCATAATAAGGTGGAATTACTACCAATTTGACACTTTTGAGAAAAGTCATATTTGTCTTAAAGGTAGCAGTACACAGTTTCCAGCCTGTGCACATGGGGAAATTTCTTCATAAGTAAGAGTAGGGATCAAATTCAGTGTCTAAATACTGTTTGGCAATTATGAAAGCAATATCTTGAATTCAGTGTATTGTTTTTGTGTCATTGTGGAGAAATATGAATTAATTCATGGTCACATGACCTGGATATCAAGGGATGTAACTGAAAATACGAAACTACTGCTATACGAATTTATCGCTACACTTTCTGTTTAAAATAGCTGTCAGACTTCATTTGGATATTGCTAAAAAAGTAAACGGCTGGCAGGGGTCAATTTCTAGCCCCCTTTCATTTTTGGTAGGTGTGCAATAGAGCTGAATGCTGACAATTGTCCTTGCAAATGCAGTGTGTTGCCAGGGCTTCCTTGAAAACAGCAGAAAATGGTAAAAAAAAGCAGCAGAAGTGGGTGGGGTAGGATTTGTTTACATAGCCACTACATTGGCTGTACAGTGTACAAGCTATAGAAACCAGCTTCAAATTATTCTGTGGCAAGTCACAATGCAGTGATAACACAAAAGAGAAGGGTTGCAGAGTGTACTATTTGTTACGGCTCAAAAAACTTCGTCCGCTGCGTGTCCGAGTCTCGCCGACAGCTTGGAATAGTGGTTTGCTACCTTAACCAATATGTCAAATTTCAAAGTGCCATTTAGGACAATCTTTTTTATCTACTCCTTTACCAGAATCAATATTTAGACAAAAACACCGTTGTTTCTGATGAAATTGGGTCATAAAACTGAAATTTGTATGTAAGCCTACAGGTAGGGTCTGAGGCAAGGGAGACAACTCAAAAATCAGAATTTTAGTCTAGATGTTTGTTAATCATTTTGGTGCTGTCAAAGCTTATTCAATCTTACATGTAAATTAAAGGTGATTAAACCCATTTTGACCAATATTTTGGGCATTTCGTGTACAAACGATAGATTTTAAATGATTAATTTTCTCTCATTTTCAGCTTGGAAAGCCGTATTACTGAAATAGTGTTGATTAGTCGCAAAGCACCGTATTCCATGCTGTCGGCGAGACTTTGATGCGCAGCGGACAAGGTTTTTTGAGCCGTAACAAATAGTTACAGGTAACCAACTGTTGTTAACCTAGTTTAAACAGGAAATCCCAAACTAAGGCACTGGCAAATAGTGCACGCCCACATCAGTCGTCGGCCTAAATTGGTGCGTATGATGAGGGCCCTCACTGTTTGCAAGAAAGAGTCATTTTTTATAATAAATTACTATAAACAACCCAACGCGTAAAATAATTGTGTCTTGTTTTTTGTTTTTTGTTTGGTTTTCTTGCACCGGGGGGGGGGGGGGGGGGGATTTACTGCCCTTTCGAGATTATTTCACTGATATCGAGCTGATTTTGCATCATAGGTGGCAAAACTGGAGTATCCGGAGAAAAACACCCTGACCTCCAGTTGCAGAACTTGGTGTATCACATCGTGTGACCCGAGGCAGGCTCCCCACCACAACCTTGACAGAACTAATGATTAAGAGTCAGCTCTCTATCCAATAGGCCACAGAGGCCCGTAATTGTGCCTTGTATGCTGGGGTATCCACAGCTTCTCTCAGCTGAGATTGACTGCTAGCAGCTGTGTTGTGAGCTAATAATGACAATTATTACTGTTTTTCTTTGATTCCACAACTAAACTTATCATAATAAGGTGGAATTACTACCAATTTGACACTTTTGAGAAAAGTCATATTTGTCTTAAAGGTAGCAGTACACAGTTTCCAGCCTGTGCACATGGGGAAATTTCTTCATAAGTAAGAGTAGGGATCAAATTCAGTGTCTAAATACTGTTTGGCAATTATGAAAGCAATATCTTGAATTCAGTGTATTGTTTTTGTGTCATTGTGGAGAAATATGAATTAATTCATGGTCACATGACCTGGATATCAAGGGATGTAACTGAAAATACGAAACTACTGCTATACGAATTTATCGCTACACTTTCTGTTTAAAATAGCTGTCAGACTTCATTTGGATATTGCTAAAAAAGTAAACGGCTGGCAGGGGTCAATTTCTAGCCCCCTTTCATTTTTGGTAGGTGTGCAATAGAGCTGAATGCTGACAATTGTCCTTGCAAATGCAGTGTGTTGCCAGGGCTTCCTTGAAAACAGCAGAAAATGGTAAAAAAAAGCAGCAGAAGTGGGTGGGGTAGGATTTGTTTACATAGCCACTACATTGGCTGTACAGTGTACAAGCTATAGAAACCAGCTTCAAATTATTCTGTGGCAAGTCACAATGCAGTGATAACACAAAAGAGAAGGGTTGCAGAGTGTACTATTTGTTACGGCTCAAAAAACTTCGTCCGCTGCGTGTCCGAGTCTCGCCGACAGCTTGGAATAGTGGTTTGCTACCTTAACCAATATGTCAAATTTCAAAGTGCCATTTAGGACAATCTTTTTTATCTACTCCTTTACCAGAATCAATATTTAGACAAAAACACCGTTGTTTCTGATGAAATTGGGTCATAAAACTGAAATTTGTATGTAAGCCTACAGGTAGGGTCTGAGGCAAGGGAGACAACTCAAAAATCAGAATTTTAGTCTAGATGTTTGTTAATCATTTTGGTGCTGTCAAAGCTTATTCAATCTTACATGTAAATTAAAGGTGATTAAACCCATTTTGACCAATATTTTGGGCATTTCGTGTACAAACGATAGATTTTAAATGATTAATTTTCTCTCATTTTCAGCTTGGAAAGCCGTATTACTGAAATAGTGTTGATTAGTCGCAAAGCACCGTATTCCATGCTGTCGGCGAGACTTTGATGCGCAGCGGACAAGGTTTTTTGAGCCGTAACAAATAGTTACAGGTAACCAACTGTTGTTAACCTAGTTTAAACAGGAAATCCCAAACTAAGGCACTGGCAAATAGTGCACGCCCACATCAGTCGTCGGCCTAAATTGGTGCGTATGATGAGGGCCCTCACTGTTTGCAAGAAAGAGTCATTTTTTATAATAAATTACTATAAACAACCCAACGCGTAAAATAATTGTGTCTTGTTTTTTGTTTTTTGTTTGGTTTTCTTGCACCGGGGGGGGGGGGGGGGGGGATTTACTGCCCTTTCGAGATTATTTCACTGATATCGAGCTGATTTTGCATCATAGGTGGCAAAACTGGAGTATCCGGAGAAAAACACCCTGACCTCCAGTTGCAGAACTTGGTGTATCACATCGTGTGACCCGAGGCAGGCTCCCCACCACAACCTTGACAGAACTAATGATTAAGAGTCAGCTCTCTATCCAATAGGCCACAGAGGCCCGTAATTGTGCCTTGTATGCTGGGGTATCCACAGCTTCTCTCAGCTGAGATTGACTGCTAGCAGCTGTGTTGTGAGCTAATAATGACAATTATTACTGTTTTTCTTTGATTCCACAACTAAACTTATCATAATAAGGTGGAATTACTACCAATTTGACACTTTTGAGAAAAGTCATATTTGTCTTAAAGGTAGCAGTACACAGTTTCCAGCCTGTGCACATGGGGAAATTTCTTCATAAGTAAGAGTAGGGATCAAATTCAGTGTCTAAATACTGTTTGGCAATTATGAAAGCAATATCTTGAATTCAGTGTATTGTTTTTGTGTCATTGTGGAGAAATATGAATTAATTCATGGTCACATGACCTGGATATCAAGGGATGTAACTGAAAATACGAAACTACTGCTATACGAATTTATCGCTACACTTTCTGTTTAAAATAGCTGTCAGACTTCATTTGGATATTGCTAAAAAAGTAAACGGCTGGCAGGGGTCAATTTCTAGCCCCCTTTCATTTTTGGTAGGTGTGCAATAGAGCTGAATGCTGACAATTGTCCTTGCAAATGCAGTGTGTTGCCAGGGCTTCCTTGAAAACAGCAGAAAATGGTAAAAAAAAGCAGCAGAAGTGGGTGGGGTAGGATTTGTTTACATAGCCACTACATTGGCTGTACAGTGTACAAGCTATAGAAACCAGCTTCAAATTATTCTGTGGCAAGTCACAATGCAGTGATAACACAAAAGAGAAGGGTTGCAGAGTGTACTATTTGTTACGGCTCAAAAAACTTCGTCCGCTGCGTGTCCGAGTCTCGCCGACAGCTTGGAATAGTGGTTTGCTACCTTAACCAATATGTCAAATTTCAAAGTGCCATTTAGGACAATCTTTTTTATCTACTCCTTTACCAGAATCAATATTTAGACAAAAACACCGTTGTTTCTGATGAAATTGGGTCATAAAACTGAAATTTGTATGTAAGCCTACAGGTAGGGTCTGAGGCAAGGGAGACAACTCAAAAATCAGAATTTTAGTCTAGATGTTTGTTAATCATTTTGGTGCTGTCAAAGCTTATTCAATCTTACATGTAAATTAAAGGTGATTAAACCCATTTTGACCAATATTTTGGGCATTTCGTGTACAAACGATAGATTTTAAATGATTAATTTTCTCTCATTTTCAGCTTGGAAAGCCGTATTACTGAAATAGTGTTGATTAGTCGCAAAGCACCGTATTCCATGCTGTCGGCGAGACTTTGATGCGCAGCGGACAAGGTTTTTTGAGCCGTAACAAATAGTTACAGGTAACCAACTGTTGTTAACCTAGTTTAAACAGGAAATCCCAAACTAAGGCACTGGCAAATAGTGCACGCCCACATCAGTCGTCGGCCTAAATTGGTGCGTATGATGAGGGCCCTCACTGTTTGCAAGAAAGAGTCATTTTTTATAATAAATTACTATAAACAACCCAACGCGTAAAATAATTGTGTCTTGTTTTTTGTTTTTTGTTTGGTTTTCTTGCACCGGGGGGGGGGGGGGGGGGATTTACTGCCCTTTCGAGATTATTTCACTGATATCGAGCTGATTTTGCATCATAGGTGGCAAAACTGGAGTATCCGGAGAAAAACACCCTGACCTCCAGTTGCAGAACTTGGTGTATCACATCGTGTGACCCGAGGCAGGCTCCCCACCACAACCTTGACAGAACTAATGATTAAGAGTCAGCTCTCTATCCAATAGGCCACAGAGGCCCGTAATTGTGCCTTGTATGCTGGGGTATCCACAGCTTCTCTCAGCTGAGATTGACTGCTAGCAGCTGTGTTGTGAGCTAATAATGACAATTATTACTGTTTTTCTTTGATTCCACAACTAAACTTATCATAATAAGGTGGAATTACTACCAATTTGACACTTTTGAGAAAAGTCATATTTGTCTTAAAGGTAGCAGTACACAGTTTCCAGCCTGTGCACATGGGGAAATTTCTTCATAAGTAAGAGTAGGGATCAAATTCAGTGTCTAAATACTGTTTGGCAATTATGAAAGCAATATCTTGAATTCAGTGTATTGTTTTTGTGTCATTGTGGAGAAATATGAATTAATTCATGGTCACATGACCTGGATATCAAGGGATGTAACTGAAAATACGAAACTACTGCTATACGAATTTATCGCTACACTTTCTGTTTAAAATAGCTGTCAGACTTCATTTGGATATTGCTAAAAAAGTAAACGGCTGGCAGGGGTCAATTTCTAGCCCCCTTTCATTTTTGGTAGGTGTGCAATAGAGCTGAATGCTGACAATTGTCCTTGCAAATGCAGTGTGTTGCCAGGGCTTCCTTGAAAACAGCAGAAAATGGTAAAAAAAAGCAGCAGAAGTGGGTGGGGTAGGATTTGTTTACATAGCCACTACATTGGCTGTACAGTGTACAAGCTATAGAAACCAGCTTCAAATTATTCTGTGGCAAGTCACAATGCAGTGATAACACAAAAGAGAAGGGTTGCAGAGTGTACTATTTGTTACGGCTCAAAAAACTTCGTCCGCTGCGTGTCCGAGTCTCGCCGACAGCTTGGAATAGTGGTTTGCTACCAAAGGTAGCAAACCACTATTCCAAGCTGTCGGCGAGACTCGGACACGCAGCGGACGAAGTTTTTTGAGCCGTAACAAATAGTACACTTTGCAACCCTTCTCTTTTGTGTTATCACTGCATTGTGACTTGCCACAGAATAATTTGAAGCTGGTTTCTATAGCTTGTACACTGTACAGCCAATGTAGTGGCTATGTAAACAAATCCTACCCCACCCACTTCTGCTGCTTTTTTTTACCATTTTCTGCTGTTTTCAAGGAAGCCCTGGCAGCACACTGCATTTGCAAGGACAATTGTCAGCATTCAGCTCTATTGTACACCTACCAAAAATGAAAGGGGGCTAGAAATTGACCCCTGCCAGCCGTTTACTTTTTTAGCAATATCCAAATGAAGTCTGACAGCTATTTTAAACAGAAAGTGTAGCGATAAATTCGTATAGCAGTAGTTTCGTATTTTCAGTTACATCCCTTGAAATCCAGGTCATGTGACCATGAATTAATTCTTATTTCTCCACAATGACACAAAAACAATACACTGAATTCAAGATATTGCTTTCATAATTGCCAAACAGTATTTAGACACTGAATTTGATCCCTACTCTTACTTATGAAGAAATTTCCCCATGTGCACAGGCTGGAAACTGTGTACTGCTACCTTTAAGACAAATATGACTTTTCTCAAAAGTGTCAAATTGGTAGTAATTCCACCTTATTATGATAAGTTTAATTGTGGAATCAAAGAAAAGCAGTAATAATTGTCATTATTAGCTCACAACACAGCTGCTAGCAGTCAATCTCAGCTGAGAGAAGCTGTGGATACCCCAGCATACAAGACACAATTACGGGCCTCTGTGGCCTATTGGATAGAGAGCTGACTCTTAATCATTAGTTCTGTCAAGGTTGTGGTGGGGAGCCTGCCTCGGGTCACACGATGTGATACACCAAGTTCTGCAACTGGAGGTCAGGGTGTTTTTCTCCGGATACTCCAGTTTTGCCACCTATGATGCCAAATCAGCTCGATATCAGTGAAATAATCTCGAAAGGGCAGTAAATGCCCCCCCCCCCCCCCCCCCCGTGCAAGAAAACCAAACAAAAACAAAAAACAAGACACAATTATTTTACGCGTTGGGTTGTTTATATAGTAATTTATTGTAAAAAAATGACTCTTTCTTGCAAACAGTGAGGGCCCTCATCATACGCACCAATTTAGGCCGAAGACTGATGTGGGCGTGCACTATTTGCCAGTGCCTTAGTTTGGGATTTCCTGTTTAAACTAGGTTAACAACAGTTGGTTACCTGTAACTATTTGTTACGGCTCAAAAAACCTTGTCCGCTGCGCATCAAAGTCTCGCTGACAGCATGGAATACGGTGCTTTGCGACTAATAAACACTATTTCAGTATTACGGCTTTCCAAGCTGAAAATGAGAGAAAATTAATCATTTAAAATCTATCGTTTGTACACGAAATGCCCAAAATATTGGTCAAAATGGGTTTAATCACCTTTAATTTACATGTAAGATTGAATAAGCTTTGACAGCACCAAAATGATTAACAAACATCTAGACTAAAATTCTGATTTTGGAGTTGTCTCCCTTGCCTCAGACCCTACCTGTAGGCTTACATACAAATTTCAGTTTTATGACCCAATTTCATCAGAAACAATGGTGTTTTTGTCTAAATATTGATTCTGGTAAAGGAGTAGATAAAAAAGATTGTCCTAAATGGCACTTTGAAATTTGACATATTGGTTAATGGTAGCAAACCACTATTCCAAGCTGTCGGCGAGACTCGGACACGCAGCGGACGAAGTTTTTTGAGCCGTAACAAATAGTACACTTTGCAACCCTTCTCTTTTGTGTTATCACTGCATTGTGACTTGCCACAGAATAATTTGAAGCTGGTTTCTATAGCTTGTACACTGTACAGCCAATGTAGTGGCTATGTAAACAAATCCTACCCCACCCACTTCTGCTGCTTTTTTTTACCATTTTCTGCTGTTTTCAAGGAAGCCCTGGCAGCACACTGCATTTGCAAGGACAATTGTCAGCATTCAGCTCTATTGTACACCTACCAAAAATGAAAGGGGGCTAGAAATTGACCCCTGCCAGCCGTTTACTTTTTTAGCAATATCCAAATGAAGTCTGACAGCTATTTTAAACAGAAAGTGTAGCGATAAATTCGTATAGCAGTAGTTTCGTATTTTCAGTTACATCCCTTGAAATCCAGGTCATGTGACCATGAATTAATTCTTATTTCTCCACAATGACACAAAAACAATACACTGAATTCAAGATATTGCTTTCATACATGTAATTGCCAAACAGTATTTAGACACTGAATTTGATCCCTACTCTTACTTATGAAGAAATTTCCCCATGTGCACAGGCTGGAAACTGTGTACTGCTACCAAAGACAGTTCTTTTCACACAAGTATTGATGTGCAAGTTCTAGAGCCGATTTGAGTAATTCTATAGTAAGGAAAATGGTATAATAAAATTTATACTTTTTTGACAAACTGACAGATGTATTCATCGTGTTGTCATATGTTTTCGCGACGGTCCATGGACATTTCACAGATCATGGAGTATGGATCCACCATCTGGCAAGGTAGCAAAAGTAGGGGCCTGCTTGACAGAGTACAGCGTAAAGGTTTAGCCCTATGTCTAGGACTTCCAAGTACATCCAGCCTTGAAGCGATGGAAGTAGCAGCAGGTATTCTCCCTCTGGACTTCAGATTTGCTGAGACTGCAGTAAGGGATATAGCCAAAATACAGTCAAAGTCCATAGACAGACCCATCAAGCAGACACTCAACAGATGCATACAGTCTAATCCAGGTGGAAGATACATTACCCCCATGTCCTTAGCCTTAGCACAGGCAAACGAGATGAAGGCTGTCACAGGAGTGGACATAAGCATCATAGAACAGGAAATGGACTATGAGGCCGGGAGCTTGGCCTTAACAAAAAGACTCCCGACCTACTGGAGCAGACTAGGATCATCCAAGTCCCGCACTTATGAACAAACAGAGCTGGGGAAAGAAATGGTCATGGATATGATGATGGAAGCGCAAGAAGATACAACATTTCCCTTCACTGACGGATCTTGCCAACCTAACCCAGGGCCGTGCGGAGCAGGAGCGGTGTTGTACCCACCCCATCTCGATCCAATCCCACTGAAGAAGCCTGTATGCAAGCGGGGATCCATCCTCCTAGGAAAACTAGTGGCCGTACAGATTGCTCTTGAGCATTTCCTGCAACACCTGGACATCATCTCTAGCAGACTCCTGAAAATCTTCAGCGATAGCCAGTCCGCAGTGGGAATCCTTACCCTCAACTGGAAGGAATCAGGCTACAAGGACATCACCACAGAAATTAGACAGACTATCGCCACCCTACGCCAAAAAGGAGCTGCAGTTGATATTTCCTGGACTCCAGGCCATGCCAGTATCGTGGGAAATGAAGTAGCGGACACACTAGCCAAAGAAGCTGCTACAGAGGCAAAGAATCAACCCGATTGCAGACGATCTACCAGCATACTAGAGGTCAAAGAGGCCATCAAGAAGACTCAACTTTCAAGATGGCAAACCAGATGGGACAACGCAGAGCATGGTAGAGTCTTTCATGCCCTAGTACCCAAAGTGGACTCCAAGAAGTTCCTGGATATCCCCAACAGGAAGTCCTTCTGCCAAATCCTGCAAATACAGACTGGATATTCCAAGCTGAGTGACTACAGATATAAACTGGGCCAATGCGACAGCAATAAGTGCCGAACACTTCCTCATCCACTGTCCAAACTATCAACATTGCAGAGAAACTATGCAGCTGACGTTATCATCCCAGCTCGGTTTGAACTTCATCGACAGCCATACCTAACTCAGCAATGATGAACACCCAGAACTACCAGACTGGAGAGAAACCATAAGACGGGAGGTATCAGCCTACATCGAGGCCACCGGGCGCTTCAGCGAGAAGATTCCCGACAGCCCTCCTCCACAACCTTGATCCATCAATCCACATCTTGTTATCAAAGTACATTTGAGCTCATTTACATTTGTGAGAAGACACCTACATGTGAGGCTAGCCATACAGTTGCGACCACCTGAGCCGCAGAGGCCGTGGATTGAGGATTGAGGACAGATGCTTGGGTCCCCATCACTGATAGGCTCTTAGGCTAGAAAGCTAATCAGACCTGACTAGAGCCTATCAGTGATGGGGACCTTTTTAAAACATTGTTTTAAGGCCTTCAAACAAGTTTTATCGATAGTATCGCTATCTTGGGTTCCCCAAGGATCAGTACTGGGACCGATCCTGTTTCTTTTATACATCAATGACCTACCAGAGCAGATCCACTCACAGGTCAGACTTTTTGCAGATGACACGGCAATATATTTGGCTGTCCGCAGTGATGCTGACTGTACCTTATTGCAAAGGGACCTCCAAAAGCTTGAAACTTGGGAAAAGAACTGGGAAATGGAATTTAACCCGGGTAAATGCCAGGTCCTACACATTTCCCGTTCTAAAGAACCCATTAGACACAATTACATTCTCCACGGTGAAGTCCTCCAGGAGGCTAATCATGCCAAGTACCTGGGCCTTGAGTTTAGCCGTGATTTAACTTGGAACACCCACATTCATAACGTGACCACCAAAGCAAATCGGACCCTGGGCTTCATACGTAGAAATATTCGTACCAAACACCAAGGCATGCGTGAAACAGCTTATAATACCCTTGTTAGGCCCCAGCTTGAGTATGCCTCCCCTGTGTGGAGCCCATATACCCAGTCAAATATAAACAAGGTTGAGCAAGTCCAAAGAAGAGCAGCTAGATGGGTCAAACATGACTACTCTTCATATAGTAGTGTGACCCAGATGCTTAATACCCTGGAATGGAGATCATTGAAACAGAGGCGGGCAGATGCTCGCCTCCTATTGTTCTACAAGATAGTATATGGCCTTGTCGAGATTCTGCTCCCTACATACATCCGACATCCAATCAGAACTACTAAAAACATGCATGCTATGCACTATATTCAAATCCCTACTACTGCCAGTTACTATAAATACAGTTTCTTCCCCTTGGCTGTGGTACAATGGAATCACCTTCCTCCTCATGCTGTTGTGTGCTCCGATCTGGATTCTTTCAGATCGACCATATGCACCCTCCATCACCCAATGCCATGAACAGTGAAACATTGTTTTTATCTGCTTTTAATCTCTTCTTTACTAACACTGTTTTTACTTTCAATTCTCCTAAAATCTAATACTTTTTCTTCTATCACACTTTTCTTTTTCTGGCGCGCGCAGCTGCACATAATCCTCGCGAGAGGGTGCTGCAGGATATATATATATAAATATAGGCCTGTTCTGTCGGGCTAGAAAGCTAATCAGACCTGACCACAAGCATCTGTGGGACATTTGCCCATGAAAAAATTAGCCTATAACAATTTTGTCCGATACAAAATAGGCCCATAGCAATTTCGATCCACAACTTTAAAGATGGTATACATGTAATTACTATGTTTGCGTATAGACACATCCAAAGTCTACGTCACACAAGGTCAAAGGAGCGTGATAGCTCAGCGTTTAGTGCACTTGCCTCTGATGCTAGAGGTCCTGGGTTCGATCCCCGGCAGCGGCGATAAAATTTCGGTGTCCGAACACACTCCATTGGCATCATTTGCAGGGATGAATGTCATAAAGTGCACCGTCCTTCGGATCGGGACGTTAACTGGAGGCCCCCTGTGCAGGGAGAACCATCCCCTGTGCAGGTTAAAGATCCCTACCGTAATTACATTATTACTGTGTAGGCTTTCATGCGGACTTAACAAATTATTTGTCTAAATCGCGACGGAAGTAAGGGCGAGGATTGTGGCCACGTAAAATCGATTTAAGCCCCCCAGTGGAAATCTTCCACTGACCGTTCCAAGGCGGCTCTTCTGTGGCGATTTATTTTATGTTGTTGTTTGTTACTTACTGTGTGTATCACTTGTGTCTTTTAGTTTCTGATGACCATATGGCCATTTTGTGGGAAAGTAACTGTCCTTATGGCCTTCCTTTGTTTAGGTTTCCATTATGGTCTGGTCGCTTAATGTTTGTATTTCTTTCCCTTTGGTGTCTTTTATGGGTGGAGTAAGTTAATTGTATCAATTCCTGATCTTTGTTTTACTTCTACTTTTCATCCTGCAAAACCTGGAGTGTATGTAATATACACCTGCGGTAATGGTCAAATGTGACCGACGCAGTATCAGAAGATAGATAGATAGGTCATTAGCCTCGTTTTATCTGGTGGGCAAAAAAAGGTGACAGGACATCTCGGCCCCTAGCAAACTCGGCCCCTAAAATTAGAATATATGTTAGTGTTGGAATTGACTTATTATCAAACTACATGTATTATACATATTTTTAATGTGCATATGCCTAATTACCTTTTGAACTCATCTTGATGAAAATATGAGCAAACCATCTCACATGAGTTAAATGAACCTAGTGCCGTTGATTGAACCAGTGTATGACACGCTGCTGTTGGTCCACTGTCACTCACGTTCCGGTGTAATTAATAAACTAATTGATTAATTGGCGTGTAATTACATCTCTGCCACTTAAAAGAGACTGGTAGTACATGTATGTTCTGTTGCGCACTTACAAAAATTGAACCATTTTGTTTTTATTATCATTTGCAGGGTTTGACCATTCCACAGCCATTAGCCTTTTTTCTATTGATTTTGATTGCTTGACACCCCGTCAACATTGTATAGGTTATTTTGGAGAAGTCGCTTCCAATTTTCCGGGACTTTTACCAGACCTAAACCCATGAGGTACTGGTGTGTTCATTTAAGAAATGAATTTTATTTTTCTGCTGTTCAGGAAAGTATGACGGCCCCGGCCCGTCGGGGCTTGAAGAAATGTATGGGCTGCATGATGTTTCCACGCAGAGCTGAAACCGACCCGCACACGAGTACTGGTAAACCGCTTAGAGAATCTAAGCCTGTCTAGGCAAAGCGGTGTGAGTTGGCTCGTCCATGCTTATAAACCCTATTGGTTTCATCGGGTGTCAGGGCTTGAGATGTCATTTCATCTCAATGTCGGGTAAAAGTCCTACAAAATTGGCAGAAACGTCTCCAAAATGACCTTTACAGTGTTGACGGGGGCGTTAAACATCAAATCAAACAAAAACAAATCATGAAAGTATGAAAGCAGCGGATCGCCTGCAAAGTAACTTAACACCGAAGGGTGATCTAACTTTCACCGCTTTGCCTGGGCAGACTTAGTCCTTCTAAGAAGTTTACCAGTACTTGTGGGTGGTCGGATTAAGCTCTGGAAGCATCATGCAGGCCAAACTATTTCTCCAAGCCCCGATTGGCGGGGGCGAATATTGTTTTCTATAGGTTTACATTTGGTTTTACACTGGAAATGTTAATATAAAAAACACGCCTATTCTAAAATATTGAATTTTTCACCAGCCAAATATGAAAATTTTCAGATGAAACATGAACATATATTTCTAATTTCTGCTATAAACATAGATTTTTGGTACTTGTTAGAACCACATTGACAGGGCGATTCTAACAAGTACCAACAATCTATGTTTTCTAGCAAACAGATTTGGGTACTCGAAAAAACGGCATCGACAAGGTGATTCTTACAAGAACCAACAATCTATGTTTTTGAGAAGAAAAAGGTAAATTGATATAAACCCTTGTAAATTAGAAGTGGAGGCAATGATCAGGAATCGGTACAATCAACCCACAGCTCCCATCAGAGACACCAAAAGGAAAGAAACACAAATATGAAACAACAGACCCTTATGGACGCACTAAAAGCCGAAAGCCAAAAGGACAGTTACTTTCCCACAAAATGGCCAATAGGCTATCCAAAATAAAATAACAAAAATAAACCTCGACAGAAGAACCGCCTTGGAACGGTCAGCGGAAACGAAATCCACTCGGGGAAAGGGGGGGGCTAAAATCAATTTCACGTGGCCACAATCCTCGCCCTTACCTCCGTCGCGATTTAGACAAATAATTATTTCAGTCCGCACGAAGGCCTCCTAACCCCAGTTTTACTATTTAAAAGTGTTGTTGCAGGTGGTCAAAATTATTTAGGCATGTTTTCGTGATGCCACACTCAATTCCAACACCGTCCCAATTACAGCATCGGTTTCCGCGATCCTTTATCGTGGATAAGGTTTCGTATTAAAAACGATAAATATGCTCAAACTTTCTGTGAAACTACCTATCCACCTTCCAACTTGATCCTCGGAAACAAAAACATTGTATTTTAGGACCTAAATGCTGCTAGGGACTGAGTTTTTAGGGACGGAGTTGAATGGGGGCCGAGTTTGTCAGGGGCCAAGTTTGTAAGGTGCCGAGATGTCCATAAATCCAAAAAAACTTCCGGTTCCATACTCTACCGTTGATGTAGCACAAATTGTTTTCTGTAATAACTATTGTTTAATTGTCTTTCTATCAAAACTGTTTGCCACAAACCATTTTTGACATTAAACTGCTTCTTTTTCAAACAAAATGGATAGAAAATATACATACTTTAATCTTATTACCATTCGTTAAATAAAGCGCATTGACTACATTTTGGCATGATGGTGGGTGGTTTTATAACCCTTTTTAGGCAACAAAATGTGCGATAAAGTGTCAGAAGAGACTGGTTCTATATCATTTATTACTTCAAAAACACAAAATGACAAGGATCAGTTAATTTTGTGGAGAAGAAATGAGTTTAATCTCTCAATAAATATTCAAAATTCTCATTGACACAGTACGGCAACAGTCATGTTTTGCCAACCAGATAAAAGAGTACCTCTGCAGGGGAGGTAATTGGCGCATGCGCAGTGAAATGTAAACAAGGTCACATGGCAAAACATTGGATCCGTCTATAATTGGTTTGCTTGCACAGCAAGTATGTAAATACATAAATCTTTTGAGAAATGAAGTTGAAAAAGTTGAACAGAACCACAGATACTTGGGGTCAATGGCGCTTTCTTGCTGTTAGTAGAGCGGATGGTCCAAAAATTCTCTCTTGGATTTTTCTCTTTGTTTTTGCATTTTTGGATACTTGAACAACACCTTAATCCATACAAATGGTTGTCTAGAAAATCATTTGAAAATAATATTTTAAGGATATTTTAAATCTTTCTCAAATGCAAACAAATAGTACTTTCACATCAAAGTGCGACCTGTTTCCCGGCTTGCTCGGCAAATCGTGGGTAACCCTCGGTGACAGCTGCCAAGAACCAGTCTATGTTTCCATGGGGTTCACAGGAATTTTTGCAATAAGCCAGGAAAAAGGTCACACTACGATGTGGAAAACACGATTTGAGAAAGATTTCGTCAGAAATTGCAAGAATTCAAGAGACTTTTGTTAGGATATCCATATCATCCTAAAGGTGAATGATTGTAGAATCGAGAGATATTAAGTAATTTGAGCCGTTGTTTTGGATTTGGAGGCGCTGCGCTGTTAACCTGGAGAGGGGTCAAAATTGATCACATCGAAGTTGTTTATCTTTACGTAATTTTAGCCTATCCATAAAATATCCTTATTTTCAAACAATTTTCTAGACGTGAAACAACCATTTGTATGGATTAAGGTGTTGTTCAAGTATGCTAAATTGCAAAAACAAAGAGAAACTAGATCAGCAATCGATGGTATACCATCGCAAATACCCGCTTTTTCTATGAGTAACACTAATGACTACATATTAGCTAGCGAAAACTACATGTCAGGTATCAGGGACTGGTAGTACATGTATAAGCCTTCTGGTTTCATTGGATGGCAGGGCTTGAGATGTCATTTTACCTCATTGTCGGGTAAAAGTCCCACAAAATTGGAAGCAACATCTCAAAGATGACCTAAATAGTCTTGAAGAGGATGATAAACCCCAATTCAAACAAAACAAAATAATAAGATAAATTTTATATCAGTATTTAATGGAATATATCTAAAAAAAAATGTAACGATTTTTTCAATAAAATTTCACCTGTTCAAGTTGCTTCTTAAATTGACCAGCGAATAAATCTTTCAAAAAATGTCGTCCAGTGAAAGGAGAAGGCTTATAACGTACTACCAGTCCCAGATACCTTAACTCCAAAGTAGGGCTGGCTAATCAGAGCTGAAAATATAATCGGTTATCATTCCTTTTTTTTCTTTTGGTTTTACGGCCCTTGCAAGATTATTTCACTCATATCGAGCCGATCGTTAATCAGAGGTGGGCGAAAACCGGAGTACCCGAAGAAAAACCACCTGACCTTCCGTTGCAGAACTTGGCGCCTCACATGTGACCCGAACGTGGCTCGAACCACAGCGGTGAGAGACCTAATGATCAAGAGTCATCGCTCTTAACCACTAGGCCACGGTTATCATTCCTGTCATTGCGATCGACAATCAATTTGTAATCACTGAAGATTTGGTCGTAATTTTACCTGCCTGGCTTTCTTTCTGAGCATGACTCCTACCATATGCTGTACTTTGCCATATGCATTTGAACAGACAGGCCTGAGCAAACAGTGTAGACCCAGATGAGTCGCCGCTGAATGCCGCATCTCATCTTGGTCTGCACTGTTTGCCACTCATATGTAGCTATTTTATGCGCAACTTTAGGTAGTATTTTGTACTTATCAATCAATCGATTACAAGCAAATCAGTAATGATAATCATTTTTGTGGAATTTATCGATTGTATAATTGATTATCCCATTAATCATGCCAGCCTTTCTCCAAAGGAGATATAGATTCTGTTGATAACATACATGTACATTCTAGACTTGCAGAATGAAAGCCTGCAGACTGGGATAATCATGTAATCATGGTAGAAGTTTTTAGCCTGCACAGGAGCCTCTAGTTACATCAGGGCTGGAAAAATCCACTCGTCCACTCGCCATGCTGAGTAAAATTTGGGAGGACAAGTAAAAAGTTTTTCACTTCCCTATGAAATTTTCCAAAATCATTATGTCCTTGATCATATGGAACAAGTGAAATTTGAAATGTATACCGGTATCCCAATACAATGAATGGAGCACTAAGTCTTCTTGGCATTCGTTTGTGTAACTGATGTTTGGACATTGAAATTTCATCAAGTGCTGCTGCTAAGGATGGAACCTGGTACCTCTAGCACCTCTACCCATACCCCTACACCTACTCATAAAGTTAGGTCCTGATATTGGAACCATCTAACCTCAAAACATGAGGCTAACTTATCCTATTGGACAGCCCTGTAAACCATACTTTATACGGAGAAAAGTGGAGTTTACAGGAGTATATTTGATTTTCATTATCTTTTGCTTACGAATTTCAGGTACTTATTAGGACTGCCTGAACTAAGCAGTTGTAACAAGCACCACAGTCAGAAAAAATATCACATTTTTTCATCCCAAGAATAAAATCTCTATAGATACGAAAGAGGCCACGGGTGTCTTTTCATTATGAAATGTGCCCGTTGAGCCCAATGATCAGTTTAATTCCTGGATTTGATTTGCTTTCAGACTGAACTTTGCTGACTGCGAGGTACCGGTAAGCTAATGTATACCTAAGCTATCCAGAGCCAGCTATCAAAGAAACAATAGGTGTCCTCAAACAAGTAGCTTAGACAAAGCTTATGATGGCTGAAAAACAGGGTGAGTATCTTTTAACCCATTCAGTACCGGAAATCCCAAAAGGGGTACCTTGGCAAACAGTGCAGGCCCAGATGAGACCAGGGCCTACACTATTTGCAGGAAGTTCAGCTGTTTTCCAAATTTTGAAGAAAACACAACCTGACACCCCTTAACATTGGAATGGACACCTGCTATATATAAGGAGGAAGATTCCATTTGGTACTAAAACTTTTTTTACTGTATTAGCACATTTGTTTTTCTTCTTTAACCCTTTTAAAAAGGGTTAAAGAAGAAAAAAAATGTGCTAAAACACTGTACTTTACAATTCAAATATTGCTGTTTGTCAGTTGTCATGATGATGGGTTGGCATGCTGACATACATATAAACAGAATGCAGCATCTGATCAGAGCATTCACTGTTTCCTAAACAGTGATTATTTGAATGGACTGCCTGCTGTTTACACATAAAAAAGTTGTGCATCAGAGTGGCCTGCATAGGTAGATTTAAAAACTAAATTCTCGTGCGTCGATTCGATGGGTCTACTTGCAATTTTTAGTCTTCCAGTCGACTAGCTATTTTGACAGCTAATTGCTCAGCTGTTGTTTACTTTCGAGCTTTGACAATGATAAATATGAAAAGTATAGATATGTTTTTATTCCAGAAAATGTCTAAAACCAGAATTTAAATTCAGTGTAAGCTCATCAGTGGTTTGAAAAAGGCTATTTTTCAACCCTACCATTACCATCAGGAAAACGAAAAATAAACAAATTTATTATTCCTCGCGATTATTCTCACCTATATCATCACCTCTGGCATAGATCCAGCTGTCACATGTAAATTTGTGCCAAAATCGGTGATTAACCATTTTTCGTGCCATTTTTGTCGTGCCTGCCAAATTGAATGGCGCGATATTGGCGCCCGGTTTTCCGTCCGTTCGTTCAGCTGTTCGTCTGTCAGTCCATTCATTTGTCCATCCGTTTGTCAAGGCATCAACATTTGCAACCACCCTAGCGTTCACCCTAATGGTCAGGTTTATTTCTCAAGAACTATTTCTCAAGAGCTTCATTAATGATACTTGGTGCAAACTTGTATCTGGGGATGGCAACTTAAATGTAAGCATCCATATTTGACCTTGACCTACATTTTATGGTTAACTGACTTTGTAAAATATTGTGACCACCCTAGCCCCTACCCTAATTGTCAAGTTTATTTCTCAAGAACTATAAGAGCTTCATTAATGATATTTGGTACAAACTTGTATCTCGGGATGGCAACTTAAATGCAAGCATCCATATTTGACATTGACCTACATTTCATGGTTCAATGATTTTTAGCTCACCGTCACGTAGTGACGAGGTGAGCTTTTGGGATCACTTTTTGTCCGTCGTGCGTGCGTGCGTGCGTGCGTAAACAATTTCTTTAAACGACATCTCCTCCTAAACCACTTATCGGATTTTGACCAAACTTCACAGGAATGATCCTTAGGTGGTCCCCTTTCAAAGTTGTTCAAATGGTTCCGGTCCGTTGCACATCTAGGTCACAGGAGCAAAAAATAGATTTTTTTCACCAAAAACTTAAAAAATCTTCTTCTCTGAAACCACAAGGCCCAGGGCACAAGATACCTTAACTCCAAAGTAGGGCTGGCTAATCAGAGCTGAAAATATAATCGGTTATCATTCCTTTTTTTTCTTTTGGTTTTACGGCCCTTGCAAGATTATTTCACTCATATCGAGCCGATCGTTAATCAGAGGTGGGCGAAAACCGGAGTACCCGGAGAAAAACCACCTGACCTTCCGTTGCAGAACTTGGCGCCTCACATGTGACCCGAACGTGGCTCGAACCACAGCGGTGAGAGACCTAATGATCAAGAGTCATCGCTCTTAACCACTAGGCCACGGTTATCATTCCTGTCATTGCGATCGACAATCAATTTGTAATCACTGAAGATTTGGTCGTAATTTTACCTGCCTGGCTTTCTTTCTGAGCATGACTCCTACCATATGCTGTACTTTGCCATATGCATTTGAACAGACAGGCCTGAGCAAACAGTGTAGACCCAGATGAGTCGCCGCTGAATGCCGCATCTCATCTTGGTCTGCACTGTTTGCCACTCATATGTAGCTATTTTATGCGCAACTTTAGGTAGTATTTTGTACTTATCAATCAATCGATTACAAGCAAATCAGTAATGATAATCATTTTTGTGGAATTTATCGATTGTATAAATGATTATCCCATTAATCATGCCAGCCTTTCTCCAAAGGAGATATAGATTCTGTTGATAACATACATGTACATTCTAGACTTGCAGAATGAAAGCCTGCAGACTGGGATAATCATGTAATCATGGTAGAAGTTTTTAGCCTGCACAGGAGCCTCTAGTTACATCAGGGCTGGAAAAATCCACTCGTCCACTCGCCATGCTGAGTAAAATTTGGGAGGACAAGTAAAAAGTTTTTCACTTCCCTATGAAATTTTCCAAAATCATTATGTCCTTGATCATATGGAACAAGTGAAATTTGAAATGTATACCGGTATCCCAATACAATGAATGGAGCACTAAGTCTTCTTGGCATTCGTTTGTGTAACTGATGTTTGGACATTGAAATTTCATCAAGTGCTGCTGCTAAGGATGGAACCTGGTACCTCTAGCACCTCTACCCATACCCCTACACCTACTCATAAAGTTAGGTCCTGATATTGGAACCATCTAACCTCAAAACATGAGGCTAACTTATCCTATTGGACAGCCCTGTAAACCATACTTTATACGGAGAAAAGTGGAGTTTACAGGAGTATATTTGATTTTCATTATCTTTTGCTTGAAAATACGAATTTCAGGTACTTATTAGGACTGCCTGAACTAAGCAGTTCTAACAAGCACCACAGTCAGAAAAAATATCACATTTTTTCATCCCAAGAATAAAATCTCTATAGATACGAAAGAGGCCACGGGTGTCTTTTCATTATGAAATGTGCCCGTTGAGCCCAATGATCAGTTTAATTCCTGGATTTGATTTGCTTTCAGACTGAACTTTGCTGACTGCGAGGTACCGGTAAGCTAATGTATACCTAAGCTATCCAGAGCCAGCTATCAAAGAAACAATAGGTGTCCTCAAACAAGTAGCTTAGACAAAGCTTATGATGGCTGAAAAACAGGGTGAGTATCTTTTAACCCATTCAGTACCGGAAATCCCAAAAGGGGTACCTTGGCAAACAGTGCAGGCCCAGATGAGACCAGGGCCTACACTATTTGCAGGAAGTTCAGCTGTTTTCCAAATTTTGAAGAAAACACAACCTGACACCCCTTAACATTGGAATGGACACCTGCTATATATAAGGAGGAAGATTCCATTTGGTACTAAAACTTTTTTTACTGTATTAGCACATTTTTTTTTCTTCTTTAACCCTTTTAAAAAGGGTTAAAGAAGAAAAAAAATGTGCTAAAACACTGTACTTTACAATTCAAATATTGCTGTTTGTCAGTTGTCATGATGATGGGTTGGCATGCTGACATACATATAAACAGAATGCAGCATCTGATCAGAGCATTCACTGTTTCCTAAACAGTGATTATTTGAATGGACTGCCTGCTGTTTACACATAAAAAAGTTGTGCATCAGAGTGGCCTGCATAGGTAGATTTAAAAACTAAATTCTCGTGCGTCGATTCGATGGGTCTACTTGCAATTTTTAGTCTTCCAGTCGACTAGCTATTTTGACAGCTAATTGCTCAGCTGTTGTTTACTTTCGAGCTTTGACAATGATAAATATGAAAAGTATAGATATGTTTTTATTCCAGAAAATGTCTAAAACCGGAATTTAAATTCAGTGTAAGCTCATCAGTGGTTTGAAAAAGGCTATTTTTCAACCCTACCATTACCATCAGGAAAACGAAAAATAAACAAATTTATTATTCCTCGCGATTATTCTCACCTATATCATCACCTCTGGCATAGATCCAGCTGTCACATGTAAATTTGTGCCAAAATCGGTGATTGACCATTTTTCGTGCCATTTTTGTCGTGCCTGCCAAATTGAATGGCGCGATATTGGCGCCCGGTTTTCCGTCCGTTCGTTCAGCTGTTCGTCTGTCAGTCCATTCATTTGTCCATCCGTTTGTCAAGGCATCAACATTTGCAACCACCCTAGCGTTCACCCTAATGGTCAGGTTTATTTCTCAAGAACTATTTCTCAAGAGCTTCATTAATGATACTTGGTGCAAACTTGTATCTGGGGATGGCAACTTAAATGTAAGCATCCATATTTGACCTTGACCTACATTTTATGGTTAACTGACTTTGTAAAATATTGTGACCACCCTAGCCCCTACCCTAATTGTCAAGTTTATTTCTCAAGAACTATAAGAGCTTCATTAATGATATTTGGTACAAACTTGTATCTCGGGATGGCAACTTAAATGCAAGCATCCATATTTGACATTGACCTACATTTCATGGTTCACTGATTTTTAGCTCACCGTCACGTAGTGACGAGGTGAGCTTTTGGGATCACTTTTTGTCCGTCGTCCGTCGTGCGTGCGTGCGTAAACAATTTCTTTAAACGACATCTCCTCCTAAACCACTTATCAGATTTTGACCAAACTTCACAGGAATGATCCTTAGGTGGTCCCCTTTCAAAGTTGTTCAAATGGTTCCGGTCCGTTGCACATCTAGGTCACAGGAGCAAAAAATAGATTTTTTTCACCAAAAACTTAAAAAATCTTCTTCTCTGAAACCACAAGGCCCAGGTCTTTGATATTTGGTATGAAGCTTCATCTAGTGGACCCCTACCAAGATTGTCCAAATTATAGTGCTGGGGCCAAAAATGCCCCCGCCCCGGGGCCCTTTGGTTTTACATTGGCTTATATAGGGAAAATCTTTAAAAATCTTCTTCTCTGAAACCACAAGGCCCAGGACTTTGATATTTGGTATGAAGCTTCATCTAGTGGACCCCTACCAAGATTGTTCAAATTATAGTGCTGGGACAAAAAATGCCCCCGCCACGGGCCCTTTGGTTTTACATTGGCTTATATAGGGAAAATCTTTAAAAATCTTCTTCTCTGAAACCACAAGGCCCAGGTCTTTGATATTTGGTATGAAGGTTCATCTAGTGGACCCCTACCAAGATTGTTCAAATTATAGTGTTGGGGCCAAAAATGCCCCCGCCCCGGGGCCCTTTGGTTTTACATAGGCTTATATAGGGAAAATCTTTAAAAATCTTCTTCTCTGAAACCACAAGGCCCAGGACTTTGATATTTGGTATGAAGCTTCATCTAGTGGACCCCTACCAAGATTGTTCAAATTATTGTGCTGGGGCAAAAAATGCCCCCGTCCCGGGGCCCTTTGGTTTTACATAGGCTTATATATGCGAAATCTTTAAAAATCTTCTTCTCTGAAACCGCTAGGCCCAGGTCTTTGATATTTGATGTGTAGCTTCATCTAATGGACCTTTGCGAAGATTGTTCAAATTATAGCCTTTGTTGATGTTTGGTATGAAGCTTCACCTTTAAGACCTCCCTCAACATTATGCACATTAAAGCCCTGGGGCCAATAATGGCCCTCTCTGGGGCCCACTTGTTACACTATGGATCAGGTGAGCGATCCAGGGCCATCATGGCCCTCTTGTTTTAAAATATTGGGACCACCCTAGCGTTCACCCAAATGGTCAAGTTAATTTCTCAAGAACTATAAGAGCTTCATTAATGATATTTGGTACAAACTTGTATCTCGGGATGGCAACTTAAATGCAAGCATCCATATTTGACTTGACCTACATTTGATGGTTCACTGACTTTGTAAAATATTGCGACCCCCCTAGCATTCAGCCAAATGGTCAAGCTAATTTCTCAAGAACTATAAGAGCTTCATTAATGAAACTTGGTACAAACTTGTATCTGGAGCTGGAAACTTATATGCAAGCATCCATATTTGACCTTGACCTACATTTTATGGTTCACTGACTTTGTAAAATACATGTATTGCAACCACCCTTGCGTTCACTCTAATGGTTAAGTTCATTTCTCAAGAATTATTAGAGCTTCATTAATGATACTTAGTACAAGCTTGCATTTAATAATGGCAACTTTTATGCAAGCATCTATGTTTGACCTTGGCCTAGATGTCCTGGTTCAGTGATTTGCACCCCACAGGCATGACATAGCCTTCGGCAGAATTCTTGTTTTCTGACCACTTATGGTCTGTAAATATGTAGAAGATCGTTTTTATCTTTCCAAAATGACAGTTTCCGTTAGATCTAAATTTGTGAAGAGCAAATTACGAAATTCCTCTAATGATTCTAAGATGATTTTTGTCGTGCCTACTATTAGCATGGCGCGATATAGGCGTCCGGTTTTCCGTCCGTTCGTCTGTCCGTTTGTCAAGTCATCAACATTTGCGACCACCCTAGCGTTCACCCTAATGGTCAAGTTTATTTCTCAAGAACTAAAAGAGCTACATTAATGATACTTGGTACAAACTTGTAACTGGGGTTGGCAACTTCAATGCAAGCATCCATATTTGACCTTGACCTACATTTCATGGTTCACTGACTTATTGACATTGACCTAGATTTCATGGTTCCCTTACTTTGTAAAATATTGCGACCACCCTAGCGTTCACCCTAATGGTCAAGCTTATTTCTCAAGAATTATAGGGGCTTCATTAATGACACTTGGTACAAACTTGTATCTGGAGATGGCAACTGAAATGCAAGCATCCATATTTGACCTTGACCTACATTTCATGGTTCACTGACTCTGTGAAATATTGCGACCACCCTAGCGTTCACCCTAATGGTCAAGTTTATTTCTCAAGAACTATAAGAGCTTCATTAATGATGCTTGGTACAAGCTTGTATCTGCAGATGGCAGCTGAAATGCAAGCATCCATATTTGACCTTGACCTACATTTCATGGTTCACTGTCATTGTAAAATATTGAGACCACCCTAGTGTTCACCCTAATGGTCAAGTTAATTTCTCAAGAACTATAAGAGATTCATTAATGATACTTGATACAAATTTGTATCTGGAGATGGAAACTTAAATGCAAGCATCCATATTTGACCTTGACCTACATTTTATGGTTCACTGACTTTGTAAAATATTGTGTTCATCCTAATGGTTAAGTTCATTTCTCAAGAATTATTTTTAGAAGCCTCCGTGGTGTAGTGGTTATGCTACTCGCCTTGTAAACCATGGATCGCAGGATCGATCCCGGGCTTCTCCAGACTTTCGGATGAGTCTGTAAACCGAGGCCCCATCTCCGTATGACCTTAGCTGTTTGTGAGACATAAAACTCAAACACTCACTCACTCAAGAATTATTTGAGCTTCATTAATGATACTTAGTACCCGCTTGCATTTAAGAATGGCAACTTTTATGCAAGCATCTATGTTTGACCTTGGCCTAGATATCATGGTTTGGTGACTTTGCGCTCCCACAGGCACGACATAGCCTTCGGCAGAATTCTTGTTGTTCAACATGTTGAATTCAAGTCTCATGATATCATACTGTATCTCCTTAACGAACCATACAAATCATGTTTGTTTACCATTTACATCAACAATATGTCACTACAACGAATGTACCGTGTAAACTTTTAGTTTGTTGTGACGAAATCAGTGACATCAAGAAAAACAGCTGACAGATTGAATCAAAGTCCGCAAATTGCTGATTTTTTTTAATGCTAAGAATGGAAAATTGTGCTCTCCCTCTCTCTTGTGTAAAGCAGATGGCAAAGGTAAGTTATCGAGACATGCATGCGCGAACTGTTTATCTTGAAGAAAAAATAACTCTAAGTTGAAAGCAGATTTTGCAAATAAAGCACGCTGGCGACAACTCCCACTCAGCCGAATGACGGACTAATATGTCATTGGTACATGTATGTATGCAAAAAATCAGCCGAATCTGGAGGTGACCCTTTTTTGTGCCATTTTTCCCAAGAAGGGTATCACAATACGATGTCGAGAAATCGGGTGGTGCCGTTTGTTAATGAGGCGTCTGCTCCATCAATTTTTATGTTATCAGCCTTAGTTGGAAGGCTTAAGAAAAGACGATTCTCATCAACCATCTTTGTTTTTTCACCATGTTACATCTCGTACCAGAATATTGAGGCCCCAAAGTCACCGGAGGTTCGAAAGGTTTTCTTCCTTAATTTTTCTGACAAAATATAGTCCCAAATGGCGGAAGCAGATTGCAAATAGAATCATAGCAATGGCCCTTGGTGACGCCCTACTGTAAGGCGGCAGATTCCATTTGTTACCATTACGGGTTAATACATTTCAATATATACTGTAAAAGTCTTAAAAATTCGGACACCTTGAGGACTTATGTAATTCTCCTAAAAGTTCACCAAATTTGTTTCACTATCCAGCAAGGAGTCTTAAAAGGTGGAGAGAGAATGGTTAACAGTGAAGACCCTGTTTAGGAGCAGTCTGATCTGGGTCTGCACTAGTCTAGGGCTGCACTGTTTGCTTAGCCTATCTGTCCCAATACTTAGGATGATTACGATAATTCAATTTGCTGATATACCGTAGCAGCTGGTCATGTCACAGTTATACAGACATTTACAGGAATCTAGTAGTACTGCTAATTCAGTGAAATTCATGTTGGCAAGTCTAAAGTCCAATGCAGCATAGCTCATCTGAACTGCCGCTGTTCTCCAGTTTGATATCTGGTCTTTTCAAATTGCTTCAAAGTCTGTTACAGAGAAAATTCAGGAAAAAGAAGCTTATAAGCCACAACCTCATTATAGCATGGTTCATTATAACAGGGTTTTGGATATAACACTGTTTCAAGTTGGATCCCAAAAATGTATAGATTACAGTCCAACCTGTATTAAGCAACCACCTTTGGGATATTCAAAAAGTGCTTGCTTAAGACAGGTGCTTGCTTAACACAGGTGAATTTTTATGCATTTTCCTTTTATGGGAACTGAATACCTGCTTGCTTAAGACAGGTTGCTTGCTTAATTAATAGAGGTGGCCACTAAGACAGGCTTTACTGTATATAGAAAAATGACCATAAATGGTCATTTTTCTGTATAATCTATACATTTTTGTTTGGATATAACATGGTTGTTTAACTAACATGGTTTCTATTTTGGATCCCATTAATACTGTTATAAAGAGGTTGTGGTGTATTGTGATTCTTCTTATAGACTCATCTATGGCCCCAGCCCATCGAGGCTTGGAGAAATAGATTGGGTTGCATGATGCTTCCACACAGAGCTGAAAGCGATCACACATGTGTAGTGGTAAACTGCTTAGAGGGTCTAAGCTTGCCCAGGCAAAGTGTTGCGAGGCAGACCATCCATGCATATAAATCCTATCGGTTTCATTGGGCGACAGAGCTTGAGATGTCATTTCATCTCAATGTCGGTTAATAGTCCCACAGAATTGGAGCAACATCTCCAAAATGACCAAAATAGTGTTGACGGGGACGTTAAACCTCAAATCAAACAAACAAAGACCATCTCAATATGATCTTGTTGACGGGGTGTAAACTGAAACATATGTACATTGCGGATATTACAGCATGCCCTGGATTGATCCATGAACCCAACATTGAAACAGACAATATCCTAAACTTTTTATTTTCAAAGAAACTTGACATTTAATGTGAATAGTCTGCTCAGTAAGTGCCTTTTTTTCTCTGAAAAATAAAAAAGAATGAAAATTTATCTGTTTCCATCAAGATTGGCACTTGAAAGGTTATTGTTAAAATTCACAGAAAAGAAAAAGTAGTGATATTTAAAGTAAAGGAAAACTTTTTTCAGATCTCCATTATTACGAAAATACGCCTATTTATATACCGGCCCCGATAGCTGGGTAGAGTGTCCGCTCCGTGGAACGGGAGGTCACAGATTCGATCCCGGGCCGCGACATACCAAAGTAGTTAAAAATGGTACTAGCTGCTCCTCGCTTGGCACTCAGATTTACGGGGTAGAGCTAGGACTGGTTGACCCAGTGTCAGGATAATGGGACTGGGTGTGGTATCATGTAATGTGTCTGGGACATGATACTTCAGTGAGGCAGCACTATAAAAGTGAGCATTGAGCTCCCTGTCTCAACCAGACACCGTCATGATATGACTGAAAAATTGTTGAAAGCGACGTTAAACCGGAATTCACACACACAAGCCTATTTATACAAATACATTGTATATTTTACCGCTGAAAAAAGAAAATATATGGACGAAAAATTTTGATATTTTTCTTATTTTTGCTCAAAATATAGATTGTGGGTTCACGTGAGAACTAACAAGTACCCAGAGTCTATATTTAAGAGAAGAAATATGAAAAAAAAAGGTTTACCCCTTTAAACCCCAGTTTTACTATATAAAACTGGGGTTCGAGGGGGTCAGAATTATATAGGTGTGTTTCCTTGATGATAAAACCTATTTTGTGGGTATTCATTTGAACCACTTCGCGTGGTGGTTGTGATGAATACCAACAATACATAGAGGATCTTACATGAGTGATCATGTATTATTGAATTTATTAAACAAGTTGAGGAAAAGGGATAAAATGCAAGGCTTTGCCGAGCATTTTATCCCTTTTCCTCAATGAGTTTAATAAATTCAATAATACATGAGCACGAATGCAAGATTCTATTTATCATATAACATTCAAAAACGCATTTTATTCACGATTGTCTACAAAAATGTCAATATTCCACCGTTAGTAAACGCTAAGTCGTTAAGGACGTCGTACATGTAACGTTTCGGGACGTATCTAGCTAATTTGCATATTTAATCCACTAGTGGATTATCAAAAATATTACATGGCGTTATTACACTCTCAGATGCGACGTCATATGATAAAGGTTTATATTGAGAGTTCTAACACAGCGCATCTATAATAGCAATGGAAAATAACTGTGTTTTATTCTACAACAAATCACGGCAAGGAAGAGCGTGACGAGTGACGTCATTAAAAAATTGCCAATTTATGACATCACTAGTCGATTTTCTTGACGTTAGACGGTGTAACGTCATTTTCTCGCGTCGAAAACGTTAGAATAGAATATAAATGCATGTGTTTCCGTTGATAATTTTAGCAGAATTTCTTCTAATAATGGCGAAAAAATGTGAGATTTTGAAGGAAACAGCAGCATTTTTGCCTGTTAGAATCGAACTAGATCAGCTCTTATTTGTGATTTGTTGAGTAATAAATCACAGTTTGTCGGTCAGTTGTAAGTTGACAAATCACGCGCGCAACACGCACGCGATTTGTCTACTTTACAACTGACCTCCAAACTGTGATTTATTACTCAACAAATCACAAATAGAGCTGATCTATTTCTTAAGTAAGGAAAATTATTCTTCAGTTTTCACCAAATGCACACATCCATTGCTACATGTATGGTTAAATGGACACTTCAGCCATGATTTTAAAGTTCCTATTACAGTATTACAGAGGTCTTGACGCAGGCTGTTTATTTCATTTAAATTTATAGTAAAGGTTCTTACCTGGAAGGTTAACAGTGTATGTCTACATGTTGATCAGATACCACATTGTGTGGCATCCAAAGCTCTCTTGCATGCGTGTACACCCAACTTTCGACATTGTCGGTACCTGCCCATTGGGGCTTGAAAACATAGATTGGGCTGCATGGTGCTTCCACGCAGAGCTGAAACAGACTGCCCATGAGTACTGGTAAACTGCTTAGAGGTTCTAAGCCAGCCCAGGAAAAGTAGTGCGCGTTGGACTGGCCATTCATATAAACCCTGTTGGTTTTATTGGGCGGCAGGGCTTGAGATGTCTTTTCATCTCTATGTCGGGTAAAAGTCCTCAAAATTGGAAGCAATGTCTCCAAAATGACCTATACATGTACAGTGTTGACGGGGATGTTAAACCTCAAATCAAACAAAAAACTTCGCCTTTGTGTGTGTAAAATTCACTTACACCTTTTCCTCTGTATACTGTAATGTTCTGTGGTATTGGGACAGGCACACTTTAGCAAGCAGTGCAGATCCAGACCAGACTGCTCTGCAGTGTCTGCACTGTTTCCCAGTCGATACTTTTGCCATTGTATGTGTAACATTCATGAACACCTATTTCCCTGTATACTGTAATATTCTTAAGTATTGGGACAGGCAGACTTTAGCAAGCAGTGCAGACCCAGATCAGACTGCTCCTGAAGGAGCAGTCTGATTAGGGTCTACACTGTTTGCTATTCCATCTGCACTTTTTGACTCCTTGCATGATCAAGAAACAAATTTGTTAAAATTGTAGAAGAATTACTGCAAGCTCTCTAGGTGTCCAGATTTTTAGGATTTTTGTGGTGCATGTATGTGTTTTTACCTGCTATTACCGGTATATCTTTCAGTATATGTAATTTCTTGTTTTAACCCTTATCCTGCTGAATAATTATCCCCACGTTTTTAAAAAAAAGTGGGGATATTGTTATCGCCTCCGTCCGTCTGTCTGTCTGTCTGTCTGTCCGTCTGTCCGTCTGTCTGTCTGTCCGGCTATCTCCTCCTAAACCGTTAGCCGGAATTCAACCAAATTTGGTATGCGAGTTGCTTACATGAATGGCTTGCGCAAGAGCACATTTTTTTTTGTCCCGCCCCCAGGGGCCCTGTGGAGGGGTCAAAAGGTCAAATATCAATAAAATTCAATTACAAAGTCAATTTTGAAGATTTTGATGCCAAACTTTGCACATGTACTTAGTTATGAAAAAAGTAAAACATATTGAACGGGATTTTGGCTGTGACCCCTAGGTCACGCCCTGGGGGTCGGACTTGGGGGGGGGGGTCGGGGGTCAAAATTAAAGTTTTTCAGAACATAGTCATGTTGCATATCTATGCGAAGGGGATAATGGGTAGAATAAATACAAGTAAAATTTTGACCCTGGGGTCAGATTGGGGCCCTGGGAGAGGGGTCAAAGGGTCAAAATTTAAGTTTTTTGGAACATAGTCATGTGGCATATGAAATTGAAGGGCATGATTAGTAGAATATAATACAGGTAATATTTTGACCATGGAGTCAAATTAGGGCCCAGGGTGAGGGGTTTTCGGTACTTGGCCCCTCTGTAGAAAACATGGGGATTTGCGATGGCGCGCCATCGACAGTATTCTAGTTTAATTTAAATTAGCCACACCCATTTCTGACTATCAGCCAATCAGTTTACATGATGTATTGTTTTCGTTCAAATTCACAAACAGAATGACAGTGTAGATCCTGATCAGATGGCTTCTGACGACGCCATCTGATCTTGATCTTCACTGTTTGCAAAGGTAGTGTAGGGGTTGGGTTGTCCTGAACAGCAGGATAAGTGTTGTATGGATTGATAAAACTGGTTTCAGACAACTCTAAGAAGAAAGCCAGACAGTTTGATTTTATGTCCATGTTTCAAGAGGCCAAACAGACAGCTATTGAAAGATCTCAGCCATCAGATGCAGGTATGTTTGACTTTTTATCTCCTCCTTGCAGAAGCCTCAAAGCTACTCGCTCATATTGATAAACAGGAGCTTTGGTTCAACTCCAGCCTTTTTATAACCTTTGAAAAAGTCTTTAAGCTGAGGTCCCTCTTCAAATGTCTTTCAGTATTGTTTCTGTTCGGCCTGGATTTCATACTAATCTGTGATAGACACATGGACATCAGCACAATAAAGCAACTGTGCTTAGTTAATTTGGCTCAAATGACAAACAATCAACACATTATATTTACAGGATCCTTTCTCAAATAAGGCATCTGTTAACCCTTATCCTGTGGAACATGACAACCCCTTCTTTTGCAAATAGTGTAGACCCAGATCAGATGGTTCCATCTGATCAGGATCTACACTGTTTATCATTCAGTTTATGAATTTGAACAAATACATTAGCTACACCTATTTCTGACCATCAGCCAATCAGATTACATGATATAATATATTTGTTCAAATTCGCAAACTGAATGAGAAACAGTGTAGATCCAGATCAGATGGCTTCTGCAGAAGCCATCTGATCTGGATCTCCACTGTTTGCAAAAGTAGGGGTTGTCGTGAACAGCAGGATAAAGGTTAAAAGAGCTGCATTCCATGAAGGGGGAGCAACATAGAAACAGAGATGTTGGGTGTTTGGTGATAAATTTTGTCAGTTCTCCATAAAATATATGTTGTTGAGGAGGTTCAAATAAATACCCACAACATAGGTTTATATGCAGATATAAGGAAAATTATTCTTTAACCCTTTTTGTACCAAATGGAATCTTCCTTCTTATATATAGCAGGAGTCCATTTCAAAATTTAGGGGTGTCAGGTTGTGTTTTCTTCAAAATTTATTTGGAAAATGACTGAACTTTTTGCAAACAGTGTAGGCCCTGATCAGATGCCACAGAATGTGTAGGCCTTGATCCGAGGCTACAGAATGTGGCGTCTGATCTGGGCCAGCACTGATTTCCAGGGTTCCCTTGGTTTCTGGTACAAAATGGGTAAATTACCATAAAAACCAACCTTACCTGAAGCTTTGAATCCATTCACATTTTGTTTGAATTGATTTTTTGTTTGTTTGTATTGGAGTTTAACGGCCCAGTCAACACTATTTAGGTCATTTTTGAGCCGGTCAGTTTTCCTATCAACACTTTCCTGGGCAGGCTTATACGTAAGCGGTTAACCAGTACAGTGCACATTCTTTCGCCAGAAACTGACAACTGCCCTTCTTGAATCAGCGGAAGGGAGAGAATGACCGTAGAAAAGATTTCATGATTAATCTCCACGAAAGAATGTTGCCGACCCCGGCGGGAGTCGAACCCGCGACCTGCTGATCACCAGTCAGACGCGCATCCGACTGAGCCACCTAGGCCGGCCTTGTTTGAATTGAAGTTTTACATCCCTGCCAACACTATTCAAACTCCTTTCAGAAAATCTGAATCTTGATTTTTTCAATTCTCGCGTTTAATACTCATTTTAGCCCATACATTCCTATGGGGAAGTTTTAGACCTCACCTTCCGCCGATTTCTCCAGCAAGTCGTATGCCTCTGCGACAGCCAGGAAAGGCTGTGATTGTTTGGAGATAATGCAAAATCAACATTTTCTTCACAGACTAAGACATTATGACAGGTTCGACACACCCTTTTAAACCATATCTAGAAGTGGTTACTGCTCTTTTTAATAACATGGGCATCTGTGTTTTATTTGCACGATTACTTCATGGAAAATCATTAGCTGTGACACCACATCTGATATCGGTATAATTCTTTTTTACCACTGTTGACAGAACATTGCACTAGTGCCTCCCTGTTTCTACTTCCTAGTGAGTCTCTATCTAGCCATTCGAATGTAAGGTGTGTGGTAATTGCATATCTTTTTATAAACTGCATCACATGGATTTGAATATTTATTATTTTACCTGACAATCATCGTCAAATGGACCTAGTCTGTGGTATCATTTCTAGTTGTTATGCCCCCAACTTTGAAAAAGTTGGAGGGGCATATTGCTTCTGCATCGTTCGTCCGTTCGTCCGTTCGTCTGTTCGTCCGTTCGTCCGTTCGTCCGTTCGTCCGTCCGTTACGCTTTTGATGCATGGCATAACTAAAGAACCATGTATGCTAGGGTTTTGAAATTTCATATATGGATTCCTCATGGAAAATTAGCTGACGCGTATTTTTTTTCTCGTCCGGATTATGCCCCCTTCAAGAGTTATTGCCCTTTGAAATTTTTTTAATAAAATCTTGTCAGCAAGATATCTCAAAAACTATTGGAGCTAGAGCCTTGAAAGTTGGTGATTATATTGGTGGTGATGAGTAGATGAACTGATTAACTTTTGACAAAAATCCGAAAAATACTTTGTGAGTTATGGCCCTTTGTCATTTTGGTAATTTGTGCCCATTGTAATGTATGCTAAAAGTGATGCATAGCACAACTTTAGAACCGTGTATTCTAGGGTTTTGAAATTTCATATATGGATTCCTCATGGAAAATTAGCTGACGCGTATTTTTTTTCTTGTCCAGATTATGCCCCTTTAAAGAGTTATTGCCCTTTGAATTTTTTTTAATAAAATCTTGTCAGCAAGATATCTCAAAAACTATTGGAGCTAGAGCCTTGAAAGTTGGTGATTATATTGGTGGTGATGAGTAGATGAACTGATTGACTTTTGACAAAATTCTGAAAAATACTTTGTGAGTTATGGCCCTTTGTCATTTTGGTAATTTGTGCCCATTGTAATGTATGCATAAAGTGATGCATAGCATATCTTTAGAACCATGTATTCTAGGGTTTTGAAATTTCATATATGGATTCCTCATGGAAAATTAGCTGACGCGTATTTTTTTTCTTGTCCGGATTATGGCCCTTTTAAGAGTTATTGCCCTTTGAAATTTTTTTAATAAAATTTTGTCAGCAAGATATCTCAAAAAGTATTGGAGCTAGAGCCTTGAAAGTTGGTGAATAGATTGGTGGTGATGAGTAGATGAACTGATTAACTTTTGACAAAATTCCGAAAAATACTTTGTGAGTTATGGCCCTTTGTCATTTTGGTAATTTGTGCCCATTGTAATGTATGCTAAAAGTGATGCATAGCATAACTTTAGAACCGTGTATTCTAGGGTTTTGAAATTTCATATATGGATTCCTCATGGAAAATAAGCTGACGTGTATTTTTTTTCTTGTCCGGATTATGGCCCTTTTAAGAGTTATTGCCCTTTGAAATTTTTTTAATAAAATTTTGTCAGCAAGATATCTCAAAAACTATTGGAGCTAGAGCCTTGAAAGTTGGTGAATATATTGGTGGTGATGAGTAGATGAACTGATTAACTTTTGACAAAATTCCGAAAAATACTTTGTGAGTTATGGCCCTTTGTCATTTTGGTAATTTGTGCCCATTGTAATGTATGCTAAAAGTGATGCATAGCATATCTTTAGAACCGTGTATGCTAGGGTTTTGAAATTTCATATATGGATTCCTCATGGAAAATTAGCTGACGCGTATTTTTTTTCTCGTCCGGATTATGCCCCTTTTAAGAGTTATTGCCCTTTGAATTTTTTTAATAAAATCTTGTCAGCAAGATATCTCAAAAACTATTGGAGCTAGAGCCTTGAAAGTTGGTGAATAGATTGGTGGTGATGAGTAGATGAACTGATTAACTTATGACAAAATTCCGAAAGATACTTTGTAAGTTATGGCCCTTTGTCATTTTGGTAATTTGTGAAAAACTTTGTCATCGTTCTAGCGCCTACATTTCTTCACCAATTTCAATATAACTTCACACAAATGTTCCTTATAAAAAAATCTCGAGCGAGTTCGACTTTCAAGGTCATGACCTCAAGGTCAAAGTCACTGTGGCTATTTTTTTAGAAAAACTTTGTCATCACTCTAGCACCTACATTTCTTCACCAATTTCAATATAACTTCACACAAATGTTTCTTATGACAATATCTCAGCGATTTCGACTTCAAGGTCATGACCTCAAGGTCAAGGTCACTGTGGCTATTTTTAGAAAAACTTTGTCATCGCTCTAGCGCCTACATTTCTTCACCAATTTCAATATAACTTCACACAAATGTTTCTTGTGACAATATCTCAGCGATTTCGACTTTCAAGGTCATTACCTCAAGGTCAAGGTCACTGTGGCTATTTTAAGAAAAACTTCGTCATCACTCTAGCGCCTACATTTCTTCACTGATTTCAATATAACTTCACACAAATGTGCCTTATGACAATATCTTGAGCGAGGTCGACTTTCAAGGTCATGACATCAAGGTCAAGGTCACTGTGGCTATTTTTAGAAAAACTTTGTCATTGCTCTAGCGCCTACATTTCTTCACTGATTTCAATATAACTTCACACAAATGTTCCTTATGACAATATCTCGAGTGTGTTGGACTTTCAGGGTCATGACCTCAAGGTCAAGGTCACTGTAGCTATTTTTAGAAAAATTTTGTCATCGCTCTAGCGCCTACATTTCTTCACCGATTTCAATATAACTTCACACAAATGTTCCTTATGACAATATCTCTAGCGAGTTCCACTTTCAAGGTCAAGGTCACTGTGGCTATTTTTAGAAAAACTTTGTCAATGCTCTAGCGCTTACATTTCTTCACTGATTTCAATATAACTTCACACAAATGTTCCTTATGACAATATCTCAAGCCATTTCAACTTTCAAGGTCAAGGTCACAATGGCTATTTTTAGAAAAACTTTGTCATCGGTCCAGCGCCTACATTTCTTCACCGATTTTATTATAACTTCACACAAATGATCCTTATGACAATACCTCGAAAGAGTTCGACTTTCAAGGTCAAGGTCACTGTGGCTATTTTTAGAAAAACTTTTTCATTGCTCTAGCGCTTACATTTTTTCACCAATTTCAAAATCGATTCACACAAATGTTCCTTATGACAATATCTGTAGCGAGTTCCACTTTCAAGGTCAAGGTCACTGTGGCTATTTTTAGAAAAACTTTGTCAATGCTCTATCGCTTACATTTCTTCACCAATTTCAATATAACTTCACACAAATGTTCCTTAAGACAATATCTCGAGCCATTTCGACTTTCAAGGTCAAGGTCACTGTGGCTATTTTTAGAAAAACTTTGTCATCGCCCTAGCGACTACATTTCTTCACTGATTTCAATATAACTTCACACAAATGTTCCTTATGA
Organism: Lucinisca nassula; assembly: GCA_963580285.1. Classification (NCBI taxonomy): domain Eukaryota; kingdom Metazoa; phylum Mollusca; class Bivalvia; order Lucinida; family Lucinidae; genus Lucinisca; species Lucinisca nassula. The sequence goes on from OY757014.1 coordinate 141,929,641, forward strand.
CAATACCTCGAGTGAGTTTGACTTTCAAGGTCAAGGTCACTGTGGCTATTTTTAGAAAAATTTTGACATGGCTCTAGCGCTTACATTTCTTCACCGATTTCAGTATAACTTCACACAAATGTTCCTTATGACAATATCTCGAACTATTTCGACTTTCAAGGTCAAGGTCACTGTGGATATTTTTTGAAAATATTTGTCATCGCTCTAGTGCCTACATTTATTGATGGATGTTAACAGAACTTCACACAAATGTTTCTTATGGTAATATATCGAGTTGCTTTGACTTTCAAGGTCATGACCTCAAGGTCAAGGTCACTATGGCTATTTTTAGAAAAACTTTGTTATTGCTCTACCGCCTACATTTATGATTTTAATCTAACTTCACACAAAAGATGCTTATGATAATATCTTGAGCAAGATCTACTTCGCGGCCATGGCCTCAAGTCAAGGTCCCTATGACTATTTTTAGAGAAATATTGTCGTCACTCTAGAACCTACATTTATGGATGGATTTTTAAACAAACTTTACTCAAATGTTGCATATGATAATATCTCAAGCAAGTTGGACTTTTGCCATTTCAGTGTTTTCCACACACAAAGTTGTCTTGTGCGAGGGGATTTGTATCGCATGCGATGCCTTGTTTGTTTTTTTTAATAAAATCTTGTCAGCAAGTCCATATCTTGAGAACTATTAGAGCTTCATTAATCATTCTTGGTACAAACTTGCATCCAGGCATTGCAACTTCAACGCAAGCATTATATCTGACCTTGACCTATATTTCATGGTTCACTGACTTCGTGAATTATTGCGACCACCCTGACTTTCACCATTTCTCGAAAACTATTAAAGCTTTTTAAATTATAATTGGTACAAACTTGCATCTAGGAATTGCAACTGCAACGCAAGCATCCATATTTGACTTTTACCCATATTTCATGGTTCACTGACTTTGTGAATTATTGCGACCACCCTGACTTTCTATCTAATGTAAGAGTCCATTTCTCAAGATCTATTACAGCTTCATTAATTGTATTTGGTACAAGCTTGCATTTAGGAATTGAAACTTCAATGCAAGTATCCATTTCTGACCTTGACCTACATTTTATGGTTCACTGACTTTGTAAAATAGTGTGACAACCCTAACTTTCACCCTGATGTAAGAGTCTGTTTTTAAGAGTTTCATTGATGATACTTGGTACATGCTTGCAACTAGGAGTGAAATTTTTATGCAGGCATCCATGTATGACCTTGACCTAGATTTCATGGTTTGGTGACTTTGTGCCCCCACAGGCGGGACATAGCCTTCGGGAGAATTCTTGTTGTATGTTTTTGAGTCTTCAACAATATTTGTTGAATATTTTGCCATCTAAGGACAAGCAAAGGTTGGGGGCATTGTGTTTTACAAACACCATTTCTAGTTATATGTTTGTGTTTCCTTCCGTTTGGTGTCTCTGATGATTGTATCAATTCCTGATCATTGCCTTCACTTATGTTTTGTTCCTTAACATCATTACTATGTTTCAGGTGGTGTAGTCAACAGTGAGGAGGCTGAGAATATTGTGGCTAAACTGAACATACAGAATAAAGAAAAAGAAAAAAAGACCCAGAAAACATCAGCAAATGAAGACAGTTCTAATGAGTCTGGAAGTGATAGCTCAGGTACTTATGGTTATTTTGAAGAAGCTGGAACATGATAATGATGATATCTAACATAAAGACCCGAAGTTTTTGGACAGATAAGCCTAAGCAAACAGTGCAGACCCAGATCAGACTGCTCCTGAAGGAGCAGTCTGATCAGGGTCTACACTGCTTGCCATTCTCTATGCATCTTTTTGACTCCTTGCTAGATCATGAGACAAATTTTATGAAATTTTAGGAGAATTACAGCAAGTCCTCAAGGTGTCCGAATTTTAAGGATTTTATGGTATATTCAGTCATAAACTTAATCCAAACCAAACAAACCAAAACAACAAGGTTCAATCATGGATTAGTCTTGTTAGCATCACAGTGTATTCCCCCACCTCAGTGGCTCAGTCGTGTTTGCCTCAGACTGGTGGACAAGGTTGCAGGTTCCATCCCCGCCAAAGTCAGCAACATTTTTTTTGTGGAGATGGACCCTGAAATGTTTTCTATGGTCACAATTTTCTTTCAACATCATTTGTTGTTTCTGGCAAAAGAATGTGCAGTGTTTCTGGTTAACCACTAGTGTATAAGACTGCCCAGGAAAGTGTGGTTTTGTAAACTTATCAGCTCACTATCACCTTAATTGTGTTGATTGGGTCATTAAGAGGTATGGGAACACCTGGCAGTTTTTTCGCCATTTTTCAAAGGGAGACAACTTTCGGGACTTCCTGTTTTTCTATATGCCCTGTCCCACTGAAAAAGGGGTCTACTCTTAAAGGAAAGAATTTGCTCCTCAATCTTCTCTTTAAGAGTTAACCCCTATTGACATGGGAAACAAAAATACTTTTGCAGGAGTTGCCTCCCCTGAAGGTGTACTAATTTTCCTTAAACTATAAATAAATACAACTAAGTGAATTCATTATGAGTTCAAAATTTATTAGCTCACCGTCACGTAGTGACGAGGTGAGCTTTTGGGATCACTTTTTGTCCGTCGTCCATCGTGCGTCCGTCCGTCCGTGCGTCCGTGCGTAAACAATTTCTTCAAACGACATCTCCTCCTAAACCACTGAGCGGATTTTGACCAAACTTCACAGGAATGATCCTTAGGTGGTCCCCTTTCAAAGTTGTTCAAATGGTTCCGGTCCGTTGCACATATAGGTCACAGGAGCCAAAAATAGATTTTTTTCACCGAAAACTTAAAAAATCTTCTTCTCTGAAACTGCAAGGCCCAGGTCTTTGATATTTGGTATGAAGCTTCATCTAGTGGACCCCTACCAAGATTGTTCAAATTATAGTGCTGGGGCCAAAAATGCCCCCGCCCCGGGGCCCTTTGGTTTTACATGGGCTTATATAGGGAAAATCTTAAAAAATCTTCTTCTCTGAAACTGCAAGGCCCAGGTCTTTGATATTTGGTATGAATCTTCATCTGGTGGACCCCTACCAAGATTGTTCAAATTACAGTGCTGGGGCCAAAGATGCCCCCGCACCGGGGCCCTTTGGTTTTACATAGGCTTATATAGGGAAAATCTTTAAAAATCTTCTTCTCTGAAACAGCAAGGCCCAGGTCTTTGATATTTGGTATGAAGCTTCATCTAGTGGACCCATACCAAGATTGTTCAAATTATAGTGCTGGGGCCAAAAATGCCCCCGCCCCGAGGCCCTTTGGTTTTACATAGGTTTATATAGGGAAATCCTTTAAAAATCTTTTTCTCTGAAACCGCTAGGCCCAGGTCTTTGATATTTGGTATGAAGCTTCATCTTGTGGACCCCTACCAAGATTGTTCAAATTATAGTGCTGGGGCCAAAAATGCCCCCACCCCAGGGCCCTTTGGTTTTACATGGGCTTATATTGGGAAAATCTTTAAAAAATCTTCTTCTCTGAAACTACAGGGCCCAGGTCTTTGCTATTTGGTATGAAGCATCATCTAGTGGACCCCTACCAAGACTGTTCAAATTATATTGCTGGGGCCAAAAATGCCCCCGCCTCGGGGCCCTTTGGTTTTGCATGGGCTTATATAGGGAAAATCTTTAAAAATCTTCTTCTCTGAAACTGCAAGGCCCAGGTCTTTGATATTTGGTATGAAGCATCATCTAGTGGACCCCTACCAAGATTGTTCAAATTATAGTGCTGGGGCCAAAAATGCCCCCGCCTCGGGTCCCTTTGGTTTTGCATGGGCTTATATAGGGAAAATCTTTAAAAATCTTCTTCTCTGAAACTGCAAGGCCCATGTCTTTGATATTTGGTATGAAGCTTCATCTTATGGACCCCTATCAAGATTGTTCAAATTATAGCCCTGGGGCCAAAAATGCCCCCGCTCCTGGGCCCTTTGGTTTTTCATAGACATATATAGGGAAAATCTTGAAAAATCTTTTACTCTGAAACCACAAGGCCTAGGTCTTTGACATTTGGTATGAAGCTGCAGCTAGTGGACTCCTACCAAGATTTTTCAAATTATAGCCCATGGGCCACAAATGCCCCCGCCCCAGGGCCCTTTGGTTTTACGTAGACTTATAATAGAGATAATCTTTGACAATCTTCTTTTCTGAAACAACAAGGCCCAGGTCTCTGATATTTGGTGTGAAGCTTCATCTAGTGGACCTCTATCAAGATTGTTTAAATTATAGCCCTGAGGCCCAAAATGCCCCTGCCCCGGGGCCATTTGGTTTTACATAGGCTTATATAAGGAATATCTTTAAAAAAATCTTCTTCTCTGAAACAGCAAGAACCAGGTCTTTGATATTTGTTGTGTAGCTTCATCTAGTGGACCTTTGCCAAGATTGTTTAAATTATAGCCTTTGTTGATATTTGGTATGAAGCTTCACCTTTTTAGACCTCCCTCAACATTATGCACATTATATTCCTGGGGTCAATAATGGCCCTCCCCGAGGCCCACTTGTTACTCTATGGATCAGGTGAGCAATCCAGGGCCATCATGGTCCTCTTGTTAGCTCACCGTCACGTAGTGACGAGGTGAGCTTTTGGGATCACTTTTTGTCCGTCGTCCGTCGTGCGTGCGTGCGTGCGTCCGTGCGTCCGTGCGTAAACAATTTATTCAAACGACATCTCCTCCTAAACCACTGATCGGATTTTGACCAAACTTCACAGGAATGATCCTTAGGTGGTCCCCTTTCAAAGTTGTTCAAATGGTTCCGGTCCGTTGCATACCTAGGTCACAGGAGCCAAAAATAGATTTTTTTCACCGAAAACTTAAAAAATCTTCTTCTCTGAAACCGCAAGGCCCAGGTCTTTGATATTTGGTATGAAGCTTCATCTAGTGGACCCCTACCAAGATTGTTCAAATTATAGTGCTGGGGCCAAAAATGCCCCCGCCCCGGGGCCCTTTGGTTTTACATGGGCTTATATAGGGAAAATCTTTAAAAATCTTCTTCTCTGAAACCACAAGGCCCAGGTCTTTGATATTTGGTATGAATCTTCATCTAGTGGACCCCTACCAAGATTGTTCAAATTATAGTGCTGGGGCCAAAAATGCCCCCACTCTGGGGCCCTTTTGTTTGGGCTTATATAGGGAAAATCTTTAAAAATCTTCTTCTCTGAAACCGCATGGCCCAGGTCTTTCATATTTGATATGAAGCTTCATCTAGTGGACCCCTACCAAGATTGTTCAAATTATAGTGCTGGGGCCAAAAATGCCCCCGCCCCGGGGCCCTTTGGTTTTACATTGGCTTATATAGGGAAAATCTTTAAAAATCTTCTTCTCTGAAACCGCAAGACCCAGGTCTTTGATATTTGGTATGAAGCTTCATCTAGTGGACCCCTCAAATTATAGTGCTGGGGCCAAAAATGCCCCTGCCCTGGGGCCCTTTGGTTTTACATAGGCTTATATAGGGAAAATCTTTAAAAATCTTCTTCTCTGAAACTGCAAGGCCCAGGTCTTTTATATTTGGTATGAAGCTCTATCTTGTGGACCTCTACCGAGATTGTTAAAATAATAGCCCTGGGGCCAAAAATGCCCCTGCTCCTGGGCTTTTTGGTTTTACATAGACTTATATATGGAAAACCTTAAAAAATCTTCTTGTCTGAAACCATGAGGCTCAGGTGTTTGATATTTGGAATGAAGCTTTGTCTTGATGACCTTTATCGAGATTGTTCAAATTATTGCCCTGGGGCCAAAAATGCCCCCGCTCCGGGGCCCTTTGGTTTTACATAGACTTTTATAGGGAAAAACTTTAAAAATCTTCTTCTCTGAAACCACCATGCCCAGGTCTTTGATATTTGGTATGAAGCTTCATCTAGTGGACCCCTACGAAAATTGTTCAAATTATAGTGCTGGGGCCAAAAATGCCCCCACCCTGGGGCCTTTTGGTTTTACATAGGCTAATATATGGAAAATCTTTAAAAATCTTCTTCTCGGAAACCACAAGGCCTAGGTCTTTGATATTTGGTATGAAGCTTCATCTAGTGGACCTCTATCATGATTGTTCTAATTATAGTCCTGGGGCCAAGAAATGCCCTAAGCCTTGACCCCTTTAGTTTTACATTGACTTATATAGGAAAAATCTTAAAAAAATCTTCTCAGAAACCACAAGGCCAAGGTCTTTGATATTTGGTGTGTAGCTTCATCTAGTGGACCTCTACCAAGATTGTTCAAATTATAGCCCTGGGGTGATAAATGCCCCCACTCCGGGGCCCTTTGGTTTTACATGGGCTTATATAGGGAAAATCTTTAAAAATCTTCTTCTCTGAAACCACAAGGCCCAGGTCTTTGATATTTGGTATGAAGCTTCATCTAGTGGACCCCTACCAAGATTGTTCAAATTATAGTGCTTGGGCCAAAAATGCCCCCGCCCCGGGGCCCTTTGGTTTTACATGGGCTTATATAGGGAAAACCAAGAAATGCCCCTGGCCCGGACCCCTTTAGTTTTACATTGACTTATATAGGAAAAATCTGAAAAAAATCTTCTTCTCAGAAACCACAAGGCCGAGGTCTTTGATATTTGGTGTGTAGCTTCATCTAGTGGACCTCTACCAAGATTGTTCAAATTATAGCCCTTGTACCAAAACTGTCCTGAACCCAGGGCCCTTTTTGATTTTACATTGGCTTATATAGGAAAAATCTGAAAAAATCTTCTTCTCTGAAACCGCAAGGCCTAGGTCTTGGTGTGAAGCTTTATCTAGTGGACCTCTATCAAGATTGTTCAAATTATAGCTCTTGGGCCAAAACTTCCCCCGCCCCGGGCCCTTTGCTTTTACATTGACTTATATAGGAACAATCTTAAAAAATCTCCTCTGAAACTGCAAGGCCCAGGTCTTTGATATTTGTTGCGTAGCTTCATTTAGTGGACCTCTACCAAGATCGTTTAAATTATAGCCCTGGGGCCAAAAATGCCCAGCCCCAGGGCACTTAAGTTTTACATAGACTTACATAGGGAAAACCTTTGAAAGTCTTATTGTCTGAAACCAGAAGGCTCAGGTGTTTGATATATACTATGAAGCTTTGTCTTGTTTTACAAAGAGTAACATAGGGAAAACATTTAAAAACTTCTTGTCTGAAACCAGAAGGCTCAGGTGTTTGATATTTGGTATGAAGCTTCGTCTTGATGACCTTTATCAAGATTGTTCAAATTGTAGCACTGGGGCCAAAAATGCCTCTGCCCCAGGGCCTTTTGGTTTTACATAGACTTATACAGGGAAAACCTTTAAAAATCTTCTTTTCAGAAACCAGAAGGCTCAGGTGTTTGGTATACATGTATGGTAAGAAAGCTTTGTCTTGTGGACCTCTACCAAGATTGTTCAAATTATAGCCCTGGGGCCAAAAATGCCCCCACCCTGGGACCCTTTGGTTTTACATTGATTTATATAGGAAGAATCTTAAAAAATCCTCTCCTGAAAACGCAAGGCCCAGGTCTTTGATATTTGATGTGTAGCTTCATCTAGTGGACCTCTACCAAGATTGTTAAAATTATAGCCCTGGGGCCAAAAATGCCCCTGCCCTGTGGGCCCTTTGTTTTTACATAGACTTACATAGGGAAAACCTTTAAAATTCTTCTTGTCTGAAACCAGAATGCTCAGGTGTTTGATATTTGGTATGAAGCTTTGTCTTGTGGACCTCTATCAAGATTGTTCAAATTATAGCCCTGGGGCCAAAAATTCCCCCACCCTAGGACCCTTTAGTTTTACATTAACTTATATAGGAAAAATCTTAAAAAATCTTCTCCTCTGAAACCACAAGGCCCAGGTCTTGAATATTTGGTGTGTAGCTTCATCTAGTGGACCTCTACCAAGTTTGTTCAAATGATAGCCTTGGTGCCAGAAATGGTCCCGTTACAAAAACTTACATAGGGAAAACCTTTAAATCTTCTTCTCTGAAACCACAAGGCTCATGTCTTTGGTATTTAGTATGAAGTTTCATATAGTGCACCTCTTCTACGATTGTTCAAACTATAGCACTGGGGTAAAAGTGACTCCCCTCTAGGGGCACTTAATTGGTACAGTTTTTTTAGACATCAGAATGTATAAAAATACTTTAGAGAAAATTGATTCATTAATAGAGACTTTTACATGGTTTACCATCATTGAAAATCTCCCAAGCCTTTAGAGAGCATTTTGATGTATGCATGGTAATATAAATAAACAATACATTGTTGTACATGTGTAGTTAATGATAATAAGTATTTTATTAACATTGACACTATTATTTTTTTTTATTCCAGGCATGAAGATACATAGTTTCCAGCATGGTGAAGAGCAATATTGGTGTCATTTATAGTCGTACCCGGGACATTGTTTATTCTAGCTAAAGAATATAACGATTGTTCGTCTTAAAATTTTTATTCATCTAAGCCAGACTGGTAGCTCTGTTGGATGCTTTCCTGACTGGTGATCAAGAAGTTAAGGGTTCCATACCTGCTGAGGTTGGCAACATTCTAAAATGGCTATCAATCAGGAAATCTTTTCTCTGGTCATTCCCTTCTGCTGATTCAAGAAGGGCGGTTATCAGCTTCTGGTGAAAGACTGTGCACTGTACTGGTTAACCACTTACGTATAAGCCTGTCTCGAAAGTGTGGTTAGTTAAACTAACTGGCTTGAATGCTTGTTTTCCAATTCTGTTTGCATGTACTATTGTATTCTGTCTATGTATGAACTTGTAAATGTTTGACAAATCAAAATAAATAATGTTTAAACCAAACTAACTGGCTCAAAAATTAACTAATAGTGTTGGCTTGGCCATAAAATAGAAGTGGAGGCAATGATCAGGAAACCCACAGCTCCAATCAGCTCCCCAAAATTAACTAACAAACCATGTTCATCTGAAAAAAGTTATAAACAATGGTTATCCACAAAAGGGGTAATCGCAGACGTACCAGGTAAGAAAGATGAAGGTTGTTTGGCATGGCATTCCAGTCTTATTTGGATAATGTTAGTTGTATGAATGAAATTGTAAAAACTAAAACTGTAGCAATTGAAATTTTATAATCTCTGCAACAAAACTGAGCAGAAGTATATAGCATAATTCAATTTGTCTGTAGACATTTTTGTGGGATATTAATCACTTTTATTGGTAGATCACTTTTAGTAATAGATCTAGTTGGTTTTAAAGATACATTAAATAAACACTCTTTTACCTTTTCTTATACCTTCATCTGTGCATAGAGGGTCTCTTCCTGGAGTAAAACTGCCTTGCTGATCATGACTTATGCTCCCGGTAGGGAAGCATTTTATAATACTTAGTCACCTTTTTAATTGTTGAATGAATGAAAGTTTAATCAATTTTATCAGCCATACACAAATCAAATCCACTTTATATTTAAATATAATGATAATTCTTCATGAATTTAATTTTAAATACCTTTATAGATTTGAGTTTAAAACTGCAATATGTGTACTGATGTTCAGCTAATCAGTATTTTAAATTACTTTATTTTTATGCCTCTGTAATCAAAGATTCTGGGGGCATATAGTTTTGGACTGTCTGTCTGTTTGTCTGTCCGCAAAAACCTGAACATTGGGCATAACTTTTGAATGGTAACTTATAGGGCTTTCTTCTTTCACATGTGCATTCCTTGTCACAAAACCTTTCAAGAGATACCATAAATTTGGACTTTGTGTCCGTGACCTTGACATCTGACCATCTTTTGACCTCCTTTTTAAAAACTTTAAGATTAGCCATAAAGTTTGATTGGTTAGTAATAGGACTTTCATATTTCACATGTCCTATCCATGTAACAAGACCGTTCCAGTGATACCATAATTTTTGACCTCTTGACCTTGTCATTTGATCTACTTCTTTTAAAAAAAACTTTTAACATTCACAAAAACTTTAACATTGGGCATAATGTTTGAATGGTAATTGATATAGCTTACATAGCTCGTATTTCACACGTGCATTCCTTGTCACAAGACCTTTCCAGTGGTACCATAATTTTTGACTTCATGACCTTGACGTTTCACCTACTTTTTAAAAACTTTAACATTGGCCATAACTTTTGATTGGTAAGTGATAGGTTTTCATATTTCACATGTGCATTCCTTGTCACAAGACCTTTCTAGTGTTACCATAATTTTTGACCTTGTGACCTTGACATTTGACCTACTTTTAAAAAAAACTTTAACATTGGCCATAACTTTCGATTGGTAAGTCATAGGGCTTTTAATATTTCACATGTGTATTCCTTGTCACAAGACCTTTCCAGTGGTATCATAATTTTTGACCTCATGACCTTGACCATGACATTTGATCTACTTTTTAAAAACTTTAACACAGTCAATAACTTTGGATTGGTAAGTGATAGGTCTTTCATATTTCACATGTGCACTCTTTATTACAAGATCTTTCCATAAGTACCGTATTTTTTTACCTTGACCTTGACATTTGACCTATTTTTTAAAATCTTTAACATTGGCCATAACATTCGATTGGTAAGTGATAGGGCTTTCATATTTCATATGTGCATTCTATGTCACAAGACCTTTCCAACGATCCCATAATTTTTGACCTCATGACCTTGACCTACTTTTTTAAGACTTAAACACTGGCCATACCATTCGATTGCTTGGTGATACTGCTTTCATATTTAACATGCACTGTCCGGGGGCATCCGTGTTTCACAAACACATCTTGTTTCTTAATTTATTGAAACAGTAATTTTTTCAGATTCTAAAAAAATTGGTTTGTTTTTACAGTAAATTTGTCTAATACAGCTTTCCTTTTTTGTAGTATCAACAAGATTTCTGAAAAGAAAATATTCTTACTGTGTTGGATATACGTTTAAATAATTGAGAAAGTGATAGATAGACAGTATTTGTGACTTAGTGACTGTATATAGACCGTGTTTGTGACTTAGTGTTGTGTATAAAAAGTGGAAAACTGTGCTTGAAACAAGTTACAGCTCATCACTTTATTTCAAGGTAAATGAATGATTGTTTTGTTAATGATAGTAAAAAGTAATAGGTAAATGGTTTTGGCAAAATCAGAGTGAATCACACCTTTTGTTTGATAGAAGAATAGTTTGTATAATACAGTGCCCAAAAGAATGAAGACAAAGTACAATTATCAACATGAAAATCCTTGATATTGCATGCTGATAATTTGAACTTGCCAATAATGTTTGATGCTATTGTGTTTGAGGTCAGAGGTTGGGTTACTTATACTCTAAAAACCAAAAAACTTTTGAAGTAATAAGCAAAAATGATAGAGGTCATCAAGAGGTATTGCAGTATCAAAGAACAGTAAATACCTGTTTTTTAACCACTATACTTTTTTTTAATTAATGCTTGTCTGGAGAACTACTAGAAAAGTAATAAAACTGATGCTGAAAGATACTTCAGGAACTGATTCAAACAGGAACTGATTGCAACAGAACCCAGAGCTTATCCTTAAAGTCAAAGGGAAAGACAAAAAGACACTTCTTAACAAACAATAAAATCATAGGGTACAGGCCAATTTAGTAGGTCTTTCCCTTCTGGCCTTGGTAGCTCAGTAGGATGCCTGTCTAACTTGTGATCAGGAGGTCGCAGATTGGATACCTGCTAGGGTTAGGAACATTCATTGCTGGAAGATCGATCATGAAATCTATTATAAGGTCATTACCTCCCTTGTGCTTATTTAATAAAGGTAGTTGTCAGTTTCTGGCCAAAGAATATGCACTATATTGGTGAATATCTTACGTATGAGGGTGCCCTGATAGTGTGGTTAGGTAACCTTACTGGCTAAAAAATAACTAGATTGTGTTGAGTGGGTGGTAAACGAAACAAACAAAATAGAAGTGAAGGTAATGATCAGGAATTGATGCAATTAAGCCACAGCTCCGATCAGAGACACCAAAGGGAAAGAAACACAAACATGAAACAACCAGACCCTAATGGAAACATCAATAGTGGAAAGCCAAAAAGGACAGTTACTTTCCCACAAAATGGCCAATTGGCCATCCAAAACAAAATAATATAAGCGATACAAACACTCAAAGACAAACCATAACAAAAATGAACCGGGACAGAAGAACCATCTTGGAACAGTCAGTAAAACAAATTCCACTGGGGGCTTAAATCGATTTTACGTGGTCACAATCTTCACACTTATTTCCATAGCAATTTAGACAATTTGTTCAGTCCTCATGAATGCCTCCCAACTCATCAGTGCAACATTGCTGTGAACACAAAAATCAAAGAACCACAGGGATGAAACAACGGTGAGGATTCGACAGCAAGGAATCTCTGAAATGCTGGAGCAAAAGAAAAACAACATTTAGTCTCCGATGGACCCGACCAGAGACAGAACTTCAGGCACTAACCAACATATCATATAATTAAATTCTCTCTAATTCTTAGTAAGCTTTGGGAAAAGTAGTTTTTTTCCCAAACATGTGGTAACTCGGTAACTTTTACTAAATTAATAATTTGGACACACAGTCATAAGTGTTAGAAAATTAAAAGATATAAAAAATGAAAATAAATGAAATGAAACTGCAATGAAAGAACAACTTTGGGATGTAAAGTAATAATGAATGTGAGGAAGGGTTTAAACCATTTTTTCAGGGCCCCAACTTTCACCATCATCTGTTGCTGTTGTTTACACAGATTAGTTCGCTTTTAAAGTAGGAGTAAAACAAAGATCAGGAATTGATACAATTAAGTTACTCCACCCATCAAAGACACCAAAGGGAAAGAAACACAAACATGAAACGACCAGACCATAATGGAAACCTAAACAAAGGAAGGCCATAAGGACAGTTACTTTCCCACAAAATGGCCAAATGGCCATCCAAAATAAAAAGACACAAGTGATACACACAGTAAGTAACAAACAACAACATAAATAAACCGCCACAGAAGAACCGCCTTGGAACGGTCAGTGGAAAGAATTCCACTGGGGGGCTTAAATCGATTTTACATGGCCATAATCCTTGCCCTTACCTCTGTCGGGGTATACACTAATTTTGTTTAGTCTGCATGAAGGCTTCCTAACTCATCAGTGTAACATCTCCGAGAACATAAAAATAAAAAACTACAGAGATAAAACAAGGTTGAGGACTCAACAGCATATAACAACAGAATTGCTGGAGCAAAAGAAAACCAACAGTTAGACTCCGAGGGATCCGACCAAAGACGGAGCATCAGGCGCACACATTGAAGTCTCACATTGAAGTCTCCTATTAAAAATACTTGGCCAAAACTATACAGAATGATAAAAGTTTAGAGGATTATCATTTGTTTTTGGGGGGATTTCCTTGTCAAATTACTGTGCTCAAGCGAGAAAAGAAAATCTGTCTGTTTTACAAAAATTCATTAAGTATAGGCAAGATTTTGAATTATTTAATGATAATACCGTTTCCCCTCTTCCTTTTAAAGCAGACACCTGCTTTTGTATCTTTCAGGTTGAGGTATGCCACGCAAGAAGACATGGAAGAAGTCATTGGCAAAGACCATGGTGAGGGCTAATGGTAGTAGCCCTGGGTTACTTATCTCAGATGTGGGCCTGACCCCCCTCATAGATCGTGGAGGATCTAAGCCCCAATCGCTTGTAGCGATGGGGACATCTGTGCCAGGGTCAATTATTTTGTCAGATGTGGGTATGACCTGCCCCAGCGTATCATCTGGCCCAGGGTCATCTAGTTCTTCAGATGTGGGTATGACCTGCCTCAGCGTGACATCTGATGCTTCAGTTTTACAAAGTAGAAATGACAAAGATATGAACTCAGTATTACAAACTAGAAATGACAAAGATATTTACAGAAAACAACCAGAACAAAATATCGAAGTTTTGCAAAGTTCAAATGACAATACTAATAGACAACAACTAGGACAAAATACCAAAATACATTCTCCCATAGAATTTACAAACACAGTATTTTCAAGCTCTACACAAGTTGATGAAAAAATTATGTATACAGCATTTCCTTTAATGGAACAAACTGAAACAGTGCTATGGAAGCCTTCTAATGGTCCATTTAACTCTATCAAATTTGAACTGGGATCTTTTCACCAAGGTTCAGAAATATTCAGCAATGAGTCCAGAGGATGCCAATGTACTGCAAATGCACTTTGTTCATTAATATATGCAGCATACTCAGACATTGCTTGTAGTACAGATCTAGACAACATTCTTTTAGCTGGAGATAGTCTGTATAATAAGATCATTGGTGAATTAAAGGCAGAAGGTAAATTCAGGAGTAAGTTACTAAGCTTTGATGAACTTCCAAGATTAGTTTCAATTTTAAACAAAGAAGTTGTTGTGAAAACATCTGCTATTGTGACAGGTCTTTGCACAGAACAGTTTGTCAATACCAGTTTACCTACTCTTCACCAAGCATTGTACACTTCTCTACAAAATTCTCCAAGTGTTTTATTATGCCCCCAACTTTAAAAAAGTTGGGGGGCATATTGCTTCTGGCTTGTCCGTCCGTTCGTACATCACGCTTTCTTGTGCATAGCATATCTTTAGAACCGTGTATGCTAGTGTTTTGAAATTTCATATATGGGTTCCTCATGAAAAAATAGTTGACCCGTATTTTTTTTCTTGTCCAAATTATCTCCCCTTCTTGAATTATTTCCCCTTTAATTAAATAACATAGAATTCTCGTTAGCAAGATATCTCAAAAAGTATTTGAGCTACAGCCTTGATATTTGGTATAGTGATTGGGACTAAGGAGGAGATTACCTGATTAAATTTTCAACCAATTCTATAAAATTTTGTTAGAGTTATGGCCCTTTGTAATTTTTTGCCACTCAATTGTGTTGCTTTCTGGTGCATAGCATATCTTTAGAACCGTGTATGCTAGTGTTTTGAAATTTCATATATGGGTTCCTCATGAAAAAATAGTTGACCCGTATTTTTTTCCTTGTCCAAATTATCTCCCCTTCTTGAATTATTTCCCCTTTAATTAAATAACATAGAATTCTCGTTAGCAAGATATCTCAAAAAGTATTTGAGCTACAGCCTTGATATTTGGTATAGTGATTGGGACTAAGGAGGAGACTACCTGATTAAATTTTCAACCAATTCGATAAAATTTTGTTAGAGTTATGGCCCTTTGTAATTTTTTGCTACTCAATTGTGTTGCTTTCTGGTGCATAGCATATCTTCAGAACCGTGTATGCTAGTGTTTTGAAATTTCATATATGAGTTCCTCATGAAAAAATAGTTGACCCGTATTTTTTTTCTTGTCCAAATTATCTCCCCTTCTTGAATTATTTCCCCTTTAATTAAAAAACATAGAATTCTCGTTAGCAAGATATCTCAAAAAGTATTTAAGCTACAGCCCTGATACATGGTATAGTGATTGGGACTAAGGAGGAGACTACCTGATTAAAGTTTCAACCAATTCTATAAAATTTTGTTAAAGTTATGGCCCTTTATAATTTTTTGCCTCTCAATTTTTGCCTCTCAATTGTGTTTCTTTCTGGTTCTTCTAAAATTTCAGCATTGCAGCCAAATAAAAAAAAAGATATCTCAATTACTGTTAGGGACAAGCAGTGTTAGGGTCAAGCAGTGTTAGGGTCAAGCAGTTGGGGGCATTGTGTTTCATAAACACTAGCTCTAGTTAATGATGGGTTCAATTTGTTGCTCTGTGTTCAAGAGAGATTGTAAATATTTTATATTTGATTCACATTCACATGGTTTAAATGGATTATCTGTTCCGGATGGAAAATCATTACTAGCTGCTTTCAATTGTTTAGATGATCTAGTTGCATTTCTATATGCATTGTTTGAAAGTATGATGATTTCAATTTCCACGCAGTTTGAAATTCTTCCTATAGACTTTGACTTATCTAATCCAGAGCATCATTCAATATTTGATATTGAAAATCATGCAGACAGCCATACTGACACTCCATGTGACTATGCTTGGAAAACTGTAACTTACAAGAGAAAGGTGTCTGAAAGCCATATGAGGAATTCACATGCAAGAGAAGACTTATTTGCTAATTCAAGCAGTGAAAATCATGCAACACTTATTGGCAAATACTTTAAGGATCAAAAGCATAAACTTGAAGAAAAGACACGGAATAGTACAAATGTGACTAAAAATCAAAAGATGAGGAACAAAGAAATAAAAATAAACAAGAAAAAAGCTACAGAAAGAAAAGAATATATGAGAGTTTATATGGAGAAACGAAGGCAAGACTCTAACTTCAAAGGAAAAGACAAAGAGTATACACTAAAATCAATGCAGAGTGCTCGACAGTCTGAAGAATACCGAAAAAAGGATAAAGAATATACACTAAAATCTAAGCAGAGTGCTAGACAGTCTGAAGAATACCGAAAAAAGGATAAAGAATATACACTAAAATCAATGCAGAGTGCTAGACAGTCTGAAGAATATCGAAAAAAGGATAAAGAATATACACTAAAATCTAAGCAGAGTGCTAGACAGTCTGAAGAATATCGAAAAAAGGATAAAGAATATACGCTAAAATCAATGCAGAGTGCTAGACAGTCCGAAGAATATCGAAAAAAGGATAAAGAATATACACTAAAATCTAAGCAGAGTGCTAGACAGTCTGAAGAATATAGAAAAAAGGATAAAGAATATACGCTAAAATCAATGCAGAGTGCTAGACAGTCCGAAGAATATCGAAAAAAGGATAAAGAATATACACTAAAATCAATGCAGAGTGTTAGACAGTCTGAAGAACATCGAAAAAAGGATAAAGAATATACACTAAAATCAATGCAGACTGCTAGACAATCTGAAGAATATCGTAGAAAAGACAAAGCTATGACAAAGGCATGTATGAGAAGGGCTAGATTAATAGATGAATACAAAAAATGGGAAAGTGAAAAGAAACGAGAATCTCGAGAATGCCTTGAATTAAAAAAAAAAGATATTGCAATACAAAATCTATCAAAGAGGAAGGCGAGATCAGATCCATACAAATTAGAACAAGAAAGGGTTGCAAAACAACAGTGGAGACTAAATGAAAAAAACAAGAAGGCTGAAAACATTATAGACAGTAAAAGAAAAGCTACCAAGCGTAAAGATCCATCTTTTTCACAAGTTGAAAAGATAAACACAAAGCGCAGAAAATGTGGTAGTGATATTGATGTTTGTATTGAAAAGTTTCACAAGAATATATCAGTTGGACCTGTCTATATATGTAGTTGCTGTCAACAGACATGGTTTGAAGAGACTGTATCAAAAGCTAAGACATTTGTTTTGAAAGACAAGGAAAAGTACTTAACAGGGGTGAAATCAGTCAATGAAGAAGAATGGATATGCTGTACATGCAAAGACAATATTAAGTGTGGTAAAGTCCCAAAATTGTCTGTTGTAAACGGAATGAAGTGGCCACCAAAACCAAAAGAATTAGAGCTGTTTCCACTTGAAGAACGCCTTATTGCTTTACGTATACCGTTCATGCAGATGAGAGAACTACCTAGAGGTCGCCAGTTATCAGTAAAAGGAAATGTTGTTAATGTACCTGTTGACATTCAACCAGTTGTAAATGCTTTACCTAGGCCTTTTGATGAAAATGTTACAGTTGCAATGAAATTAAAGAAGAAGATGTCATTTAAGTCATATGTTTTCTCAGAAAATGTTCGACCATATCATGTGCTTTGTGCTTTGCATTGGCTAATGAGTGGTAGTGAATTGTACAAAAACGCAAATGTTGAAATAGACCAGCAGTGGTTAAAGAGAATCACAGAAGAAAGTAATGAAACACTGCATGCATTTTTTGAATCACAAAAAAAAACCTGCTCTGAAACAAATAATGATGATTCTGATGGTGTTTTGGATGAAAGTCTTCAGGATAGTCCATGTAATCAGAACCAAGCTGAGGTTATACATAATTTTTTTGAGTTGTGTACAAAAGAATGTTCAAAGTATGATATTATTGATTTTGATGGTGTTGTTAGTGAAATGTTTAACAATTATCCAAACGGTCAGTTAGAAAAAAATGATGATATTTCAAATCATAACACACCTCATGTGGAAGAACTGTATGATTCAGATGCAGAAGAAATCGCACAGGAAAATGTGGGAAATATTGACACTCTATTGGATGATGCAGATCTTGAAAACAGAAATTCTACTTTCACATTTGCTCCTGGAGAAGGTCAAAGGCCACTCAGTATATTTCAAGATAAAGATTCAGAATATCTATGTTTTCCCACCATATTTTGTGGGCAGAGGCGAATAGATAATGATGATAGAAAAGTGCCTGTACATTATAGTGATATTGCAAAGTGGGAATTGAGAAGTCAAGATAGACGGGCTGCTAACAGTGTACCTAATATATTTTTTAAACTGAAAAAAATACAAATGAAGCAATTGAACGATAAAGCAAACCTTGCTGTTAGAAGGTGTCAAACAGGAACAAATAATATTACTGCTGTACAAGCAAGAAACTCAGAGTGTATTGACAGTATTGTAAAAAATGATGAAGGGTACTATTTGTTTAAACAGCTAAGAAATTCTCCAGCATATTTGGAATCTAGAAAAAAAGATGTTTATGCTATGATTCGTCAGTTGGGTTTGCCAACTTGGTTTATGTCATTGTCCTCGGCTGATACAAGATGGATTGAGCTTTTGAAAATGCTAGCTACCTTAAATAAAAATTTCAACTACACCGATGATCAAATTGAAAACTTGGCATGGGAACAAAAGATAAAACTTATTCAATCGGATCCAGTCACTTGTTCTAGATATTTCGAGCATAGAGTTAAAGAATTCATCAACACAGTTCTAAAGAGTGAGCATGAACCTCTTGGAAAAGTTGTTGATTACTTTTTTAGAGTGGAATTTCAGCAACGTGGATCGCCACACATTCATATGATTGTATGGGTACAGAATGCACCAAAATTCAATGTGGATTCGGATGTAGAGTTGGCTGCTTATGTGGATCAGTATTTGAAATGTTCTATAGATAATTCACATCTTCGTCATTTAATAGAACTTCAAATTCACAAACATTCTAGAACATGTAGAAAACGAGAAGATAAAATCTGTCGATTTGGTTATCCTTTGCCTCCTCTTTCCAAAACTATGGTCTTACAGCCTCTCGAAACTGAAAAAGACAAGTATTATAAATTGTACCAAAACTTACAGAAAACAATGAACAGTAAGAAAGATGGATATGATATGTCTTATGAGGAGTTTCTGACAAGTGTTGTCCGAATGAGTGAGGAAGAATATATTAAATGTATCAGAAGTTCTTTAAACTCATCAAAAGTGTTTTTGAAAAGAAAACCAAGTGAAATCCGTGTAAATTTGTACAATGATAGTGTGTTAAAAGCTTGGAAGGCAAACATTGATATACAATTTGTGTTAGATCCATATGCTTGTGCTATGTATATAGTTTCATATATTAGTAAATCTCAAAGAGGGATGAGTAATTTGTTGCATGCAGCTGCAAAAGAAGCAAGGAATGGCAATATGGATCTCAAAAGACAAGTTAGACATATTGGAAATGTGTTTTCAAACAGTGTTGAAGTAAGTGCACAAGAGGCAGTTTATTTGGTACTGCAAATGCCATTGACTAAAAGTTCAAGGAGTGTTGTCTTCATAAATACGTCACTTCCAACCCAGAGAGTACAGTTACTGAAACCAAAGTCAGTACTTGATGAATTGCCGGCAGACTCGACAGATATAATGTCAGACAATAAAATTAAAAGATACTCGAAGCGTCCCAAACCATTGGAAAAGTATTGCTTAGCCGATTATGTGTCTGAGTTAGAAGTCATTTACCCAGATGGACATAATGATAGTAGAGATGAGGAGGAGCAAGATTATGAGAAAGATGCAGAAGTGTCAGATGAAGAATGCTTTGGTGATGGTGAAACTATTTTAACTTTAAAGAATGGCATAAAAATCAAACGATGTCGTAATTCTAAAATAATAAGGTATGTGAGATTCAATCGCAAAACAGATGAAGAGAACTATTATAGAGAGAAACTTCTACTTTTTCACCCATGGAGAAATGAAGAGACTGACTTACTTGGAACTTTTAGAACATATAAAGAACACTATGAGTCAATGAAGCATGTGATAGATCATAAATGTTCCACTTACGAACATTATGCTGAAGAGTTGGAATTAGCAAGAGATTTAGCAGAAATTGAATATGATGCATTCGATGATATTGCTCCAAGTACACAACAAGTTGAAGGTGATGATGCTGAAATTGAACCAATTCAGTCTGAAGAGTTTATATATTTTAATCCTGATAGAATTGAGCATAGAGACTATGATATAGGGACTGAAATTGGATGTTACGTTTCTGCACCTCAAATTGATGTGAATGAAAATATTCTTTCAGATATTGATTACAGAAAGCTCCTGCAGTGTTTAAATAGTAAACAAAAACAGTTTTACTATCATGTGATTCACTGGATTAAAACAAAAGATGCCCCCTTATATGCATTTCTTTCTGGTGGAGCTGGTGTTGGAAAAAGTCTAGTTATTCGAGCATTGTATCAGACTTTGTTTAGAATATTAAATCTGAAAGAAGGAGAAGATGCGGATCACCCAAGGGTTCTTCTTTGTGCATTTACAGGAAAAGCAGCATTTAATATTAATGGTTCTACCATCTCATCTGCATTTAAACAAAAGTATAAGCAATCGGATCAAACATTAACCTGTGACAGTCTGAATACCTTTAGATCAAAATACCGTGATTTGTCAGTTGTGATTATTGATGAAATTTCAATGGTTAGTAATTCTATGTTGAATTTTATTGATCAGAGACTTCAAGCATTGAAAGGAACAAGAACGCCTTTTGGTGGTGTTAGCATTATTGCTGTTGGTGATCTTTATCAGTTGAAACCAGTGAGTGGTGATTGGATATTTAATGACATGAAACATGATGCAGCTGCTTTATCACAAAATCTCTGGAAAGACTTATTTACCATGTTTGAACTAACAGAAATTATGAGACAAAAAGATGACCTTGAATTTGCAGAATTGTTAAATAGATTAAGGATCAATGCCTTGACTGCTGAAGACAAGAATAGGTTTAAGCAATGTGAAGTAACTAAAAAAGATACTGAGTATCAGAAAAATGCGCCTCACCTCTTTGCAGAAAACTATTTCATGCATGTTTTTAATGATGAAATTATAAGAAATATGGCAACAGAAAAGGTTGAAATACCATGCATGGATACATATGTCTCACCTAAGTTATCTAAAGAAAAGATAGACTGTGCACTCAAGAATCTAAAGAATGTAACAGATTCAAACCAAACAGCAAATTTACATTGCTCGTTAACAGTTGTTGTTGACATGATTTATGATTTAACAATAAACATAAAAACAGAAGATGGACTAGCAAATGGAGCATCATGTGTAGTTAAGTTTATTGAGTATAAACTACAAACCACACGACGTCCAAGCATAATTTGGGTCCAGTTTGATGACAAAAAAGCAGGAATGGAAACAAGAATCAAATACAAAAACAGGGGACTGTATCATAGCAATATTGATGAAAATTGGACACCAATTTTTGATGTCAACAGGTCATTTACTTACAACAGAAAGACCTTTCAGAGAGTTCAATTCCCTTTGCAACCTTCTGCAGGGCGTTCAGTACATAGAGCACAAGGTAGTACCCTTGAAAGAGTTGTTATTGACTTATCACAACGTAAAACCCGCAAAGTTCCACATTTACACTATGTAGCACTCAGCAGGGTAAGGTCAATTGAGAAGCTTCAGATCCTTAACTTCAATGAGAAAGCATTACAAGTTGATGATCAGGTTAGGACAGAAATGCAGCGATTGCATGAAACAGCAATGCTTCAGCTGTGTGATACATCTTTAGAATTGATAGATCCAGTTTCGCATTTCAAGGTTGCTTTCAATAATTGTAGATCCTTGAATCTTCATTTTGATGATGTTAGACATGACAAAAATCTGTTGTCAACGCACATATTTGGATTAGCCGAAACACGACTACATCAGCCTGATAATGATAGTGATTATGTAATAGAAGGCTATTGTTTGACAAGAAATGACCAAATTGGATACAGTACTTGCAAAAGACCTCCTCATGGATTAGCAGTTTATGTCAAAGATGATATCATTATTATACAGAAGAGAAAGTATAGTTCAGATACATTAGAATTTATTATGATAACTGCCAGGCATGTCTCGATTGAAAGTCAGATCGTATTTTTGTATAAGTCACCTCAAATGTCTGACAGTAATCTTCTTTCTTGTCTGAACAAAGAACTTATTCCATATTTGACCCCATCAAAGCCATTGATGATAATTGGAGATTTCAATATTAATGTTTTGCTGAAACATAGCATCGTTAAGAAATTAAGTGATAAGTTTTCATGCAAAATGCTTATAAAAGAATGTACCACAGATCATATGACAACGCTTGATTTGGTATTTTCTAATGTTGATTTTTCATATGTTGATGGTGCAGTTGGAACATGTGAAACATACTGGTCAGATCACAAAATAGTCTTTTTGCACATGAAATCCACATAGTTGAAGAATTTTCACCTGCATAATTTTAAATATATAAAACCAGTCTCTCAAATTAAGGTTGCTTTTTTGGTGAAATTGGAACAGAGGAATCTATT
This sequence comes from Lucinisca nassula, assembly GCA_963580285.1. Lineage (NCBI taxonomy): Eukaryota > Metazoa > Mollusca > Bivalvia > Lucinida > Lucinidae > Lucinisca > Lucinisca nassula. The sequence continues at coordinate 141,952,252 of OY757014.1, forward strand.
GGTCAGATCATAAGTACCACACTTTTTGCAAAACAACTTGGAAATCGTGTCAGGTATTTTTATACTACTTTTCAGTCCACTCACCCACCACATAAAATGCTGTATTTACCTTTTTAAAGGCAGATATTGCTGGTGGTTTGGCAAGATTTTGGTGGCCACCACTTACAGATAGCAGGAAATGAGCACCCCTGTAAAACTCCTTATATAGAGAAGAGTGGAGTTTACAGGGCTATTCTTTATTTTCTATACATATTTTTACCATTTTCTTACTCCAAACATAGACAGTGAGGTGTTTCTCTAAATGATCTATGTTTAAAGCTGAAATAAGAAAAATATATAAATTTTCATTCAAAAATGCTATTTTTTCTATCATGACTGAAAGCATTACATATATGGATGCATTATTCTAATGGAATAGGTCCTCTTTTTCCAGTCAGAAGTGAGAAATAGGACATCTCGAAAAAACAACATGGAAAAATAAAAGTTTAATCTTAAAGGACCTTAATAATATTTAATATTTTATTTGGTTTTCCAGTTTTATAGTAGATTAAAAAATATCTTTGAGTATGATTTCAACCTTTTTTCTTAGAATTTGTGTGCACAGGATGAAACTACATTTTCTGTTGGCATAAAAATTTTGAAGATTATAAAGCATCTGATAGTCTGTTGATACAGTGGAGGTTTCAAAGATTGACTTGTATGTATGTATATTTTTATGATGTCATATTACATGGATGCTGTTGATGTACCTTTGGTTAATATTAATTATACTCTTCAACTGGATTCACATCACGTGAACAAGCCCGTGTAATAAACACCCCCTTAAACCCCACTTTATATTGAGAAACTTGGGGTTTATAGGGGTATACATTATTTTTCTTATTTCTGCTCCAATACATAGGTTGTGGGTACTCATTAGAACTGCCTCAATGAGGCGGTTCTAACTAGCACCCGCCACCTGTGTTTGCAGTATAAATAAGGAAAATATCATGGATTTTCATAAAATAAGCAGCTATTTTGAAGATTCAAAAAATGCATTATGTTGCAAGAGTGTTATTATCTTAGTTCTTAGATGTATTGCAGAATAATTAAAAAATATTAATTCTTTACTTATCTCTAAACATTTGCTACCTTCATATTAAACATCTGACCAGACACTTTGTCAGGGGTGAATTGACTTACAATGTACATTCTGTCCATTTTTCCCCAGACGTTAGTCGAGGGGGACTATAGTAACGGTTTTCGTCCATCCGTCCACCGTCCATCCATCAGTCTGCCACTCCTCCTACATTTTCAAGGGATTTTGATGAAACTTTCCAGTTATTGTTCCCATGTCCTGAAGATGATCATATTTTACCGAGGTCATGCTAGACTGATTTTTACCAGAGTTATTGCCCTTTGTTAGTTTTAGCAATTTTGTCAACAGAAGTTTTTGTCTCCGCAACTCCTCCCAGTGTTCAAGAGATTTTGATGAAACTTCTCAATTATTGTTCTTATCACCTGAAAATGATCATATTTCAAGGAGGTTGTGCCTGATTGATTTTTACCAGCATCATTGCACTTTGTCAGTCTAAACCATGTTATCAACAGAAGTTCTTGTCTCAACTCCTCCTACAGTTTTCACCAGATTTGGATGAAACTTGCCATTTTTTGTTTCCATGACCTGAAGATGATCATATTCTATTGCGGTTGTGCTCAATTGATTACTGAATTTTCCTGGGGTTTTGGTCCTTTGTCTTACAGTTTTGGAGATCACTTTTTTCACTGTAAATTTATTCCTTACAACTTTAGGAAAATTTAAAAGAAATAGTCTGTTGAAATGGTTTTAAATTCCCTAAACATGGCTTATGACATATGTTATAGACATATTCACCACATACTGACATTTCAGAGATGGGGGGACACTTGGCCTGGGGCCGTTTGTTCACAATATTCTGAATTCTGCCAAATAACATACTATATTGTATTCTTATTTGCAACACTGTTTTGACATGTAAATCTGTTGTTCTTAGAGAAAGGTTTATCGCAGTATTTTGAATTTTGTCAAAATTTTATTATTTTCTTATTTGCAACATTGAAAATAATTTTACATGTAAATTTGTTGTTACTTGAAAAGGCTTAAAACAGATTTTCTTCAAAAAGATTTAAGTAACAATTTTCTACATACTTGCAAGGTCAGGAATTTATTTATTGGTGATCAAGAGAATAAGGTGATGCATCTGCTTTCTATGCATAGAAATGACTCACATTATTTTTAGCTGTTCTTTATTTTGTACACCTAAAGATGCCTTTTTGGCACATATCACAACATAGATTCTACATTATGTTTGTGTGTCTTAGTTTATGCCTTATTATAATAATGCCCACTGTAACAGAATTAATTCTTTGTGGGTTTAAGATAGATGTAACATCCAAGATGTTTATGATTTAAAGGTAACTTAATCTATAATATGGGCCTTATACATCAGTGTGACTGAGTAAAAGTCAAAGATACAGTCTGGATAGAACTAAGCAGACTTTGGCCTCTCTTTTTTGACATGGATGCAGCTATTTGAGATCATCAGTGTTTCTTATGTAAATTTTGTCATCCTATGCAATACTGTTGAAAACCACTGTGTCGAAAGGAAATCATAGCTACAGATATTGATTTCTTTGTCAAATTATGACTACATCATGAACAAAGACTAACTGCATGTATTCAAGAAGTCTTGTGTATACTCTACATCTTGCCCTTCAAGATTTCATCCCGAAGAGTTCAACTGGTTCAACTGATGTACAAGTATATTGACCACCCTGGATCTATGAAGACATTTATATCTATCAGGTAAACAAACATGTCTTGCCTTTCTGTACAGTTCTTTTTTTCTAAATATCACTAATGATTATCTGGTACACAGGTGAGCGATATAGGGTCATCATGGCCCTCTTGTGTTTTATATTAGGATCACTTTTTGTCTGTCATCCGTGCGTCCGTAAACAATTTCTTCAAACGACATCTCCTCCTAAACCACTGATCGGATTTTGACCAAACTTCACAGGAATGATCCTTAGGTGGTCCCCTTTTAAAGTTGTTCAAATGGTCCCGGTCCATTGCACATTTGGGTCACAGGAGCCAAAAATAGATTTTTTTCACCAAAAACTTAAAAAATCTTCTTCTCTGAAACCACAAGGCCCAGGTCTTTGATATTTGGTATGAAGCTTCATCTAGTGGACCCCTGCCAAGATTGTTCAAATTATAGTGCTGGGGCCACAAATGGCCCCGCCCGGTCCCCTTTGGTTTTACATGGGCTTATATAGGAAAAATCTTTAAAAATCTTCTTCTCAGAAACCGCAAGGCCCAGGTCTTTTATATTTGGTATGTAGCTTCATCTAGTGGACCCCTACCAAAATTGTTCAAATTATAGTGCTGGGGCCAAAAATGCCCCCGCCCCTGGGCCCTTTGGTTTTACATGGGCTTATACATGTATAGGAAAATCTTTAAAAATCTTCTTCTCTGAAACCACAAGGCCCAGGTCTTTGATATTTGGTATGAAGCTTCATCTAGTGAACCCTTACCAAGATTGTTCAAATTATAGCCCTGAGACCAAAAATGCCCCCGCCTCGGGGCCTTTTGGTTTTACATAGACTTATATAGGGAAAATCTTTAAAAATCTCCTGTGAAACCACAAGGCCTAGGTCTTTGATATTTGGTGTGAAATTTCATCTAGTGGACCTCTATCAAGATTGTTCAAATTATAGCCCTGGGATACAAAAATACCCCCGCTCCGAGACCCTTTGGTTTTACATAGACTTATATAGGGAAATCTTAAAAAATCTTCTTCTTTGAAACTGCAAGGCCCATGTCTTTGATATTTGGTATGGAGCTTCATCTAGTGGACCTCTTCCAAGATTGTTCAAATTTTAGTCCTCGGGCCACAAATGCCCCCGCCCCGGGGCCCTTTGGTTTTACATAGACTTATACAGAGATAAGCTTTGAAAATCTTCTTCTCTGAAACAGCAAGGCCCAGGTCTTTAATATTTGGTGTGAAGCTTCATCTAGTGGACCTCTATCAAGATTGTTTAAATTATAGCCCTTAGGCCAAAAATGACCCCACCCCGGGGCCATTTGGTTTTACATAGGCTTATGTAGGGAATATCTTTAAAAAAATCTTCTTCTCTTAAACCGCAAGGCCAAGGTCTTTGATATTTGGTGTGTAGCTTCATCCAGTGGACCTTTGCCAAGATTGTTCAAATTATAGCCTTTGTTGATATTTGGTATGAAGCTTCACCTTTTAAGACCTCCCTCAACATTATGCACATTATAGCCCTGGGGTCAATAATGGCCCTCCCCGGGGCCCACTTGTTACTCTATGGATCAGGTGAGCGATCCAGGGCCATCATGGCCCTCTTGTGATTAATATTAGGATCACTTTTTGTCTGTCATCCCTGCGTAAACAATTTCTTCAAACAACATCTCCTCCTAAACCACTGATCAGATTTTGACCAAACTTCACAGGAATGACCCTTAGGTGGTCCCCTTTCAAAGTTGTTCAAATGGTTCCGGTCCGTTGCACATATAGGTCACAGGAGCCAAAAATAGATTTTTTTCACAGAAAACTAAAAAAATCTTCTTCTCTGAAACCACAAGGCCCAGGTCTTTGATATTTGGTATGAAGCTTCATCTGGTAGACCCCTACCAAGATTGTTCAAATTATAGTGCTGGGGCCAAAAATGCCCCCGCACCGGGCCCTTTGGTTTTACATGGGCTTATACATGGAAAATCTTTAAAAATCTTCTTCTCTGAAACCACAAGGCCCAGGTCTTTGCTATTTGGTATGAAGCTTCATCTAGTGGACCCCTACCAAGATTGTTCAAATTATAGCCCTGGGGCCAAAAATGCCCCCGCCCCGGGCCCTTTGGTTTTACATGGGCTTATATAGGGAAAATCTTTAAAAATCTTCTTCTCTGAAACTGCAAGGCCCAGGTCTTTGATATTTGGTATGAAGCTTTAGCTTGTGGACCTCTACCAAGGTTTTCAAATTATGGTGCTGGGGCCAAAAATGCCCCCGCTCCGGGGCCCTTTGGTTTTACACAGACTTATATAGGGAAAATCTTTAAAAATCTTCTTCTCTGAAACCACAAGGCCCAGGTCTTTGATATTTGGTATGAAGCTTCATCTAGTGGACCCCTACCAAGATTGTTCTAATTATAGTGCTGGGGCCAAAAATGCCCCCGCCTGGGGGCCCTTTGGTTTTACATAGGCTTATATATAGGGAAAATCTTTAAAAATCTTCTTCTCTGAAACCACAAGGCCCAGGACTTTGATATTTGGTATGAAGCTTCATCTAGTGGACCCCTACCAAGATTGTTCAAATTATAGTGCTGGGGCCAAAAATGCCCCCGCCCTGGGGCGCTTAGGTTTTACATAGGCTTATATAGGGAAAATCTTTAAAAATCTTCTTCTCTGAAACCACAAGGCCCAGGACTTTGATATTTGGTATGAAGCTTCATCTAGTGGACCCCTACCAAGATTGTTCAAATTATAGTGCTGGGGCAAAAAATGCCCCCGTCCCGGGGCCCTTTGGTTTTACATAGGCTTATATAGGCAAAATCTTTCAAAAATCTTCTCTGAAACCGCTAGGCCCAGGTCTTTGATATTTGATGTGTAGCTTCATCTTGTGGACCTTTGCCAAGATTGTTCAAATTATAGCCTTTGTTGATGTTTGGTATGAAGCTTCACCTTTAAGACCTCCCTCAACATTATGCACATTAAAGCCCTGGGGCCAATAATGGCCCTCTCTGGGGCCCTTTTGTTACACTATGGATCAGGTGAGCGATCCAGGGCCATCATGGCCCTCTTGTGATTAATATTAGGATCACTTTTTGTCTGTCATCCGTGCGTAAACAATTTCTTCAAACAACATCTCCTCCTAAACCACTGATCAGATTTTGACCAAACTTCACAGGAATGACCCTTAGGTGGTCCCCTTTCAAAGTTGTTCAAATGGTTCCGGTCCGTTGCACATATAGGTCACAGGAGCCAAAAATAGATTTTTTTCACAGAAAACTAAAAAAATCTTCTTCTCTGAAACCACAAGGCCCAGGTCTTTGATATTTGGTATGAAGCTTCATCTGGTAGACCCCTACCAAGATTGTTCAAATTATAGTGCTGGGGCCAAAAATGCCCCCGCACCGGGCCCTTTGGTTTTACATGGGCTTATACATGGAAAAACTTTAAAAATCTTCTTCTCTGAAACCACAAGGCCCAGGTCTTTGCTATTTGGTATGAAGCTTCATCTAGTGGACCCCTACCAAGATTGTTCAAATTATAGCCCTGGGGCCAAAAATGCCCCCGCCCCGGGCCCTTTGGTTTTACATGGGCTTATATAGGGAAAATCTTTAAAAATCTTCTTCTCTGAAACTGCAAGGCCCAGGTCTTTGATATTTGGTATGAAGCTTTAGCTTGTGGACCTCTACCAAGGTTTTCAAATTATGGTGCTGGGGCCAAAAATGCCCCCGCTCCGGGGCCCTTTGGTTTTACACTGACTTATATAGGGAAAATCTTTAAAAATCTTCTTCTCTGAAACCACAAGGCCCAGGTCTTTGATATTTGGTATGAAGCTTCATCTAGTGGACCCCTACCAAGATTGTTCAAATTATAGTGCTGGGGCCAAAAATGCCCCCGCCTGGGGGCCCTTTGGTTTTACATAGGCTTATATATAGGGAAAATCTTTAAAAATCTTCTTCTCTGAAACCACAAGGCCCAGGACTTTGATATTTGGTATGAAGCTTCATCTAGTGGACCCCTACCAAGATTGTTCAAATTATAGTGCTGGGGCAAAAAATGCCCCCGTCCCGGGGCCCTTTGGTTTTACATAGGCTTATATAGGCAAAATCTTTCAAAAATCTTCTCTGAAACCGCTAGGCCCAGGTCTTTGATATTTGATGTGTAGCTTTATCTTGTGGACCTTTGCCAAGATTGTTCAAATTATAGCCTTTGTTGATGTTTGGTATGAAGCTTCACCTTTAAGACCTCCCTCAACATTATGCACATTAAAGCCCTGGTGCCAATAATGGCCCTCTCTGGGGCCCACTTGTTACACTATGGATCAGGTGAGCGATCCAGGGCCATCATGGCCCTCTTGTGATTAATATTAGGATCACTTTTTGTCTGTCATCCCTGCGTAAACAATTTCTTCAAACAACATCTCCTCCTAAACCACTGATCAGATTTTGACCAAACTTCACAGGAATGACCCTTAGGTGGTCCACTTTCAAAGTTGTTCAAATGGTTCCGGTCCGTTGCACATATAGGTCACAGGAGCCAAAAATAGATTTTTTTTCACAGAAAACTAAAAAAATCTTCTTCTCTGAAACCACAAGGCCCAGGTCTTTGATATTTGGTATGAAGCTTCATCTGGTAGACCCCTACCAAGATTGTTCAAATTATAGTGCTGGGGCCAAAAATGCCCCCGCCCAGGGGCCCTTTGGTTTTACATGGGCTTATACATGGAAAATCTTTAAAAATCTTCTTCTCTGAAACCACAAGGCCCAGGTCTTTGCTATTTGGTATGAAGCTTCATCTAGTGGACCCCTACCAAGATTGTTCAAATTATAGCCCTGGGGCCAAAAATGCCCCCGCCCCGGGCCCTTTGGTTTTACATGGGCTTATATAGGGAAAATCTTTAAAAATCTTCTTCTCTGAAACTGCAAGGCCCAGGTCTTTGATATTTGGTATGAAGCTTTAGCTTGTGGACCTCTTCCAAGGTTTTCAAATTATGGTGCTGGGGCCAAAAATGCCCCCGCTCCGGGGCCCTTTGGTTTTACACAGACTTATATAGGGAAAATCTTTAAAAATCTTCTTCTCTGAAACCACAAGGCCCAGGTCTTTGATATTTGGTATGAAGCTTCATCTAGTGGACCCCTACCAAGATTGTTCAAATTATAGTGCTGGGGCCAAAAATGCCCCCGCCTGGGGGCCCTTTGGTTTTACATAGGCTTATATATAGGGAAAATCTTTAAAAATCTTCTTCTCTGAAACCACAAGGCCCAGGTCTTTGATATTTGGTATGAAGCTTCATCTAGCGGACCCCTACCAAGATTGTTCAAATTATAGTGCTGGGGCAAAAAATGCCCCCGTCCCGGGGCCCTTTGGTTTTACATAGGCTTATATAGGGAAAATCTTTAAAAATCTTCTTCTCTGAAACCGCTAGGCCCAGGTCTTTGATATTTGATGTGTACCTTCATCTAGTGGACCTTTGCCAAGATTGTTCAAATTATAGCCTTTGTTGATGTTAGGTATGAAGCTTCACCTTTAAGACCTCCCTCAACATTATGCACATTAAAGCCCTGGGGCCAATAATGGCCCTCTCTGGGGCCCACTTGTTACACTATGGATCAGGTGAGCGATCCAGGGCCATCATGGCCCTCTTGTGTTTTATGTTTTATATTAGGATCACTTTTTGTCTTTAAATTCCGTGCGTAAACAATTTCTTCAAACGACATCTTCTCCTAAACCACTAATCAGATTTTGACCAAACTTCACAGGAATGATCCATAGGTGGTCCCCTTTCAAAGTTGTTCAAATGGTTCCGGTCCGTTGCACATATAGGTCACAGGAGCCAAAAATAGATTTTTTCACCGAAAACTTAAAAAATCTTCTTCTCTGAAACCGCAAGGCCCAGGTCTTTGATATTTGGTATGAAGCTTCATCTAGTGGACCCCTACCAAGATTGTTCAAATTAAAGTGCTGGGACCAAAAATGCCCCCGCCCCGGGGCACTTTGGTTTTACATGGGCTTATATAGGAAAATCTTCAAAAATCTTCTTCTCTGAAACCACAAGGCCCAGGTCTTTGATATTTGGTATGAAGCTCCATCTAGTGGACCCCTACCAAGATTGTCTAAATTATAGTGCTGGGGCCAAAAATGCCCCCACCCTGGGGCCCTTTGGTTTTACATGGGCTTATATAGGGAAAATCTTTAAAAATCTTCTTCTCTGAAACCGCAAGGCCATGGTCTTTGCTATTTGGTATGAAGCTTTATCTAGTGGACCCCTACCAAGATTGTTCAAATTATAGTGCTGGGGCCAAAATTGCCCCCGCCCTGGGGCCCTTTGGTTTACATCAAAAGGCTTATATGTAGGGAAAATCTTGAAAAATCTTCTTCTCTGAAACCACAAGGCCCAGGTCTTTGATATTTAGTATGAAGCTTCAGCTAGTAGACCTCTACCAAGATTGTTCAAATTATAGCCCTGAGGCCAAAAATGCCCACATCTCGGGGGCCCTTTGGTTTTACATAGACTTATATAGGGAAAATCTTTAAAAATTTTCTTCTGTGAAACCACAAGGCCTAGGTCTTTGATATTTGGTGTTAAATTTCATCTAGTGGAACTCTGTCAAGTTTGTTCAAATCATAGCCCTGGGGCCAAAAATGCCCCTGCCCCGAGACCCTTTGATTTTACATAGACTTATATAGGGAAATCTTTAAAAATCTTCTTCTCTGAAACTGCAAGGCCCATGTCTTTGATATTTGGTATAGAGCTTCATCTAGTGGACAATTATAGCCTTTGTTTATATTTGGTTTGAAGCTTCACCTTTTTAGACCTCCCTCATCATTATGCACATTATAACCTTGGGGTCAATAATGGCCCTCCCCAGGGCCACTTGTTACTCTATGGATCAGGTGAGCGATCCAGGGCCATCATGGCCCTCTTGTTAGCTCACCGTCACGTAGTGACGAGGTGAGCTTTTGGGATCACTTTTTGTCCGTCGTCCGTCGTGCGTCCGTGCGTCCGTCCGTGCGTCCGTGCGTGCATGCGTAAACAATTTCTTCAAACGACATCTCCTCCTAAACCACTGAGCAGATTTTGACCAAACTTCACAGGAATGATCCTTAGGTGGTCCCCTTTCAAAGTTGTTCAAATGGTTCCGGTCCGTTGCACATATAGGTCACAGGAGCCAAAAATAGATTTTTTTCACCGAAAACTTAAAAAATCTTCTTCTCTGAAACTGCAAGGCCCAGGTCTTTGATATTTGGTATGAAGCTTCATCTAGTGGACCCCTACCAAGATTGTTCAAATTATAGTGCTGGGGCCAAAAATGCCCCCGCCCCGGGGCCCTTTGGTTTTACATGGGCTTATATAGGGAAACTCTTTAAAAATCTTCTTCTCTGAAACTGCAAGGCCCTGGTCTTTGATATTTGGTATGAATCTTCATCTTATGGACCCCTACCAAGATTGTTCAAATTAAAGTGCTGGGGCCAAAAATGCCCCCGCCCTGGGGCCCTTTGGTTTTACATAGGCTTATATAGGGAAAACCTTTAAAAATCTTCTTCTCTGAAACCGCAAGGCCCAGGTCTTTGATATTTGGTATGAAGCTTCATCTAAAGGACCCCTACCAAGATTGTTCAAATTATAGTGCTGGGGCCAAAAATGCCCCCGCCCCAGGGCCCTTTGGTTTTACATGGACTTATATTGGGAAAATCTTTAAAAAAAACTTCTTCTCTGAAACTGCAGGGCCCAGGTCTTTGCTATTTGGTATGAAGCTTCATCTAATGGACCCCTACCAAGACTGTTCAAATTATAGTGCTGGGGCCAAAAATGCCCCCGTCCTGGGGTCCTTTGGTTTTACATAGGCTTATATAGGGAAAATCTTTAAAAATCATCTTCTCTGAAACTGCAGGGCCCAGGTCTTTGATATTTGGTATGAAGCTTCATCTTGTGGACCTCTATCAAGATTGTTCAAATTATAGCCCTGGGGCCAAAAATGCCCCCGCCCCTGGGCCCTTTGGTTTTTCATAGACTTATATAGGAAAAATCTTGAAAAATCTTCTACTCTGAAACCACAAGGCCTAGATCTTTGACATTTGGTATGAAGCTTCAGCTAGTGGACCTCTACCAAGATTGTTAAAATTATAGCCCTGGGGCCACAAATGCCCCCGCCCCAGGGCCCTTTGGTTTTACATAGACTTATAATAGAGATAATCTTTGAAAATCTTCTTCTCTGAAACAACAAGGCCCAGGTCTTTGATATTTGGTGTGAAGCTTCATCTAGTGGACCTCTATCAAGATTGTTTAAATTATAGCCCTGAGGCCAAAAATGCCCCTGCCCCGGGGCCATTTGGTTTTACATAGGCTTATGTAAGGAATATCTTAAAAAAAATCTTCTTCTCTGAAACCGCAAGGCCCAGGTCTTTGATATTTGTTGTGTAGGTTCATCTAGTAGACCTTTGCCAAGATTGTTCAAATTATAGCCTTTGTTGATATTTGGTATGAAGCTTCATCTTTTTAGACCTCCCTCAACATTATGCACATTATAACCCTGGGGTCGATAATGGCCCTCCCCAGGGCCCACTTGTTACTCTATGGATCAGGTGAGCGATCCAGGGCCATCATGGTCCTCTTGTTAGCTCACCGTCACGTAGTGACGAGGTGAGCTTTTGGGATCACTTTTTGTCCGTCGTCCGTCGTGCGTCCGTCCGTGCGTGCGTCCGTCCGTGCGTAAACAATTTCTTTAAACGACATCTCCTCCTAAACCACTGATCGGATTTTGACCAAACTTCACAGGAATGATCCTTAGGTGGTCCCCTTTCAAAGTTGTTCAAATGGTTCCGGTCCGTTGCACATCTAGGTCACAGGAGCCAAAAATAGATTTTTTTCACCAAAAACTTAAAAAATCTTCTTCTCTGAAACCACAAGGCCCAGGTCTTTGATATTTGGTATGAAGCTTCATCTAGTGGACCCCTACCAAGATTGTTCAAATTATAGTGCTGGGGCCAAAAATGCCCCCGCCCCGGGGCCCTTTGGTTTTACACAGGCTTATATAGGGAAAATCTTTAAAAATCTTCTTCTCTGAAACTACAAGGCCCAGGACTTTGATATTTGGTTTGAAGCTTCATCGAGTGGACCCCTGCCAAGATTGTTCAAATTATAGTGCTGGAACAAAAAATGCCCCCGCCAGGGGGCCCTTTGGTTTTACATTGGCTTATATAGGGAAAATCTTTAAAAATCTTATGCTCTGAAACCACAAGGCCCAGGTCTTTGATATTTGGTATGAAGCTTCATCTAGTGGACCCCTACCAAGATTGTTCAAATTATAGTGCTGGGGCCAAAAATGCCCCCGCCCCGGGGCCCTTTGGTTTTACATAGGCTTATATAGAGAAAATCTTTAAAAATCTTCTTCTCTGAAACCACAAGGCCCAGGACTTTGATATTTGGTATGAAGCTTCATCTAGTGGACCCCTACCAAGATTGTACAAATTATAGTGCTGGGACAAAAAATGCCCCCGCCACGGGGCCCTTTGGTTTTACATTGGCTTATATAGGGAAAATCTTTAAAAATCTTCTTCTCTGAAACCACAAGGCCCAGGTCTTTGATATTTGGTATGAAGCTTCATCTAGTGGACCCCTACCAAGATTGTTCAAATTATAGTGCTGGGGCCAAAAATGCCCCCACCCGGGGCCCTATGGTTTTACATAGGCTTATATAGGGAAAATCTTTAAAAATCTTCTTCTCTGAAACCACAAGGCCCAGGACTTTGATATTTGGTATGAAGCTTCATCTAGTGGACCCCTACCAAGATTGTTCAAATTATAGTGCTGGGACAAAAAATGCCCCCGCCACGGGGCCCTTTAGTTTTACATTGGTTTATATAGGAAAAATCTTTAAAAATCTTCTTCTCTGAAACCACAAGGCCCAGGTCTTTGATATTTGGTATGATGCTTCATCTAGTGGACCCCTACCAAGATTTTTCAAATGATAGTGCTGGGGCCAAAAATGCCCCCGCCCCGGGGCCCTTTGGTTTTACATAGGCTTATATAGGGAAAATCTTTAAAAATCTTCTTCTCTGAAACCACAAGGCCCAGGACTTTGATATTTGGTATGAAGCTTCATCTAGTGGACCCCTACCAAGATTGTTCAAATTATAGTGCTGAGGCCAAAAATGCCCCCGCCCCGGGGCCCTTTGGTTTTACATAGGCTTATATAGGGAAAATCTTTAAAAATCTTCTTCTCTGAAACCACAAGGCCCAGGACTTTGATATTTGGTATGAAGCTTCATCTTATGGACCTCTACCAAGATTGTTCAAATTATAGCCCTTGGGCCAAAAATGCCCCCGCCCCGGGGCCCTTTGGTTTTACGTAGACTTATATAGGGAAAATCTTTAAAAATCTTCTTCTCTGAAACCACAAGGCCTAGGTCTTTTATATTTGGTATGAAGCTTCATCCAAAGGACCCCTAACAAGATTATTTAAATTATAGTGCTGAGGCCAAAAATGTCCCCGCCCTGGGGCCCTTTGGTTTTACATAGGCTTATATAGGGAAAATCTTTAAAAATCTTCTTCTCTGAAACCGCAAGGCCCAGGACTTTGATATTTGGTATGAAGCTTCATCTAGTTGACCCCCACCAAGATTGTTCAATTTATAGTGTTGGGGCAAAAAATGCCCCTGCCCGGGGCCCTTTGGTTTTACATAGGCTTATATAGGGAAAATCTTTAAAAATCTTCTTCTCTGAAACCACAAGGCCCAGGACTTTGATATTTGGTATGAAGCTTCATCTAGTGGACCCCTACCAAGATTGTACAAATTATAATGCTGGGGCCAAAAATGCCCCCGCCCAGGGGCCCTTTGGTTTTACATAGGCTTATATAGGGAAAATCTTTAAAAATCTTCTTCTCTGAAACCGCAAGGCCCAGGACTTTGATATTTAGTATGAAGCTTCATCTAGTGGACCCTACCAAGATTGTTCAAATTATCAAATTATAGCCCTTGGGCCAAAAATGCCCCTGCTCCGGGGCCTTTTTGGTTTTACATAGACTTGTATTAGGAAAATCTTTAAAAATCTTCTTCTCTGAAACCACAAGTCCTAGGTCTTTTATATTTGGTATGAAGCTTCTTCTAAAGGACCCCTACCAAGATGATTCAAATTATAGTGCTGGGGCCAAAAGTGGCCCCGCCCCGGGGCCCTTTGGTTTCACATAGGCTTATATAGGGATAATCTTTAAAAATCTTCTTCTCTGAAACCACAAGGCCCAGGACTTTGAAATTTGGTATGAAGCTTCATCTAATGGACCTCTACCAAGATTGTTCAGATTATAGCCCTGGGGCCACAAATGCCCCCACCCCAGGGCCCTTTGGTTTTACATAGATTTATATAGCCCCGGGGCCATTTGGTTTTGCATAGGCTTATGTAGGGAAAATCTTAAAAAAAAATCTTCTTCTCTGAAACCACAAGGCCCAGGTCTTTGATATTTGATGTGTAGCTTCATCTAGTGGACCTTTGCCAAGATTGTTCAAATTATAGCCTTTGTTGATGTTTGGTATGAAGCTTCACCTTTAAGACCGCCCTCAACATTATGCACATTAAAGCCCTGGGGCCAATAATGGCTCTCACTGGGGCCCACTTGTTACACTATGGATCAGGTGAGCGATCCAGGGCCATCATGGTCCTCTTGTGTTTTATATTAGGATCACTTTTTGTCTGTCATCCGTGCGTAAACAATTTCTTCAAAAGACATCTCCTCCTAAACCACTGACCGGATTTTGACCAAACTTCACAGGAATGATCCATAGGTGGTCCCCTTTCAAAGTTGTTCGAATGGTTCCGGTCCATTGCACATCTATGTCACAGGAGCCAAAAATAGATTTTTTTCATCGAAAACTTAAAAAATCTTCTTCTCTGAAACCACAAGGCCCAGGTCTTTGATATTTGGTTTGAAGCTTCATCTAGTGGACCCCTACCAAGATTGTTCAAATTATAGTGCTGGGGCCAAAAATGCCCCCGACCCGGGGCCATTTGGTTTTACATGGGCTTATATAGGGAATATCTTTAAAAATCTTCTTCTCTGAAACTGCAAGGCCCAGGTCTTCGATATTTAGTATGAAGCTTCAAATAGTGGACCCCTACCAAGATTGTTCAAATTATAGTGCTGGGGCCAAAAATGCCCCCTGACCCGGGGCCCTTTGGTTTTACATTGGCTTATATAGGGAAAATCTTTAAAAATCTTCTTCTCTGAAACTGCAAGGCCCAGGTCTTTGGTATTTGGTATGAAGCTTCATCTAGTGGACCTCTACCACGATTGTTCAAATTATAGTGCTGGGGCCAAAAATGCCCCCACCCCGGGGCTCTTTGGTTTTACATGGGCTTATATAGGGAAAATCTTTAAAAATCTTCTTCTCTGAAACTGCAAGGCCCAGGTCTTCGATATTTGGTATGAAGCTTCAAATAGTGGACCCCTACCAAGATTGTTCAAATTATAGTGCTGGGGTCAAAAATGCCCCCGCCCCAGGGCCCTTTGGTTTTAAATGGGCTTATATAGGGAAAATCTTTAAAAATGTTCTTCTCTGAAACCGCAAGGGCCCAGGTCTTTGCTATTTGGAATGAAGCTTCATCTAGTGGACCCCTACCAAGATTGTTCAATTTATAGTGCTGGGGCCAAAAATGTCCCCGCCCCAGGACCCTTTGGTTTTACATAGACTTATATAGGGAAAATCTTTAAAAATCTTCTTCTCTGAAACTGCAAGGCCTAGGTCTTTGATATTTGGTATTAATCTTCTTCTAGTGGACCCCTACCAAGATTGTTCGAATTATAGCCCTGGGGCCAAAAATGCCCCCGCTCCGGGCCCATTTGGTTTTACATAGACTTCTATAGGGAAAATCTTGAAAAACTTCTTTTCTGAAACCACAAGGCCTAGGTCTATGATATTTGGTATGAAGCTTCATATAGTGGACCTCTACAAAGATTGTTCAAATTATAGCCCTGAGTCCAAAAATGTCCCCGCCTTGGGGCCCCTTGGCTTTACATAGACTTATATAGGGAAAATCTTTAAAAATTTTATTCTGTGAAACAACAAGGCCTAGGTCTTTGATATTTGGTGTGAAATTTCATCTTGTGGACCTATATGAAGATTATTCAAATTATAGCCCTTGGGCCAAAAATGCCCCCGCCCCGAGACCATTTGGTTTTAGACATATAGGGAAATATTTAAAAATCTTCTTCTCGGAAACTGCAAGGCCCATGTCTTTGATATTTTGGTATGGAGCTTCATCTAGTGGACCTCTACCAAGATTTTTCAAATTATTAACTTGGGCCACAAATGTCCCCACCCCGGGGCCCTTTGGTTTTACATAGACTTATATAGAGATAATCTTTGAAAAATCTTCTTCTCTGAAACAGCAATGCCCAGGTCTTGGATATTTGGTATGAAGCTTCATCTAGTGGACCTCTATCAGGATTGTTTAAATTATAGCCCTGAGGCCAAAAATGCCCCCGGCCCGGGGCCATTTGGTTTTACATAGGCTTATGTAGGGAATATCTTTAAAAAAATCTTCTCTGAATCCGCAAGGCCCAGGTCTTTGATTTTTGGTGTGTAGCTTCATCTATTGGACCTTTGCCAAGATTGTTCAAATAATAGCCTTTGTTGATATTTGGTATGAACCTTCACCTTTTTAGACCTCCCTCAACATTATGCACATTAAAGCCCTGGTGTCAATAATGGCCCTCCCCGGGGCCCACTTATTACTCTATGGATCAGGTGAGCGATCCAGGGCCATCATGGCCCTCTTGTTTTTATAGACATCACGAAAACACGCCTATATAATTTTGACCCCCTTGAACCCCACTTTTATATAGTAAAACTGGGGTTTCCGGGGGTATACCTTATTTTTCTTATTTCTGCTCTAAAATATAGATTGTGGGTACTCGTTAGAACCGCCTCGATGAGTACTTTGTGGGTACTTTGGACTGCCTCATTGAGGTGGTTCTTGGGGCAGAATAAGAAAAATAATTTATAGGCTCTGTAAACCCCATGTTTCTCTACATAAAGTGGGGTTTAGAGGGATGTTCATAACACAGACTTGTTTGCATGATGAATATCCCCTTTACTATTAGCATTTGAAATTTTTTTGAATAACATACACAAGAGTAAGAAGAAATAATTTATAATAGAAGACTTTAGTCATGATAGATTCAAAGCTTTCATGTTTCGTATTGTCTCACTAGATTCAGAAGAGGAGATGATAGGACCTCCTTTACCTCCGTCAATGAAAGCTACAGTAACAGAGGAAGAAGATATGATTGGTCCTCCTGTACCTCCTACCATGAAGAGTCATGATGATAGTGATGATGATGAAGGTGGTGACGAGGAAGATGAGGTGACTACACTTTTTCGTTATAACACGGTTATGACTATAACACGGTATCAAGATGGATCCCAAAATGTATAGATTATATAGAAAATAGATCCCAAAATGTATAGATTATATACAGTACAGTCAACGATACATTCCTATCTGTGTCGTTTCCCGGTGACAATCCGTCATGGTGACAAAGCCTCATGTCTCGCTGAACAGTTTCCCTGTCGCGGTGACAAGATTCAAGGCAGCGAGACAGGTGAAATTGTCCCGATGACTCGGCGTTACACACCGCGACCCAGCGAGACACAGCGTGACATTTTATTGCATGGTTATGTAATCATTACGCCCGAGCTCCATCTACCTGGATAAAACTTATATATATATAAAAAAAAAAAAAATCCGGGTCTTCCCAATATCTTTGAATTTATATTTTCTAAAATAAATAAACATATAAGTAATATTATATACATAAAAAAACGTTTTTGTCCTTATTATTTTCCAAATTTAGGGGTACCCTAATTAGTTACCTTTAGAAATTCAATGAGAAAAAGCCTGATTTTTTTTTTTTTTTTTTTGCAAACAGTGAAGGCCCTGACCAGATGTCTTGGCGCAGGCTGATCTCGGCCTTGCGCGCTTTGTGAGTGTCAAAAATAGCTTAGACGCAACAACCATTTTTTACAAACAGTGAAGGCCCTGACCATATGTCGCGGCACAGGCTGATCTCGGCCTGCGCTCTTTGCGAGTGTCAAAAATAGCTTAGACGCAACAACCATTCTTTTTCTTTTTACTCTTCTTCAATAGCTTTTGTTTTTCGCTTACGCAACAAGTATTTCTAACACGCTGCTTGGACGCCTCTTTGATAGCAGATGCGCCCCTTTAAATCAACCTGAAATATCGACAGTGTGCAGGGTCACAGCAGTTCCAACAAATTACGAAGAATCAGCTCAGCCTCCGCATCCATGTAGTGCGACCAGAGACTTCTCTTGCTGCAGGAAGGAACACTTAATTATCCTCAAAGTGCACAACGAAGACTCTTATCAGACTGCGCAGATACGAAGACTGATCAGATTGCGCGGATGTGCAGGCTGATCTGAGTCTTCGCTAGGCGCACATGTAAACTGCAGGAAATGCTGTGCCCCGACTCAATTTATAATGATGTTTCTCGTACTAGAAGTTCGCTATATTAAGCACGTGCGCCGACGTATAAGTTGTGGATAAAAGAATCTTTTCACAACAGACAAACAATTAACTGCCTGGTTTTGGTCAATGTGTAATGCAAAACGCCGGTGTCCTGTGCACCATGCCACATTATCCTATCTCATCACGTTAACAAGTCCGTGTAATGAGTATCCCTACGTGGGATTGAGATTTCTTTGTTCTAAACATATTTGGGTACTCGATGAGGCGGTTCTAACGAGCATCCAAAACCTAAATTAAGACAAATACAAGACTGCATAAAATATCCATATCTTGTCAGCTAAGGCTCATCAATATACCCGGAACTCAAGACATGTCTTGTTCACTGACCATAAAGTATATGAGCTAGCGCACGACAAAACTTATCATAAAACCTGTCTGACATACAAGGGATCAGATCAGTATCACCGTGGCTGCAGAAGAGGCCGATGATTGGCGAATACTGATCAGAATGCATGGATGCGCATGCCGACATGCGTCTTCAGTTGTCGTTCAACTACCTGCGTAGACTCAAATCAAAATGCACAACCGGAGTTTGCAATTTACCGGCGGTGGCTATGTGAGACTCTGATCAGACTACTCGGATTCACAGGCCGAGCTTGCACTTTGCATACTTATCATATTTATCATATTGCACGGATGTGACGCTATGCTACGTCTCTGCTGGTCTGAGGCTAGAGAAGTTGCATAAAGTCGGTAAATACTGATGACACTGCATGAATGCGCATGTCGAGCTGCGCCTTCTCTCAGTCTGGCCATTCAGTGATTGCTCAGATCAACATGCACAACCAGAGTTTCGTATTTGTATATGTATGTTGCGATATCCCAGTGGCCGGGTAAGACTGATCAAACTACTTGGATGAGGAGGCTGAGCTGAGCTTTTGTTGGTCGCACACAGTGGCCTGCAAAGAATCGGATCAACATCCACTGTCTGAGGCAAGTGGCAATGAATAGCACTGTGGCTACAAAAGGCGCATTATACTGTGGTAGGCGAATACTTTTCATACTGCATGATTGTGCAGGCTGATTTGTGTCTTATAGCTGCACATTCTTAATGATTCAGCGTTGTGTGAAGGGGTTACCAGTAGAATCGATCTTGACAGGTAGACCCAGATCAGCCGCCGTAGAAAGCAGTCTGTTCGGGCCTACACTGACAGTAAGGATGGAAGGAATTTCTTCAAGTGTATTGTGTCAGTATCTACATGTGCATATTGAAACTTTATCATATGACGTCGTTGATAAGCAGTGGATAACGTCGTGTAATAAAATATCGTATGACCACACGTGTAATAATTGGCGGGATTAAGTAATGTCATGACGACGTCCATGTCAACAAAGCATTTTTTGTGGAAAATTTGTCAAATCTAAAGGCGATGAAATCCAATTTAAAGTGGTCATATGATAAACAGAATCTTACACTCGTGGTCAATTCATATGAAATTTATGAAACTCGCCGAAGGCTCCTTTCATAAGTTTCATATGACATGACCACTCGTGTAAGATCCTGTATATAAAAACAAGAGGCTCAATGAGCCTAAACCGCTCACCTGAGGAACTTAAGTTTTAACAATTCACAGACTTGACTACTAAATCTGCTAATAGAATCCAGCCCATTGACCCTTACAGGATATAAGTCATCATTATTGCATTGCATTCCAAGTTTGAGACTTCTAGCTTCTATAGTTCCTGAGAAATCTTTGACGAAAATTTAACATTGGTCAAAATGGAGAGAAAGAAGAATGAAAGAACAGATGAACAAATAAGCTGAGAAAGCCCAATGTCTCTTACACAAAATAAGTCATCATTATTCTATTGAATACCAAATTTGATGCTTCTAGCTTTTATAGTTCCTGAGAAATCTTTGATTAAAAATTTAACATTGGTCTATTATCTCTATATGGAGAGAAAGAAGAATGAAGGAACAAATGAACCAGACTAGCTCCAAAACCTAATGCAGCCTTTCGCCTTGCCCAATGGTGCTACACATAAAATTTAAACAAGATTGGTCGACTGCCTTCTGAGATGTGCTTCATTGAAAGTGTGGACGACGGATGGACGGACGACAGACGACGGACTCCGGAGCCTTGGTATACTATCAGCTCACTGGAGCCTTTGGCTCAGGTGAGCTAAAAATTAAAGTCGCTATTTCTGTCACAACATTTTCCCTACGTTAAGTCTATGGGCAAATTTTTTTGTCTCTCAAGGTCACGTAACTCCGAGGTCAATATTCCGATTCGGCCCAAAATCGAACTTAACCGAGATTTTATGCCTGTCCTCGTTACCTGCAAGTTTGAAGCTGATATGAATAAAAATAAAGTTGCTATCGTGGTTACAACTTATTTTTTTTATGCTCAAGGGCAGGTAACTCCAAGGCAAATATTCCGATTCGGCCCAAAATCGAACTTAACCGAGATTTTATGTCTGTCCTCGTTACCTGCAAGTTTGAAGCTGATCTGAAAAAAATTCAAGTCGCTATCGTAGTCGCAACATTTTCCCTAATTAAGTCTATGGGCAAATTTTTCTCTCGCTCAAGGTCACGTAACTCCGAGGTCAATATTCCGATTCGGCCCAAAATTGAACTTAACCAAGATTTTATGCCTGTCCTCGTTTCCTGCAAGTTTGAAGCTGATATGAATAAAAATAAAGTTGCTATCGTGGTCACAACGTATTTTTTTATGCTCAAGGGCAGGTAACTCCAAGGCAAATAATCTGATTCGGCCCAAAATCGAACTTAACCAAGATTTTATGTCTGTCCTCGTTACCTGCATGTTTGAAGCTGATCTGAAAAAAAATTCAAGTCGCTATCGTAGTCACAACATTTTCCCTATGTAAAGTCTATGGGCAAATTTTTTGTCGCTCAAGGTCATGTAACTCCGAGGTCAATATTCCGATTCGAACTTAACTGAGATTTTATGCCTGTCCACGTTACCTGCAAGTTTGAAGCTGATCTGAATAAAAATAAAGTTGCTATCGTAGTCACAACGTATTTTTTTTATGCTCAAGGGCAGGTAACTCCAAGGCAAATTATCCGATTCGGCCCAAAATCGAACTTGACCGAGATTTTATGCCTGTACTGGTTATCTGCAAGAATGAAGTCGATCAGAAAAAAATTGACGGAGCTAGAGTGATGACAAGCTTTTTCCTATGTGAAGTCTATGGGAGCTAGATGTTGCCATGGCAACCAGAGTTCCACTCAGATCTGCCTGAAAACCTAATGAAGCCTTTCCACTTGCCCAATAATGCGACACATGAAATTTGATCAAAGTTGGCCAAGTAGTCTTTAAGATATACATTTTTGAAATTCCCATTAACCCTAATGCAAAAACACACAAGGGCAGGTAACTCCTAAGTGAATGATCCGATTCTGCCAGTTATCGAACTTGACCGAGATTTCATGGCTGTGCTGGTTATCTGCAAGAATAAAGCCAATCTGAAAATTATTGAAGCAGCTACGGTGATGACAACATTCTCCCCATGTTAAGTCAATAGGCAATTTTTTCAACGCTCAAGGGCACGTAACTCCTGAGTGAATAATCCGATTCAGCCCAAAATCGAACTTGATCGAGATTTCATGCCTGTCCTCGTTATCTGCAAGAATGAAGTCGATCAGAAAAAAATTGACGGAGCTAGAGTGATGACAAGCTTTTTCCTATGTTAAGAACGCTCAAGGGCATGTAACTCCTGAGTGAATAATCCGATTCAGCCCAAAATCGAACTTGATCGAGATTTCATGCCTGTCCTCGTTATCTGCAAGATTGAAGACGATCAGAAAAAAATTGACGGAGCTAGAGTGATGACAAACTTTTTCCTATGTTAAGTCTATGGGAGCTATTTGTTGCCATGGCAACCAGAGTTCCAATCCGATCTGCCCGAAAACAGTATGCAGCCTTTCCCCCTACCTGATAATGCTTCACATGAAATTTGATCAAGATTGGCCCACTGGTTCCGGAGATATACTTCTTTGAAAGTGTGGACGACGGACGACGGACGCCGGCTCGTGGTATACTAATACCTCACATGAGCCTTCGGCTCAGGTGAGCTAAAAAACGCAAGATAATATCGACACCCAGCCAATTCGACTTTAAAAACACTTAGATCATGGCTCCTTTCATAAGTTTCATATGACATGACCACTCGTGTAAGATCCTGTATATAAAAAAAAACGCAAGATAATATCGACACCCAGCCAAGTCGACTTTAAAAACACTTAGATCATGTAAGAAAATTATAATATTATAATGCTGTTAAAAATTGTTGACTAGAAAGAGCTCCTCACACCTCTGATACTACTCAGGTTCAATTGCACACTGAGGATAACGTCTCATAGACGTAGACACTACGTCTTTACGCAACGCCGACACTGCGACGTACCATTGAAATTATTTAAGAAATGAAGATAATTTATATAACGTTCATCGAAGTATGAACAACATCGGGTCACGAGCAAAAAAAAAAAAAAAAGTTCACTGAAATTTTGCTCGTGACCCGGTGTAAGTTAATTTGATGAACGTAAAAAAATACCTTCATTACTTAAAGCTACGTCTTGACGCAGCCCCGACGTCGATGCCACGCTGCTCTCAAACCGGACGTATCAATGTAATTTACATAAATGACATCCGCCTTTTAACAATAGAATCCTAGACACATCGACGTCGACGCTACGTCTCCACGCAGTGCCGATGCCGATGTCACGCTGCTCTTAAACTAAAATGAACGTTACAGAAACTTCTTTCGCCTGTTAAACATTTTAGACACAGTAACATCCAGGGTACATCGACGCCGACGCTACGTCTCCACGCAGCGCCGACGCCGATGTTACGCTGCACTCAAACCAAAATAAATTTTAAAGAAATGACTTCCGCCTGTTAAACAATTTAGACTCAGTAGCATCCAGGGCGCAACGTCTACACGCAGCGCCGTCGCCGATGTTTCGCTGCTCTCATTACAAAATGATTTATAGCGTCTATGTCACCGTTCGTGGTAAAGCAGAAAAAAACACGACCATCCTTTGTAGAATATAGTCTCACATATGACGCAAGCAAGGCTCGAACCGCAGTGATGAGAGACCTAATGATTAAGAATCTGCGCTCTTACCCACCAGGCAATGACCGTACCACCATATCCTATACTTTTTCAGCATTCTTGAGGCAGTTTCGTGTTCGAACTATAAAAGGGTCTACCCTGGTTTTCTTCGGAGCACGGAACGTGCCCATTTTTTTTTCAGAGAATAAAGCGTCATTGGTTAATAAGCTAAGGGACCAAGAAATGTGCACCAGAAAAAAGATTTGACGCCGTCGCTCAACAGCTGACTACGGTGATGATGAGAAAACCTGTCTACCCTTAGTCTACCCCTAACGACGCATTTATTCCTTGGGAGCAAATTCTTTCCTTTCAGAATAGACTCGACTCACCGAGGCACTCTCAGCCATATGATCCCAGCATGCAACAAGCATGAGCCACGTTATGGCAAAACCCGTTCGGCTGTTTGCGAGCAACTAAGAGACATGGCAGCCTGTGCATACGCACAGTCTGGTCAGCATTCCAATTTGCTGCTTGGACAGCTTGCTACCGAGTTTACTCCAGTTACATGTAACTGAGTTGACCAGTACGATATGACCTCATCGCAATGCTTCTACCAATCTTTGCGGCCCCCGCCCATCGGGACTTGGAAAAATAGATGGGCTGCATGATGCTTCCACGCAGAGCTAAAACCACGGCCCCTGCCTTTAGGGGCTTGAAGAAATATATGAGTTGCATGATGCTTCCACGCAGAGCTGAATCCAGCCCACACTCTTGTACTGGTAAACCGCTTAAAGGATCTAAGCCTGTCCAGGAACCGCGGTGCGAGGCGGACCGTCCATGCTAATATACCCTATTAGGTTTCATTGGGCGAAAGGGCTTGAGATGTCATTTCATCTCAATGTCGGGTAAAAGTCCCACAAAATTGGAAGCAACGTCTCCAAAATGACCTTCACAGTGTTGACGGGGACGTTAAACCTCAAATCAAACAAACAAAACAAGAGCTAAAACCGACCACACACGAGTACTGGTAAACCGCTTAAGAGGATCTAAGCCTGCCCAGGCAAAGCGGTGCGAGTCGGCCCGTCCATGCTTGTAAACGCTATTGGTTTCATTGGGCGACAGGGCTTGAGATGCCATTTCATCTCAGTGTCGGGTAAAAGTCCCACAAAATTGGAAGCAACGTCTCCAAAATGACCTATACAGCGTTGACAGGGACGTTAAACCTCAAATCAAACAAACAAATCTACCGATCTATGGGTCTCTTCTTTAGCGCTAACAGTTCTTTCCATTTTGTGATGTGCACTTTTTCGCATGCACTGCCTCATTGAAGTCTTCCCGCTTTTCACAACAGCACGTGAGGTCACTGAGATACAATTACGTCATTTAGGCACAGGCGGCTGTTGCATACGAAAAGGTCGTTACCAGAATGGCAAACACAAATATGCTATCACTCGTTTGGGAAGGGATCTTTCATAGGCGTAACGCCCATTACGCATGTGCGTAATGTAAAATATTTGCAGTGAAGAGAGCACCTAAATAATAGTGTTCTCCATTACATATTATATATGGGCTGTTCTTAAAGGAAAGAATTTGCTCCCCTCGGGAGAATTGGAAAGAATTTGCTCCCCTCGGGAGCAAATTCTTTCCTTTAAGAGTAGCCCCCATCTCGGAAAAAGCTGTTTTACATAGATTTTTCTTGTTGTGCGTAATACTATTTTGGTTCTGGTTACGCCCTTGTCTTTTAATCCCCCGTCGTCCCCCAGCCCGCCCATCGGGCCTTGAAGAAATAATTGGGCTGCACACGAGAACTGGTAAACCGCTCAGAGGATCTAAGCCTGCCCAGGCAAAGCGGTGCGAGTCGGTCCGTCCATGCTTATAAACCCTATTGGTTTCATTGGGCGACAGGGCTTGAGATGTCATTTCATCTCAGTGTCGTGTAAAAGTCCCACACAATTGGAAGCAACGTCTCCAAAATGACCTGTACTGTAATGACGGGGACGTTGACCCTCAAATCTCCCCACCGCGAAGCGGAGAGAGGATTGTTGGAATTAATTTCCTCCGTCCATGTCCATCCGTCGGTTCATAACAAGTTTCTGTCCGCTGCATACCTTCTTAACGTCATTACATTTTGGTCAGATCTTGGCACTATAGTGAGATGATGAGCAGATTCAATAAAACTCAACCATGCCGACTCAAGGTCAATGTCACTGTTGTAGGTCATGAGTTTGAGCCTTGAATTCTTTTCTGCTCCATATGAACTGAACCCTTTCATGCAGGCCATCTATTTCTATAAGCCCCAATGGGTGGGGACCCTTTGACAGATTTTCATTAAAGTGAAAGAAGTAATTTTGTATAGCAAATCAACACCAACACGAAATAATCTTTGTCATGTATTAACATCTATGTTTCACCATCATCGGTTCTTGAGGATGTAATTTGCTTTTTTGATTTGAGGTTTATCGTCGACTTATAAGACACTAAGATCATGCATATGTAAATACTGCAAAACTTTATAATTAAAAATAGTGATAGAAAGTGTGCCTCACACCTCTGATACTACTCCGGTTCAATTACACTCTGAGGATAATATCTCATTGACGTACATGTAGACACTACGTTTTTACGCAGCGCCGACGTCGCGCTGCGCTCAAAGCAAACGTATCATTAAAATTATTTAAGAAATGAAGGTAATTTAGTCAACGGTCATCGGAGTATGAACAGGATCGGGTCACGAGCAAAGTTTGTTAGCCCCGTCGGGGTTCTCTTAAATTTTGCTCATCTTAATTAGATGAACATTAAAAAATACCTTGATTACTTAAATATTGATATCTACATTACATTATTTCTCAAAACAATTGCACGCAGTTTTCCTACTGGCAGTGGAACAGCGTCGTTGGCGCCATAACTTTGTTTGTCTTATTGTTGTTCAACGTCCCCGTCAACGGCCAGTCATACTGAAGAGAACCATTTTTTTATGTCAAACCAAACGCATCAGTGAAACCCAACGGAAATGACTTTCTTATTTTATACATCCCAGGTAAAGCCGCGTCCCGGATACATCGACGTCAACGCTACGACTTTTCGCAGGCCCGACGTCGATGACACGCTGCTCTCAAAGCGGACATATCAAGGAAATTTACATAAATGACTTCCGCCTTTCGGGATACAGCGACGTCAACGCTACGTCTCCACGCCGCGCAGATGCCGATGTCACGCTACTCTCAAACTAAAATGAATTTACAGAAATTTATTTCGCCTTTCAGACACAGTAACATCCAGGGTACGCCAACGCCGACGCTACGTCTCTACGCAGCACCGACGCCGATGTCACGCTGCCTTCCGCCTTTTAAAGATTTTAGACACAGTAGCATCCAGGGTACCTCGACGTCGGCGCTACGTCTATACGCAGCGCCGTCGCCGATGCCTCGCTGCTTTGATTACAAAATGATATATTGCGTCCAAACTCCCCGTTCGTGATAGAGCAGCAACAACAACAAAACACACACACACACAACCTTCCGTTGTAGAAAGCGTCTCACATATGACTCGAGCAAGACTCGATCCACAGTGACGAGAGACCTATTGATTTTGATTTGTGTGTTTTATTTGAGGTTTAACGTCCCCGTCAACACTGTAAAGGTCATATTGGAGACGTTGCTTCCAATTTTGTGGGACTTTTACCCGACATCGAGATGAAATGACATCTCAAGCCCTGTCGCCCAATGAAACAAATAGGGTTTATTAGCATGGACGGTCCGCCTCGCACCGCGGTTCCTGGACAGGCTTAGATCCTCTAAGCGGTTTACCAGTTCTAGTGTGCGGGCCGAATTCAGCTCTGCGTGGAAGCATCATGCAGTCCATATATTTCTTCAAGCCCCTATGGACGGGGGCCTACCCACCAGGCAATGACCATGTACCAACATATCACATACTTTTTCAGCGTTCTTGAGGCAGTTCGGTGTTCGAACAATGAAAGGGACTACCCCGGTTTCTGTGCAGCACGGGAACGTGCCCGTTTATTTTCAGGGAATAAGGCATCATTGATAAAAAAGCTTAAGGACCAAGAAACGAGGCGTTTCAAATGTGCTCCTGTCATAAAAGAAAAAATAAAAAGAAAAGAGCTCCCATCAGAGACAATAAATTTACACTTAAAGACGCATTTGCTTTCCGGGAGCAAATGGTTTCCTTTCAGAATAGACTCGACTCACCGAGGCGTTACACATGTGAACTCGCAACCGACGCAGTGAAACAATATGATCCCAGCATTGAACAACATGCACACGCACAGTCTGGGATCTTTGGGCAGCTTGATACCGAGTTTCATTTGACGCCGTCGCTCAACAGCTGACTACGGTGAGGATGAGAAAACATGTTTACAGTTAGAGACGCATTTGCTCCCCGGGAGCAAATTCTTTCAATATAGACTCGACTCACCGAGGCGTTACAAATGTGGCAGTGAAACAATAAGACCCCAGCATTTTACAGCAAGCATGAGCCACGCCATGGCAAAACCCGTTCGACTGTTTGCGAGAGACCAGTCAGCCTGCGCATACGCACAGTCTGGTCAGCTTTGGGCAGCTTGATACCGAGTTTACTTCTCTAATACATGCAGCTGAGCTGACCAGTTTGATTTGACCTTGTCGCAATGCTTCTACCGATCTATGCCGGGTCTCTTGAAGTCTTCTTTGGCGCTAACAGTTCTTTCCATTTTGTGATGTGCACTTTTTCGCATGCAGTGCCTCATTGATAATGTGCCTCTCTGATAGCTGAAGCGCCCCTTTAAGAGAGTCTTCCCGTTTTTCACAGCAGCACGTGAAGTCACTGAGATACAATTACGTCATTTAGGCACGAGCGGTTGTTGCATACGAAAAGGTCGTTACAGGAATATGCTATAACTCGTTTTGGAAGGGATCTTTCATAGAAGATACGCCCATTACGCATGTGCGTAATGAAAAATATTTGCAGTAAAGAGAAAGCACCAAAATAATAGAGTTCTCCATTACATATATCATATGGGCTGTTTTTAAAGGAAAGAATTTGCTCCGAGGGAGCAAATTCTTACCTTTAAGAGTAGCCCCCATCTCGGAAAAAGCTGTTTTACATAGATTTGTTTCAGGTTGTGCGCTATAATATTTTGGTGCTGTTTGATTCTGTACGTTTTTTGTGGGTGTGTTAATCCCACGCCGAGAAGTGGAGAGGGGATTGTTGGAATGACCTTCCTCCGTCCATGGCCGTCCGTCCGTTGATAACAGTTTCTGTCCGCTGCATATCTCCTTAACGCCATTACATTTTGGTCAGATCTTGGCATAGAAGTGAGATGATGTGCAGAACCAATAACACAACCATGCGGCATTGTCAACTCAATACCATTGTCACAGTTGTGTGTTCTTGAGTTTGAGCAATGCATTCTTTTCTGCTCCATATCAACTGAACCCTTTGATAGTTTGTTTGATTTGAGATTTTACGTCCCCATCAACACTGTATAGGTCATTTTGGAGACGTTGCTTCCAACTTTGTGGGACCTTTTTAAGACACCGAGATGAAATGACGTCTCCAGGCCTGTGGCCCATTGAAACCAATAGGGTTAATAAGCACGGGCGGTCCGACTCGCACCACTTTGCCTCTTGGCGGTTTACCAGTACTCTTGTGCGGTCGGTTACAGCTAGCTCATGCAGCTGATCAATTTCTTCAAGCCCCAATGGGCGGGGCCGGACCCCTTTGATAGATTTTCATTAAAGTGAAAGAAGTAATTTTGTATAGTAAATCAACACCAACACGAAATAATCTTTGTCATGCTTTTACATCAACGTTTCGCCATCATCGGTTCTTCATATTATAAACAAAAACATAGATGACGTCGAACACAAGCAATGCACCACGCCAACTATGTTACACAAAAAATAACGGCAACCCGAAGAAGCAGAACAACACGCATACATGTACATGTGGCATGCGAAAACCAAGACTAGGGTCCGCGGTGCCCCCCCCCCCCCCCCCCTCCAACACACACACATGCTTATTTTATCCGAGCACGAAATTTGTTCCGCTCATAAACTTCAAAACTGTTGGCATTTCAACCCTTATCTTGCTGAATATTCATTTAAGCCACACCCATTTCTGTCTATCAACCAATCAAATTACTTGATGTAATTTATAGCTACAAATTTATAAACTGAATGCCAAAACAGTGTATATCCTGATCAGATGGCTTCTTCAGAAGCCATCTGATCTGGATCTACACTGTTTGCAAAGATACGGGTTGTCGTGAACAGCAAGATAATGGTTAAAATTTATGAGCAGGCCAAATCAGTCTGTGCTGATCTGAGCAGGAAAACCGCCTCTTTCATTTCATATGTATCTCGATATTGACGAGCATAATAAATTTCATGCCACGAAGACCCGAGCATGAAGGTTCTATTATCCCGAGGCCAGGCCGGGCGGATCAGCCTGCGCATCCGCGCAGTCGGATAAAAGTCCCCATCGGCCGTACAAATAGTAACTAGATGTCCAGCCATCCAAAGCGCGCACAGCGAAGGCCCAGATCAAACTGCGCAAATGTGCAGGCTGATCCGAGTCATAGCCGAGCGCGCATGTAAATATAACGAATCGACGCAAGCCGGAAAACTATCACCAGCCTAGGCACTGAAACCCTCGTAAAGGCAATAACAACGGCCGGGGAAAGTAAAAAAAAGAAAAAGACAAATTACCAGGCCGCACCCACGCGCAGGCTGACAAAATTATAAGCGGACCGTAAGGGGTAAGGGGATGTAAATTGATTTTGCCTGACCACAATCTTCGCCCTTGATTCTGTCATGAATTGTTCCGTTTAGGACGATAAGAAATCAGCGACCAGTGACAACTCAGATCAGCATACGCAACTTCGTACACTGATCAAAGTCTTCGCTGTTCGCATTAGAGTTACAACCGTTTTTTATGCCCCCGCCATTCGAAGAATGGTGGAAAGGGCATTAAGTGTTACCCCTGTCCGTTCGTTCGTCCGTCCCGACATCGTGTCCGGGCCATAACTCCTAAACCGTATGGAATATATTCATGAAACTTCACAGGTGCATTCACACACTGAGACGATGTGTCATGAACAAGGAAGACAACTCTTGCTTTTTTGGTTTTTGAATTAGCTGCCCTTGACTTAGTTCCATATAGTAAACCGTTTGTTTTTGTTTGATTTGAGGTTTAACGTCCCCGCCAACACTGTAAAGGTCATTTTGGAGACGTTGCTTCCAATTTTGTGGGACTTTTACCCGACATTGAGACGAAATGACATCTCAAGCCCTGTCGCCCAATGAAACCAATAGGGTTTATTAGCATGGACGGTCCGCCTCGCACGGCGGTTCCTGGACAGGCTTAGATCCTCTTAACTGTTTACCAGTACTAGTGTGCGGGCCGGATTCAGCTCTGCGTGGAAGCATCATGCAGCCCATATATTTCTTCAAGCCCCTATGGCCGGGGCCACATATAGTAAACCGTGTCCGGGCCATAACTCCTAAACCGTATGGAATATATTCATGAAACTTCACAGGTGCATTCATCACACTGAGACGATGTGTTATGAACAAGGAAGACAACTCTTGCATTTTTGGTTTTTGAATTATCTGCCCTTGATTTAGTTCCATATAGTAAACCGTTTCATGAATGGCATTTGGCGGGGGTATCCGTGTCCTATGGACACTTTTTCTAGTTTTTTTTTTTTTTCTTTTTGCTGTGCGCTTTTTTGAGTCATGATAATAGAAGCAGGGGTTAAACTGATATAGAATAGTAGAAGCAGAATAGACACTTTGAAGATTACCAAGACTGATCAGATGGCACACTGGTTGATACACGACTTAATTGACCATTAGTTTAGCTAGCCTCGCAGAGGCGTTTCATATGTAAACCCGCAAAAACGCAATGGAACAGTCAGACCCCATCGCTCAGCAATAATGTGCCCCGTCATGAGAAAACCTGTTCCATTATTTTCGTGCGACAAAAGGGCCGGTCAGCCTGGGCGTCCATGAGTCTGATCAGCACTTTTTTTAATTTGCTGCAACTTTGTAGCTGAGATGACCGGTTTGTGTCTACTCTTGACCTCGATACCGTTTTATCAGCACTTTAGTACCAGATCTTATGATTATGGGTACCCATATAGAACAGTTGGAGCAGACTTGACTAAAGACATCAGCCATATTCAGTTAGATTAGCCTCACCGAGGCGTTTCATATGTGAACCCGTTTTAGCAAACTATTGACCCCTTATATGGAGCGCTGACAGTTTGTTTTCCAATTAGTGACATGCAACTTTTTCCATAACGTTCCTCATTGATTCTACAGCAACACGTGATGTCATTGATTATTTTCGAGCACAGACGGTTATTGCATACGAAAAGGTCTTTACATTAATACGCTGTCGCTCATATTCTCTTGGGGGTTTTATGGGTTTGTTTTGTTTTCCAGCCATCCAAAGCGCGCACTGCGAAGACCAAGATCAGATTGCGCAAATGCGCAGGCTGATCCGAGTCATAGCCGGGTGCGCATGTAAATCTAACAAATCGCCGCATCCCGGAAAACTATGTGGCAATTACAACGGCCCGCAAAAGAACAAAAAAAAAAAACAGATAATGACCAGGCCGCGCCTACGTTGACGAATTTATAATCGGACCTTTAAAAGACTAAGGGACGGGAGATGATCGTGAAATCTTCTCTATGGCCACCTTCTCCCTTCCGCTGATTCAAGAAGGGCATTTGTCAGTTTCCGACCCGAAAGGACGTGTGCTGTACTGGTTACGGTCAGTGAAAAAAATACTGGCGGGAGGGGGGGGGGCATTAAATTGATTTTACGTGGCCGCCATCTTCGCCCTTGGTTCTACCCTGAAGCGTGAAGTTTACCGTTTAGGATAATAAGAAATTCGTGACTAATAACAACTCAGATCAGCCTGCGCATCAGCGTAGACTGATCAAAGTCTCCGCTGTTCGCATGAGAGTTACAAGCAAAGACTTAAGCATACCGGCTAGATTCGCTGGCGGATCTGATTCTTCCTTGGTTTGAAATAGTTTTTTGCTGTGCGCTGGCTCATTTGAGTCATGATAATAGAAGAAGGGGTTAAACTGATACACAGAATAGTAGGAGAAGAATAGTCTTTGAAGATTACCAAGACTGATCAGATAGCACCCTGGTCGATATACGACTTATTGGCCATTAGTTTAACTAGCCTCGCAGAGGCGTTTCAAATGTGAACCCGCAAAAATGCAATGGAACAACCAGACCCCATCGCTCAGCAAGAATGTGCCCCGTCATGAGAAAACCCGATCCATTTTTTTGCGTGCAACAAAGGGGCCGGTCAGCCTGCGCATCCGTAAGTCTGAGCAGCACATTTCAATTTGATGTCAGTTTGTAGCCGAGATGACCGGTTTGTGTCTTGACCTCGTCGCAAACCCCGAATACCGTTTTATCATTGCTTAATTTTAGAGGAACAAGGGAATAAAACTAACTTTGAGGAACTGTGTGCATTGTTTGAAAACACTTCGGACAATATAAAGAAATGTGTGACAAGTGAAGACTCAGATCATCCTGCGCATCTGTGCAGTCTGATCAGAGTCTTTGCTGTTAACACGAGCCGTCTCAGGCCTCTGGGTTTTTCAAACAGTAACAAGCGAAGACTTTGGCAACGTTTGCTAGATGCACAGACCGATCTTATCCTTTCTTGGTAAAAAAAGTCTTTTGCTGTGCGCTGGCTCTTTTACATGAAAAATCCATGATGCTGAGGCATCGAAGCGTTGAAACAGAGCATGGGAAACGGGTCCTAATCCCATTAGCGAAAAAGAAAAAAACACTGTTAAAACAAGAAAAAATATAGCTTGAACGTCTTAATGATAATATTTGTTTCTCTTGAACGGTAAATGGCAAAAAAAAAAAAAACAATGTTTGTAAATTTCATTAAATATGAGCATTGCCAAAACAAGTAAAGGGCTTGTCTGTACGGTCATAAATGTCGCGCTGTGACTCGCTGCGTCTCTGTGAAAGACAATAAAATTATCGGACGGATTATTGTCTCGCTCAGTGTACCGCTACATTGTCACGCTAAGAACACCTGTGCGTCTCGCTAGCTGTCTCGTTCGTCTCGGTGACAAGTGGAAGCGACACGGTGACAGAGAATTCTGCCACGGTGACGGTCGAGGTCTAGAGGAATGTCTCGTTGCCTGTACTGTAGAAAAATGACCATAAATGGTCATTTTTCTATATAATCTATACATTTTTGTTTGGATATAACACAGTTGTTTAGCTAACACGGTTTGTGCTTTGGACCCCATTAATAGTGTTGTAAAGAGGTTGTGTATTTAATTTCTCTGTCCAAGGTTACAAAACATCTTTCATGCTCAGCTTAACTGTGCATGAAATTCTTCCTGTTCACAAACATTAAAATAGCAGCAAACATTTTTCTTTCATCCTTGAATCATAGTGTTTGTCCTGCTTGTGAATATTAACCCCTTTTTGTACCAAATGGAATCTTTCTCTTATATATAGCAGGAGTTCATTTAAAAATTTAGGGGTGTCCGGTTGTTTTTTCATCAATTTATTTAGAAAATAGCTGAAATTTTAGCAGGCCCTGATCAGACACCGCGTTCTGCGGCGTCTGAGCTGGGCCTGCAGTATTTGCCAGGGTACCCATTTTGGGGTTTCTGGTACTAAATGGGTTAAAATGTGAATATTTGTTGGAATTTTAATATGAAGGCCAGTCAATAAATAGTTAGACAAGTCTCATATAATATCAGTTCTGAACACTGAATATTATATGAGCCAGCACATGACAAAACCTAAATAAAGATGTGCGACCTTCAAATACCCTGATCAGTCTGCTCATTTACACACTAAGACAAGAGATTGTATCTCTCTTTGAATAGCCCACAGGCTATAGAAGGTACATGCAATCAGTGATCAGACTGCACAAATGTGCAGGCTGATCTGAGTCTTTGCTTGTTGCACAAGCCTTTATGTAGGTTTTGTTGTGTGCTAGCACATACGAGGGCTGATTGATATGTTGTGAGCCTAGTATTGAAGGAGGTATGCAGGGATGTTCTCTTTAAGTCCTACTATTCTCTGATTATATAGGACCATGTACCCAAGAACTCGTCTCATTTGGTCAATTTATATCGATGAGGTAGCACTAAAACAAGACAAGCAGCTATTGCAAAATGGAAAAAATCAGTGAGAGAACAGTGATCCAATATTTGCATAAAAAAGGTTTAACACCTAAGGATATCCATAATGATATGCGAGCAACAGTAGGGAAAGATGCCCCTTCATATGCTACAGTGAAAAGATGGGTGGCGGAATTTAAGTGCGGCAGACAGAGCCTTGAGGATGACCCCTGTCCTGGAAGGCCGGTCAATGTTGCAAAGCCAGAAATGGTCAATAAAGTCCATGATATTGTTATGACTGACAGACAAGTCATAGAAAGATATATAACCAGTATAGTTGGCATTTTGCAGGAAAGAGTACATTCCATTCTGAGAGAGGATCTTGCAGTGAGAAAACTTTTGGCCGGATGGGTACCAAGACTTCAAACAGTTGATCAGAAGCACACCAGGCGCACATTATCTTGTACTTATCTTATCCTTTTTGAGGAAGATCCTGTGAACTTTCTTTCTTCAGAGATTTTGACTTGTTTGACTAGTTTTTGACTGACTCCCATATTTATTTGTTTATTTTCTATCTTTCCAGTCACCTTTGAGCAAAATACCATCCAGTTTACAGATAACTCTAAGCCATGGGTCTAAAACTGTGAGTATTATAGGCACTTTAAAATTGGAAGCATAACTTAATTTTCTTTGATACTGTAATTATCTTGAAATTCGATGAAATAAAAAAGGGAAACAGGGGCTTGGAATCTTTCCTGTGATGAGACTCATCATATTAGAACATTATTAATATGATCACAAATCCCAGCTTACACCTCATACTATAATGTTATTAATAAATTGATTTCGTATTGGCCCAGGTACAGGTCCTTGGCCAGCTGCATTCACCCGAGGCCGAACCTCGGACCTGTACCTTGGCCAATACGAAATTACTTCATTAATGACAATTTTATTAATTGACACAATTAAAAAAAATTATGATTATTGATTTTTTGACCTCGCTTGACCTCAATTAATTTTGGTTGACCTGGTGTTAATACAGATGACCTCAGATCAATACAGGATAGTCAATTAATAATATAATGTTATTAATCAAGTAATTTCGTATTGGCCCAGGTACAGGTCCGAGGTCTGCTGCATTGGCCACAGGCCGAAAGCCGAGGGCCAATGCAGCTGACCGAGGACCTGTATCTGGGTCAATGCGAAATTACTTGATCAATGACAGTTTTATTAATTGACGCAATTAAAAAAATATGTTTATTGATTTTTTTACCTCACTTGACCTCAG
Organism: Lucinisca nassula; assembly: GCA_963580285.1. Taxonomy (NCBI): domain Eukaryota; kingdom Metazoa; phylum Mollusca; class Bivalvia; order Lucinida; family Lucinidae; genus Lucinisca; species Lucinisca nassula. Next base: position 141,987,999 of record OY757014.1, read on the forward strand.
TCAATATTGGTTGACCTGGTATTAATACAGATGACCTCAGATCAATACAGGATAGTCAATTAATAATATAATGTTATTAATCAAGTAATTTCGTAATGGCCCAGGTACAGGTCCGAGGTCTGCTGCATTGGCCGAAGGCTGAGGGCCAATGCAGCTGACCGAGGACCTGTATCTGGGTCAATGCGAAATTACTTGATCAGAGACAATTTTATTAATTGACGCAATTAAAAAAACATGATTATTGATTTTCTACCTCACTTGACCTCAGTTAATATTGGTTGAACTGGTGTTAATATGGATGACCTCAGATCAAAACAGGATAGTCAATTAATAAAGATTGTATCAAAACAGGATGTCAATTAATAAATATTGTTAAAACCTTCAGATTTAACTTGGCAGAATATTGCAGACATCAGTAAGTATGTAATGATGGTGTATATTGCTTGCATTGATCAAATGGCAGTTTGTCTGACAGTTGTGTACACATTAACCATTGTCCTTCCAAACCAGAATATGTATGACCTTTTGCAAACAGTGCAGATACAGATCAGATGGATTCTGAAGAAGCCATCTGATCAGTATCTACACTGTTTGACATTGACTTTGTGAATTTGTAGGAATAAATGACATCAAGTAATCTGATCGGTTGAAAGTCAGAAATGGGTGTGGCTAAGTTAGTTTATACTAATTTATTTTACAAATTCTTCTAAATTATATTTCCGCAGGGAAAATAACAAATAGTCTATGAATTAAAAATCACTCTTTTTCATATTTCCGCAGGGAAAATAACAAATAGTCTATGAATTAAAAATCACTCTTTTTCACTCTTGAAAAAGAGTGATTTTTAATTCATAGATAATTTATTTTAGTTCAGTTGTGATGAAAGCTTTAAGCTTATTGAATCGCTCTCGAACACTCATTCCGGATGTTTCCACGCGCGCGCGAGAGAGCGGCAGTGGCTTTTACACTGCTACCCATTTACACCTGGGTGGAGTGGGGCAGTGTCATTACGTGTCTTGCCCAAGGACACACCTTGATACCAGTGGCCGGACTGGAAATCACCACCTCTCGATCATAAGTCGAACGTGTTAACCACTGCTCTATCGAGGCTGGCTAAGTTAATTTACACAGCAGGTCAAAGTTGAAAGTCAGAACTGGGTGTGGCTAAATTAATTTACTCAGCAGGACAAGAGTTAAGGCTGAAAGATTTACCAGGTTTTCTTTTGGATCACTTGTTTTCAGAGAGAGACAACTTTTATCCTGCTTGTTTTTTTCCATATGGTCTTTGAAAAAAGGGGTCTACTCTTACAGGAAAGAATTTGCTCCTAAATTCTTTCCTTTAAAAGGAGATCTTTTTCAGGGGAGACAAATCTATTTTTGAAAATATTGCCTCCCCTGAAAGTGTATCCATGACTCTTGAATAGCAGATCAAGAAATTTATGTGTGAACAGCATCCCCACCAATCGGGGCTTGGAGAAATAGATTGGGTTGCATGGTACTTCCCCAAAGAGCTGAAACTGACCGAACTGGAGTTCTGGCAAACCACTTAGGTCCAAGTCTGCCCAGGAAAAGTGATGAGAGTCTGACCCCTCCTTATACCCTAGCGGTTTCTTTGGCTGGTAGGGCTTGAGATGTCATTTCATCTCATTGCTGGGTAAAAGTCCCACAAAATTGGAAATAGTGTCTCCAAAATGATCTAAATAGTTTTTTATGGGGTCCTAAAACCTCAACACAAACAAATTAGTGAACATGTACATTTTTCTGCTATTCCAGGTATCAGCTTTAGCCTTAGACCCTTCTGGAGCCCGACTTGTGACTGGTGGATATGACTATGATGTAAAACTGTTTGATTTTGCTGGTATGGACTCCACATTGAAACCTTTTAGGTCACTTAGGCCATGTGAAAGGTATAAGTTTTGTTTTGATTCTGTTTATTTTTACTTCATTATTCAGTCAGATGAAATAATAGAAAATAAATATAGATGGTTCTGACTCTGAAAGCCTCATATATTGACTCTGCATCATGTAAATAAGTCTGTGTAATCCGGACCCCTCCAAACCCTACTTTATATAGAGAAAACTGGGGTATAGAGGGGTATGCATTATTTTTTTATTTTTATAGGTTGTGGGTACTCATTAGAACAGCCTCAATGAGGTGGTTTTAACAAGCACTCACAACCTATGTTTGCAGTATAAATAATCTGTGAACATTGAAGACCCTGATCAGACGCTGCTGCATTCTGCAGCGTCTGATATGGGTCTTCAATGTTTACTAAAAGTATGGAAATTGGTGTAAAACTTACAACAAGAAAACCTGACAGCCCTAATATTGTTACTGGACCTGCCCAAATCTATTGCTACGCATTTCAGCATCCATTAGATTTCAATCAAATATAGCAGATCAAAGCTGTACATTCTTGTGTAATTATAGAGGTCAGTGCACTAGAAAGATACATCAAACTCTCAACCAATTTCTTTGCACTGCAGACTTGTCGTAAGTGCAGTTCTGTTGATTGACATGTGATAAGAAGTACCTCTTATTCGACATGCTAATGGCTAAAAGTACAATATACATCTGGATACCTGCACACTTGGTTGTGTCATCACTGACCTAATACTTATCTGTTCTTATCAGTTTGTGACATCATAATTTGAAGTTTGGGGATCAAACGATGCAGCAACACTATTGGAATTTATTAGGATTTGACATTTATTGAGTATCACATCCACTCCATAGTCTAATGAATATTGAAATCTGTAGTAACTGAAAGATTCTAATGGTCATTAACCCGTTTTGTACCAATGGAATCTTCCTCCTTATATATAGCAGGAGTCCGTTTCAAAATTTAGGGGTGTCAAGTTGTTTTTTTTTTCTTCAAAATTTATTTGGAAAATGGCTTAACTTTTCGCAAACAGTGTAGGCCCTGATCAGACGCCGCAGAATAGTGTAGGCCCTGATCAGACGCTGCAGAATAGTGTAGGCCCTGATCAGACGCCGCATTCTGCGGAGTCTGATCTGGGCCTGCTCTGTTTGCCAAGGTACCCCTTTAGGGGTTTCCGGTACTAAATGGGTTAAAGGGTTCATTTGCAAACACAGCATTCTTGTTTACTTCCCGACTTTCAGTCACCCTATCAGACAGTTACAGTACAGCTCTACAGGAGATATGATTCTGGTTGTAGCAGGCAATTCTCAAGCTAAAGTGTTAGACAGGGACGGACATGTAAAATTTGAATGTAAAAGAGGAGATCAATATCTTGTTGACATGGCACAGACTAAGGTGAGTGGGCTAGGTCTGTGAATGGGTGAGTGTTTGAGTTATACGTCCCACTAACAGCTAAGGTCATACGGAGACGGGACCTACGTTTAAAGACTCATCCGAAAGTCTGGAGAAGCCCAGGATCGATCCTGCGATCCCTGGTTTACAAGGCCAGTAGCGTAACCACTACACCACAGAGGCTTCTGGGCTAGGTTTGTAGGTTTTATCTCTGCAGTCAAGATCATGAAATCACTGTTTAGTTACCTTTCATTCAGTTGCCTGGTCCAGTATCTTGAATATTGGATGGGGAAATGGTTTTAACTTGAATTCAGACATTAAATTTCAAATTAATATCCTAAGTTATTTATAAGATTCACGGCCATCAGTGGACATAAGAAAAAACATATAAAACAATTTACCCTTGTCCTGCTGATCCCAGATATGTCTTATCTTTCAAACAATGTAGATCCAGATCAGCTGGCTTCTGAAGAAGCCATCTGATCAGGATCTACATTGTTTGTCCTTCAGATTGTGAATTTGCTGCAATAATTTGCACCAAGTAATCTGATTGGTTGATAATTGGTAGTGGGAGTGGCAGATTAAAATATTCAGTAGGACAAGGGATAAAGAAATTGAAAATATGTCAGTTTTAAAGTTAAATCCACTATGATGTAACAAAATATTGCATTGCGAGTCTAAATTAACCTAAATTAAAGGGAGCTTACTCCTAGTGGAAAATAGGTAGTGTCGGATATAAATGAGCATAACTTTGAAAAGAAAGGGGATTTTTTTGTGCCATTTTCAGTTAAATGGGCCATTTTATGTCTCCTTTCAGTATACTTAATACAAAAGATATGTACATTTTCTTGATAAATGACCTTTAATGATCATTTTGATATAGGTGAAATAAGATTAGACAAGAAATAAAAAATCAGAAAGATTCATTTCTATGTTAAGGAGTATCTCATGTATTATTTATTACTATTCATCACATGAACAAGTCCGTGAAATGAAGACCCCCTTAACCCCACTTTATATCGAGAAAACTGGGGTTTACGGGGGTATACATTATTTTTCTTATTTCTGCTCCAAGACATAGGTTGTGGGTACTCGTTAGAACCGCCTCACTGAGGTTGCCTATGTTTTGAACATTTATAACAAAAATATGACAGATTTTCATCAGAAAAGTAGCCATTTTGGAGATATGAAAAATGCATTATGTCGCACGGGTGAGTTATCGTAATGATTATTCATAGAAATTCTTACATTTTATTCAAACAGACCAGACCCTGATTAGTTGTCACAAGATGTTGCTACATCCTGTGTCATCTGACCAGGATCCTCAGTTTTCATCAGTGCTCCCTAACCTCAATGAGGCAGTTTTAATGAGCACCCACTGCCTTTGATTAAAGCATAAATATGAACCCCACCCCACAAAAAAAAAACAAAAAAAAAACAACAAAAACAAAAAAACAAACAAACAAAAAAACAAAAACAAAAACAAAAAAAAAAAACTTTCAACTGAAAAAATAACAACACAAAAAAAAAAGTTGACCTCCTGAACACAACAACCCATACCTTTGCAAATTGTGTAAACCCGAATCAGATGTGGATCTACACTATTTGCAAATCAGTTTGCAAATTTGAATAAATGTATTTTTTTAAGCAATCTGATTGACTGATAGACAGAAATGAGTGTAGCAAATAAATGTATTCAGCAGGATAAGGGTTAAACTAGCCATGAAGGATTTATTATCTGGCATTGGTGAGTTTTGTTATGTATGATCTATCAATTGCAGGGGCACACAGCTATGTTAAATTCTGGTTGCTTTAATCCCAAGGTCAAGTCAGAGTTCATGACTTGTTCCAATGATGGGTAAGTTTTGCATGTTTTCAGTCTAAAGTTAGTATAATACTTCCTGACACTTCATTATATAGAGGATCTTACATGAGTGTTCATGTATTATTGAATTTATTAAACGAGTTGATGAAAAGGGATAAAATGCAAGGCTTTGCCTAGCATTTATTCCCTTTTCCTCAACAAGTTTAATAAATTCAATAATACATGAGCATGAATACAAGATTTGATTTATCATATGACATTTAAAATGCATTTTATTCACGATTGTACACAAAAATGTCAGTATTCCCCTGTTAGTAAACATGACTTCGTTCAGGACGTTGTACATGTAACATTACGGGACGTATCTGGCTAATTTGCATATTTAATCCACTAGTGGATAATCAAAAATATTTACATGGCGTTTTACACTCTCAGACGAGTTGATATGATAAATACATATATTAACTCATTGCATGCGGTAAACTCCTAAAGGGGTGCCTTGGCAAACAGTGCAGACTGCAGACCCAGAACGCATCATCTGATCAGGGCCTGCACTATTTAACCCTTTTTGTACCAAATGGAATCTTCCTCCTTATATATAGCCGGAGTCCATATCAAAATTTAGGGGTGTCAGGTTGTGTTTTCATCAAAATTTATTTGGAAAATGACTGAACTTTTAGCAAACAGTGGAGGCCCTGATCAGATGCCGCATTCTGCGGCGTCTGATCTAGGTCTGCACTGTTTGCCAAGGTATCCGCTTTTGGGGTTTCTGGTACTGAATGGGTTAATCCATTTCATGGGGTAACACCTAAAGGGGTACCTTGGTAAACAGTGCAGGCCCAGATCAGATGCACTATTTACCCACAGAATTTTCTGTCAAAAATAGAATAAAAATGAAAAAGTGGGCCTGACACCCCATAAATGACAAATGGCTTGATCGGCCCCCGCCCATCGGGGCTGGCTGCATGATGCTTCCACGCTGAGCTGAAACCGACCCGCACACAAGTACTGGTAAACCGCATAGAGGATCTAAGCCTGCCCGGGCAAAGCGGTGTGAGTCGGCCCGTCCATGCTAATAAATCCTATTGGTTTATTGCGTGGCAGGGCTTGAGATGTAATTTCATCTCAAGGTCAGGTAAAAGTCCCCGAAAATTGGAAGCAATGTCTCCAAAATGACCTTTACAGTGTTGAAGGGGACGTTAAACCTCAAATCAAACAAAAAACTAACAAACAAACCAACATATAACAATAGTCGAGTCCACTAGTATACAATGGGTTAAGTGGATTGTGAAATGATTTCTTCTTAAATGAAGTAGAAATAAATATGTTATAACCTGTTCAACACAATAGACTGCTTCATATTATTTGATATCTATGCAAACAGTGTAGATCCAGAAGGTACAGCTCAAATTGAGACTCTTGATAAGATCTACACTGTTTGTAATTGTGTCAATGAAGGTGGCCTAACTCCCTATTTGCAAGAATGGACATGAACAGATTCAAAATATGAGAGAGTCCACTCCAGAATCGCAGGGCTGAAAGCTTTGACGTTTAAGGGGAATGGATACACGTTCAGGGGAGGGAACTCCTGCAAAAGTTATTCCTGTAGCCCATGTCAATAGGGGTCAACTCATAAAGAAAAGAATTTGCTCATGAGGAGCAAATTCTTTCCTTCAAGAGTAGAACCTCAACTCATAAAGAAAAGAATTTGCTCCTGGTGAGCAAATTCTTTCCTTCAAGAGTAGACCCCTTTTTCAGCGGGGCTGTCTTTATAGAAAAGGAAACAGGAAGTTCTGAAAGTTGTCTCCTTTTGAAACATGGCAGAAAAATCAGCCAGGTGTTCCCATTCCCCTTAACATGGGAATTTTACATCACTTCAATTTTCACAGTGCCTTAGTGAATTTAGTTCATATTTTGGCTGGCATAAGATGATTGGCTGGTCCATGATTTTAAATAATAACCTTGCCCACCAAGGCACCATGTTTGACCTCAAGGTTAAGTTCACAGGCAGTTTTTACCCATTTAAATTTTACATACAAGTGTTTTGGGAATTATTTAGGAGCAGAATATCAAACTTTTGTTTGGGCTATATTTGGGCTGTATGATGCTTCCACGCAGAGCTGAAACCGAAGGCACATGAGTACTGGTAAACCGCTTAGAGGATCTTAGCTTGCCCAGGCAAAGCGGTGCGAGTAGGACTGTCCATGCTTATAAACCCTATTGGTTTCATTGGGTGACAGGGCTTGAGATGTTATTTCATCTCAATATCGGGTAAAAGTCCCACAAAATTGGAAGCAACGTCTCCAAAATGACCTATACAGTGTTGAAGGGGACGTTAAACCTCAAATCAAACAAAACATACAAATCAAACTCCTGTGAAATTTCAAGGGAAGGTGCTCAAAAACTTAAAGCATGAAATGCCTGCTTAACCTGCCCTATATATCTACAAGTATCATATAGAACCCTCCATAGTGTAGTGGTTAAGTTACTTGACTCATAAACCAGGGTACATGGGTTCAATCCCGGGCTCATGGAGATTGATCATGAATTTGGCCAGCAATAATGGATGCTTGGAAACATGCACAAAGAAACAGACAAACAAATGGCCAGAAAACTACATTAGGATAACACGTCCATCTAACAGGTACCCACAATCCATGCTTTTGTGTGAAAATAAGAAAAATAATGTACATGTATACCCTTTTTAGCTCACCTGTCACGTAGTGACAAGGTGAGCTTTTGGGATCACTTTTTGTCTGTCGTCCGTCTGTGCGTGAGTACCCTTGTGTGTCAAATTTCCTGGAAATTTCTTGGAAAAAAAGACACACAAGTTACTATTTTTGACACACAAGTCAGTGACTTGTGTGTCTACGGAATAAATCGCATTGAGTTTAATGTAAGTGTCCATAATTTTAAACACACAAGTATACATTTGTTCCTGCGGACGTCCGTGCGTGCGTCCGTAAACTTTTCTTCAAACGACATCTCCTCCTAAACCACTGATCGTATTTTGACCAAACTCCACAGGAATGATCCTTAGGTGGTCCCCTTTCAAAGTTGTTCAAATTGTTCCGGTCCGTTGCACATATAGGTCACAGTAGCCAAAAATAGATTTTTTTCACCGCAAACTTAAAAAATCTTCTTCTCTGAAACCGCAAGGCCCAGGTCTTTGATATTTGGTATGAAGCTTCATCTAGTGGACCCCTACCAAGATTGTTCAAATTATAGTGCTGGGGCCAAAAATGCCCCCGCACAGGGGCCCTTTGGTTTTACATTGGCTTATATAGGGAAAATCTTTAAAAATCTTCTTCTCTGAAACCCCAAGGCCCAGGTCTTTGATATTTGGTATGAAGCTTCATCTAGTGGACCCCTACCAAGATTGTTCAAATTATAATGCTGGAGCTAAAAATGCCCCCGCACGGGGGCCCTTTGGTTTTACATGGGCTTATATAGGGAAAATCTTTAAAAATCTTCTTCTCTGAAACCGCAAGGCCCAGGTCTTTGATATTTGGTATGAAGCTTCATCTAGTGGACCCCTACCAAGATTGTTCAAATTATAGTGCTGGGGCCAAAAATGCCCCCGCACGGGGGCCCTTTGGTTTTACATGGGCTTATATGGGGAAAATCTTTAAAAATCTTCTTCTCTGAAACCGCAAGGCCCAGGTCTTTGATATTTGGTATGAAGCTTTATCTAGTGGACCCCTACCAAGATTGTTCAAATTATAGTGCTGGATCTAAAATAGGGCCCCGCACGGGGGCCCTTTGGTTTTACATGGGCTTATATAGGGAAAATCTTGAAAAATCTCCTTCTGTGAAACCGCAAGGCCCAGGTCTTTGATATTTGGTATGAAGCTTCATCTAGTGGACCCCTACCAAGATTGTTCAAATTATAGTGCTGGGGCCAAAAATGCCTCCGCACCAGGGCCCTTTTGTTTTACATAGGCTTATATAGGGAAAATCTTTAAAAATCTTCTTCTCTGAAACCGCAAGGCCCAGGTCTTGATATTTGGTATGAAGCTTCATCTAGTGGACCCCTACCAAGATTGTTCAAATTATAGTGCTGGGGCCAAAAATGCCCCCGCACGGGGCCCTTTGGTTTTACATGGGCTTATATGGGGAAAATCTTGAAAAATCTTCATCTCTGAAACCGCAAGGCCCAGGTCTTTGCTATTTGGTATGAAGCTTTATCTAGTGGACCCCTACCAAGATTGTTCAAATTATAGCCCTGGGGCCAAAAATGCCCCCGCTCCGGGGCCCTTTGGTTTTACATAGACCTATATAGGGAAAATCTTGAAAAATCTTCTTCTTTGAAATCACAAGGCTTAGGTCTTCGATATTTGTTATGAAGCTTCAGCTAGTGGACCTCTATAAAGTTTGTTCAAATTATAGCCCTGAGACCAAAAATGCCTCCGACATGTGGCCCTTTGGTTTTACATAGACTTATATAGGGAAAATCTTTAAAAATCATCTTCTCTGAAACACAAGGCCTAGGTCTTTGATATTTGTTATGAAGCTTCAGCTAGTGGACCTCTACCAAGATTGTTCAAATTATAGCCCTGGGGCCAAAAATGCCCCTGCTCCGGGGCCCTTTGGTTTAACATAGACTTATATAGGGAAAATCTTGTTTTACATAGACTTCTATATGCAGGGTAAACCTTTAAAATCTTCTTCTCTGAAACCAGAAAGCCCAGGTCTTTCATATTCGATATGAAGCTTCATCTTGTGGACCTCTACCAAGATTGTTCAAATTATAGCCCTGGGGCCAAAATTGACCCTGCCCGGGGCCCACTTGTTATACATTGGATCAGGTGAGCGAACCAGGGCCCTCTGGGCCCTCTTGTTAACCTATGTAAAGAGTAGTTATTACACACCAGATAAGGAAATCCTAGTTTTAGCTTGGGATAGAAATTCTGTTCTAACCTTGGTGTTCTAACCCAATATCGAATATTCTCACTTGTTTGATAAATGCAGTGGTTGAATACAACCTCATATGCACCGTCGTTAAGGTTGACGTCACAGCACGTTACATGACGTCAATAAACATTCCTGTAGGTTCATCACAGTATGGCGGACATGGTAACGTAGTGACTGCAGCATTAAAAATCCATGCTAAGAAATGAAAGGTATGCAAGAAAAAGAATCCTATATGGGTGTGAGGTGTGGATAGAAAAATCCTTCCCTCGGCAAGCCTCATGATGCCGGACAGTGACCCTCGGGACGGATTTAACCGTCGTGACTGCAGCATTAAAAATCCACGCTAAGAAATGGAAGGTATACAAGAAAAAGAATCCTATATGGGTGTGAGTGGTGGATAGAAAAATCCCCCCCCTCGGAATAACTGTCCGGCATCACGAGGCAAGCCTCGTGATGCCAGACAGTGACCTCGGGACGGATTTTTCCATCCGCCCCTCACACCCATATAAGATTCTTATAATATTACACAGACATGTTACCATGATAGTCTAGTGATAGGATACAAAGTTGTATGGAAACCTTGGGCCAGTTGTTTAAAGCATCGTTAGCTTAACAAGCTCGTTAGTGGTCATATTGTTAACTCTTCTAGCAAGTACAATATCGAAAATTTTTGTATTTTTGCTGAAAAAATGTGAGCAGCTGCAAAAGCTGCTCACATTTTTTCAGCAAAAATTATAGCATATTTGCCATATTTATTGATCAAAGTTTTAACGATACATTAACTAATGACGTCGTTAGTTTTGAACAACTGGCCCCAGAATTTCAACCGTTGTTTTTGTCTTGAATTCTCAGTTTATTAACTTGAAAGACGGCCCCTGCCCCTTTGGGCTTGGAGTAATAGATTGGGCTACATGGTGCTTCCTAGCAGAGCTGAAATCAACCGCACATGATTACTGGTAAACCGCTTAGAAGGTATAAGCATGCCCAGGCAAAGTGGTGTGAGTCAGACAGTCCCTGCACTTAAGGTTTGTTTGGGGGGTAGGCTTGAGCTGTTATTTCATCTCAGTGCCAAGTAAAGTCTTGAAGGCAATGTCTCATAAATGGCCTAAACAGTGTTGACAGGGATGTAAAACCTCAATTCAGACAAACAATTAACTTTGAAACTCTTTGAACATAAGAACAACTTTTCTAGGACAGTGAGACTGTGGGATGTGAATGATGAAGGAAAGAAACAGAGATATGTCCTGAAGCCAAGGTCACATCAAGGTCGTAGGGTGGTACCCACAGCATGTACCTACAGTCCGGATGGCAGGTGGGTGGTGACTGCTTGTCAGGATGGTTCCATCCAGATCTGGGATCATACTAAATCATTTGTAAGTTTCACTGTCAGTTATAGAACAATGATCAGGACCCAGTTGTTCAAAGCTAATGACGTCGTTAGTCAATGCATCGTTAAAACTTTGATCATTTATTATGGCAAGTATGCTAATATTTTTGCTGAATAAATGTGAGCAGCTTTTGAAAATGCAAAAGCTGCTCACATTTTTAGCTCACTGTCACGTAGTGACGAGGTGAGCTTTTGGGATCACTTTTTGTCCTTCGTCCGTCGAGTGTCCATGCGTCCGTGCGTAAACAATTTCTTCAAACGACATCTCCTCCTAAACCACTGATGGGATTTTGACCAAACTTCACAGGAATGATCCTTAGGTGGTCCCCTTACATAATTGTTCAAATGGTTCCGGTCCGCTGCACGTCAAGGTCACAGGGGCCAAAAAAAGATTTTTTTTAATGAAAACTTAAAAAATCTTCTTCTCTGAAACCACAAGGCCAAGGTCTTTGATATTTGGTATGAAGCTTTATGTAGTGGACCCCTACCAAGATTGTTCAAATTATAGTGCTGGGGCCAAAAATCCCCCCGCCCCGGGTCCCTTTGTTTTTACATAGGATTATATAGGGAACATCTTTAAAAATCTTCTCAGAAACTGCATGGCCCAAGTCTTTGATATTTGGTATGAAGCTTCATCTAGTGGACCCCTACCAAGATTGTTCAAATTATAGTGCTGGGGCCAAAAATGACCCCGCCTGGGGCCCTTTGGTTTTACATGGGCTAAATAGGGAAAATCTTTGAAACCGCAAGGCCCAGGTCTTTGATATTTGGTTTGAAGCTTCATCTAGTGGACCCCTACCAAGATTGTTCAAATTATAGTGCTGGGATCAAAAATGCCCCCGCCCCGGGGCCCTTTGGTTTAAATGGGCTTATATAGGGAAAATCTTTAAAAATCTTCTTCTCTGAAACCGCAAGGCCCAGGTCTTTGCTATTTGATGTGAAGCTTCATCTAGTGGACCCCTACCAAGATTGTTCAAATTATAGTGCTGGGGCCAAAAATGCCCCCATCCTGGGGCCCTTTGGTTTTACATAGGCTTATTTAGGGAAAATCTATAAAAATCTTCTTCTCTGAAACCACAAGGCCTAGGTCTTTGATATTTTGTATGAAGCTTCATCCTGTGGACCTCTACCAAGATTGTTCAAATTATAGCCCTGAGACCAAAAATGCCCCCGCCTCGGGGCCCTTTGGTTTTACATAGACTTATATAAGGAAAATCTTTAAAAATCTTCTTCTGTGAAACCACAAGGACTAGGTCTTTTTATTTGGTGTGAAATTTCATCTAGTGGACCTCTATCAAGATTGTTCAAATTATAGCCATGGGACCAAAAATGCCCCTGCCCGAGACCCTTTGGTTTTACATAGACTTATATAGGGAAATCTTTAAAAATCTTCTTCTTTTACTGCAAGGCCCATGTCTTTGATATTTGGTATGGAGCTTCATCTAGTGGACCTCTACGAAGATTGTTCCAATTATAGCCCCGGGGCCCTTGGTTTTACATAGACTTATATAGAGATAATCTTTGAAAATCTTCTTCTCTGAAACAGCAAGGCCCAGGTCTTGAATATTTGGTGTGAAGCTTCATCTAGTGGACTTCTATCAAGATTGTTTAAATTATAGCCCTGAGGCCAAAAATGCCCCCAACCCGAGGCCATTTGGTTTTACATAGGCTTATGTAGGGAATATCTTTAAAAAAATCTTCTTCTCTGAAACAGCAGGCCAAGGTCTTTGATATTTGGTATGTAGCTTCATCTAGTAGACCTTTGCCAAGATTGTTCAAATTATAGCCGTTGTTGATATTTGGTATGAAGCTTCACCTTTTAAGACCTCCTTCAACATTATGCACATTATAGCCCTGGGGTCAATAATGGCCCTCCCCGGGGCCCAGTTGTTACTCTATGGATCAGGTGAGCGATCCAGGGCCATCATGGCCCTCTTGTTTCAACAAAAATACCAAAATTTTACATATTAAACTTGTTAGAACAGTTAAAAATATGACCACTAACGAGATCGTTAAGCTAACGATGGTTTGAACAACTGGTCCCATTACAGTAAAATTGCTATATTAAGTCCACCTTTGGGACTGTTCAAAAGTGGTCTAAGGACCACTTTTGAACAGTCCAAATGGTCTTAAAGACCACTTTTGAACAGTCCCAAAGGTGGTCTCTTTCAAGAGGACACTAGGTGTATAAAACACAAAGAAAGAACAGCTGCAAATTTTAAATATGAGCCAGCGCATGACAAAACCTACAATAAGACATGTGTGCTGATCGAAGACTCAGATCAGCCTGTCGACCATATAGTCTAACCAGAGAATTTTCTTGCTGCATGAAGTAGCATTGGGCCCTAAGCTATCCTTAGAGCACACAACGAAGACTCTGATCAGACTGTGCAGATGCGCAGGCTGATCTGAGTCTTAATTGGGCGCACATGTCTTATTGTAAGTTTTGTCATGCGCTGGCTTATATGCTTCTAAAAGCAGAATTAGTCTTAAATTTTAGCTGGTCTTAATAGTGGAATTTTAATGTATTTGTCAGGTTCGAAATTGTCAATACACTGTCTGATGTCATGCCGGTTGTTCAAAACTACCCGTGTCAGTAGCAGACATTGTTAAAACTTTGATCATATGGCACATATACCTATATTTTTGCTGAAAAAAAAAAAATTGGGGAGCAAGTGCAAATGCAAACAGCTGCTTAGTTTCTTTAAGCAAAAATACAACAGTATGAGATATTGAACTTACTAGAACAGGTAAAGTTTTGACATCTATTGAACTCATTAAGCTAACAATGCTTTGAACAACTGGGCCGTGGTGTCCATATATCAAAGTGTCATATATATCAAATTTGGCATTCAGTAGTAAGACCATGCCCACATGATCAGTCTTTGTTAGATTCAACAGATTCAGTGTCCAATATAACACTGTGTAATGCTGGCCCCCGGGGCTGGAAGAAATAGATGGGCTGCATGATGCTTCCGTGCAGAGCTGAAACCGGCGGCATACAAGTTCTGGTAAACTGCTTAGAGGATCTAAGCCTGCCGAGGCGAGTCAGACCATCCATGCTTATAAATGCTATTGGTTTCATTGGGTGACAGGGTTTGAGATGTCATTTCATCTCAATGTCTGGTGAAAGTCCCACAAAATTGGAAGCAACCTCTCCAAAATGACCTATGCAGTGTTGACAGGAACATTAGTTTATACTAATTTATTTTAGTTCGATTGCGATGAAAGCTTTAAGCTTATTGAATCGCTCTCGAACACTCATTCCGGGTGTTTTCACGGGCACGAGAGAGAGAGGCAGTGGCTTTTACACCACTGCTACCCATTTACACCTGGGTGGAGTGGGGCAGTGTCATTACGTGACTTGCCCAAGGACACACCTCGATACCGGTGGCGGATTCGAACGCACAACCTCTCGATCATGAGTCGAACGCGCTAACCACTGCGCTATCGAGGCTGACAGGAACATTACACCTCAAATCGAACAAAAACAAACACTATAATGCAACTCGGGTGCACACTCATGCCAGAGTGTCAATTTTACCTTTCAAATATTGCATTTAACCTTTTTTGTACCAAATGGAATCTTCCTCCTTATATATAGCAGGAGTCTATTTCAAAATTTAGGGGTGTCAGGTTGTGTTTTCATCAAAATTTATTTGGAAAATGACTGAACTTTTAGCAAACAGTGGAGGCTGAGATCAGATGCCGCGTTCTGCGGCGTCTGATCTGGGCCTGCACCGTTTGCCAGGGTACCCATTTTGGGGCTTCTGTTACTAAAAGGGTTAATAAAAATTGCTGGCCACATGATAAGTCTTGTCAAATTTGTCGGGGCCCAGTTGTTCAAAGCATTTTTGGCTTAACGAGCTCGTTAGTGGTCAAAATGTTAACTCTTCTAGTATTTTAAGTACAATACCTTATACAGTGACTTTTTGCTGAAAAAAATGTGCACAGCTTTTGCATTTTCCAGCAAAAATATCAGTATTTTTGTCATATTAAATGATTGAATTTTAACGATAGGTTAACTAACAACATCGTTAGTTTTGAAAATCGGGCCCCTGAGATTATACAAGATTTGTCATGTGGATGAGGCCTAAAGTTCAAAGACAAGGTCATTAGATTACATTTACAGTGTTTGGTGTCTGCCTGCCAGATCGCACCCGCCCGTTGGGGCTTGAAAAAATAGATGGGCTGCATGATGCTTCCATGCAGAGCTGAAACCGACCGCAAACGAGTAATGGTAAATCACAGAGGATCTAAGCCTGCTCAGGTAAAGCGGTGCGAGGCGGACTGTCCATGTTCATAAACCCTATTGGTTTGATGGGACGATAGGGCTTGAGATGTCATTTCATCTCAATGTCAGGTAAAAGTCCCACAAAATTTGAAGCAACGTCTCTGAAATGACCTAAATAGTGTTGACGGGGACGTTAAACTTCAAATCAAACAAACAAAGAAAGTCTGCCTGCCAGTACAGTACTATCTTTTTATTTCCCCCTTACTCTGACAAACTGAGGTTGGCCGGCGCATACTGTAAAAATCCTTAAAGTTCGGACACCTTGAGAACTTACTGTAATTCTCCTAAGATTTTAACAAATTTGTTTCACGACCCAGCAAAGTGTCCAAAAAGTGCAGATAGAATAGCAAACAGTGTAGACCCTGATCAGATTGCCTCTGCTCCTGAAGGAGCAGTCTGATCTTGGTCTGCACTGTTTGCTTTGTTTGTTTGTTTGATTTGTGGTTTAACGTCCCCGTCAACACTGTAAAGGTCATTTTGGAGACGTTGCTTCCAATGGTGTGGGACTTTTACCCGACATTGAGATGAAATGACATCTCAAGCCCTGTCGCCCAATGAAACCAATAGGGTTTATTAGCATAGACGGTCCGCCTCGCACCGCGGTTCCTGGACAGGCTTAGATCCTCTAAGCGGTTTACCAGTACTAGTGTGCGGGCCGGATTCAGCTCTGCGTGGAAGCATCATGCAGCCCATATATTTCTTCAAGCCCCTATGGGCGGGGGCATCACTGTTTGCTTAAGCCTGTCTTCCCAATACTTAGGATCTTTACCTTAGTATGTTTGTTTGTTTGATTTGATGTTTTTAGTCCCCCTCAACACTTTATAGGTCATTTTGGAGACGCTGCTTCCAATGTTGTGGGACTTTTACCCGACATTGAGATGAAATGACATCTCAAGCCCTGTCGTCCAATGAAACCAGTAGGGTTTATAAGCATAGACTCGCACCGCTTTGCTTTGGCAGGCTTAGATCCTCTAAGCGGTTTACCAGTAATTGTGTGCGGTCGGGTTTAGCTCTGCATGGAAGCGTCAAGCCCCGATGGGCGTGGCCCAAAAAAAGACTAGTCTGTTTGTTTGTGAGAAAAGATTTACTGGCAGAAATCCAAGATCATAACTGATGGTAAACTGTTTGTCTGTGTTAAAGTTCAAGATTGGTAAGGTCGCATGGGATTCTTTGTATTGGCAAAATATTAGGGAACAAATGCTGTCAAAAGAGATTCCTTGGTTGGTCACTTGTCCAGATCTAATTCCAACATTGTAATGAAGCCAATAAGGCAGTATGCCATAAAGTTAGAGAACTGCAATATATAGGTTTTGCCCTCTTTGTAGAAAAGGATTGCACATAAGACCATATCGGCAAGAACACTCTTTGTCAAATGCAACACTGTCAAGCAAAGAACTTCTGAATTCAGCTTTGGTAGGACTGTTTATAAGGCCATATCTACCAGAACACACTTTGTCAAATGCAACACTGTCAAGCTAAGCCATTCTGAATTCAGGTCTGGTCACCACATGCGTCAAAATGTAAGATTCAGCTGTTTCATGTGTTAACCCTTCTCTTGCTGAATATTCATTTTAGCCAGACCCATCTCTGACTTTGAACCAATCAGATTACTTGATGTAATTTATTCCTACAAATTCATAAACTGAATGTCAAACAGTGTAGATCCTGTTTCCAAAGATATGGGTTGTCATGAACAGCAGGATGAGTTAAACTTGAAGTTTCTGCCATTTTACCATAGAAACAACTTTTTCTTGTTTGAATTTCTATAATCCTCTGAAAATGTGTTTACCCTAAAGGAAAGACTTTGCTCCGGAACTCCTGAGAAGCTAATTCTTTCCATAAGGAGTAGAATGTCTCAGAAGCAAACTCTTTCTATAAGGAGTGGAACTCCTGAGAAGCAAATTCTTCCAATAAGAAGTAAAACTTCTGAGAAGCACATTCTTTCCAAAAGGAGTAGAACTTCTGAGAAGCAAATTCTTTCCATAAGGAGCAAATGTAGAACTCCTGAGAAGCAAATTCTTTCCATGAGTAGTAGATCTGAGAAGCAAATTCTTTCCATAAGGAGTAGAACTTCCGAGATGTAAATTCTTTTCATAAGGAGTATAACTTCTGAGAAGCAAATTCTTTCCATAACGGCGGCCCTGGTAGCTCAGTCCAATGCACATTTGACGGGTGATCAGGAGAACGTGGGTTCAATATTTGCAGGGGTCAGCAACATTCTTTCGTGGAGATTGATCATGAAATCTTTTCTATGGTAATTCTCTCCCTTCTGCTGATTTGAGAAGGACAGTTGTCAGTTTCTGGCAAAATAATGTGCACTTTACTGGTTAAATGCTTATGTATAAGCCTGCCCAGGAAAAGTGTGGATAGGTAAACTCACCGGCTTAAAAAAGATCTAAATGATGTTGACTTGGCTGTTAAACTCCAATACAATAAGGAGTTGAAATAGAAGTCCTGAGAAGCAAATTCTTTCCATAAGTAGTGGAACTCAGAGAAGCAAATTCTTTCCATATGTAGTAGAACTCCTGAGAAGCAAATATTTTCCATAAGAAGTAGAACTCCCATCAGAGAAGCAAATTCTTTCCATATGGACTAGAACTCATGAGAAGCTAATTCTTTTCAGAAAGAGTAGAACTTCTGAGAAGTAAACTTTTTTCATAAGGAGTTGAACGCCTGAAAATCAAATTCTTTCTGTATGTAGTACCAGAGAAGGAAATTCTATCCATGAACTCTTGAGGAGCAAATTCTTTCCATAAGGATTATAACTCCTGAGAAGCAAATTCTTTCTATAAGTAGTAGATCTCCTGAGAAGCAATTTCTTCCCATAAGTAATAGACCTAGTTCTTTTCATAAGGAGTAGAACTCCTGAGAAGCAAATTTTTTTCATAAGGAATAGAAGTAGAACTCCTGAGAAGCAAATTTTTTCGTTATGTAGAAGCAAATTCTTTCCATGAGGAGTAGCACTTCTGAGATGCAAACTCTTTCCATAAGGACTAGAACTCCTCAGAAGCAAATTCTTTCCATGTGGAATAGAAGTAGAACTCCTGAGAAGCAAATTTTTTCCTTATGTAGAAGCAAATTCTTTCCATGAGGAGTAGAACTTCTGAGATGCAAGATCTTTCCATAAGGACTAGAACTCCTCAGAAGCAAATTCTTTCCATGAGGAGTAGAAGTAGAACTCCTGAGAAGCAAATTTATTCCATAAGTAGTTAATCTTCTGAGAAGCAAATCCTTTCTGTAAGTAGTAGAACGTCTGAGAAGCAAATTCTTTCCATTAGTGGTATATCTTCTGAGAAGCAAATTCTTTCCATAGGTATTAGAATGTCAGAGGAGCAAATTCTTTCCATAAGTAGTAGAACTCCTGAGAAGCAAATTCTTTTCAAGGGTAAGACATGGAGAAGCATATTCTTTCCATAATTAATCTCCTGAAAAGCTCATTCTTTCCATAAGGAGTAGAACCCATTGATGAGTAAGACAAAAGCTTTTGTGAAAAAGTTACCTTCCTCTTAAAAGTAGAGGTAAAAATTTGATGTGTGTTGACTCTTCTTTTTTCTTAAATTCATGTTGTTTTTGTAGGTTAATATAGCCCAGACTTTGCGAACAGCTCATATGAATGGCAGTGATACATCATCTCTGTGTTTCTCTTATGATGGTAGAGTGCTGGCATCAAGGGGAGGTAAGTAAGTATCAGCTAATTCTGTTCACATATGAATGGCAGTGATACATCATCTCTGTGTTTCTTTTATGATGGCGGAGTGCTGGCATCAATTGGAGGTAAGTATCAGCTCTTTTTAGCTCACCTGTCTAGTAGTGACAAGGTGAGATTTTTGGATTACTTTTCGTCCATCTTGCGTGGGTGCGTGCGTAAACAATTTCTTCAAACGACATCTCCTCCTTAACCGCTGATCGGATTTTGACCAGACTTCACAGGAATGATCCTTAGGTGGTCCTCTTTCAAAGTTGTTCAAATGGTTCAGGTCCATTGCACATCAAGGTCACAGGATCTAAAAATAGATTTATTTAGTAATAACTTAAAAATCTTCTCCTCTGAAACCAAAAGGCCCAGGTCTTCGATATTTGGTGTGTAGCTTCATCTAGTAGACCTCTACCAAGATTGTTCAAATTATATCCCTGGGACCAAAAATGCCCCCGCCCCAGGGCCTTTGGTTTTACATTGACATTCATAGGGAAAAGCTTTAAAAATCTTCTTGTCTGAAACCTGAAGGCTCGGGTTTTTATACCCCACCACACGATAGTGGTGGGGTATTATGATATACCGTTGAGTGTCTGTCCGTCCGTCCATCCGTCTGCACCATTTCTGATCGATAACTTGAGTAATTTTTCACAGATTTTTTTCAAATTTTCCATACATGTTTATACTGGGAATGAGTGGTATGGGATTGTTAATGGGCAAAATCTGTTAAAATTTGACAGAGTTGAATGATCTCATTGGTGGACCATGAGAATTATGCAAACACATTTTCATTTTGACAGGTGATGACACAGTGAAGTTATGGGATCTCAGGAATTTTAAAAAGCCGCTAAAAGAAAGGACAGATCTGTTGAACTTCTTCCCTGTGTAAGTTTGCCACAGATGATTTTGTTTTTAGTCGGTGAATTCACGAAGTGAATTTGCCAGACTTTAGTTGTCACTCGATGACCCTTCTCATCCACTATCTATTGAGTGTTTTTTTAGAAGCATAATACCTGTCGCTTTTGGGATATGCCTTAGGATTCATGAAATCCTCTGCTCAAAATGTAGTACCTGCCTAATTAAAGATTGTAGGTCATGAAACCATTGATAAATAATATATTCTGCTATCAACACAGCTGTGTTATGGCTGCTGAAAGAGAAAGTACAACCCTCTGCATTCTTTATTAGTATGAATGACCCAATAATCTGATTAAATGTGGCAGCTCATAATTGCTTTATAAACATGTAATCTAGCATCATTCTTGTGGTTAACAAGATCTCAATTTAAAGAGTAAACATTTTAAGACCCATGAGGTCAACAAGCCTATATAATTAAGACCCCCATATACCCACTTTTTTCAGAGACAAATGGGGTATGCAGGGCATTCTTCTTCTTATTTCTCTTCTGAAACAAGGATTGTGGGTACTCATTAGAACCGCTTCATTGACGCAGTTCTAATGAGCACCTACAATTTTTTGTTTGAAGCAGATATAAAAACATCACCAGGAAAATATCAATGTTTGAGCTGTAAAAGAATGCGTCTACTATGTACATGTATGTTAGAAGCAGAAATACATGTAAGAGTCCAGAATCATTCCTGCAACTGTTTTTTATGCCCCCGCCTGCCTTGGCAGGAGTGGGGCATATAGCGTTTCGCCGTGATGTTACGTCCGTACGTGCGTACGTGCGTTCGTGCGTATGTCCCGTTCGTAACCACCTCGGGCTGAAATGTCGACCTCGGGCTGAAATGTCGAGCTGAAACCTCGGACTTGCATATAATTTTTTTACCTGTTGTGCTACAAAGTTGAAATTTGGTATGACATCTACTCAGACCAAGACCTATCAGTTCATGTTCAAGTTGACCCAAAGTCGTGCCCCTGGGTGGGCCTAGGGGTCAGATTGCGTAACAGGTCAAAATTGTCATATAGGAATTTGCATGCAAAACTTTCAAAATGTCTAATTATCTTGAAAATTTATCAGATTCGAACACCTAAACCATATATATTATTGTTCCTTATGATATGACACATTCCATGACACAGACTTGGGTCCCTACAGTCACCCCTGGGCTATGCCCCGCCCTCTTTGCTTCATTAAAGTCTTTATATCTTAGAACTATCCATATCCCCACCCCTTAACCATATATATTATTGTTCCTTATGATAAGATGCATTGACTGATACAGACATTGGGTCCATGCTGACCCCCCCATCCCCCCCCCCCCCCGTTATATAGAAATTTGTATGCAAAACTGTCAAAATGTCTAAATTAATCGGATTCGTCGAACCCCTAAACCATATATATTGATCCTTATGATTTGACACATTCCATGACACAGACTTTGGATCCCTACGGTCACCCCTGGGCCATGCTCCGCCCCCTTTGCTTCATTAAAGTCTTTATATCTCAGAAACTATCCATATCCCCACCCCTTAACCATATATATTATTGTTCTTTATGATAAGATGCATTGACTGATACAGACATTGGGTCCATCCCGACTCCTCCCCCCCCCCATTTATATAGAAATTTGTATGCAAAACTGTCAAAATGCCTAATTATCTTGAAAATTAATCAGATTCGAACACCTAAACCATATATATTATTGTTCCTTATGATATGACACATTCCATGATACAGACTTTGGGTCCCTACAGTCACCCCTGGGTCATGCCCCGCCCCCTTTGCTTCATTAAAGTCTTTATATCTCAGAAACTATCCATATATTGTTCCTTATGAAAAGATGCTTTGACTGATACAGACATTGGGTTCATCCCGACCCCCCCCCCCCTCGGAGCTGAAACCTCGGACTTGCATATAATTTTTTTACCTGTTGTGCTACAAAGTTGAAATTTGGTATGACATCTACTCAGACCAAGACCTATCAGTTCATGTTCCCCCCCCCCCCACCTTAACCATATATATTATTGTTGCTTATGATATGACACATTCCAAGACAAAGAATTTGGTTCCCTCCGGTCACCCCCAGCCCATGCCCCGCCTAATTATCTTGAAAATTAATCAGATTCGAACACCTAAACCATATATATTATCGTTCCTTATGATATGACACATTCCAAGACGCAGACTTTGGGTCCCCCCTGGGCCATGCACCGCCCCCTTCGTTATATCTCAGAAACTATCCATGTCACCACCACTTAACCATATATATTATTGTTCCTTATGATAAGATGCATTGACTGACACAGACTTAATCAGATTCGAACACCTAAACCATACATATTATTGTTCCTTATGATATGACTCATTCTAAGACACAGACTTTGTCTCCCTCTGGTCAACCCCGGACCATGCCCCGCCCCCTTCAATTCATAAAAGGCCTTATATCTCAGAAACAATTCATATCCCCACCACTTAACCATATATATTATTGTTCCTTATGATAAGATGCATTCACTGACACAGACCTTGGGTCCCTGTGGACAGCTCCGGGTCCCTCCGGACACCCCTGTGCCATTCTAGAGAATGGGTACAAGCCATATCGACAAAGATATATGGCGGGGGCATCTGTGTACTTTGGACACATGTCTAGTTTTTTTCAAAGAGACATCTTAGACAAAAATCAGATAAAGTTATATGTGAAGCGCTATAATGGTGTTTCTTCACATACAAATATTGGACACTCGCAAATAGTGTAGATCCAGATCTGATACCCTGTAATTCACCGACTTTGTGGCTTCTCAAGCCTTTGATTGTTCATTGTTATGTGTTTGAAAAATCAACCCTTTATTGAGAAAAGGGGCCATAGATGTTTTAAATTGTTTGCCATTCTCCCCTTAAGGGGAATGGATACACCTTCAGGGGAGGCAACTCCTGTAAAAGAATTTTAGTCTCCCATATTAATTTCCTGCTGAATAAATTAATTTACCTACACCAATTTCTGACTCAACCAATCAAATTACTCGATATAAAATATTCCTTCATCCAATTCACAAACTCTATGACAAACAATTTATATCCTGAACAGATGGCTTCTGAGCAAAGAAGCTATCTGATCTGGGTATACCATGTTTTGCAAAGGTAGGGGTTGACATGTTCAGCAGGATACATGTTATTCAGTTCTATTACATTCAAAAGCATATAACGTAGAACTCTGTAAATATTTCTGGCAGTTTCATTGAGCAATATTTACATGCTCAGAGCATTTATAGAAAAACTCATACACCACAACCTCTTTATAACACTATTATTGGGGTCCAAAGCAGAAACCCTGTTAGTTAAATAACGGTGTTATATCCAAACAAAAATGTATAGATTATATTATGCTCCCCGAAGGGGGAGCCATATAGTCGCCGCTTTGCCCGACCGTCCGTTCGTCCGTCCGTCCGTCACGCTCTATATCTCTAAAATTATTAAAGGTATTTAAGTGAAACTTGATATACTGATAGAGGGCAATGAGGGGAATCGTAAAATACAAGAACCATAACCCTGTCACCAGTATTTATGGAGTTACTTCCCTTAACTATTTCAATGAAAAGATTGTCCGGAGCATATCTCTGAAAGTATTGAAGGGATTTAAGTGAAACTTGATACATTGATAGATGGCCATCAGAGGAAGTGCAGAGTGCAAGAATTGTAACTCTATCACAAGTAATTACATAGTTATTTCCCTTTTTAGTTTTTGCTATATTAAGCTTGTCCGGAGCATATCTCTAAAAGTTTTAAAGGTAATTTAGTGAAACTTGATACACTGATAGGGGGCTATGAGAGAAATCGCAGAATGCAAGAAGCATAATCCTACCGACAGTATTTATGGAGTTTCATTCCCTTCTTAATTAGGGCCCCACACAGTATTTTGGGTGCCCTATAGTAATCTCCTTGTCAGTCAGTTTCAAATCTAAACCAAAACATTTAACCAGTTATAACTTCAAAAGTTATATCCCTACTCCCATGAAACTTCACACTCATACTAACAATCACAAGACCTACATTCTGACAAACCATATTGCTTTTGTCCGTGTGTTTGTCACGCCTTAACCAAAAAACTTAACCTCGGCCATAACTTCAAAAGTATTTGCCCTACTCTCATGAAACTGCACACACTTACTTACTATCACAAGACCTACATTCTGAAAAGGGCCATAACTATATTGCTTTTCGGTGTGTGTTTGTCAGGCCATAACCAAACAACTTAAACTCGGTTAAAATTTTAAAAGTTTTTATCCTACTCTCATGAAACTTCACACACATACTTACCATCACAAAACCTACATGCTGACAAAGGGCCATAATTATGTTGCTTATTTTCACTGAATTATCTCCCCTTTTTCAAAAAATATCTCCTGTTGTTTCATAACCATGGGTAATAGGGCTTTCATATTTCACATATGTATTCTTTGTGACATTCTTCATTGAAAATCACTTACTAGGGAACACAAAACTGAGTTTCTTTGTCTTATGGTTTAAGATTTACATGCCTTGCACGGAAGGGGCCTTACATTTCTCCTTATTTTTGAAGTATTTGTTGAAAATCACTAACTAGGGAATTCTTAGACTTTAGGTTAAACCCATTTGGTACCGGAAACCCCAAAAGGGGTAAGTGGCAAACAGTGCAGGCCCAGATCAGATGCCACGAAACTCGTGTTTGTCACGCCTTAACCTGGCCCTACTCTTATGAAACTTCACACACATACTTACCATCACAAGACCTACATTCTGACAAAGGAGAATAACTTGTGTGTTTGTCACACCTAAACCAAAAACCTTAACCTTGGTGATAACTTCAAAAGTATTTTGTCTACTCTCATGAAACATCACACACATAATTACCATCACAAGACCTACATCCGGACAAATTGCATTTGGGTGTGTGTTTGTCAGGCCATACCCAAACAACTTAAACTCCAGTCAAAATTTTAAAAGTATTTGTCCTACTCTCATGAAACTTCACACACATACTTACATTACAAAAACCTACATTCTGACCAAGGGCCATTACTATATTGCTTATTTTCACTAATCATCTCCCCTTTTTCAAAAAAAAATATCTCCTGTTATTTCATAACCATGGGTGATAGGGCTTTCATGTTTCACATGTGTGTTCCTTGTGACATTTTCCATTGAAAATCACTTACTAGGGAACACAAAATTTAGTTTCTTAGCCTTATGGCTTAAGATTTACAGGTTCTTGCAGGGAAGGGGCCTTACATTTCACTTTTCTTTGCATTCTTTGTTGAAAATCACTACCTAGTTTCTTTATTTGTACTCCAAATATCAGCTGAGGGTACTCATTAGAACCTCCTCATTCAGACGGTTCTAACGAGTACCCATAACCTTTGTCTTCAAACAAATCTTATCAAACTTCAAAGTGTATAGGATCATTTCACTAAAATAACCCTCCTACTACTGCCCATCTTCGGGGAGCATCCCTCGGTTTCACCGATGCTCTTGTTCTATATAATCTATACATTTTTGAGATCCATCCTGAAACCATGTTATATTCATAACCATGTTATAACGAACCATGTTATAACAAGGTTGTGGTGTATATTTAACTATTAGGAGGCATTGTTGTTCATACTTCAGTGAATACATTGATTCACATGACGTCACATGATCACTAAGTGCCGCCAAAATGGATTATATTTTTTTCAATATGATTGGCTGATGGCGACGTTATGGCGTCAATGAAGCTCTACTGCTATCAGTAGGAAAACTGCATGAAATTGTTTTCTTGTTTCATTTTAAGCCCTAGAACCAATTTTATGTCACATGATGGATGGAAAGTAATATAAATATAATTCTAACACACTGCGCCAATATAGGCATTGGAAAATAACTGTGTTTTATTCTGCAAATAATCACAGCTCGGAAGAGCGTGATGAGTGACGTCATTAAAACAGCCAATTTTTATGATGTCACTAGTTGAGTTCCTTGATGTTAGACGGTGTAACATCATTTTCTCGCATTGAAACGTTAGAAAAGTATATAAATGCATGTGTTTCAGTCGATAATTTTAGTGGGATTTCTTCTAAAAATGGCAAAAAGTTGTGAGATTTTGAAGGAAACAACAACATTATTGCCAATTTTCAGCGTTAGAATCGAAATAGATCAGCTCTAGTCTGTGATTTGTTGTAAGAGAGTAATAAATCACAGTTTATCGGTCAGTTGTAAGTAGACAAATCATGCGCTCTAACCTCTAAACTGTGATTTATTACTCAACAAATCAAAGTTGAGCTGATCTATTTCTTAAGTAAAAATGGTAATTTATTTAACATTCATTGAAGTATGAAAGTTTAATGAACTGTTCTTACTTCTGTGATGTTAAAAAAATTTAATTTATTTATCATATGACGTCGCGTCTGAGAGTGTAATAACGCCATGTAATATTTTCGATAATCCACTTGTGGATTAAATATTCAAATTAGCTAGATACGTCCCGTAACATTACATGTACGACGTCCGTAACGACGTCGAGTTTACTAATGGCGGAAAATTGACATTTTTGTAAACAGTCGTGAATAAAATGTGTTCCAAATGTCATATGATAAATAGAATCTTGCATTCGTGCTCATGTATTATTGAATTTATTAAACTCGTTGAGGAAAAGGCATAAAATGCTTGGCGAAGCTCGCATTTTATCCTTTTTCCTCAACTCGTTTAATAAATTCAATAATACATGAGCACTCATGTAAGATCCTCTATTTCTTAAATGTTAGCATTGAGTCCATAACTGGTATTGTGAATAAACAGATGACTAACCACAAAGCTTATTGACCTTTTTTGCATTACTGAATTACGCAAAATCAAGCTCTTGTTTCCTAGCGAGATTTCGAGTTCGGGGGTGGGGGGGGGGGTCACGTGATCATCTAATATGGTCGCCAACGTTACTTCCTAGTTAAACAAGTTAAAGTCGTTGTAATTAATTACGTTTTTCTTGAAGTTTTGCCGACCAAATAAGATAAATAGTGAAGTGATAATTCCGAATATTGTTTTACTCCTATTTGCTTGATGTTATTTAAATGAAATATTGATTTTCTAACGATAAGACAGTGGCTGAAATTGGTGAGCTGTTTGGCACTTATTTCGCAATAACAACAACGAGTGATTGAAAATGTGGTCGGTTTTTTGGGGGGGGGGGGGTTTACGGCCCTTTCAAGATTATTTCACTCATATCGAGCCGATCGTTAATCATAGGTGGGCGAAAACCGGAGTACCCGGAGAAAAACCACCTGACTTTCCGTTGCAGAACTTGGCGTCTCACACGTGACCCGAGCAATGCTCGAACCCACGGCGGTGAGAGACCTAATGACTAAGAGTCAGCGCTCTTATCCATTAGGCCACGGAGGCCCGTTAAATGTGGTCGTGTAAACAATGCATTCCGTAAGTGTGATTGCCATGGAGATGATCGTGTATTCACTTATGATATTTTGACGTGATTTTTTTAAAGTTTCTATCGGTCTATAACGGAAAAATTATGGGTCAGAATGACTTCTGTTGTGCTCCAGGTTGTAGCCATGAATGCTCAAAGGGAGCAGTTTGCTCATTCTACAGGTTTCCAGAAAAGCCTGAATGGTATAGAAAGGCGTGGATTTCAAAAGTATCACGGGTAATAAAGGTTGAGAGGAATGGAAAGACTGCAACAAACCCATGAAAACTAGGAAGTAACGTTGGCGACCATAATAGATGATCACCTGACCCCCTGGAGCTCGAAATCTCGCTATGAAACGAGAGCGTGATTTTGCATGATTTAAATGCCAAGTCCACCCAGTAATGACATCATCATTTTCTACAGCACAGATGTCCTGTTCAGTCCTGATGACAGACTGGTTGTAACAGGTGTGTCCGTGAAAAAGAATGAGGCCAAAGGGAAGCTACTCTTTATGGACAGAGAAACACTAGATACTCAAACAGAATTGGAGGTGTCAGACATGGTAAGATGCTCCATTATACTCCATTATCTGAGTTGGGCATTTGCTATGAAATTATCTCCAGATGAACAGGAAACGTGAGGTTAATTAACCCTTTTCTTGCTGTTCACGACAACCCCTACCTTTGCAAACAGTGTAGATCCAGATCAGATGGCTTCTGAAGAAGCCATCTGATCAGGATCTGCACTGTTTGTCATTCACCTTGTGAATTTGAACGAAAATACTATATCCTGTAATCTGATTGGCTGATAGTCAGAAATGGGGCTGGGCTAGTTTTAATATTCAGCAAGATAAGGGTTAAGGGATAAATATTCCTTATTTCTGGTTAGAAACATATGTTGTGGGTACTTTATAGAATCGTCTCAATGAAGCGATGCAAACAAGTACCCACAACATACGTTTTAAGGTAGAAATATAAAAAAAATATCCTTAATCTATCCTCCATACTCCAGTTATCTGCCTGCCCCCACCCATCGGGGCTTGAAGAAATAGATGGGCTGCATGATGCTTTCACGCAGAGCTGAAACTGACATGTGGGCACACGAGTACTGGTAAACCGCTTAGAGGATCTAAGCCTGCCCAGGCAATGCGGTGCGAGTCAGCCCGTCCATGCTTATAAACCTTAATGGTTTCATTGGGCGCATGGCTTGAGATGTCATTTCATCTCAATGTTGGGTAAAAGTCCCACAAAATTGGAAGCAACGTCTCCAAAATGACCTTTACAGTGTTGACGGGGATGTTAAACCTCAAATCAAACAAATGTGTTGTGGGTAATTTTGAGGATCCCCTCAATGTGGCGATGTAAACATGTACCCACAACATATGTTTTAAGGGAGAAATATAAAAAAATATCCTTAATCTATCCTCCCTACTCCAGTTATCTGCAGCTAAGTGAGACACTAAAGACTCTTGTTCAGGCAAAAGTTATCATACCATGGAAATTTTTTAATCATTCAAATAGGGCAAATTTAAGATTATTTTCAGGCTTGCAGAAATAGATTTTCTCAAATGCTTCTGCATAGTGATGAAATATACTGAACATTTTGCGATCAGGGCCTGCACTATCTGCTAACAGAATTTTCCATCAAAATACCATAAAAATGATGAAAAAGGGCCTGCCACCCCTTATATGACAAATGGACTTGTCCAACTTATATGGAAGTGTCCACTGGTGTACAATGGATTAACCCATTTAGTACCAGAAACCCCAAAACGGGTACCCTGGCAAACAGTTCAGGCCCAGATCAGACGCCGCAGAATGCGGCGTCTGATCAGGGCCTCCACTGTTTGCTAAAAGTTGAGCCATTTTCCAAATGAATTTTGATGAAAACACAACCTCACACCCCTAAATGTTGAAATGGACTCCTGCTATATATAAAAAGGAAGAGACCATTTGGTACCAAAAGGTTAAAGTTACCCTGAATTTGTCATGTTACTTGTAGAGTGTAGTGAGATGTATATGGCATCCTAGACTGAACCAGTTCGTGGTTGGTTGTGGTACTGGAGAAGCCAAACTCTACTATGATGAGAAGAAAAGTCACAGGTCAGAAACTTGCTAATATTAACCCTTGTCCTGCTGAATATTTTAATCTGCCACACCCACTACCGATTATCAACCAATCAGATTACTTGATGCAATTATTGCAACAAATTCACAATCTGAATGGCAAACAATGAAGATCCAGATCAGATGGCTTCTAACGAAGCCATCTAATCTGGATCTTCATTTTTTTGGAAAATAAGGCATATCCGGGCTCAGCAGGACAAGGGTTAACATGAAACTGAAATAAATTAGCATATAGAAAATCTCTTGTCTTTTTACAGGTAAAACATTGCATTTTTAGCTCACCTGAGCACAAAGTGCTCATAATGAGCTATTGTGATCAGTGAATGTCTGTTCTGCGTCGTCCGTTGTCAACAATTTGCTTTAAATGCAAACTGTAACAGGAATGTAGCCTGGGTGCCTCCCTACCAAAATAGCTAAAATCGTTACACTCCAATGAACAAGATGGCTGCCATAGCTAAAAATAGAAAAAATCTTCAAAACTCCCGTACCCTTGGGCCAATTTCTTTCAAACTTCATAGGAATGTTACTTAGGTGACTCTCTACCAAAAATAGAAAAAACATCATGAATTTGCTTCAAACGCGAACTCCTCCTAAACCCTTTGTCCAATTGATTCAAACTTCACAGGAATGTTGCCTAGGTTACTCCCTACCAGTAGCTAAAATCGTTCTGCTCTGATGCCATAGCTAACAAGAGCACCGCATGCGGGTGCCAGCACTCGGCTGCAGTTTCTTTCAGAAAACAAAATTTCTAAGTCGCAAAAGGGGCATAACTGTGCCAAAAATATTTTGAGGGTTACCTCACCTATTGGTATGAGTTCCCCTTTTCATAATAAACAACTAGTCCGAGTTTCAAGTAAATATGTTTAGTAATGACAGAGATATTACAAAATGTCCAAGTTTTTGCACGACGACGACACAGAGGACGCCAGAGCTATGACAATACCTTGTCGTTTTCTTTGAAAACAACCAAGCTAAAAATGGAAAAAATCTTCAAATGACAACTCCTCCTGTACCCTTGGGCCAATTTCATTCACGCTTCACAGGAATGTTGCTTAGATGACCCTCTACCAAAGTAGCTTAAACAGTTCACCTCCGATGAATAAAATGGCTGCCAAGCTAAAAGTAGAAAAACATTGTAAATTTGCTTCAAATGTGAACTCCTTCTAAACCCTTGGGCCAAACTTCATAGGACTGTTGGCTAGGGGACTCCCTACCAAAATAGCTAATATCTTTCTGCTCTGGTGAACAAGATGGCCACCAGAGCTAAAAATAGAAAAAATCTTCAAACAACAACTCCTCCTGTACCCTTAGCCAAATTTCATTCAAACTTCATAGGAATGTTGCTTAGATGACCCTTTACCAAATTAGCTAAAATGATCCCGCTGCGATGAACCAAATGGCCACTTGAGCTAAAAATAGAAAAACATCGTAAATTTGCTTCAAATGCGAATCCTCCTAAAGCCTTAGGCCAATTTGAGTCAAACTTCAGAGGATTTTGCCTAGGTGACTCCCTACCAAAATAGCTAAAATCATTCCGCTCTAGTGAACAAGATGGCCGCCAGAGCCAAAAATAGAAAAAAATCTTCAAACGACAACTCCTCCTGTACCCTTTTGCTAAAGGGGGAGTTCCAAATCTGCCCACGCACAGATTTTCTTGAAACTTCAACTGTTGTTTGCTTGAGGGCTATCAACTATATATATAACTTTGTTTCATTTGAAAAATTACTATAGGTCTCAGGAGAGCTCCCTGGAGTAGTCCCCTGTAGAGGTCATACACACCTGTGAACTCTTCAGTCTTAAATCAATAGGTATGGTTATTTTCAATTTTTGTTGCTTTGATTGGCAACAGAACTCTATAAGGATTAATCTAATACAAAAAATGTAAATGTGTCTATGGCTTTTAATTTTTCTGATAAATTTATTTTCAAAATTTCTTCTACTTTTCATGAAAATTTATAAACAATGAGATTTTCATCATAAGTGTTAGAAGTGTTACTGATCTTGTCACCCCAAAGTATTGTATATAAAACAGGCCACATATATCCTCTATATAGCAAACAAATTTCGGAAAAGACAGAAACCGGTAACATTGTTTTTGATTGCTAAATATGGATTCAGGTCTATTTTTGTGCTAAATTCAGTTGCAATATAAGGGGACAAGACTTACTTAAAGTGTATTTTATTGTGTTTTTAATGACCATTTGGTGCCATGTTATCATACAAAGCTTAGTATAGGCATTTATGTAATAAAAACTCCCTCCCCCCTCCCCACACCACCCGGCAACCCCCACCCCCGCAACACACACACACAAAAAGATACTGTTTACAGTCAGGCGTTTTAGTTTTCAAAAGTAAATGAGAACATACATTTGCAAAGTATACCAGTTCAATCCAAACATTTGAAAGAGAAAAAATAAAATGCATTCATGCACTGTTCATAATGAATGTTAGTTTTGCCAGTTTTGCAAAAATGATAATCCTGAAAAAATTACATTATGGCAGAATAGGAATAAGACAAGGTGGATCTTTTTACCATGTTTTATTTGATCTTTCTGTATATTTTTAAACCCAGCAATAAAAAGACACTTGATGTCAGTAATATGCAATGAGGTATTGAATCTGCTTAATAAATTACTTGTATAGTCCTATTTTTAGGGCCCCGCACTGAAAGTGTGGGTGCCCTATAGTAATCACTCTGTCCGTCCATCTGTCTGTCCATCTGTCCGTCCACAAATTTTTTTCCTACTCCTCTGATAGCGCTGCTGGGGCCCTAGTCAGTTTCACTGACAGCTCTAGTTTTCTTTAATTATGTTTGCTGTTGTCATTCTCTTTTTTTAAATAAAACAGCAGCCAATAAATTGCTAACTGGGAAGGGACAGACTGATTTTTCCATTTGTTCTAATGATTGATCGGTCCATGTGTTGGTAATTTTTTCTTACATCACTTGGTCAAAGAAACTCATACTCCGCTCCCCCACCAAAGGTTTTGTGAGATCATGAAAACTATTTTCTGCATTGTTACTAGGTTCATTATAACATCTGCAAAAGTGTAAGTTACAATGTCTTAGGCTTCAAAATAAGGGCAGAGCTAGTCACACTGTAACTAGTTGTAAAATTGGCATTTGGTATACACTTCCCTAAATGAAATAGATGGAAGGCAAGTTGCTGTAACTAATGCATTTGATAGCTGATATTATATTTAGATGTTGTAATATCATTCACATTTTTAGTCATCTGTATGCAGTATTTGTCATCTGTGTTAAGTTTTCTAGCTCTGTATTCATCTGTTTTTGCAAATGGCGTAAATCAGCTGTTAGTTGTACTGTTAGCATATTTCTGAACCAAAATCTGCAGTTGGCTTTATATTTTTCCATAATACGGATAGCAAATATACCGTTTGCTCTTTTCTTCATCTGAAATAGTTTGAAAGTTGAACTGATTGGTCTTCTCTATAATACTAATAGATCATATTTAAGAATATAACTTTCTGACACTGATTTGGACAGCAGGTGACCATTTGTTTGTGCTTTAGTCCAGATTTTGGGGTGGGGGTGGGGGGGGGGGTTGCATTGTTAGAGTGACAAAAGAGCCAACATAATTGTGTTACCATTTTGTCTACAGTAATCTGTGTATACAGTGGGCCAAAAGATCAGAAAATATTGTCTGTGGTATTATGACATACCTGGCCCAACCCATAATAAAACATCATTACTCTTGGCCATTCAAGCAAGCTGTGCCATTCAGGTATGACAATCAGACGTTTCAAACTTTTTAAGTAGACTGCATCAGTTAAGAGAGTCAAGCGATAGAACCATCCATTTTACTTGCCATTTCAACAATCTTTGTCATAATAAGCTTCAGCAGGCTTTAGGATTACATTAAATGCAAAAACGCCTGTTAAGAAATGAAATATATTTTCAATTAAAGCCGATTGAATTGTTAATGAGTGCTCAAAATGAATAGTGTTTTTGGTGTTCCCCAGGGTACCATAACTGATACAAATGCTGATTAAATGAGCTCATACTACACAATCAAGGTTTAAACATACATATATTCATGTGTATATACATATTGGTGAGCAATTTCTCGATTGAAAATGTTATACCATATCTACAAATGGTTTGAAAAAAATTAAAATATCTGACCACTACTATTCAATGTTCAAATGCAGTATGTCACAGGTCTCAGATTTTCAACAAAGTTTGATAAAATGTTCTACATATACATGGGCAATTTTCATATTAAAATGATGGAGTAACAAGAACTGCAACAATGTGAAATCAAAAGTCAAACATACTCCAAAAGATTTTATGGTTGTGAAATCTTGGGTCTGCTCCATATGAAATTGATCATGGTCTATGGAACTTCAACTGAACAATAGCAAATGTGGTACAAAAATAATCACAAATGACTACAAAGATGCTTGAGAACAGAATAACTCCAAAACATAAGAAGCTGTTATGTATATATACACTTAATTGAGGGTACCCCTATTTTCAGAAGTGGAAATAAACAAAACATTGTAGATTTATAATGAAAACAGATATGAGAGTGAAATAGCTTAGTAATGAACAATCATTTACCAGGCATTAATTATGCACAATATTATGGAAATCTGTGCGTGGGCAGAACCCTATGGAAATTTACCATAGGCTGGAACTTCCCCTTTCATTCAAACTTCATGATAAAACACATTCAGTGATCCAACCAGGTCTCTGTTGGATCCATGCCCAACCCCCTCAACTTCATAAAAGGCCTAATATTTCGGCTACTGAGTCTACATGGGTGCTCATTTGGGTTTGAGGATTCCTTTGGGAGACGCCATAATTAGTAGAATAAAAATATATCATATTAAAATATGGCTGGCTGCCATTGGGCAGTGCCCGCCTGAGCTATTGTGAGCACAGTGGCCCATGGGTATCTTGTTTAATTAAAGGTTATGTTAACCTAGGTCTGGGGCCAGTTATTCAAAACTAATGATGTGGGCCCAGTTGTTTAAAGCTAACGACATCATTAGTGAATGTATTGTTAAAACTTTGATCATTTATTATGGCAAATATGATGCTCACATTTTTTAAGCAAAAATACCAAATTTTTACGTATTAAACTTGTTAAAATAGCTAACAATATGACCACTAACGAGCTTGTTAAGCTAACGATGCTTTGAACAACTGGCCGGTGGTTACTGGTTAGTTAATGAATCGTTAAAACTTGGACGGTTTCATACAATGCAAAAGCTGCTCACATTTTTTTCTGCAAAAGTAACAAAATTTAAGATATTGTTCGGCCCCCGCCCATCGGGGCTTGAAGAAATTGATAGGCTGCATGATGGTTCAATGCAGAGCTGAAACCCACCACACACGAGTACTGGTAAACTACTTAGAGGATTTAAGCCTGCCCAGGCAAAGCGGTGCCAGTCAGACCGTGCATACTTACAAACCCTACTGGTTTCATTGGGAGACAGGGCCTGAGATGTCATTTCATCTCTGTGTCCCACAAAATTGGAAGCAACATCTGCAGAATGACCTGTACAGTGTTGATGGGGATGTTAAACCTAAAATCAAACAAAATTTAGATATTGTTCTTGTTAGCACAGTTAACAATTTGACCACTAACAAGCTTGTTAAGCTAATGAGGCTTTGTTCTGGTGTTTAAAGAATTGTTAGCTTAACAAGCTTGTTAGTGGTCAATTGTTAACTGTTCTGGCAAGTACAGTATCTAATACTCTGGTATTTTTGCTGGAAAAAATGAGTAAGATTTGCAAAAGCTACTCTTATTTTTTTCAGCAAAAATATTTCATTGTAGATCTGGCACATTAACTGATCAAAGTTTTAACAATACCTCAACTTTTGACATTTTCACTTGGGTCCAGTTGTTAAAATCCTTGTTAGCTTAACGAGCTCGTTAGTGGTCATACTGTTAACTGTTTTAGCAGGTACGATACTATAATTCTGGTATTTTTTGCTGAAAAAATGTGAGCAGCTTTTGCATTTGCAAAAGCTGCTCACATGTTTTCAACAAAAATGTTAGCAACTTTGCCATATTTAGTGATTAAAGTTTTAACGATTCGTTAACTAATGACATTGTTAGTTTTGAGCAGCCCCCTGGATCCTGACCTTTTTACAAGTGATTGATGTGCTTCTCTGGCACTCATAACTAACTGCCAGTCTAAACACTTCGGCCAGACATTATGACAACACACCCCTGCAGTTTTTCACATCGCCAAAATGACTAATTTTCTTATGAAAATCCGTGTTATGTTCCTATTTATACTGCAAACATAGGTTGTGGCTACTCCTTCGAGTACCCTCAACCTATGTCTTGGAGCAGAAATGAAGAAAATAATGTTTTCCCTGGTAAACCCCAGTGAGGTTTAGTGGGGTGCTCATTTCACGGACTTGTTCATGTGATGCTTAGGGCAGAAGGTCCTGTTCATTAACAAAGACAAGATCTAATTGAGGATTTATAAACAGCCTGTACGTATTGACAGATTTAGTGTTTCCCATTTTCATTGTTCACATGTGTTTACAGAGATATATCAAAATACAGGCAAATGCACAGGCAATCATCAAGGCAAATGCACAATTTGTGACAATCACATTTGTAAAACTTTGCAGTTCACAAAAAGAAAACTGTTGTGATGTTCGTCAATTTCACATCTTCAACTGTGTTTCAGAGGAGCATTGCTATGTGTAGGGAAGAAACCATCTAAAGTGAAGATGTCGGAAGTTGTTGCGGCAAGACAGATCATTACACGTACGTACTGCTCATGCTGATAAACACGAGCTGTGTTGTGTGAGAAAAAACCTGTTTTATGCGATTTGGCAAACAGCAAAGGTGCAGATCAGCCTGCCCATCTGTGGCCAGTTGTTCAAAGCTTCGTTAGCTTAACGAGCTCGTTAGTGGTCATATTGTTAGCTGTTGTAGCAAGTTTAATATTCAAAATTTTGGTATTTTTGCTGAAAAAATGTGAGCAGCTTTTGCATTCGCAAAAGCTGCTCACATTTTTTCAGCAAAAATATTGGCATATTTGCCATAATAAATGATCAAAGTTTTAACGATACGTTAACTAACGACGTCGTTAGTTTTGAACAACTGGCCCCTGTGCAGTGTGATCAGCCCCTTTGTGCTCATGGCTTGCATAGTGTGATAAAACATAGATTGTGGGTACTTATTAGAACTGCCTCAATGCAGTTCTAAAAAGTACCCACAATCTGTGTTTTGTGCACACAGATTGTGGGGTTTCTACATCTTGAATTTTAACCCTTATCCTGCTCTTCACGACAACCCTATCTTAGCAAATAGTGTAGATCCAGATCAGATGGCATCTGAAGAACCCTTATCCTGCTGCTCGTGACAACCCCTACCTTTGCAAACAGTGTAGATCAAGATCAAATGGCTTCTGAAGAACACTTATCCTGCTGTTCACGACAACCCTTACCTTTGCAAACAGTGTAGATCTAGATCAAATGGCTTTTGAAGACTCCTTATTGTGCTGTTCATGAGTACCTTACCTTTGCAAACAGTGTAGATCCAGATCAAATGGCATCTGAAGAACCCTTATCCTGCTGTTCATGACAACCCTTACCTTTGCAAACAGTGTAGATCCAGATCAGAAGGCATCTGAAGAACCCTTATAGTGCTGTTCATGGCTACCCCTACCTTTGCAAACAGAGTAAATCTAGATCAAATGGCTTCTGAAGAACCCTTATTGTGCTGTTCATGACAACCCCTATCTTTGCAAACAGTGTAGATCCAGATCAAATGGCATCTGAAGAACCCTTATCCTGCTGTTCATGACTACCCCAACCTTTGCAAAAAGATTAAATCTAGATCAAATGGCTTCTGAAGAACCCTTATTGTGCTGTTCATGACAACCCCTACCTTTGCAAACAGTGTGGATCCAGATCAAATGGCTTCTGAAGAACCCTTATTGTGCTGTTCATGACTATCCCTACCTTTGCAAACAGTGTAAATCCAGATCAAATGGCATCTGAAGAACCCTTATCCTGCTGTTCATGACAACCCCTACCTTTGCAAACAGTGTAGATCCAGATCAAATGGCTTCTTAAGAAGCCAGGTCAAATCAAATGGTTTTTGAAGAACCCTTATCCTGCTGTTCACGACAACCCCTACCTTTGCAAACAGTGTAGATCCAGATCAAATGACTTCTGAAGAACCTTTATCCTGCTGTTCACTAAAACCTCTGAAGAAGCCATCTGATCAGGATCTACACTATTTGTCATTCCGTTTGTGAATTTGAATGAAAAAAAATACATCAAGCAATTTGATTGGATTAAATGTAAAAAATGGGTGTGGCTAAATTAATTTATGCAGCGGGATTGGGTAAAGATTCTTGATAGTATGCATAGCTGTGGAGGCCAGTCAGTGTCTTACCTGGGGCCAGTTGTTCAAAGTATCGTTAGCTTAACGAGCTCGGTAGTGGTCATATTGTTAGCTGTTCTAGTAAGTACAATATCTAAAATTTTGGCATTTATCTGAAGAAATGTGAGCAGCTTTTGCACATTTTTTTTCAGCAAAAATATTAGCATATTGAATGATCAAAGTTTTAATGTTATGTTAACTGACGATATTGGTAGTTTTGATCAACTGTACCCAGGTCAACAATCCCAAAGACAGGCTTCTCAGACAAACACAGCGGAATGTGTGTGGCAGCTTCAGACAATCAGAAAGGAATGTGTGGCAGCAGTAAAAAGTCTCCCTGCCCTTCCCCAAAGTGTAGTTTATATTTTCTTGCCCTTTGGGTTCATTGATTCCATTGTGGAATTTTGAAAATATTGAAGATAACTGGTGAGGCCATATTGGCCAAAACTTGCTATTCTGGCCCAGAAAAAAACAAACTTAAACACTCCATACTTTTCAGTTCAGTAGTGTATTCCTTGTTTCCAAAGGATAACTATTTCGATAACACCTTTTTCTCGACAGGAAATCTCATTCTTAAAATGGAAGGGGAGACACCTCTTTCAGAAAAGCTTCTTTCACTGTTGACAAAGGAGTTCTGTTCTTAAATGAACTGGTACCTAGGAAGCAAATTAGTTACATTTAAAGTGAGTTTTCTTCAAGGAGATCAGCTTTGAGGAAAGCAAATAGTAACAGAAGTTGTCTCCCTTAATGCTTA
Source organism: Lucinisca nassula (assembly GCA_963580285.1). Classification (NCBI taxonomy): domain Eukaryota; kingdom Metazoa; phylum Mollusca; class Bivalvia; order Lucinida; family Lucinidae; genus Lucinisca; species Lucinisca nassula. The sequence continues at coordinate 142,026,985 of OY757014.1, forward strand.
ATGTATTTTTTTAGCTCACCGTCACGTAGTGACGAGGTGAGCTTTTGGGATCACTTTTTGTCCGTCGTCCGTCGGTGCATGCATCCGTCCGTCCGTGCATCCGTGCGTAAACAATTTCTTCAAACGACATCTCCTCCTAAACCACTAAGCGGATTTTGACCAAACTTCACAGGAATGATCCTTAGGTGGTCCCCTTTCAAAGTTGTTCAAATGGTTCCGGTCCGTTGCACATATAGGTCACAGGAGCCAAAAATAGATTTTTTTTCACCAAAAACTTAAAAAATCTTCTTCTCTGAAACTGCATGGCCCAGGTCTTTGATATTTGGTATGAAGCTTCATCTAGTGGACCCCTACCAAGATTGTTCAAATTATAGTGCTGGGGCCAAAAATGCCCCCGCCCCGGGGCCCTTTGGTTTTACATGGGCTTATATAGGGAAAATCTTTAAAAATCTTCTTCTCTGAAACTGCAAGGCCCAGGTCTTTGATATTTGGTATGAATCTTCATCCGGTGGACCCCTACCAAGATTGTTCAAATTAAAGTGCTGGGGCCAAAGATGCCCCCGCCCCGGGGCCCTTTGGTTTTACATAGGCTTATATAGGGAAAATCTTCTCAAATCTTCTTCTCTGAAACCACAAGGCCCAGGTCTTTGATATTTGGTATGAAGCTTCATCTAGTGGACCTCTACCAAGTTTGTTCAAATTATAGTGCTGGGGCCAAAAATGACCCCGCCCAGGGGCCCTTTGGTTTTACATGGGCTTATATAGGGAAAATCTTCTTCTCTGAAACTGCAAGGCCCAGGTCTTTGATATTTGGTATGAATCTTCATCTTATGGGCCCCTACCAAGAATGTTCAAATTATAGTGCTGGGGCCAAAAATGCCCCCGCCCCGGGGCCCTTTGGTTTTACATAGGCTTATATAGGGAAAACCTTTAAAAATCTTCTTCTCTGAAACCACAAGGCCCAGGTCTTTGATATTTGGTATGAAGCTTCATCTAGTGGACCCCTACCAAGATTGTTCAAATTATAGTGCTTGGGCCAAAAATGCCCCCGCCCCAGGGCCCTTTGGTTTTACATGGGCTTATATTGGGAAAATCTTTAAAAAATCTTCTTCTTTGAAACTGCAGGGCTCAGGTCTTTGCTATTTGGTATGAAGCTTCATCTAGTGGACCCCTACCAAGACTGTTCAAATTATAGTGCTGGGGCCAAAAATGCCCCCCCCCCCCCCCCCCCCCCCCCCCCCCCCCCCCCCCCCGGGGCCCTTTGGTTTTACATAGGCTTTTATAGGGAAAATCTTTAAAAATCTTATTCTCTGAAACTGCAAGGCCCAGATCTTTGATATTTGGTGTGAAGCTTCATCTTGTGGACCTCTATCAAGATTGTTCAAATTATAGCCCTGGGGCCAAAAATGCCCCCGCTCCTGGGCCCTTTGGTTTTTCATAGACTTATGTAAGGGAAAATCTTGAAAAATCTTCTACTCTGAAACCACAAGGCCTAGGTCTTTGACATTTGGTATGAAGCTTTAGCTTGTGGACCTCTACCAAGATTGTTCAAATTATAGCCCTGGAGCCACAAATGCCCCTGCCCCAGGGCCCTTTGGTTTTACATAGACTTATAATAGAGATAATCTTTGAAAATCTTCTCCTGTGAAACAACAAGGCCCAGGTCTTTGATATTTGGTGTGAAGCTTCATCTAGTGGACCTCTATCAAGATTGTTTAAATTATAGCACTGAGGCCAAAAATGCCCCTGCCCCGGGGCCATTTGGTTTTACATAGGCTTATGTAAGGAATATCTTTAAAAAAATCTTCTTCTCTGAAACCGCAAGGCCCAGGTCTTTGATATTTGTTGTGTAGCTTCATCTAATGGACCTTTGCCAAGATTGTTCAAATTATAGCCTTTGTTGATATTTGGTATGAAGCTTCACCTTTTTAGACCTCCCTCAACATTATGCACATTATAACCCTGGGGTCAATAATGGCCCTCCCCGGGGCTCACTTGTTACTCTTTGGATCAGGTGAGCGATCCAGGGCCATCATGGTCCTCTTGTTAGCTCACTGTCACGTAGTGACGAGGTGAGCTTTTGGGATCACTTTTTGTCTGTCGTCCGTCGTGCGTCTGTGCGTGCGTGCGTAAACAATTTCTTCAAACGACATCTCCTCCTAAACCACTGATCGGATTTTGACCAAACTTCACAGGAATGATCCTTAGGTGGTACCCTTTCAAAGTTGTTCAAATGGTTCCGGTCCGTTGCACATCTAGGTCACAGGAGCCAAAAATAGATTTTTTTCACTGAAAACTTCGAAAATCTTCTTCTCTGAAACCACAAGGCCCAGGTCTTTGATATTTGGTATGAATCTTCATCTAGTGGACCCCTACCAAGATTGTTCAAATTATAGTGCTGGGGCACAAAATGCCCCCGCCCCAGGGCCCTTTGGTTTTACATAGGCTTATATATGGAAAATCTTTAACAATCTTCTTCTCTGAAACCACAAGGCCCAGGACTTTGATATTTAGTATGAAGCTTCATCTAATGAACCTCTACCAAGATTGTTCAAATTATAGTGCTGGGGCCAAAAATGCCCCCGCCCCATGGCCCTTTGATTTTACATAGACTTATATAGGGAAAATCTTTAAAAATCTTCTTCTCTGAAACCACAAGGCCCAGGTCTTTGATATTTGGTATGAAGCTTCATCTAGTGGACCCCTACCAAGATTGTTCAAATTATAGTGCTGGGGCACAAAATGCCCCCGCCCCGGGGCCCTTTGGTTTTACATAGGCTTATATATGTAAAAAACTTTAAAAATCTTCTTCTCGGAAACCACAAGGCCCAGGACTTTGATATTTAGTATGAACCTTCATCTAATGGACCTCTACCAAGATTGTTCAAATTGTAGTGCTGGGGCCAAAAATGTCCCCGCTCCATGGCCCTTTGGTTTTACATAGACTTATATAGGGAAAATCTTTAGAAATCTTCTTCTCTGAAACCACAAGGCCTAGGTCTTCGATATTTGGTATGAAGTTTCATTTAATGGACCTCTACCAAGATTGTTCAAATTATAGTGCTGGGGCCAAAAATGCCCCCGCCCCATGGCCCTTTGATTTTACATAGACTTATATAGGGAAAATCTTTAAAAATCTTCTTCTCTGAAACCACAAGGCCTAGGTCTTTGATATTTGGTATGAAGCTTCAGCTATAGTACCCCTACCAAGATTGTTCAAATTGTAGTGCTGGGGCCAAAAATGCCCCTGCCCCGGGGCCCTTTTGTTTTACATAGGCTTATACAGGGATAATCTTTAAAAATCTTCTTCATTGAAACCGCAAAGCCCAGGACTTTGATATTTGGTATGAAGCTTCATCTAATGGACCTCTACCAAGAATGTTCAAATTATAGCCCTGGGGCCAAAACTGCCCCCGCTCTGGGGCCCTTTGGTTTTACATAGACTTATATAGGGAAAATCTTTAAAAATCTTCTTCTCTGAAACTACAAGGCCTAGTCCTTTGATATTTTGTGTGAAGCTTCATCTAGTGGACCTTTATCAAGATTGTTCAAATTATAGCCCTGGTACCAAAAATGTCCCCGCTCTCGGGCCCTTTGGTTTTACATAGACTTATATAGGGAAAATCTTAAAAAATCTTCTTCTCTGAAACTGCATGGCCAAGGACTTTGATATTTGGTGTGAAGCTTCATCTAGTGGACCCCTACTAAGATTGTTCAAATTATAGCCCTTTGGCAAAAAATGCCCCTACTGCGAGGCCCTTTGGTTTAACATAGACTTATATAGAGAAAATCTTTAAAAATCTTCTTCTCTGAAACCACAAGGCCTAGGTCTTTGATATTTGGCGTGAAATATCATCTAGTGGACCTCTATCAAGATTGTTCAAATTATAGCCCTGGGGCCAAAAATGTCACCGCCCTGAGACCCTTTGGTTTTACATAGTCTTATAAAGGGAAATATTTAAAAATCTTCTCTGAAACTGCAAGGCCCATGTCTTTGATATTTGGTATTAAGCTTCATCTAGTGGACCTCTACCAAGATTGTTCCAAATTATAGCCCTGGGGCCACAAATGTCTCCAGCCTGGGACCCTTTGGTTTTACATAGACTTATATAGCCCCGATGCAAACTTGGTTTTGCATAGGCTTATGTATGGAATATCTTTAAAAAAATCTTCTTCTCTGAAACCGCAAGGCCCAATTCCTTGATATTTGGTGTGTAGCTTCATCTCGACGACCTTTGGCAAGATTGTTCATATTAAAGCCTTTGTTGATGTTTGGTATGAAGCTTCACCTTTAAGACCTCCCTCAGCATTATGCACATTAAAGCCCTGGGGCCAATAATGATCCTCCCTGGGGCCCACTTGTTACACTATGGATCAGGTGAGCGATCCAGGGTCATCATGGCCCTCTTGTGTTTTATATTAGGATCATTTTTTGTCTGTCATCCGTGCGTAAACAATTTCTTCAAATGACATCTCCTCCTAAACCACTGATCGGATTTTGACCAAACTTCACAGGAATGATGCTTTGGTAGTCCCCTTTCAAAGTTGTTCAAATAGTTCCGGTCCATTGCACATATAGGTCACAGGAGCCAAAAATAGATTTTTTTCACCAAAAACTTAAAAAAACTTCTTCTCTGAAACCGCAAGGCCCAGGTCTTTGATATTTGGTATGAAGCTTCATCTAGTGGACCCCTACCAAGATTGTTCAAATTATAGTGCTGGGGCCAAAAAAGCCGCCGCCCCGGGGCCCTATGGTTTTACATGGGCTTATATAGGGAAAATCTTCAAAAATCTTCTTCTCTGAAACCACAAGGCCCAGGTCTTTGATTTTTGGTATGAAGCTTCATCTATTGAACCCCTACAAAGATTGTTCAAATTACAGTGCTGGGGCCAAAAATGCCCCCGCCCCAGGGCCCTTCGGTTTTACATGGGCTTATATAGGGAAAATCTGTAAAAATCTTCTTCTCTGAAACTGCAAGGCCCAGGTCTTTGATATTTGATATGGCACTTAATCTAGTGGACCCCTACCAAGATTGTTCAAATAATAGTGCTTGGGCCAAAAATGCCCCTGCCCGGGGCCCTTTGGTTTTACAAAGGCTTATGTAGGGAAAATCTTTAAAAATCTTCTTCTCTGAAACTGCAAGGCCAAGGTCTTTTGATATTTCGTATGAAGCTTCATCCTGTGGACCTCTACCAAGATTGTTCAAATTATAGTGCTGGGGCCAAAAATGCCCCCCCCCCCCCCCCCCCCCTCCGGGGCCCTTTGATTTTACATAGACTTATATAGGGAAAATCTTGAAAAATCTTCCTTCTCTGAAACTGCAAGGCCTAGGTCTTTGATATTTGGTATGAAGCTTCAGCTAGTGGACCTCTACCAAGATTGTTCAAATTATAGCCCTGAGGCCAAAAATGCCCCCGCCTCAGGGCCCTTTGGTTTTACATAGACTTATATAGGGAAAATCTTAAAAAATTTTCTTCTGTGAAACCACAAGGCCTAGGTCTTTGATATTTGGTGTGAAATTTCATCTAGTGGACCTTTATCAAGATTGTTCAAATTATAGCCCTTGGGCCAAAAATGCCCCCACCCCGAGACCCTTTTGTTTTACAAAGACTTATATAGGGAAATCTTTTAAAATCTTCTTCTCTGAAACTGCAAGGCCCATGTCTTTGATATTTTATATGGAGCTTCATCTAGTGGAAAATTATAGTCTTTGTTGATATTTGGTATAAAGCTTCACCTTTTTAGACCTCCCTAAACATTATGCACATTATAACCTAGGGGTCAATAATGGCCCTCCCCGGGGCCCACTTGTTACTCTATGGATCAGGTGTGCGATCCAGGGCCATCATGGCCCTCTTGTGTTTTATATTAGGATCACTTTTTGTCTGTCATCCATGCGTAAACAATTTCTTCAAACGACATCTCCTCCTAAACCACTGATCGGAAGTTGACCAAACTTTCAAAGTTGTTCAAATGGTTCAGGTCCATTGCACATCTAGGTCACAGGAGCCAAAAATAGATTTTTTTCACCAAAAACTTTAAAAACCTTCTTCTCTGAATCCACAAGGCCCAGGTCTTTGATATTTGGTATGAAGATTCATCTTGTGGACCCCTACCAAGATTGTTCAAATTAAAGTGCTGGTGCCAAAAATCCCCTGCCCCTGGGCCCTTTGGTTTTACATGGGCTTATATAGGGAAAATCTTTAATAATCTTCTTCTCTGAAACCGCAAGGCCCAGGTCTTTGATATTTGGTATGAAGCTTCATCTGGTGGACCCCTACCAAGATTGTTCAAATTATAGTGCTGGGCCAAAAATGCTCCGCCCGGGGCCCTTTGGTTTTACATGGGCTTATAAAGGGAAAATCTTTAAAAATCTTCTTCTCTGAAACCTCAAGGCCCAGGTCTTTGATATTTGGTAAGAAGCTTCATCTATGGGACCCCTACCAAGATTGTTCAAATTATAGTGCTGTGCCAAAAATGCCCCCGCCCCAGGGCCCTTTGGTATTATATAGGCTTATATAGGGAAAATCTATAAAAATCTTCTTCTCTGAAACCACAAGGCCCAGGTCTTTGCTATTTGGAATGAAGCTTCATCTAGTGGACCCCTATCAAGATTGTTCAAATTATAGTGCTGGGGCCAAAAATGCCCCCGCCCCGGGACCCTTTGGTTTTACATAGGCTTATAAAGGGAAAATCTTTAAAAATCTTCTTCTCTGAAAAGGCAAGGCCCAGGTCTTTGATATTTGGTATGAAGCTTTATCTTGTGGACCCCTACCAAGATTGTTAAAATTATAGCCCTGGAGCCAAAAATGTTACATAGACTTCTATAGGGAAAATCTTGAAAATCTTCTTCTCTGGAACCACATGGCCTAGGTCTTTAAAATTTGGTATGAAGCTTCATCTAGTGGACCTCTACAAAGATTGTTCAAATTATAGCCCTGAGACCAAAAATGGCCCCGCCTCGGGGGCCCTTAGGTTTTACATAGACTTATATGGGGAAAATTTTTAAAAATTTTCTTCTGTGAAACCACAAGGCCTAGGTCTTTGATATTTGGTGTGAAATTTCATCTAGTAGACCTCTATCAAGATTGTTCAAATTATAGTGCTGGGGCCAAAAATGCCCCTGGCCCGAGACCCTTTGGTTTTAAATAGACTTATAAAGGGAAACATTTAAAAATCTTCTTCTCCGAAAGTGCAAGGCCCTTGTCTTTGATATTTTGGTAGTGGACCTCTTCCAAAATTGTTCAAATTATAGCCCTCGGGCCACAAAAGCCCCCGCCCCGGGGCCCTTTGGTTTTACATAGACTTATATAGAGATAATCCTTGAAAAATCTTTTTCTCTGAAACAGCAAGGCCCAGGTCTTGGATATTTGGCTTGAAGCTTCATCTAGTGGACCTCTATCAAGATTGTTTAAATTATAGCTCTGAGACCAAAAATACCCCCGCCCCTTGGCCATTTGGTTTTACATAGGCTTATGTAGGGAAAATCTTAAAAAAAAATCTTGTTCTCTGAAACCACAAGGCCCAGGTCTTTGATATTTGGTATGAAGCTTCATCTATTGGACCTTTGCCAAGATTGTTCAAATTATAGCCTTTGTTGATATTTGGTATGAACCTTCACCTTTTTAGACCTCCCTCAACATTATGCACATTATGCACCCTGGTGTCAATAATGGCCCTCCCCGGGGCCCACTTATTACTCTATGGATCAGGTGAGCGATCCAGGGCCATCATGGCCCTCTTGTTTACAGCAGACAACATTTTGAAATATTTTCCTAATTTTTCCGGAAAACAGGGTTTGACATCTCATGCGAATTGTCTCCTATGTCAAGTCCTGTTTTCTGGGAAAAATAAGAAAAATATTAACAATTTGTCATCTGCTGAATTAGCCTAGAGAGTGCTATAGGTTCAGAAAAAGCAAAAAATGTTGAGAGGTGTGTATATTTGCCTGGATCTTAGAAAAGAAAAATGCATAATAGAGACTGCATATAGAGACCATTTTCCTTTTTTTTAAGCTGTATCATGGATAACATGTCTTTGGTACATATTTAATCCTTTATGTACTGAATGGAATCTCCCCTTAAAGGTGCATTATTGAGCTATCCGGAAAAAATGCTTCCAAAAATAAAATACATATAGCCGGTATTTTTCTTTAAAACAATACAAATGAATGCATTTTATGCAAAAATGCGAAAAATTATGATGACAGGTAAACGAATTTGAGAGGGATTCCCTAACTAGGTTTCGAACACTAGTTAGATCTATTTTTAGTTCGCGACAAAAATAGAATCCCCATATATGACGTTATGCGATGTTCATTTTTGGCCTTGTTTGCTTAGGCCATGCCTGAATCGGAAAAAATATGACGCTGAATACCATGCCATAAGTATTGACACTCAGAGATGATACTTTCACCATGTATGTGTAAAGTGACAGATTTATTTTTAGAACAGAAATTCCGAACACATGTTCAGAGTGAAGGGTAAACACGATGAAAACGACCATTTTCACAAAGTTCTGAAGCTGTATTTGGCTCTAAAAGTGTGCACATGACAAAGGAGTATGCATTGAAGATAAAAACCAGAAAAAAAAATTGAGACCCGGTAGCTCAATAATGCACCTTTAATGTATAGCAGGAGTCTGTTTCGATAGTTTGGGGTGGAGTCTATTTCTATATTTAGTGGTGTCAGGATGAGTATTTTTCAGAAATTTGCTCTGGCAGTTTAACTTTCTGCAAACAGTGAAGGCCCTGATCATACGCTGCGTTCTGTGGCGGCCTCTGATCTGGGCCTGCACTGTTTGCCAGTGACCCGTTTGTGGTTTCCGGTACAAAATGTTGATAAACATTGACAGCTCAGATGAGACTGTTTTTTAAGCTCTAAATAAAACTCTTTTTAACACTGTTTATTATAACATGTTTTGCATATAACATCATGGTTTAAAACTGGATGCCAAATATGTATAGATCATATAGAAAATTGACCATAATCTATGCATTTTTGTTCGGATATAACATGATTGTTTAACTAACACAGATGCACAGGCTGACCTGAGCCTTTGCCGACCATGGCCACCGCCCATAGGGGCTTGAAGAAATATATGGGCTGCATGATGCTTCCATGCAGAACTGAATCCGGCCAGCACACTAGTACTGGTAAACCGCTTAGAGGATCTAAGCCTGTCCAGGAACCGCGGTGCGAGGCGGACCGTCCATGCTAAAAATCCCTATTGGTTTCATTGGGCGACAGGGCTTGAGATGTCATTTCATCTCAATGTCGAGTAAAAGTCCCACAAAATTGGAAGTAACGTCTCCAAAATGACCTTTACAGTGTTGACGGGGACGTTAAACCTCAAATCAACCAACCAACCAACCAACCTTTGCTGACCAGCCATGTTACAATGTAAGAATCTTTCAAGGGTGTGAGGTGCATATAGAAGAATCCGTTCCTAGGGTCACTGTCTAGCATCATGAGGCAATGCTGAGTGATGCCAAACAGTGATCCTAAGGGAGGGATTTTTCTATACACACAGAAAGCCTTGTGATGCTTGACAGTCACCCTAGGGATGGATTCTTCTATACGCTCCGAACATTTGTGATAGATTCTTTTCATTGCGTACCATTCCATTTCCAATGTTTGATACTATTAATGATTCAATCATCGCACACTTTGGTACTAAGTGGTGTCCGCCATCTTCACAGTTGGTCGTTATTTGTCTCGCTGAGATGACATGGAATTAGCAACAAAGTAACATGATTCCAATAAAATGTATGCATTGATCAACGCGCTTGGTGGGATAAAATAAGATATGTAAGATAAGAATTTCTATCCCAGGGTAATACCAAGGATTTCCTTGTCTTGGGTGCAAGAAAGTATTTTTGTCATGGCCTGTTTCATATGAATTTAACCCATATTGTACCGGAAACCCAAAAACGGGTACCGGGCAAACAGTGCAGGCAAAGATCAGAAGCCGCACAATGCGGCTTCTGATCACGACCTACACTGTTTGCAAAAAGTTCAGCCATTTTCCGAATCAGTTTTGAAGAAAAACAACCTGACACCCCAAAAGTTTGAAATGGACTCCTGCTATATATAAGGAGGAAGTTTCCATTTGATACCAAAAGGGTTAAATGCAGTCCCACTACTTTAGAATAATTTAGTTTCTCAGTCTGACTCACCTTTTACTAAATGGAATCTTCTACCTTATATATAGGAGGAGTCCATTTCGAAATTTAGGGGCACCAGGTTGAGTTGGTTTTAGAAATCAATGTAAAAATTTTTGAACTTTCTGCAAAAAGTGAAAGCCCTGATAAGATGCCGTGTTCTGTGGCATCTGATCTGGGCTACACTTTTTGCCAATAATGCATTTTGGGGTTTCTGGTGTAAAATGTGTTAACCCTTTTTGTACCAAATGGAATCTTACACCTTAAGTATAGCACAATTCCATTTCAAAATTTAGGGGTGTCAGGTTGTGTTTTCTTCATATTTTATTTGGAAATTGGTTGAACTTTTTGCAAACAGTGTATGCTCTGATCAGACACCGCGATCTGCGGCATCAGATCTGGGCCTGCACTATTTGCCAATTACCCGTTTTGTGGTTTCCGGTACAAAATGGGTCAATCATGTTGTAAGATTGAACCTTTTGAAGGTATTGGTTGTATGAATTGAATTTAACATCCCTGTCAACACTATTAAGGTCATTTTGGAGATGTCGCTTCCTATTTAGTGGGGCTTTTACCCTACATTGAGATGAAATTACATATCAAGCCCTGCGGCCCAATGCAACCAATAGGGTATATATGCATTGGCAGTCTGGCTCGCATCATTTGCCTGGGCAGGTTTAAACCTTCTAAGTGGTTTTCTAGTACTCATATGTATAATGAATGATTAATAGTATAAGTGTTTCGCTTGCTTTCAAATCCTGTCATTGTAAATTGTACAGGTACTGTTCGAATTGACTTGTCAAATGAAATGAATGAAATATTGTTTAAACCAGTACTCATATGTGGTCAGTTTCAAGTCTGCATGGAAGCATCATGCAGCCCAATCTATCTCTCCAAGCCCCGATGAGTGGGTCTATTTGAAGGTATTGGATTGGTATTTAAGATCATCTTTATTTGCGCTCAGCAACAAACTTTTTACTTAAATGTACTTCAGAGATATACACCTGGGGCCAGTTGTTCAAAGCATCGTTAGCTTAATGAGCTTGTTAGTGGTCAAACTGTTAACTGTTCTAGCAAGTACAATATCTAAAATTTCGGTATTTTTGTTGGAAAAATGTGAGCAGCTTTTGCATCTGCAAAAGCTGCTCACATTTTTTCTGCAAAAATATTAGTATATTTGCCATATTAAATGACCAAAATTTTAACGATATGTTAACTAACGACGTCGTTAGTTTTGAACAACTGGCTCCTGTATGATATTCTTGCATATGTTTCTTTCTCAGCTTACGCATTGCCGATGTTCCGACAGAGTCGAGAAACAAGTACAAAGAAACAAGAAGAGAGAGCTAGGAAAGATCCAGTAAAATCACACAGACCTGATCTGCCCATCTACGGTCCAGGTATGGCTACTCTCTCTCAGAGAAACAGACTATTTAACTTAGCCTTTCATATTTGATTGCGATGATCACATTGGATCTGACAGATTTTATTTTGCACATCACGAAAACACTCATATAATTTTGACCCCCTTGAACCCCACTTTTATATAGTAAAACTGGTGTTTACAGGGGTAGACTTTATTTTTCTTATTTCTGCCCTAAAATATAGATTGTGGTTACCTGTAAGAACCACCTCAATGAGGCAGTTCTAACGGTACCAACAATCTATATTTTGGGCAGTAATAAGAAAAAAAATCACAATTTTCCATCTTAAAATTTTCATTTTTTCGGCGACAAAGGTTACAATGTATTTGTATAGGCGTGTTTTTGTAACTTTGTTTTAGACAATTCACCTTTTTTGCAGTATCTGCTGGTCTCTAGTCTGAAGGTTATCAGTGTTGGAAAAAAAAAATGTAACCAGACCTCCCTGACCTTGAAATGTCAGGGGGGACTGGTTACCTGTTATTCCAATATTGACAATGTGCAAGCCAGCAAATAATGTAAATATGGTGAATAACTGTTTTTACTTTCCATGTACATGGAGCATGCTCAAAGACATTATAAAGCCTCAGTTGAACATTAACATGTTACAAAATGTCAAAAAAAAGACACCTTTAGGCGGAATATGTGGAAGCAGAAAGTATTGTGCAAAGTAGATACTACAAAAATCATTAGATACAGTTTTACTGAAATTTGACATAGAAAAAATTCATCTTACCACTGCTTCTGTTTAAGTCAAGAAAGTGTGTCATTGCTTTCTGTGGAATTTTTCTTCCATCAGATATTGAAAAGAGGAGATAAAAAGACTTTAGTTTGAAAATTATGAACTTTTCATGTCTAAATTGTTTACTAACATTACCTTGGGTTTCAACCAGTTTTGTCAGAATGTTTAGGGGAATGGGAACACCTTCAGGGGAGGCAACTCCTGCAAAGGTAGTTTTGTCGCACTTGCTTGTAGCAGGGTGGGACATAGGCATTCACTTTTCCATCCGTTCTTCTGTGCATCCATCCATCTGTTCGTCTGTTAACATTTACGTCGAAGTTCGACATTTACATCAAAGTTTGCATTTAAGTCAACTATGAACCTCAGCTACCATCAAACATTAACTTACATGAAGCATCTCCCTGGCCTTCTGACTTTGTAGGCACCTTGACCTGGGGACTTTGACCTATATTTTGTGCTCCAGTGACTTTGACCATTATGTTGAAATTCGACATTACATCGAAGTTTGTATTGTAATCAACTATAAGACTAAACAACCATCAAACCTTTTATTAAACATCACCCTGAGCTCCTGAGTAGGCAAGCACCTTGACCCGGTGACCTTGACCTATATTTTATGCTCCAGTGACTTTGACACAAATTACGTCAATATTCCAGATCTTCTCAAATGAAAGGCCTTCATCCATAAAATCCTGCATAGTGCTTCTCCTAGATGTACTGACTCTGCAGGTACCTTGACATGGTGACCTTGACCTAAATTTTACACTCCACTGACTTTGACACATTTTTCATCAAAGTTCCAGATCTCCTCAAATAAAAGACCCACAACCATCAAATCTTGCATAGTGCTCCTCCTAGATGTACTGACTCTGCAGGTACCTTGACCCAGTGACCTTGACCTACATTTTACCCTCCAGCAACTTTAATTTGACACATTTTACGTCGAAGTTCCAGATCTCCGCAAATAAAAGGCCTACAACCATCAGATCTTGCATAATGCTGCTCCTAGATGTACTAACTCAGCAGGTACCTTGACCTTGTAACCTTGACCTATATTTTACACTCCAGTGACTTTGACACAATTTACATCAATGTTCCAGATCTTCTCAAATAAAAGGCCTGCAACCACCAAATCTTGCATAGTGGTTCTCCTAGATGTACTGACTGTGCAGGTACCTTGACTTGGTGAGCTTGACCTATTTTTCGCACTACATTGACTTTTACACATTTTAGGTCAACATTCCATATCTTCTTAACTATAAGACCTACAACCACCAAACCTTACATAGTGCTTCTCCTACATTTACTGACTCTGCAGGTACTTTGATCTGGTAAACTTGACCTATTTTATGCACTCTAGTGATTTTAACACATTTTACGTCAATGTTGGATATGCCCTAAAATAAATGGTCTACAGCCACAAAACCTTGCATAGTGCTTCTCCTCAATGTACTGATTTGGCACGCACCTTGACCTGGTGACCATGGCCTATATTTTTGGTCCAGTGACTTTTACACATTTTACATCAACTATCAACTGCTAAGAATGAAATTTACTTATTTAATAACTACATTCTGATTGTGTCTCCTGTGACTTTTGCCCCAGCAGGTGTGACGCCGCCTTCTGCAGAATTCTTGTTGTCTCCCATGACAATAGGGGTCACCCCTTAAAGGAAAGAATTTGCTCTCTTTGCTTAAGAGTAGACCCCTTTTCAGTGGGACAGAGCTTATAGAAAAGCGAACAGAAAGTCCCGAAAGTTGTCTCTGTTTGAAAAATGGTAGAAAAATCTGCCAGGCGTCCCGTCCCCTTAAGACTAGACAGTTACTAGATATTGACAATATTCTTGTCTTCATCTAGGTGAAGGTGGACGGCTAGCTGTGAAGGGTGGTACTCTGTCACAATACGTCGTACAGCAACTAGTTGTACAGAAAGAAGATCCCTACGAGAACAACCCTAGAGAAGCCATACTGAGACATGCTAAAGTTGCCGAGGAGAAACCACTTTATGTTTTACCAGCTTATTCTAAGTAAGTTTTTGTCTTCCTTTTTAAGGGGTTATATACCCATAGCTCTAAATGAGGTTTTTGTTTGTTTGTATTGGAGTTTTAATGGCCCAGCCAACACTAGGTCATTTTTGAGCCGATCAGTTTACCTTTCTACACTTCTCCTGGGCAGGCTTATACGTAAGCGGTTAACCAGTACAGTACACATTCTTTTGCCAGTAACTGACAACTGCCATTCTTGAATCAGTAGAAGGGGGAGAATGACTGTAGAAAAGATTTCATGACCAGTCTCCACGAAAGAAAGTTGCCGACCCCGGCAGGTATCGAACCCGCGACCTCCTGATCACCAGTCAGATGTGCCTCCGACTGGGCTACCAGGGCCGGCTCTAAATGAGGTAAATTGAAGGGTAATTTTTCTGATTTCTCCATTAAACATGTTGAGTGTTCTTGTTTGAACTGCCTCGATTCACCTCACCAAGGCTATACCAGCAAGTATAACACACATTACGAACAGGAAATAAGGAAAATCATCTCTTAACCCATTGTAGGCAGGAAACCTCAAAAGGGATACCTTGGCAAACAGTGCAGGCCCAGATCAGACACTGCAGAATGCAGCATCTGATCAGGGCCTGTACTATTTGCGTACAGAATTTCAGTCAAAAATAGAATAGAACAAAAAAAATAGGCCTACCACTCTTGTATGACAAATGGACTTGTCCAGCATATAGCAATGGAAGAGTCCACTAGATCTAGTATATAATGGGTTAATTATTTTTGTTGCTCCTTCCAATCTGGATCTATTTGTACCCTTTCAAAGGGAAGACAGCCTTCAGAAATGGGCTTTAAGTTTTCTACATCCAGTTGGCACAAAGACTTGTGGATGCAGGAAAATCAAGTTTTGTCCGTCGTGCCTGCGTGCATCCGTGCGTCTGTAAACAATTTCAAATAAGTATATCTCTAATACCCCATGGCCAATCTTGATCAAATTTCATGAGAAGCATCATCAGGTAGGGGGAAAGGCTCCATAAGGTTTTGGGCTGATCAGATTGGAATTCTGGTTGGTATGGAAACAAAAAGGTTCCATAGACTTATAATGGGGAAAACGACGTCTCCACTTTTTCTCGCCCGTTTCTGATCCGATCTTCATCAAACTTGCAGATAACCAGGAGGGGCTTACAGTCTACGTCGAGTTCGAATTTGGGCTGCACAGGACAAACAGCTTTGGAGTTACCTGCCCATGAGCATAAATAAAAGTGAAAATGGTGTCTCCAGCTTTTCTCAGCCGTTTATGATCTGAACTTTTTGTAACTTTTCATAAACGGGGACAAGCTTAAAATCTCGGACGAGTTTGAATTTGGTTTCAATCTGACCAGCGGTTTTCCAGTTACATCCCCTTGAGTGTGAAAAATTTTCCCAAAGACTTATAAAGTGGGAAAAGGACGCCTCCACTTTTTCTCAGCCATTTCTGATCCAATCTTCATCAAACTTGCAGATAACCAGGAGGGGCTTACAGTCTACGTCGAGTTCATATTTGGGAGTTACCTGCCCTTGAGCATAAATATAAGTGAAAAATGGTGTCTCCAGCTTTTCTCAGCCGTTTATGTTCTGATCTTTTTGTAACTTTTCATAAACGAGAACAAGCATAAAATCTTAGACGAGTTCGAATTTGGCTTGAATCTGACAAGCGTTTTTTTTTTTCAGTTACATCACCTTGAGCGTGAAAATTTTTTCCCATAGACTTATAATGGGTAAAACGATGTCTCCACTTTTTCTCCGCCATTTCTGATCCGATCTTCATCAAACTTGCAGTTAACCAAGAGGGGCTTACAGGCTACGTTGAGTTCTGAGTTACCTGCCCTTGAGCATAAATGTAAGTTAAAAATGGTGTCTGCAGCTTTTGTCAGCTGTTTTTTATTGGATTATTTTGTAACTTTTGGTAAAGAGGACAAGCACAAAATCTCGAGCGAGTTCAAAGTTGACTTGAATCTGACCAGTGGTTTTCCAGTTACATCTCCTTGAGTGTGAAAGATTTTCCCAAAGACTTACAATGGAAAACGACTTCTCCAGCTTTTCTCGACCATTTCAAATCAGATCTTCATCAAGCTTGCAGATAACCAGGAAGGGCTAACAGTCTATGTTGAGTTTGAATTTGGGCCACACAGGTTAAATGACTTCTGAGTTACCTGTCCTTGAGCATAAATATTAGCGAAAAATGGTGTATCCAGCTTTCTGCATCCGTTTTTGATCTGATCTTTTTGTTACTTTTGGTAAACAAGGATAAGCATAAAATCTCGAATGATTTCGATTTTAGCTTGAATCTGACCACCGGATTTCCCGTAACATCTCCTTGAGGGTGAAAAATTTTCCCATAGACTTACAATGGGAAAACGATGTCTCCAACTTTGCTTGGCTATTTCTAACCTGACCTTCATCAAACTTCCAGATAACCAGAAGGAGCTTACAGTCTATGTTTAGTTCGAATTTGGGCTGCATGAGACAACAGGCTTTCGAATTACCTGCCCTTGAGCATAAATATTAGTGAAAAATAGTGTCTCCACCTTTTCTCAGCCGTTTCTAATCTGATCTTTTTGAAACTTTCTTTATTCTTTTTTCCCTTAGTCTCCACTACCTTTGCCCTTATTCTCCTTCACTTAATCTCTTTTTTGTCCTTCTAGGGGAGACAATGCAAAGTGGTCCCCATTGGTTAAAGTATTTAATACCCAACACACAGCGGTTGCCAAATATTGCTTACCAAAAAGATCCAGTCTTTGCTCTCCAATACCTACAACCGTAATGACCTTAAGTATTGGGACAGATAGGCCTAAGCAAACAGTGCAGACCCAGATCAGACTGCTCCTGATCAGGGTCTACACTGTTGGCCATTCCATCTGCAACTTTTGGACTCCTTGCTGAATCATGTAACAAATTTGTTACAATTTTAGGAGAATTACAGAAAGTCCTCAAGGTGTCCGAACTTTTAAGATTATTACAGCAGTCTAATTTAATCTGCAGCCCCATCATGAAACAAATTGGTTAAAATTTTAGGAGAATTACATGAAATCCTCAAGTAGTCCAAATTTTTGGAATGTACCATAAGCAAACAGTGTAGACCCAGATCAGATGCCGCATTTTGCGGCATCTGATCTGGGTCTACACTGTTTGCCAGTGTCCGATAAATGGGACGCTAGCCATATACGGGTTAATGAGGTGGTCAAAATGTTAGTTGTTACAGTAAGCAAAGTATCTAACAGTGGTATTTTTGCTGAAAATAATGTGAGCAGCTTTTGCATTTTCAAAAGCTGCTCACATTTTTTCTGCAAAAAAAAAAAAAAAAAAGTTTATTAGTATATTTGCTATACTGATGAATGATCAAAGTTTGAAGGACATCATGCAAACAAGTCCGTGAAATAAACACCCCCTTGCACCCCATTTTATATAAAGAAAACTGGGGTTTACAGGGTACACTTTATTTTCCTTATTTCTGCTCCAAGACATAGGTTGCGGGTACTCGTTAGAACCGCCTCAATGAGGCAGTTCTAATGAGCACCAACAACCTATATTTGCAGTATAAATCAGAAAAATATCACAGATTTTCATCAGAAAACTCACCTATATTTGCAGTATAAATCAGAAAAATATCACAGATTTTCATCAGAAAACTAGCCATTTTGTGACAATATGTGAAAAAAATGCACTATGTCACATGGGTGTGTTATCATAATGATATGTCAACTAACAGCATCCTTAGTAATGTCTCCCCCCGAAATTTTTTAATCGGAGAGACATATTGTTTTCCCCCCGGGCGTCTGTCTGTCTGTCTGTCTGTCCGTCGGTCACACATTCGTGTCCGCCCTATAACTTGAAAACCGTTCGAGCTATCTTCACGAAACTTCATATAAATATTAATAAGCATTAGTCGACGTGCAGTGCGCAAGAACTATAACTCTCGCATTTATACTTTTTGAATTATCTCCCTTGGAAGTTTGTCGGTATGTATATATGTATGGGCAAATAGTGTCCGGTCAATAACTTTCTTATTTTCAGATGGATTTTAAAATTACTTGGCAGAAATATTAACAACTATAGGACGATGTGTGGAGTGCATGAGGCAGGTCAGTACCTCAAAGGTCAAGGTCATACTTAGAGGTCAAAGGTAAAAAAGGGGCCTTTTTTTCGTGTTTGGTCAATAACTTTCTTATTTTGAGATGGATTTTAAAATTACTTGGCAGAAATATTAACAACCATGAGGCGATGGTTGCTGCACATGAGGCAGGTCGGTACCACAAAGGTCAAGGTCATACTTAGAGGTTAAAGGTAAAAAAAGGAGCCTTTTTTCGAGATGGATTTTGAAATCACTTGGCAGAAATGTTAACCAAAATAAGATGATGTGTTGCGTGCATGACCCAGGTTGGTACCTCAAAGGTCAAGGTCATACTTAGAGGTCAAAGTTAAAAAAAGGGGCCTTTTTTCGGGTTTTGTCAATAACTTGCTTATTTTTAGATAGAATTTGAAGTTACTTGGCAAAAATGTTAACTATCATGAGACGATGTGTTGCATGCATGATTCAGTTTGGTACCTAAAATGTCACGGTCATACATAGAGGTCAAAGGTAAAAAAGGGGCCTTTTTTCGTGTTTGGTCAATAACTTTATTATTTTTAGATGGATTTTGAAATTGCTCGGCAGAAATGTTAACCACCATGAGATAATGTGTTACACACATGACCCAGTTTGGTACCTGAAAGGTCAAGGTTATACATAGAGGTTAAAGGTAAAAAAGGGGGCCTTTTTTGTGTTCTGTCAATAACTTTCTTATTTTTAGATGGATTTTGAAATAACTTTGCAGAAATGTTAACCACCATCCACCATGAGACGATGTGTTGCGTGCATGACCAAGTTGGTACCTCAAATGTCAAGGTCGTACTAAGAGATCAAAGGACAAAAAGGGCCCATTTTTAGTGTTCTGTCAATAACTTTCTTATTCCTGGATAGATTGTGAAATTTCTTGGCAGAAATGTTAACCGTCATGAGACGATGTGGTGCACACTTGACCCAGGTCGGTACCTCCAAGATCAAGGTCATACAAAGAGGTCAGAGGTAAAAAAAAAGTTGTTTTTTTTTTTTTGTGTCCGGTCAATAACTTCTTTATTTCTGGATGGACTTTATATATAAAGTAACCATGCAGAAATGTTCACCATCATTAGACCATGAGTCATGTGCAATACCAAGGTCCATACCTCCAATGTCAAGGTCATACCTAGAGGTCAAAGGTAAAAAAAAGGACAGTCAATAACTTCCTTATTCTTTGATGGATTATGAAATTACTTGGCAGAAATGTTAACCATCATGAGACGATGTGTTGTACCTCAAAGGTCAAGGCCATACTTAGAGGTCAAACATAAAAAAGGGCTTTTTTTGTGTACGGCCAATAACTTTTTATCCCCCGACCGAATAGGTTCGGGGGATATAGCAATCAGCCTGGCGTCCGTCCGTCTGTCCGTCCATCCGTAGACGCAACCTTGTGATGGCCATAACTCCTAAACCCTTTGAGATTCATTGATAGTTCTTGGCACAATTGTTCACAAGGCTGAGACGGCGTGTCATGCGCAAGAACCAGAACTCTGGATGCCATACTTTTTTAGTTATCTCCCATTTTAATAAAATAAAATGACTACTTTGTGATGGCCATAACTCCAATACCCTTTGAGATATATTGATGGTACCTGGCACAGTTGTTCACAAGGCTGAGACAGCGTGTCATGCACAAGAACCACAACTCTGGCTGCCATGTTTTTTTAGTTATCTCCCCTTCCAATAAAATAAAGTGACTACCTTGTGATGGCCATAACTCCAATACCCTTTAAGATATATTGATGATACCTGGCACAGTTGTTCACAAGGCCGAGACTGTGTCATGCACAAGAACCACAACTCTGGCTGCCATGGTTTTTGAGTTATCTCCCCTTCCAATAAAATAGAGTGACTACCTTTGATGGCCACAACTCCAATACCCTTTAAGATATATTGAAGATACCTGGCACAGTTGTTCACAAGGCCGAGACGGTGTGTCATGTACAAGAACCACAACTCTGGGTGCCATGGTTATTGAGTTATCTCCCCTTCCAGTAATATAGAATCACTACCTTGTGATTGCCACATCTGCAATACTCTTTGAGATATATTGATGGTACTTGGTACAGTTGTACAAGAGGTTAAGCAGGTGTGTCACGTGCAAGAACCACAACTCTGGGTGCCCTGGTTTTTTAATTATCTCCCCTGACAATATAACCTTTTGATGGCCATAACTCCAATACCCTTTGAGATATATTGATGTTACTTTGCACAATTGTATACAAGATTGAGACGGTGCTTCATGCCTAAGAACCACAATTCTGGGTGCTATGATAAATATTTGAGTTATCTACCCTTCCAATATAACAGTATGACCAGCTTGTGATCTCCAACACCCTTTGAGACATATTGATGGTACTTTGTACCAAAATTCATGAGCTTAAGCAGGCATGTCATTCGCAAGAACCACAATTCTGAGTGCCCTGGTTTTTGAGTAATATCCCCTGACAGTATAATCTTGTGATGGCCATAACTGCAATACTTTTGTGATTTATTGCTGGTTTAATTCTGGTTTATTTTTCTATGAACATTTTTAAAGTTACTTTGCAGAAATGTTCATCTTCATTAGATGATGTGTTGCACACAAGACCCAGCTCAATACCTTCAATGTCAAGGTTATACTGAGAGGTCAAAAACAGGGGAGACATCTGTGTTTTTGTAGAAAAACAAATTCTAGTTTTGAACTACTGAACCCAGACTTTTTCTGATTCTCCCTATTCACTTTGAACTTCTTTCAGGACACAGCCACAGACTATTTTCCAAGCAGAAACAGAAGAGAAAGTTCCAGAAACTGATATCCAGCCACCTTGGAAGAAAATGAAAAAATCTTGATATCAGACGAGATTGTTAAAATGAGTAGAAAGTTTGGAAAACTAATGCTGACATCCAACCAGCAAGAAGAAAGTTGAAAACAAAAGATGAAGACATAGAGTGTTATTTGACCCTTTAACAGCCAATCCAGATTGTGAGCAGACGTCATGTCATGTTCAAATATCTTTTGCTTACTGGGTATTTTTGGTGAAAATAAGGTTTTACATGTCATATGAATTGTCTGCTGGCAGACCTTTCCCATGGCATGTGTGATTATAAGAATCTTATACGGGTGTGAGGGGTGGATGGAAAAATCCGTCCCGAGGGTCACAGTCCGGCATCACGAGGCTTGCCGAGTGATGCCGGACAGTGATCCCGAGGGACTGATTTTTCCATCCACCCCTCACACCCATATAGGATTCTATTTCTTGCATACCTTCCATTTCTTAGCGCGGATTTCTAATGCTGCAGTCATATCGGTTACCAACGTCCGCCATATTGTGTTGGCACTGCAGGAATGTTTAGTGACGTCACGTAACGTGCATGACGTCAACCTTAACTACGGTGCATATGAGGTCGTATTCAACCAGTGCATTTATCAAACACGCGATAATATTCGATTTTGGGTCGGAACACCAGGGTCAGAACATAAATTTCTATCCCAGGGTAAAATCACGGATTTCCTTGTCTGGTGTGCAAGAATTTCTCAGAAAAAGTGAAAAGGAAGTAGAAATGCTACAGAATGCAGCCTGCGTTTCTACTTAAGGGTTAAAGAAAACCGACAATTGTAGTAATTTTGGTGGCGTTTTCAAATCTTAAAAATTGATGAGGAGTCAAACTTTAATGCTCTGCATGCTGGGTAATTTTTTTCAGCAGACATTTTGAAATATTTTCTTCTTTTTCCAAGAAAACAGGATTTGACATTTCATGCAAATTGTCTTTTATGGTGAGAATTTGCATGAAATATCAAAAAATAGACATATCAACAGTTTGTTGTCTGCTGAATTAGACCAGAGCATGGTAAAGGTTAAATCAGTTCATCTCGACTATTGGACTATACGTATATATGACTAATATGTAAACACTTTACTCAGAATCTTACTATGAAGGTCCTTTTGTTGTGGTGAGCAGCACAGCAGTGTTGACAGGGGGTGTCTAGTCCCCAGAGGAACAAGAGGACCATGTGGCTCAGGCTGATCCACCATGTCTGTCTGATGACCAGGTCCCAGGTTTAACATGCTGGGTTTAGCAACATGCTTTGGTTAAGTGTGTGTTTGAAATTTATGCCCGACCAACAGCTACAGTCACAGGACACTGGAAACAGGACCTCAGTTTATAGATTCATTCAAGTCTGGAGACACCTGGAATCGAACCCACGACCCCTGGTTGATGAGGTGAGTAGCTTAACCACTACACCGCTGAGACATCTTGCTTTGGTGGAGACTGATAATGAGATGTTCTACAGTAGAACTTTGATGGCTCGAACACCGATGGCTTGTTTACCAGGGATGTGTCGAACCCGTTCTTGAGCCCCTAGCGAAATCCTCTTCATAAGAAATAGTGGGGCATCATTAAGGAGATTTTAGTCTTTTATCTTGCAAATGTATGCTGTGTGTACTCATTAGAATCGCCTCGATGAGGCGATTCTAATGAGTACACACAGCATACATTTTCATTATAACACACAGAAAAGATGTCTAAAAAAGTATCTCGTTATGCCGCCTGACAGTAACCTCAGTGGCTCGAACTACCCCTGTCTCGAACAGATTTTCGAGGTCCTAAAGGTGTTCGAGCCATTGAAGTTCGACTGTATATGGTAATTCTCTTTGTTGATTCAAGAAGGGTATTTTACAGTTGTCAGATTTTGGCAACACAATTCAACTGTACTTGTTAACTAAACTGGCCCTTGAAAAGTGTGGTTGGGTAAACTGACCAGCCCAGTATACCTTTATAATGTTGGTTTAAACAATATTTATTTGCCAGTAAATTACAAAGACATGCATACATACAAACATACATACACTCAAAGTGACACAGGATCTGACGGTAAGCATTCACCTTATTTGCATTATCTGCTGGTTCCTAGTCTGAAGGTTATCAGTGTTGGAAAAACAGGTAACCAGACCCCCCCCCCCCGACCTTAAAAGGTCAGGGGGGTCTGGTTACCTGTTTTTCCAATATTGATAATGTGCAAGCTGGGAGCCAGCAAATAATGCAACTGTGGTGAATAGTGCTTATATGAAAGTCATTTCCTATAAATTGCCTTTATAATGTTGAGGTGCTGTTAAACTTCCAACCACCACCAACAGTAACCCATGGGCAGAAGAGGAGGGAAGTTTTGAAGCTATACTTTTATCATATTTTTATCATCACATTTTTGTTGGGTTTTTACACTGCAGTAAAACAGTAAAACATTGATGGCTCGAACTTGGATGACTGGTTTAACCCATTCAGTACCAGAAACCCCCAAACGGGTAGCCTGGCAAACAGTGCAGGCCCAGATCAGACGCCGCAGAATGCAGCGTCTGATCAGGGCCTCCACTGTTTGCTAAAAGTTCAGTCATTTTCCAAATAAATTTTGACGAAATCACAACCTGACACCCCTAAATTTTGAAATGAACTCCTGCTATATATAAGGAGGAAGATTCCATTTGGTACCAAAAGGGTTAACATGGTTGTTTCTGGAGTCCGAAGAAAATTCTTTTCAAAGCAGCAGATAACAAATGCACTTAGTTTTGGAATATTTTCCTTATCATGAATGTGTATATTGTGTGTGCTCATTAGAATCACCTCCATGATACCATTCTAATGAGTGCACACAGCATACCTTTATTCTGAAGATGGCCAAAAAGATATTCCAAAATCATCACCATTACACCTGAGGAGCTATGATGAACCCTGAGTGGCTTGAACACATTTCCATGGTCCAAAATCATTGAAGATCGACCATACCGTACTGATGTGTATTATCAGCAAAAAATGAATTTTTTTTTTTTAGCCAAGCTGTGTGTTATTATACATATCTACTGTAATAAAATTTCAGTTTCAGCAAAAGAATGTGCACTGTATTGGTTAACCGCTTATGTATTAGCCTGCCCAGCAAAAGTGTGGATAGGTAAACTGACCGGCTCAAAAATGACCTAAAATAGTGTAGACTGGGCCGTTAAAACTCCAATACAAACCATCACTTAAACACACCTATATGATTTTGACCCCCTTGAACACCACTTTTAAATAATAAAACTGGGGTTTACAGGGTAAGCATTAATTTTCTTATTTCTGCTCTAAAATATAGATTGTGGGTACTCGTTAGAACCGCCTCATCGAGGCGGTTCTAACGAGTACCCACAATATATATTTTGAGCAGAAATAAGAAAACTATCACCATTTTTCGTCTTAAACTTTTTGTTTTTTTCGGCGGTAAAATCTACAATGTATTTGTATAGGCGAATTTTCGTAATGACAAACAAAACTGCAGTAAACCTTTAGCGATCAAGCCAGTTTTGTGCATGTTATTACAATGTACAGTTCGGCCCCCACCCATAGGGGCTTTAAGAAATATATGGGCTGCATGATGCTTCCACGCAGAGCTGAATCCGGCCCGCACACTAGTACTGGTAAACTGCTCAGAGGATCTAAGCCTGTCGGGGAACCGTGGTGCGAGGCGCTGACTGTCCATGCTAATAAACCCTATTGGTTTCATTGGGTGACAGGGCTTGAGATATCATTTCATCTCAATGTCGGGTAAAAGTCCCACAAAATTGGAAGCAACGTCTCCAAAAGGACCTTTACAGTGTTGACAGGGACGTTAAACCTAAACAAGAGGACCATGATGGCCCTGGATCGCTCACCTGATCCATAGAGTAACAAGTGGGCCCCGGGGAGGGCCATTATTGACCCCAGGGTTATAATGTGCATAATGTTGAGGGAGGTCTAAAAAGGTGAAGCTTCATACCAAATATCAACAAAAGACTATAATTTGAACAATGTTGGCAAAGGTCCACTAGATGAAGCTACACAACAAAATATCAAAGACCTGGGCCTTGTTGTTTCAGAGAAGAAGATTTTCAAAGATTATCTCTATTATAAGTCTATGTAAAACCAAAGGGCCCTGGGGCGGGGGCATTGTGGCCCCAGGGCTATAATTTGAACAATCTTGGTAGAGGTCCACTAGCTGAAGCTTCATACCAAATGTCAAAGACCTAGGCCTTGTGGTTTCAGAGTAGAAGATTTTTCAAGATTTTCCCTATATAAGTCTATGAAAAACCAAAGGGCCCAGGAGCGGGGGCAATTTTGGCCTCAGGGCTATAATTTGAAAAATCTTGATAGAGGTCCACAAGATGAAGCTTCATACCAAATATCAAAGACCTGGGCCTTGCAGTTTCAGAAAAGAAGATTTTTAAAGATTTTCTCTATATAAGCCTATGTAAAACCAAAGGGCCCCGGGGCGGGGGCATTTTTGGCCCCAGCACTATAATTTGAACAGTCTTGGTAGGGGTCCACTAGATGAAGCTTCATACCAAATAGCAAAGACCTGGGCCCTGCAGTTTCAGAGAAGAAGATTTTTTAAAGATTTTCCCAATATAAGCCCATGTAAAACCAAAGGGCCCTGGGGCGGGGGCATTTTCGGCCCCAGCACTATAATTTGAACAATCTTGGTAGGGGTCCACTAGATGAAGCTTCATACCAAATATCAAAGACCTGGGCCTTGCGGTTTCATAGAAGAAGATTTTTAAAGGTTTTCCCTATATAAGCTTATGTAAAACCAAAGGGCCCCGGGGTGGGGGCATTTTTGGCCCCAGCACTATAATTTGAACAATCTTGGTAGGGGTCCATAAGATGAAGATTCATACCAAATATCAAAGACCTGGCCTTGCAGTTGCAGAGAAGAAGATTTTTAAAGATTTTCCCTATATAAGCCCATGTAAAACCAAAGGGCCCCGGGGCGGGGACATTTTTGGCCCCAGCACTATAATTTGAACAATCTTGGTAGGGGTCCACTAGATGAAGCTTCATACCAAATATCAAAGACCTGGGCATTGCGGTTTCAGAGAAGAAGATTTTTAAAGATTTTCCCTATATAAGCCTATGTAAAACCAAAGGGCCCCGGGGCGGGGGCATCTTTGGCCCCAGCACTATAATTTGAACAATCTTGGTAGGGGTCCACCAGATGAAGATTCATACCAAATATCAAAGACCTGGGCCTTGCAGTTTCAGAGAAGAAGATTTTTAAAGATTTTCCCTATATAAGCCCATGTAAAACCAAAGGGCCCCGGGGCGGGGGCATTTTTGGCCCAAGCACTATAATTTGAACAATCTTGGTAGGGGTCCACTAGATGAAGCTTCATACCAAATATCAAAGACCTGGGCCTTGCGGTTTCATAGAAGAAGATTTTTAAAGGTTTTCCCTATATAAGCCTATGTAAAACCAAAGGGCCCCGGGGTGGGGGCATTTTTGGCCCCAGCACTATAATTTGAACAATCTTGGTAGGGGTCCATAAGATGAAGATTCATACCAAATATCAAAGACCTGGGCCTTGCAGTTGCAGAGAAGAAGATTTTAAAGATTTTCCCTATATAAGCCCATGTAAAACCAAAGGGCCCCGGGGCGGGGGCATTTTTGGCCCCAGCACTATAATTTGAACAATCTTGGTAGGGGTCCACTAGATGAAGCTTCATACCAAATATCAAAGACCTGGGCATTGCGGTTTCAGAGAAGAAGATTTTTAAAGATTTTCCCTATATAAGCCTATGTAAAACCAAAGGGCCCCGGGGCGGGGGCATCTTTGGCCCCAGCACTATAATTTGAACAATCTTGGTAGGGGTCCACCAGATGAAGCTTCATACCAAATAGCAAAGACCTGGGCCCTGCAGTTTCAGAGAAGAAGATTTTTTAAAGATTTTCCCAATATAAGCCCATGTAAAACCAAAGGGCCCTGGGGCGGGGGCATTTTCGGCCCCAGCACTATAATTTGAACAATCTTGGTAGGGGTCCACTAGATGAAGCTTCATACCAAATATCAAAGACCTGGGCCTTGCGGTTTCATAGAAGAAGATTTTTAAAGGTTTTCCCTATATAAGCCTATGTAAAACCAAAGGGCCCCGGGGTGGGGGCATTTTTGGCCCCAGCACTATAATTTGAACAGTCTTGGTAGGGGTCCACTAGATGAAGCTTCATACCAAATAGCAAAGACCTGGGCCCTGCAGTTTCAGAGAAGAAGATTTTTTAAAGATTTTCCCAATATAAGCCCATGTAAAACCAAAGGGCCCTGGGGCGGGGGCATTTTCAGCCCCAGCACTATAATTTGAACAATCTTGGTAGGGGTCCACTAGATGAAGCTTCATACCAAATATCAAAGACCTGGGCCTTGCGGTTTCATAGAAGAAGATTTTTAAAGGTTTTCCCTATATAAGCCTATGTAAAACCAAAGGGCCCCGGGGTGGGGGCATTTTTGGCCCCAGCACAATAATTTGAACAATCTTGGTAGGGGTCCATAAGATGAAGATTCATACCAAATATCAAAGACCTGGGCCTTGCAGTTGCAGAGAAGAAGATTTTTAAAGATTTTCCCTATATAAGCCCATGTAAAACCAAAGGGCCCCGGGGCGGGGACATTTTTGGCCCCAGCACTATAATTTGAACAATCTTGGTAGGGGTCCACTAGATGAAGCTTCATACCAAATATCAAAGACCTGGGCATTGCGGTTTCAGAGAAGAAGATTTTTAAAGATTTTCCCTATATAAGCCTATGTAAAACCAAAGGGCCCCGGGGCGGGGGCATCTTTGGCCCCAGCACTATAATTTGAACAATCTTGGTAGGGGTCCACCAGATGAAGATTCATACCAAATATCAAAGACCTGGGCCTTGCAGTTTCAGAGAAGAAGATTTTTAAAGATTTTCCCTATATAAGCCCATGTAAAACCAAAGGGCCCCGGGGCGGGGGCATTTTTGGCCCAAGCACTATAATTTGAACAATCTTGGTAGGGGTCCACTAGATGAAGCTTCATACCAAATATCAAAGACCTGGGCCTTGTGGTTTCATAGAAGAAGATTTTTAAAGGTTTTCCCTATATAAGCCTATGTAAAACCAAAGGGCCCCGGGGTGGGGGCATTTTTGGCCCCAGCACTATAATTTGAACAATCTTGGTAGGGGTCCATAAGATGAAGATTCATACCAAATATCAAAGACCTGGGCCTTGCAGTTGCAGAGAAGAAGATTTTTAAAGATTTTCCCTATATAAGCCCATGTAAAACCAAAGGGCCCCGGGGCGGGGGCATTTTTGGCCCCAGCACTATAATTTGAACAATCTTGGTAGGGGTCCACTAGATGAAGCTTCATACCAAATATCAAAGACCTGGGCATTGCGGTTTCAGAGAAGAAGATTTTTAAAGATTTTCCCTATATAAGCCTATGTAAAACCAAAGGGCCCCGGGGCGGGGGCATCTTTGGCCCCAGCACTATAATTTGAACAATCTTGGTAGGGGTCCACCAGATGAAGATTCATACCAAATATCAAAGACCTGGGCCTTGCAGTTTCAGAGAAGAAGATTTTTAAAGATTTTCCCTATATAAGCCCATGTAAAACCAAAGGGCCCCGGGGCGGGGGCATTTTTGGCCCAAGCACTATAATTTGAACAATCTTGGTAGGGGTCCACTAGATGAAGCTTCATACCAAATATCAAAGACCTGGGCCTTGCAGTTTCAGAGAAGAAGATTTTTAAAGATTTTCCCTATATAAGCCAATGTAAAACCAAAGGGCCCCGGGGCGGGGGCATCTTTGGCCCCAGCACTATAATTTGAACAATCTTGGTAGGGGTCCACCAGATAAAGATTCATACCAAATATCAAAGACCAGGGCCTTGCAGTTTCAGAGAAGAAGATTTTTAAAGATTTTCCCTATATAAGCCCATGTAAAACCAAAGGGCCCCGGGGCGGGGACATTTTTGGCCCCAGCACTATAATTTGAACAATCTTGGTAGGGGTCCACTAGATGAAGCTTCATACCAAATATCAAAGACCTGGGCCCTGCAGTTTCAGAGAAGAAGATATTTTAAAGATTTTCCCAATATAAGCCCATGTAAAACCAAAGGGCCCTGGGGCGGGGGCATTTTCGGCCCCAGCACTATAATTTGAACAATCTTGGTAGGGGTCCACTAGATGAAGCTTCATACCAAATATCAAAGACCTGGGCCTTGCGGTTTCATAGAAGAAGATTTTTAAAGGTTTTCCCTATATAAGCCTATGTAAAACCAAAGGGCCCCGGGGTGGGGGCATTTTTGGCCCCAGCACTATAATTTGAAAAATCTTGATAGAGGTCCACAAGATGAAACTTCATACCAAATATCAAAGACCTGGGCCTTGCAGTTTCAGAAAAGAAGATTTTTAAAGATTTTCTCTATATAAGCCTATGTAAAACCAAAGGGCCCCGGGGCGGGGGCATTTTTGGCCCCAGCACTATAATTTGAACAGTCTTGGTAGGGGTCCACTAGATGAAGCTTCATACCAAATAGCAAAGACCTGGGCCCTGCAGTTTCAGAGAAGAAGATTTTTTAAAGATTTTCCCAATATAAGCCCATGTAAAACCAAAGGGCCCTGGGGCGGGGGCATTTTCGGCCCCAGCACTATAATTTGAACAATCTTGGTAGGGGTCCACTAGATGAAGCTTCATACCAAATATCAAAGACCTGGGCCTTGCGGTTTCATAGAAGAAGATTTTTAAAGGTTTTCCCTATATAAGCCTATGTAAAACCAAAGGGCCCCGGGGTGGGGGCATTTTTGGCCCCAGCACTATAATTTGAACAATCTTGGTAGGGGTCCATAAGATGAAGATTCATACCAAATATCAAAGACCTGGGCCTTGCAGTTGCAGAGAAGAAGATTTTTAAAGATTTTCCCTATATAAGCCCATGTAAAACCAAAGGGCCCCGGGGCGGGGACATTTTTGGCCCCAGCACTATAATTTGAACAATCTTGGTAGGGGTCCACTAGATGAAGCTTCATACCAAATATCAAAGACCTGGGCATTGCGGTTTCAGAGAAGAAGATTTTTAAAGATTTTCCCTATATAAGCCTATGTAAAAGCAAAGGGCCCCGGGGCGGGGGCATCTTTGGCCCCAGCACTATAATTTGAACAATCTTGGTAGGGGTCCACCAGATGAAGATTCATACCAAATATCAAAGACCTGGGCCTTGCAGTTTCAGAGAAGAAGATTTTTAAAGATTTTCCCTATATAAGCCCATGTAAAACCAAAGGGCCCCGGGGCGGGGGCATTTTTGGCCCAAGCACTATAATTTGAACAATCTTGGTAGGGGTCCACTAGATGAAGCTTCATACCAAATATCAAAGACCTGGGCCTTGCGGTTTCATAGAAGAAGATTTTTAAAGGTTTTCCCTATATAAGCCTATGTAAAACCAAAGGGCCCCGGGGTGGGGGCATTTTTGGCCCCAGCACTATAATTTGAACAATCTTGGTAGGGGTCCATAAGATGAAGATTCATACCAAATATCAAAGACCTGGGCCTTGCTGTTGCAGAGAAGAAGATTTTTAAAGATTTTCCCTATATAAGCCCATGTAAAACCAAAGGGCCCCAGGGCGGGGGCATTTTTGGCCCCAGCACTATAATTTGAACAATCTTGGTAGGGGTCCACTAGATGAAGCTTCATACCAAATATCAAAGACCTGGGCATTGCGGTTTCAGAGAAGAAGATTTTTAAAGATTTTCCCTATATAAGCCTATGTAAAACCAAAGGGCCCCGGGGCGGGGGCATCTTTGGCCCCAGCACTATAATTTGAACAATCTTGGTAGGGGTCCACCAGATGAAGATTCATACCAAATATCAAAGACCTGGGCCTTGCAGTTTCAGAGAAGAAGATTTTTAAAGATTTTCCCTATATAAGCCCATGTAAAACCAAAGGGCCCCGGGGCGGGGGCATTTTTGGCCCAAGCACTATAATTTGAACAATCTTGGTAGGGGTCCACTAGATGAAGCTTCATACCAAATATCAAAGACCTGGGCCTTGCAGTTTCAGAGAAGAAGATTTTTAAAGATTTTCCCTATATAAGCCAATGTAAAACCAAAGGGCCCCGGGGCGGGGGCATCTTTGGCCCCAGCACTATAATTTGAACAATCTTGGTAGGGGTCCACCAGATATAGATTCATACCAAATATCAAAGACCAGGGCCTTGCAGTTTCAGAGAAGAAGATTTTTAAAGATTTTCCCTATATAAGCCCATGTAAAACCAAAGGGCCCCGGGGCGGGGACATTTTTGGCCCCAGCACTATAATTTGAACAATCTTGGTAGGGGTCCACTAGATGAAGCTTCATACCAAATATCAAAGACCTGGGCCTTGCAGTTTCAGAGAAGAAGATTTTTTAAGTTTTCGGTGAAAAAAATCTATTTTTGGCTCCTGTGACCCATATGTGCAACGGACCGGAACCATTTGAACAACTTTGAAAGGGGACCACCTAAGGATCATTCCTGTGAAGTTTGGTCAAAATCCGCTCAGTGGTTAGGAGGAGATGTCGTTTGAAGAAAAAGTTTACGGACGGACGCACGCACGCACGGACGACGGACAAAAAGTGATCCCAAAAGCTCACCTCGTCACTACGTGACGGTGAGCTAAAAAAACAATGTACAGTCTGTACTCCTTACCTGTAGCACCAGCTTTGGTAGCTCAGTTGGATGCATATATACATGTAACTGGTGATTACATTACGAAAACATGGCTATTTAAATCAGGCCTCATACTGACCACGCTTTTCCATGCCTGAAAGGCCTGATTTTGCAGCTTCAACCTTTATCCTGCTGAACAAGACACAACTACATTACCTTTGCAAACAGTGTAGATTCTGATCAGATGGCTTCTGAAGAAGCCATCTGATCAGGATCTACACTATTTGTAATGGGGTTTGTGAAAATATAAAGTAATTTGGTTGACTTATAGTCAGAAATAAGGGTTAAATAGTTTTTTAAATAGACTATATACACAAAAATCAGAATCTAAAAGCCTGAATCAAGCTCTAAAAGCCTGAAATCCTGCAAATGCCTGAAAAATATGAGGCCTGTTTAATCCATTTTACATTTTTCCGCCATAAAAGGAAAATTTTCAGTTGAAAAATGTAACATTTTTTCTTATTTCTGCTCTAAAATATAGAATGTGGGTACACCTTATAACAGCCTCATTGAGGTTCTAATGCTGTACTCACAATCTATATTTTACAGTGGAAATAAAGTTTACCTCTGTAAACCCCAGTTTTACTATATTAAAGTGGGGTTCAAGGGGGTCAGAATTTTTTTTGGTTTTGGAGCCCTTTCATGATTATTTCACTTTTATCAAGCTGATTATTAATTAGAGGGGGACAAAAACTGGAGTACCCAGGGAAAAAACGTCTGAGCTTCAGTTGCAGAACTTGGCGTCTCAGATGTGACACAGGGTCAGACTTATACAGGTGTTTTAATGATGGAAGGTCAGGTGTGATACCTGCTGAGTCAGCAATATTATTTCATGAAGATCGATCATGAAGCCAAAAAAACTTTTCTACAGTCACTCCCTTTTGCTGATTCAAGAAGGTCAACTGTCTGTTTCCGAAAAAAGTTTATGCACAGTACTGGTTGTTCCATCGTGTATAAGCCTGCCCAGGAAAAGTGTGGTATAGTAAACTGACCTGATCCATATGACAAAAGCAGAGTTGACTTGTCCATTAAACTCGCAACAAACTTATCTGAAACTGTGAAGATGCCAACAGTTGTTTGCAATTGAACCCTTATCTTGCTGAATATTCATTTAAGCCACACCCACTTCTGTCTATCAACCAATCAAATTACTTGATGTAATTTATTGCTACAAATTCGTAAACTGAATGCCAAACAGTGTAGATCCTGATCAGATGGCTTCTTCAGAAGCCATCTGATCTGGATCTACACTGTTTCCAAAGATAGGGGTTGTTGTGAAGAGCAAGATAAGGGTTAACATTTTCGCTTACATATATGTTTGCTCCCAAGTTGATCGATCATGAAAAGTTTTCCAACCTTAGAGCCTGGTCTGAAGGCATCATGCCTGAGAAGACTGATCCTTCAACACTGGTTAGAAGTATCAGAATGGATCTGCTGTGGTCCGAGGTGGCGAAAACTGAAGTACCCAGAGAAAATTTAAAACCACCTGACCTTGGTGTCTTACATATGACCGGAACAAGACTCGAACCAACAGTGGTAACAAACCAAATGATTAAAAGACCGCGCTCTTACCCACTATTTAATTTGTTTGTTTCTTTGTTTGTATTGGAGTTTAATGGTCCAGTCAACACTATTTAGATCATTTTGAGCCGGTCAGTTTACCTATCCATACTTACTGAGCAGGCTTATACGTAAGCAGTAAACCAGTACAGTGCACATTTTTTCGCCAGAAGCTGACAACTGCACTTCTTGAATCAGCGGGAGGGAATGACAATAGAAAAGATTTCATGATCAATCTCTACGAAAGAATGTTGCCGACCTGGCATGTATCAAACCCCCGTCCTCCTGATCACCACTCAAGACATGCATCCGACTGAGCTACCGAGGCAGTTGAGTCCCGACAATAAATCTGGAATTCTGGCTTGTGGGCTGAATAGTGAAGAAGAATGTTTTTATGCCCCCGCATCGGCATGATGCCGGGGGCATATAGTTTTTCGGTTTTCCGTTCGTGCGTAAATGTGTACGTCCGTCTTTACCTGTGTGTGAGTACGTACATACGTACGTGATCCTGTAACCTCCGGTTAAGGTTTTTGTAACAGGTAGAGCCTGAACTTTTAGAACTCGTATTTTCCTTACCATTTGATGGAACTGGTTCATCTTTGGTATGATGATAGATATAGGTCCAAAGTTTTATTAAGCAATACCCCCACCCGTGCCTGTGACCTCAAGGTCAAGGTCACAGACTCAGGTTAAGGTTTTTGTAACAGGTAGACCTGAACATTTTAGAACTCATACTTTCCAAACCATTCGAGAGAATTGGTTCATATTTGGTATGATTATAGATATAGGTCCAAAGATTTATTCAGCAATACCCCCACCCATGCCTATGACCTCAAGGTCAAGGTCACAGACTTAGACAATTTTAATGTTAAAGATTTTAAAGAGCTCAAATTTTCCAAACCATATTATGGATTTGGCTTATATATGCTATGATGATAGATACGGGTCCAAATGTTTATTTGGCAATACCCCCACTCATGCCTATGGCTTCAAGGTCAAGTTCTAAGACTTAGAAATTTTTAATTAGATATTTTATGAGTTGATATTTTCCAAATCTTGTGATGGATTGAGTTTATATTTGGTATGATGATTTTATTCAGCGTTACCCCCACCCATGCCCATGAGCTCAAGGTCAAGGTCAAAGACTTAGAAATTTTTAATTAGATATTTTAAGAGTTTATATTTTCCAAATCGTATGATGAATTAAGTTTATATTTGGTATGATGATTGATACTGGTCCAATACCCCCACCCATGCACGTGCCCTAAAGGTCAAGGTCACAGACAAAGAAAATTTTTTATTTAAAGTTTATTAAGAGCTCATACTCACCAAACCATATAAATTTGCTTCATATTTGGTATGATGATACAAGTAGTTACAGGTCCAAAGTTGTATATACCCCCACCCCTGACCTCAAGGTCAAGGTCACAGACTTAGTCTTATTATGCTTTTAAAGTTTTAGGGCTCATATTTATGGATTGGCTTCATATTTGGAATGATGATTGATAGATACAGGTCCGAAGTCTCATTCACCCATTCCAACGACCCTGCCCATGACCTCAAGGTCACACACTTAGAAAATTTTGTTGCAACATGGATTTTCGGGGTGAGGCGGGGGCATCTGTGTCGTCTGGACACATTTCTATTTTTGTTTTTGTGGTTTTGGTTTTACAGCCCTTTCAAGATTATTTCACTTATATTGAGCTGATTGTTAATCAGGCTGACAAAAACCAGAGTACCTGGAGAAAAACCACCCGACCTACCATTGCAGAACTTGGTGTATGATGTGACCCAAGACAGGCACAAACCACAGCAGTGAGAGACCTAATGATTAAGAGTCGGCACTCTAATCCACTAATGGATACCCTTTCCAGGGAGGCTGGAAAG
Source organism: Lucinisca nassula (assembly GCA_963580285.1). Taxonomy (NCBI): domain Eukaryota; kingdom Metazoa; phylum Mollusca; class Bivalvia; order Lucinida; family Lucinidae; genus Lucinisca; species Lucinisca nassula. The sequence goes on from OY757014.1 coordinate 142,062,380, forward strand.
GAGGCAGAAATATTTTCATCTATTTTCTGAGGGGTCTACTCTTTAAGGAAAGAATTTGCTCCTCTTGGGAGCAAATTCTTTTCTGAAAGAGTAGAGCTATTTTTTGAAGGGGGCTAGCTCAAATGAAATCCAACAGTCATGTAAGTAGTCTCCCTTTGTAAAACATAGCTGAAAATATACCAGTTGCATGCATTCCCTTTAGCAATAAAGCAAGATCAGGTTTCAGGTGTTTACCAATTTATTAACAACTGACTCTAGCTGCTCTGTAAAAGCATCAAATGAAAACTTTTCAATAACATGTTTCCGCGCAGTCTCCCCAAGTTTCTCGGCAAGTCTTTTTTCCTCCACTATTCTCTTCATTGCTGTTGCAAACTCCTGAGATGTCCCCTCACACAGGAACCCGGTCTGGCCATCTACAATAGTTTCTAATGGTCCTCCACTACTCACGGCTATAACTGGACATTTCATATACATGGCTTCAATAGGAACTATACCAAAGTGTTCTTTATCAGGAGTGTAAATGAGACAGTCACAATAATGCAACAAGGTTCTCTTCTGAGCATCACTGAAAGACCTGAGGAAAGTGACACTTTCATTCAGTTTTAGTTCTTGACACAGCTGTCGGAGCTCAAGGTAATAATCCCTATTTTCTGTGACTCTCTCGTCATAACCTCCAGCCACTATCAAATGAACACCCTCTCTTTCTACCTCTGATAATGATTCCTTGAGATCACCTGAAACAAAAATCACAATGAAGCATGTTCTGACTTTGAACCAATCAGATTACTTGATGTAATTTATTCCTACATATTCATAAATTGAATGTCAAACAGTGTAGATCCTGATCAGATGGCTTCTTCAGAAGCCATCTGATCTGGATCTACACTGTTTGCAAAGATAGGGCTTGTCGCCTACAGCAGGGTAAAGGTTAAACGAGTTTGGGGAAAAGGGATAAAATGTAAGGCTTAGCTGAGCAGAGGCTTTGCTGAGCATTTTATCCCTTTTCCTCAACGAGTTTAATAAATTCAATAATACATGAGCACGAATGCAAGATTCTATTTAACATATGACATTTAAAACGCATTTTATTCACAATTGTTTAACGAAAATGTCAGTATTCCTCCATGAGTAAACGCGGCATTGTTAAGGATGTCGTACATGTAACGTAACGGTGTGTATCTAACTAATTTGCACATTTAATCCACTGCAGGATTATCAAGTTTATTATATGGCATCATTAGATTCTCATATGCGATGTTTTATGATAAGGATAGATAAAAGATGAAGCTTTGTTTTACGTCACATATTAGAACAACTAACATGCTCTGCAGAGCCTTTTTACCCTTGATAATGTTAGTGTCAGCCAAGGGAGCTTCTACTTTTTACTGGGGAACAAAACCAGGACCTCTAAAACCTGAAGCCAGCACTCTACACCCAAGATATTGAGGCTGGTATTTACTTTTTAAGGGAACCGCCTGGCTTTTCTGTAGACAATGCGCCCATAAAAAAGGAGTATACTCTTAGGGGGGATGTCAACAGGGGTCAACTCTTAAGAATTCATAGAAGCCTCGGTGGTGTATTGGTTACGCTACTCGCCTTGCAAACCAGGGGTCGCAGGATCGATCCTGGGCTTCTCCAGACTTTCGGATGAGTCTTTAAACCAAGGTCTCATCTCCGTATGACCTTAGCTGTTGGTGGGACATAAAACTCGAGCAATCACTCACTTAAGAATTTGCTCCTGAGGAGCAAATTCTTTCCTTTAAGAGTAGACCCCTGTTTCAATTGGACAGGGATTCTAGAAAAGTGAAAGGAAGTCCCGAAAGTTGTCTCCCTTTGAAAAATGGCAGAAAATCTGCCAGGTGTTCCCATTCCCCTTAAAGGAAAGAATTTGCTCATCTGGAGCAAATTCTGTCCTTTAGGAGTAGACCTCTATTGATAAGGTTGACAAATGTAGTTTTGAAACAAGAGCTCCTTGAAACAAGAGCTCCCATCACGTGAACAAGTCCGTGAAATGAACACCCCCTTACACCCCACTTTATATAGTGAAAACTGGGGTTTACCGGGGTAAACAATATTTTTCTTATTTCTGCTCCAAGACATAGGTTGTGGGTACTCGTTAGAACCGCCTCAATGAGGCGGTTCTAACGAGTACCCACAACCTATGTTTGCAGTATAAATAAGAAAAATATTACAGATTTTCGTCAGAAAAGTAGCCATTTTGGGGATGTAAAAAATGCACTATATCACACGGGTGTGTTATCGTAATGATTAACTCGAAAGCTCAGATACTTCTACATGTATCACCAATCAAACAGTGACATAACTCAAGAATAATAGGAACATTTAAACTGCAGTACAGTCAAACTTCGATGGCTCGAACCCCTTTGGGACCATGAAAATTTGTTCGAGACAGCTGTAGTTCGAGCCATAGAGGGTTACTATTAGTGCCATACCAGGAGACATAATGGAGATAATTGTGGATATCTTTTCAGTGTTCTGTATTATAAATGTATGTTGTGTGTACTCATTAGAATCGCCTCATCGAGGCGATTCTAATGAGTACATGCAGCATATATTTGCAAGATAAATGAAAAAAAATCTTCCTAAATTACCCCTGTATCGTATTTGGAGGAATTCCCTGCGGACTCGAGAACGGGTTCGACTCAGTCATAGTAAGCGAGCCATCAGAGTTCGAGACGCTGAAGTTCTACTGTATTTGTTACACACAGAATGAAATTCTATTACAATAGATGAAGCTTTATTTATAAAAAAAAATCTGGACAACTTCTATGTAACAAGACAATCTCAAGTAACACTTCAACAAGGCATTAGATGTTTTGCTTTGTTAACAAGCTTCAAGTACAAAGAATCACCTATCATATATATTGACACAGTCATGTTGATCCTACTAGGGGTCCAAATTACGATGAACATACGAAAATTATGAAGACACAACCATGAACATTTTGTTCATTGAGAAGCTGAACCTTTTCCATTCTCTAGGCTAATTCAGCAGAAGACAAATTGTGGATATTTTTTCTTATTTTTAATATTTGAAAAATATTTCAAAATGTTGCCTGCTGCGAAAAAAAATACCAAGCATGCAGAATGTTAACCCTTCTCTTGCTGAATATTCATTTAAGCCACACCCATATATGCCTTTCAACCAATCAAATTACTTGATGTAATTTATTGCTACAAATTCATAAACTGAATGCCAAACAGTGTAGATCCTGATCAGATGGCTTCTTCAGAAGCCATCTGATCTGGATCTACACTATTTGCAAAGGTAGGGGTTGTCGTGAACAGCAAGATAAGGGTTAATATTATGTTTTAATGCATGTGTATCAAACATGTCCGCATAGGCGAGTGCTCATAGTTGCACCCGACTGTGCTTACCAGAAGGGCTTTCTATGGTTTGTTTTCATGAATACATAGAGGATCTTACATGAGTGTTCATGTATTATTTAATTTATTAAATGAGTTGAGGAAAAGGAATAAAATGCGAAGCGTTGCCGAGCATTTTATCCCTTTTCCTCAACGAGTTTAATAATTCAGTAATACATGAACATGAATGCAAGATTCTATTTATCATATGACATTTAAAATGCATTTTATTCACGATTGTTTAACAAAAATGTCAGTATTCCGCCATCAGTAAACGTGACGTTAAGGACGTCGTACATGCAACGTAAAGGGGTGTATCTAACTAATTTGCATATTTAATCCACTAGTGGATTATCGAATTTATTACATGGCGTTATTACATTTTCGGACGTGACGTCATATGATAAAATGAAATATCTTGGTGCAACATGCTGTAATCATGGTGAATAATGTATGTACACTGTACAGGAACAAATTGTGATTACTGTTAGAAATACACATTATCTATTTTTGGAGAAATGTAAAGAAAGTATCTTCTTTTTTAAATCTAAAAATGTACTAGAATCAGTAGAATGGCATTAATTTTAAACTGCATACAGATATTATAAACCCCAAACATGCATGTTTGATATTGTGCAAGTTTTGGTTCACACTTTATTACTCACTCAAAGCCTGAAGACATAGTTCAAGGTTCTTCTTTCTCTCATATCTGTTGATGGACAGGAATATTGGTTTCTTTTTCTTCGGCACAAGATCATCACTTGGTTCATCTACTGGCAAGTTAAAAGTGGTGAAGTCTGGTATTGGGTACAAAATCTCAGGACTAATACCAGCCAATGACTTGAAGGTATTTTTGAAAACCCCAGCTGAAAAAATAAGTTTATTTATTAAGCGGAATGGGAACACCTGGCAGATTTGTCCCCCATTTTTCAAAGGGAGACAACTTTCGGGACTTCTTGTTCGCTTTTCTATAAGCCCTGTCCTGCTGAAAAAGAGGTCTACTCTTAAAGGAAAGAATTTCCTCCTAAAGGAAAGAATTTCCTCCTTAGGAGCAAATTCTTTCCTTTAAGAGTTGACCCCTATTGACATGGGAGACAAAAATACTTTTACAGGAATTGCCTCCCCTGAAGGTGTTCCCATTCCCCTTAAATACATGCACCTGGTATCGAGGTGTGTCTTTGGGCAAGACACTTAATGACACTGCCTCACTCCATCCAGATATAAATGGGTAGCAGTGGTGTAATAGTCACGGCTTCTCTCTCGCACGCGTGAAAACATCCGGAATTAGTGTTCGAGAGTGATTAAATACATGTCAGCTTGAAGCTTCCATTGCAATCGAACTAAAATAAATTAGTATAACTAAACTAAATACATGTAGCTTTTCCTAGTTTGTCTTTTTTACAAGTGCAGGGTGAAAAAACAAGGGTGTGTTGTTTGTTGTTCATGCAAGTGTTGAAGAGCAACACTTGCATGAAAAACAAACAATACACATCTTTTCTCCAATTTGTTTGATTTGAGTTTTAACATTATGTCAACACTGTAAAGGTCATTTTGGAGATATTGCTTCGAATTTTATGGGACTTTTACCCGACACTGAGATGAAATAACACCTCAAGCCCTGCTGCCCAATGAAACCAATAGGGTTTATAAGCATGGGTGGTCAGACTCGCACCGCTTTGCCTGGGCAGGCTTTGATCCTCTAAGCAGTTTACCAGTACTCTTGTGTGGGTCGGTTTCAGCTCTGCGTGGAAGCATCATGCAGCCCATCTATTTCTTCAAGCCTGATGGGCGGGGACCACATTTTTTCTCCAAGAAACAACATTTAGGGCTACATGCATTAACCCTTAAAATGCCTAGAAAAACTACACCTGAAAATGTCATCTGCTTATGTCGTCTGCTATATCTTTTTGCAAACTTTTTAAAAATATTTTTGCAAACAGGCAAACAATGTGGACTCAGATCAGACTGCAGTCTGATCTGGATCCACACCGTTTGAAAACATGAATTTTAAAGTAACCGGCAGATGGCAAAGCAGATGACAATTGTCCTGATTGGCATCTTATTTGGTTAAATTTGACTAATTGTACACCTGGGGCCAGTTGTTCAAAACAGTGTTAGCTTAACGAGCTCGTTAGTGGTCATATTGTTAACTGTTCTAGCCAGTTCAATATCTAAAATTTTGGTATTTTTGCATTTGTGGACAGGTAAACTGGCCGGCTAAAAAATGTGAGCAGCTTTTGCATTTGTGGACAGGTAAACTGGCCGGCTAAAAAATGACCTAAAAAGTGTTGACTAGTGCATAACGTTTATTTGTTGATGGGGAGTGGGGGGGGGGGGGGGGGCTTTGTCTGTCTTTGATGTGTCTTTGCATGCCTTACAAACTTCAAATATTTTTTCTATTCATTTATATTTACCAGTATTTCATATCTGCTTATATTTCTTTTTGCTTGTCTTTGCCTTCTATTTGGTGTCTATGTGTATCTTGGCTTATTTTTGTGTCTTTACACAAGGGCTGACAAATTCATTGCCCGGCCGCCCGGGACAAGTCCGAAATCGCGCTGGGCAGGTGCACTTTGACTTTACGACACCCAGTCGGGCAAGTGCATAAAAAAATCGTCTACAACTGTCAGTCTTTTGAGTCCTTAAATGCAGTAAAACTAGACCAGTAAGTAAACAATTACTGCACTGTCTCGCTTTGTCGACAAATCAGAGACAAACCATCGGAGTATTTATAATGGTTAAATTATGGCACTACTGTTAATCCCTGTCATATAGTTTCCAATTAAACATGACTGTCCTGCGGTGCGTGTCTTTCATTTCTGGTGTATGGCGCTATCGATAAGCCAACTTGAACAAGGTGTGAAAATATGGTCAAGTTATGTCTCTAATTTGCGTTTATCCACTAATCATAAAATTTAACCCACAATCAATGTGAAAATTATTAGCTACCACTAACAGTAAACTTATGGATAATAAACACGGACTATTTTATACCTTGTGAATGGTTATGTTTTGGTGCTGAAATGTCACACCCCATTCCTTTAGGTCGTATGACCTGTTTATCTCTGGCTCGCTTCCCATGTGAATGAATTGTGGTGTTTATTGAATGAAGTGCGTAAAGTCGTACCTGCACGTCATAGTTAACTCTCCCTTATTTGTACTGTAGATATGGTCGGCAAAATTCAAAGTCGCTAATCAGCTAATTAACCCTTATCTTGCTGTTCACGACAACCCCTATCTTTGCAAACAGTGTAGATCCAGATCATATGGCTTCTGATCAGGATCTACACTGTTTGGCATTCAGTTTATGAATTTGTAGCAATAAATTACATCAAGTAATTTGATTGGCTGGTGGACAGAAATGGGTGTGGCTCAAATGAATATTCAGCATTATTTCTATTTTCTGACCCAGCATACGCAGTAAATGTGCATATACTTGTATATATGTATGTATGTTGGCCGATTCACGGGAGATTGGCGCTTGGGAGTTAACGAATCGTCGGACTGGGCGAGTTGCCCAACGCATGTATTTATCTATTTTTAAATCATCAAAGGCATCGGCCTTATGATTTACTCTCGAAGGGAGCCCAACTCCCGTGGATCGGTCCATATTCCTGGGTATCATATACTGTTGAAAGTTTAAAAACCAACCACAGCGAGCACCACATGTTTGAGCGGCGTCGCCTCACCGTCGTTGCAACGACGTTGCATCTACGCCGACGCGATGCCGTGCACACGATGTGCGCACACTGAGAATGTACACTCCGCCCCGAACTTGTACAATGTCGCTATGAATACATGCAAGTTTAATTACAGTCTGATGCTTGTTGCAGCCATGTTATTTTCTGTTGATATATTATGTCAAAATTTTTTCTCTTATGCCACCTGTGAGTGGCCTGAGATTGATTTACAAAATAAAGTTCTTGTTCTGTTCTGTTCTGTTCAGCAGACGCCTGGTGGGAAAAGTAGAACGTTGTTGTTGGTTATTGACAAGGAGCTTCTGGGGGATAATTCAGGAGCTGTGCAAAGCGCTGTTTTCTATACACCTCTATTCACAACCGTTTAGCTATCATTGCAATGTTTAGGTAGACCCCACTGAGACCACTGGAGTACTTTGGTGCAGTGGTAGTGAATCCGATTTGTGATCGAGAGGTTGCGGATTCAATCCTCATGCTGACCAAAGTGTTGTGTCCTTGAGCAAGGCACTTCATCCACATTGCTTAAAAACAAGAGGGCCCAGAGGGCCCTGGTTCGCTCACCTGTGTGTCACTGTCCTGAGTACATTCTATTTTTAGCTCTTGTGGCCATCTTGTTCATCAGCAGAGTGATTTTAGCTTATTTGGTAGGGAGAAACCTAGGCAACATTCCTGGGAACTTTGAATCAAATTGGCCTTAGGGTTTAGGGGGAGTTTCCATTTGAATCAAATTTACAATATTTTTCTATATTTACCTTGGTGGCCATTTTGTTCATCTGAGTGGGATTGTTTTAGCCTTTTTGGTAGAGGATAATCTAAGCAACATTGTTGCAAGGAACCTACATGCTAAATCTGAAGGCTGTATCTCAAATGCTTTAAAAGTTATGACAAAGTAGGTCAAAGGTCAAGGTCATGGCTCAAAAGTTTTGAATGGCTGAGAAAACCTTGTCACAAGGAACACACATGCCAAATATGAAGGCTCTATCTCATATGGTTCAAAAGGTATGATAAAGTAGGTCACAGGTCAAATCTTTATGAGTGGGAAGCCCTTGTCAGAAGGAACCTACAAAAACCTAAAAGTTATGACAAAATAACCTACTGATCTACTTTTTGATTTGACATGACCCATATTTGAACTAAACTGAGATATTGTCCAGATGATCATTCTGAGCAAGTTTTATGATGATTTGACTGAAAATGTGGCCTCTTAGAGTGTTCAAAATGTTTTTCTATAATTTGACCTGCTGACCTACTTTTTGACCCGACATGACCCATATTCAAACTTGACACAGATATTGTTAAGATGATCATTCTGAGCAAGTTTGATGATGATCGGACCAAAACTTGGGCCTCTAGTGTGTTCACAAGGTTTTTCAACAATCTGACCTACTGACCTACATGTACATATTGACCAGACATGACCCATATTTGAAATTAACCGAGATATTGTCAAATGATCATTTTGAGCAAGTTTGATGATGATCGAACCAAAACTGTAGCCGTCAGTGTGTTCAGAGGGTATTTCTATGATTTGACCTACTGACCTACTTTTTGACCCAACATGACCCATATTTGAACTTGACTGATATATTGTCAAGATGATCATTCTGGGCAAGTTTGATGATGATCGGATCAAAACTGTGGCCTCTAGTGTGTTCACAAGCTTTTTCTATGATTTGACCTACTGACCTACTTTTTGACCCGACATGACCCGTATTCAAACTTGACCCGGATATTGTCAAGACTATCATTCTGAGCAAGTCTGATGATGATCGGACCAAAACTGTGGCCTCTAGTGTGTTCACACGGTTTTTCTCTGATTTGACCTACTGACCTCCTTTTTGACCCTACATGACCCATATTCGAACTTGCCCGAGATATTGTCAAGATAATCATTTTGAGCAAGTTTCATGATGATCAGACAAAAACTGTGGCCTCTAGTGTATGCACAAGGTTTTTTTATGATTTGACCTACTGACCTACTTTGTGACCCGACATGACCCATATTCGAACTTGACCGAGATATTGTCAAAATGATCATTCTGGGCAAGTCTGATGATGATCGGACCAAAACTGTGGCCTCTAGTGTGTTCACAAGGTTTTTCTATGATTTGACCTACTGACCTACTTTTTGACCCGACATGACCCGTATTCAAACTTGACGGAGATAGTTTCAAGATGATCATTCGGGGCAGGTTTGATAATGATTGGACCAAAACTACGGCCTCTAGTGTATTCACAAGGTTTTTCTATGATTTGACCTACTGACCTACTTTTTTACCCAGCATGGCTCATATTTAAATGTGACCAAGATATTATCAAGATGATAATTCTGAGCAAGTTTGATGATGATTGGACATAAATTGTGGCCTCTAGTGTGTTCAGAAGGTTTTTCTATGATTTGACCTACTGACCTACTTTTTGACCCGACAACACCCATATTCGAACTTGACTGAGATATTGTCAAGATGATCATTCTGGGCAAGTTTGATGATGATCGGACCAAAACTGTGGCCTCTCTGGTCTTCACAAAGTTTTTTTCTGATTTGACCTACTGACCTACTTTTTGACCCGACTTGACCCATATTAGAACTTGACCGAGATTTTGTGGTGGTAATTGTGTGCAAGTTTAGTTAAAATCAAATTATAAATGAAACATCTATCATGCAGACAAGACCAAAATAGGCAATTTTTGCCCTTTCAGGGGCCGTAACTCCGTAACACATGATGGGATATGGCTGGTTCAAGAAAGGAACCCAGATCTCATGGTGTTACAAGTTGTGTGCAAGTCTGGTTAAAATCAAATCATAAATGAAGATGCTATCGTGCAGACAAGAACAAAATAGGCAATTTTTGTCCTTTCAGGGGCCGTAACTACGTAACACATGAGGGGATATGGCTGGTTCAAGAAAGGAACCCAGATCTCACGGTGGTACAAGTTGTGTGCAAGTCTGGTTAAAATCAAATCATAAATGAAGATGCTATCGTGCAGACAAGACCAAAATAGGCAATTTTTGCCCTTTCAGGGGCCGTAACTCCGTAACACATGATGGGATATGGCTGGTTCAAGAAAGGAACCTAGATCTCATAGCAGTACAAGTTGTGTGCAAGTCTGGTTAAAATCAAATCATAAATGAAGATGCTATCATGCGGACAAGAAATTGTTTACGCACGCACGCACGGACGGACGGACGCACGGACGACGGACAAAAAGTGATCACAAAAGCTCACCTTGTCAATACGTGACAGATGAGCTAAAAAGTACTGGTCACCACCCAGAAAGTCCTGCTCGTAATGCTCAGATGCGAGCGAGTAGCAGTAATAGAGAAAATAATAATAATAATAATAAACAAGAGGGCCATGATTGCCCTGGATCGCTCACCTGATCCATAATGTAATAAGTGGGCCCCAGAGAGGGCCATTATTGGCCCCAGGGCTTTAATGTGCATAATGTTGAGGGAGGTCTTAAAGGTGAAGCTTCATACCAAACATCAACAAAGGCTATAATTTGAACAATCTTGGCAAAGGTCCACTAGATGAAGCTAAATATCAAAGACCTGTGCCTTGCGGTTTCAGACAAGAAGATTTTTTTAAAGATATTCCCTACATAAGCCTATGCAAAACCAAATGGCCCTATTCTTGGCTTCATAATAAATATCAAAGACCTGGGCCTTGCAGTTTCAGAGAAGAAGATTTTTAAAGATTTTCCCTATATAAGCCCATGTAAAAACCAAAGGGCCTCTGGGCGGGGGCATTTTTGGCCCCAGCACTATAATTTGAACAATCTTGATAGGGGTCCACTAGATGAAGCTTCATATCAAATATCAAAGACCTGGGCCTTGCGGTTTCAGAGAAGAAGATTTTTACAGATTTTCCCTATATAAGCCCATGTAAAACCAAAGGGCCCCGGGGCAGGGGCATTTTTGGCCCCAGCACTATAATTTGAACAATCTTGGCAGGGGTCCACTAGATGAAGCTTCATACCAAAAATCAAAGACCTGGGCCTTGTGGTTTCAGAGAAGAAGATTTTTGAAGATTTTCCTATTTTAGCCCATGTAAAACCAAAGGGCCCTGGGGCGGGGGCATTTTTGGCCCAAGCATTATAATTTGAACAATCTTGGTAGGGGTCCACCAGATGAAGCTTCATACCAAATATCAAAGACCTGGGCCTTGCGGTTTCAGAGAAGAAGATTTTTTAAGTTTTCGGTGAAAAAAAAATATTTTTGACTCCTGTGACCTATATGTGCAATGGACTGGAACCATTTGAACAACTTTGAAAGGGGACCACCTAAGGATCATTCCTGTGAAGTTTGGTCAAAATCCGATCAGTGGTTTAGGAGGAGATGTCGTTTGAAGAAATTGTTTACGCACGGATGACAGACAAAAAGTGATCCTAATATAAAACACAAGAGGGCCATGATGGCCCTGGATCGCTCACCTGATCCATAGAGTAACAAGTGGGCCCCGGGGAGGGCCATTATTGACCCCAGGGCTGTAATGTGCATAATGTTGAGGAAGGTCTAAAAAGGTGAAGCTTCATACCAAATATCAACAAAGGCTATAATTTGAACAATCTTGGCAAAGGTCCACTAGATGAAGCTACACACCAAATATCAAAGACCTGGGCTTTGCAGTTTCAGAAAGAAGACTTTTTAAAGATATTCCCTACATAAGCCTATGTAAAACCAAAGGGCCCCGGATGGGGGCATTTTTGACATCAGGGCTATAATTTAACAATCTTGATAAAGGTCCACTAGATGAAGCTTCACACCAAATATCAAAGACCTGGGCCTTGTTGTTTCAGAGAAGAAGATTTTCAAAGATTATCTCTATATAAGTCTATGTAAAACCAAAGGGCCCCGGGGCGGGAGCATTTGTGGCCCGAGGGCTATAATTTGAACAATCTTGGTAGAGGTCCACTAGTTGAAGCTCACTACCAAATATCAAAGACATGGGCCTTGCAGCTTCAGAGAAGAAGATTTTCAAAGATTATCTCTATATAAGTCTATGTAAAACCAAAGGGCCCCGGGGCGGGGGCATTTGTGGCCCGAGGGCTATAATTTGAACAATCTTGGTAGAGGTCCACTAGATGAAGCTCCATATCAAATATCAAAGACATGGGCCTTGCAGTTTCAGAGAAGAAGATTTTTAAAGATTTTCCTTTATAAGTCTATGAAAATTTGTTTGTTTGATTTGAGGTTTAACGTCCCCGTCAACACTGTAAAGGTCATTTTGGAGACGTTGCTTCCAATTATGTGGGACTTTTACCCGACATTGAGATGAAATGACATCTCAAGCCCTGTCGCCCAATGAAACCAATAGGGTTTATAAGCATGGACGGTCCGCCTCGCACCGCGGTTCCTGGACAGGCTTAGATCCTCTAAGCGGTTTACCAGTACATGTACTAGTGTGCGGGCCGGATTCAGCTCTGCGTGGAAGCATCATGCAGCCCATATATTTCTTCAAGCCCCTATGGGCGGGGGCTTAAAAAAGTCTATCTAAAACCAAAGGGTCTCGGGGCGGGGGCATTTTTTGATCCCAGGGCTATAATTTGAACAATCTTGATAGAGGTCCACAAGATGAAATTTCACACCAGCATCAAAGACCTAGGCCTTGTGGTTTCAGAGAAAAAGATTTTTAAAGATTTTCTAAGTCTAAAAGTCTATGTAAAACCAAAGGGCCCCGAGGCAGGTGCGTTTTTGGTCTCAGGGCTCTAATTTGAACAATCTTGGTAGAGGTCCCCTAGATAAAGCTTCATACCAAATATCAAAGACCTAGGCCTTGTGGTTTCAGAGAAGATTTTTGAAGATTTTCCCTATAAAACTCATGTAAATCCAAAGGGCCCCGGGGCGGGGGCATTTTTGGCCCCAGCACTATAATTTGAACAAGCTTGGTTGGGGTCCATTAGATGAAGCTTCATACCAAATATCAAAGACCTGGGCCTTGCGGTTTCAGAGAAGATTTGTCAAGATTTTCCCTATATAAGCCCATGTAAAATCAAAAGGTCCCGGGCGGCGGCATTTTTGGCCCCAGCACTATAATTTGAACAATCTTGGTAGGGGTCCACTAGATGAAGCTTCAGTCCAAATAGCAAAGACCTGGGCCTTGCGGTTTCAGAGAAGAAGATTTTTAAAGATTTTCCCTATATAAGCCCATATAAAATCAAAGGGCCCTGGGCGGGGGCATTTTTGGCCCCAGCACTATAATTTGAACAATCTTGGTAGGGGTCCACTAGATGAAGCTTCATACCAAATATCAACAACCTGGGCATTGCAGTTCTAGAGAAGAAAATTTTTAAAGATTTTCCTTAGATAAGCCCATGTAAAACCAAAGGGCCCCAGGGCGGGGGCATTTTTGGCCCCAGCACTATAATTTGAACATTCTTGGTAGGGGTCCACTAGATGAAGCTTCATACCAAATACCAAAGAACTGGGCCTTGCGGTTTCAGAGAAGAAGATTTTTCAAGATTTTCCCTATATAAGCCCATGTAAAACCAAAGGGCCCCGGGGCGGGGGCATTTTTGGCCCCATCACTATAATTTGAACAATCTTGGTAGGGGTCCATTAGATGAAGCTTCATACCAAATATCAAAGACATGGGCCTTGTGGTTTCAGAGAAGAAGATTTTTTAAGTTTTCGGTGAAAAAAATCTATTTTTGGCTCCTGTGACCTAGATGTGCAAGGGACCGGACCCATTTGAACAACTTTGAAAGGGGATCACCTAAGGATCATTCCTGTGAAGTTTGGTCAAAATCCGATCAGTGGTTTAGGAGGAGATGTCATTTGAAAAAATTGTTTACGCACGGATGACAGACAAAAAGTGATCCTAATATAAAACACAAGAGGGCCATGATGGCCCTGGATCGCTCACCTGATCCAAAGAGTAACAAGGGGGCCCCGGAGAGGGCCATTATTGACCCAGGTCTATAATGTGCATAATGTTGGGGGAGGTCTAAATAGGTGAAGCTTCATACCAAATATCAACAAAGGCTATAATTTGAACAATCTTGACAAAGGTCCACTAGATGAAACTAAACACCAAATATCAAAGGCCTGGGCCTTGCTGTTTCAGAGAAAAAGATTTTCAAAGATCTTTGTAGAGGTCCACTAGATAAAGCTCCATACCAAATATCAAAGACATGGGCCTGACCGTTTCAGAGAAAAAGATTTTTCAAGATTTTCTCAATATAAGTCTATGTAAAAGGGGACCCGGAGGGGAGGGGGGCATTTATGGCCCCAGGGCTATAATTTGAACAATCTTGGTAGAATAAAGATAAAGCTTCATACCAAATATCAAAGACCTGGGCCTTGCGGTTTCAGAGAAGAAAATTTTTATAGGTTTTCCCTATATAAGCGCATGTAAAACCAAAGGGCCCTGGGGATGGGGAATTTTTGGCCCCAGCACTATAATTTGAACAATCTTGGTAGGGGTCCACTAGATGAAGCATCATACCAAATATCAAAGACCTGGGCCTTGCGGTTTCAGAGAAGAAGATTGTTATAGATTTTTCCTATATGTGCCCATGTAAAACCAAAGGGGGTGAGTGGGGTGGGGGGGGGGGGGGGCATTTTTGGCCCCAGCACTATAATTTGAACAGCCTTGGTAGGGGTCCACTAGATGAAGCTTCATACCAAATATCAAAGACCTAGGCCTTGCGGTTTCAGAGAAGAAAATTTTTAAAGATTTTTCCCTTTATAAGCCTATGTAAAACCAAAGGGCCCCGGGGCGGGGTCATTTTTGGTCCCAGCACTATAATTTGAACAACCTTGATAGGGGTCCACTAGATGAAGCTTCATACCAAATATCAAAGACCTGGACCTTGCAGTTTCAGAGAAGAAGATTTTTAAGTTTTCAAAGAAAAAAATCTATTTTTGGCTGTTGTGACCTAGATGTGCAGTGGACCGGAACCATTTGAACAACTTTGAAAGGGGACCACCGAAGGATCATTCCTGTGAAGTTTTGTCAGAATCCGATCAGTGGTTTAGGAGGAGATGTCGTTTGAAGAAATTTGTTTACGCACGGATGACAGACAAAAAGTGATCCTAATATAAAACACAAGAGGGCCATGATGGCCCTGGATCGCTCACCTGATCCATAGTGTAACAAGTGGGCCCCAGAGAGGGCCATTATTGGCCCCAGGGCTTTAATGTGCATAATGTTGAGGGAGGTCTTAAAGGTGAAGCTTCATACCAAACATCAACAAAGGCTATAATTTGAACAATCACAAGATGAAGCTACACATCAAATATCAAAGATCTGGGCCTAGCGGTTTCAGAGAAGAAGATTTTTAAAAGATTTTGCCTATATAAGCCTATGTAAAACCAAAGGGCCCCGGGACGGGGCCTTTTTTCCCCCAGCACTATAATTTGAACAATCTTGCTAGGGGTCCACTAGATGAAGCTTCATACCAAATATCAAAGTCCTGGGCCTTGTGGTTTCAGAGAAGAAGATTTTTAAAGATTTTCCCTAAATAAGCCTATGTAAAACCAAAGGGCCCCGGGGCGGGGGCATTTTTGGCCCCAGCACTATAATTTGAACAATCGTGGTAGGGGTCCACTAGATAAATCTTCATACCAAATATCAAAGACCTAGGCCTTGTGGTTTCAGAGAAGAAGATTTTTAAAGATTTTCCCTATATAAGCCAATGTAAAACCAAAGGGCCCCGTGGCGGGGGCATTTTTTGTCCCAGCACTATAATTTAAACAATCTTGGTATGGGTCCACTAGATGAAGCTTCATACCAAATATCAAAGTCCTGGGCCTTGTGGTTTCAGAGAAGAAGATTTTTAAAGATTTTCCCTATATAAGCCTATGTCAAACCAAAGGGCCCCGGGGAAGGGGCATTTTTGGCCCCAGCACTATAATTTGAACAATCTTGGTAAGGGTCCACTAGATGAAGCTTCATACCAAATATCAAAGACCTGAGCCTTGTGGTTTCAGAGAAGAAGATTTTTAAAGATTTTCCCTATATAAGCCAATGTAAAACCAAAGGGCCCCGTGGCGGGGGCATTTTTTGTCCCAGCACTAAAATTTGAACAATCTTGGTAGAGGTCCACTATATGAAACTTGCCTTGTGGTTTCAGAGAAGAAATTTTTTAAAGATTTTCCCTATATAAGCCAATGTAAAACTAAAGGGCCCCGGGCGGGGGCATTTTTGGCCCCAGCACTATAATTTGAACAATCTTGTTAGGGGTCCACTAGATGAAGCTTCATACCAAATATCAAAGTCCTGGGCCTTGTGGTTTCAGAGAAGAAGATTTTTAAAGATTTTCCCTATATAAGCCAATGTAAAACCAAAGGGCCCCGTGGCGGGGGCATTTTTTGTCCCAGCACTAAAATTTGAACAATCTTGGTAGGGGTCCACTAGATGAAGCTTCATACCAAATATCATAGTCCTGGGCCTTGTGGTTTCAGAGAAGAAGATTTTTAAAGATTTTCCCTATATAAGTCTATGTAAAACCAAAGGGCCCCGGGGCGGGGGCATTTTTGGCCCCAGCACTATAATTTGAACAATCTTGGTAGGGGTCCACTAGATGAAGCTTCATGCCAAATATCAAAGACCTGGGCCTTGTGGTTTCAGCGAAGAAGATTTTTAAAGATTTTCCCTATATAAGCCAATGTAAAACCAAAGGGCCCCGTGGCGGGGGCATTTTTTGTCCCAGCACTAAAATTTGAACAATCTTGGTAGGGGTCCACTAGATGAAGCTTCATACCAAATATCAAAGTCCTGGGCCTTGTGGTTTCAGAGAAGAAGATTTTTAAAGATTTTCCCTATATAAGTCTATGTAAAACCAAAAGGCCCTTGGGCGGGGGCATTTTTGGCCCCAGCACTATAATTTGAACAATCTTGGTAGGGGTCCACTAGATGAAGCTTCATGCCAAATATCAAAGACCTGGGCCTTGTGGTTTCAGAGAAGAAGATTGTTAAAGATTTTCCTATATAAGTCTATGTAAAACCAAAGGGCCCTGGGGCGGGGGCATTTTTGGCCCCAGCACTATAATTTGAACAATCTTGGTAGGGGTCCACTAGATGAAGCTTCATGCCAAATATCAAAGACCTGGGCCTTGTGGTTTCAGAGAAGAAGATTTTTAAAGATTTCCCCTATATAAGCCTATGTAAAACCAAAGGGCCCCAGGGCGGGGGCATTTTTGGCCCCAGCACTATAATTTGAACAATCTTGGTAGGGATCCACTAGATGAAGCTTCATACCAAATATCAAAGACCTGGGCCTTGTGGTTTCAGAGAAGAAGATTTTTTAAGTTTTTGGTGAAAAAAATCTGTTTTTGGCTCCTGTGACCTAGATGTGCAACGGACCGGAACCATTTGAACAACTTTGAAAGGGGACCACCTAAGGATCACTCCTGTGAAGTTTGGTCAAAATCCGATCAGTGGTTTAGGAGGAGATGTCGTTTAAAGAAATTGTTTACGCACGGACGCACGGACGGACGCACGCACGACGGACGACGGACAAAAAGTGATCCCAAAAGCTCACCTCGTCACTACGTGACGGTGAGCTAACAAGAGGGCCATGATGGCCCTGGATCGCTCACCTGATCCATAGAGTAACAAGTGGGACCCGGGGAGGGCCATTGTTAACCCCAGGGCTATAATGTGCATAATGTTCAGAGACGTCTAAAAAGGTGAAGCTTCATACCAAATATCAACAAAGGCTATCATTTGAACAATCTTGGCAAAGGTCCACTAGATATGCTACATACCAAATATCAAAGACCTGGGCCTAACGGTTTCAGAGAAGAAGATTTTTATTAAAGATATTCCCTACATAAGCCTATGAAAAATCAAATGGCTCTGGGGCGGGGGCATTTTTGGCCTCAGGGCTATAATTTAAACCATCTTGATAGAGGTCCGTTAGAGGAAGCTTCACAGCAAATATCAAAGACCATGGCCTTGCTGTTTCAGAAGAAGATTTTTAAGGAATATCTCTATATAAGTCTATGTAAAACCAAAGGGCCCCAGGTCGGGGGCAGTTTTGGCCCTAGCACTATAATTTGAACAATCTTGGTAGGGGTCCACTAGATGAAGCTTCATACCAAATAGCAAAGACCTGGCCCTTGCGGTTTCCGAGAAGAAGATTTTTAAAGATTTTCCCCATATAAGCCCATGTAAAACCATAGGGCCCCGGGGCGGTGGCATTTTTAGCCCAAGCACTATAATTTAACCAATCTTGGTAGGAGTCCACTAGATGAAGCTTCATACCAAATAGCAAAGACCTGGGCCTTGCGGTTTCTGAGAAGAAGATTTTTAAGGATTTTCCCTATATAAGCCCATTTAAAACCAAAGGACCCCGGAGTGTGTGTGTGTGGGGGTGGGTGGGGGGGGGGGGGATGGCGAAGAAGGACCATAGCCTTGTGGGATGAAGCTTCATACCAAATATCAAAGACATGGGCCTTACGGTTTCAGAGAAGCAAATATTTAAAGATTTCCCCTATATAAGCCCATGTAAAACCAAAGGGCCCCGGAGCGGGGGCATATTTGACCCCAGCACTAAAATTTGAACAATCTTGGTAGGGGTCCCCTAGATGAAGCTCTATACCAAATATCAAAGACCTGGGCCTTACGGTTTTAGAGAAGAAGATTTTTAAAGCTCTTCCCTATATAAGCCCATGTAAAACCAAAGGGCCCTGGAGCGGGGGCATTTTTGGCCCCAGCACTATAATTTGAACAATCTTGGTAGGGGTCCACTAGATGAAGCTTCATACCAAATATCAAAGACCTGGGCCTTGCGGTTTCAGAGAAGAAGATTTTTAAAGATTTTCCCTATATAAGCCCATGTAAAACCAAAGGGCCCCGGAGCGGGGGCATTTTTGGCCCCAGCACTATAATTTGAACAATCTTGGTACGGGTCCACTAGATGAAGCTTCATACCAAATATCAAAGACCTGGGCCTTACGGTTTCAGAGAAGAAGATTTTTAAAGATTTTCCCTATAAAAGCCCATGTAAAACCAAAGGGCCCCGAGGCGGGGGCATTTTTGGCCCCAGCACTATAATTTGAACAATCTTGGTAGGGGTCCACTAGATGAAGCTTCATACCAAATATCAAAGACCTGGGCCTTGCGGATTCAGAGAAGAAGATTTTTAAAAATTTTCCCTATATAAGCCCATGTAAAACCAAAGGGCCCCGGGGCGGGGGCAAAAACTCTATTTTTGGCTCCTGTGACCTATATGTGCAACGGACCGGAACCATTTGAACAACTTTGAAAGGGGACCACCTGAGGATGATTCCTGTGAAGTTTGGTCAAAATCCAATCAGTGGTTCAGGAGGAGATGTCGTTTGAAGAAATTGTTTACGCACGGACGCACGGACGGACGCACGCACGCACGCACGACGGACGACGGACAAAAAGTGATCCCAAAAGCTCACCTCGTCACTACGTGACGGTGAGCTAAAAAAAGACCAGGATTCAGATCCAGGATGGTCATGATGGTAGATGCATTTTAACTTCCTTTGTGACATTTACGGAAGCCCAAAAACATTGCTCAAGAGGAGTTAGGGGACTTGAAACTAAACTGTCTTTTACACAAGAATAAAAATAGCCATCAGAAGAGATGGCAAATCCCACGACCAAAAGCCAGTATTGCAGTTATGGCCATCACAAGATTATACTTTAGGAGAGATAACTAAAAAACCAGGGTACTCAGAACTGTGGTTCTTGCGCATGACATGCCTGCTTAAGCCCATGCATTTCTGTACAAAGTACCATCAATATGTCTCAAAGGGTGTTGGAGATCACAAGCTGGTCATACTGTTATATTGGAAGGGTAGATAACTCAAATATTGCACGACCCGCAGAAAAAGCGACCGACTGAAGTCGGTTGATTTTCTAAGAGTGCCCTAAAATCACCGTGTCATTCTGTCAATCGGTCATTCTGTCTGTCCGTCCGTAACCTGTTTGTGAAAATTGGTGATAGTGACTGAACCGCTTGGAATATTTAAACAATTTTTGGCATACTGATAGATATCAATGAGATCTAACCAATGAACTTGGGAAATATTACATTTCATTTAGTATAGCCTCGCTGAGGCTAAAAATGTGAAAATTTTCGAACTGCTTCTCCTCAGAAACCGTTGGGCCGATTGAGGTCAAATTTCATATAGAGCCTCTATGGGATGGGGGAAACCAAAATTTGCTCATGGGGTCCAGGTCACATGACAAAAATGGCCGCAAAGCCATATATGGTCTGTCTGTCTGTCCGTCCGTAACCCGTTTGTGAAAGTTGGTGATAGTGACTTAACCGCTTGAAATATTTAAACAATTTTTGGCATACTGATAGAGATCAATGAAACTTGTGAAATGTTACATTCCATTTTGTATAGCCTCGCCGAGGCGAAAAATCCGTAACCCATTTGTGAAAATTGGTGATAGTGACTTAACCGCTTGGAATATTTAAACAATTTTTGGCATACTGATAGATATCAATGAGATCTTACCAATGAACTTGGGAAATATTACATTCCATTTAGTATAGCCTCGACGAGGGGAAAAATGTGAAAATTTTCGAACTGCTTCTCCTCGGAAACCATTGGGCCGATTGAAGTCAAATTTCATATGGAGCCTCTATGAGATGGGGCTAACCAAAATTTGCTCATGGGGTCCAGGTCACATGACCAAAATGGTCGCCAAGCCATATATGGTCTGTCTGTTTGTCCGTCCGTAACCCGTTTGTGAAAATTGGTGATAGTGACTTAACCGCTTGGAATATTTAAACAATTTTTGGCATACTGATAGATATCAATGAGATCTAACCAATGAACTTGCAACATATTACATTCCATCTAGAATAGCCTCGCAGAGGCGAAACATGTTAAAATTTTCGAACTGCTTCATCTCGGAAACCGTTGGGCCGATTGAAGTCAAATTTCATATGGAGCTTTTATGGGATGGGGGAAACCAAAATTTGCTCATGGGGTCCAGGTCACATGACCAAAATGGCCGCCAAGCCATATATGGTAAAAAACCTTCAAAAATAGTCTTCTCCAGAACCACTGGGCAGATTTTCACGAAACTTGATAAATGGCATCTGGGACGTAGGCCCATCATAAATTGCTAGAATGGTGACCCTGGGTTGACCTTGACCTTCTTTGTGCCTAAGTCAAACTTTGACGCATATGCTTTTGTATTGGAAAATGTGAGAATGCATTTTATCCTGCAAACGATTCAGAATACAGTACTAAAGTATAAGATATATTTTTGCTCCTTACGATAAGGCGCATTTATTGGGGGAACCGTTTTAGGTCTTGGTCACATGACCAAAATGGCCGCCATACCCATATATGGTAACACTCATAAAGCTAAAAGCATCCGGCGGGTCGTGCACTTCAGCTGAAGCACTGGTTTATCATAGCACCCAGAATTGTCGTTCTTAGACATGAAGCGCTGTCTCAACCTTGTATACAATTGTGCAAAGTACCATCAATATATCTCAAAGGGTATTGGAGTTATGGCCATCAAAAGGTTATATTGTCAGGGGAGATAATTAAAAAAACCAGGGCACCCAGAGTTGTGGTTCTTGCACGTAAGACACCGGCTTAACCTCATGTACAACTGTACCAAGTACCATCAATATATCTAAAAGAGTATTGGAGATGTGGCCACCACAAGGTAGTGATTCTATATTATTGAAAGGGGAGATAACTCAAAAACCATGGCAGCCAGAGTTGTGGTTCTTGTACATGACACACCGTCTCAGCCTTGTGAACAACTGTGCCAGGTATCATCAATATATCTTAAAAGGTATTGGAGTTATGGCTATCACAACGTAGTCAATCTATTTTATTAAAAGGGAGATAACTAAAAAGTATGACATTCAGAGTTCTGGTTCTTGCGCATGACACGCCGTCTCAGCCTTGTGTGCCAAGAACTATCAATGAATCTCAAAGGGTATAGGAGTTATGGCCATCACAAGGTTGCGTCTACGGACGGACGGACGCCAGGCTGATCGCTATATCCCCCCGAACCTATAGGAGCTTTTTTCGTGACGTACTTCCGGTTCTAAAAATAGAACAGGAAAAGCCCTGGCCGTCAACTGTTGTATTGCTTCAATGCAGTGGGACAGATAAAGTGTTAATTACAGCGTAAAACAGTGGAATTCTTTTAAACTTTTGGCGAATTTTAATGTAAGATAATAGGAGAAACCCGGATATGCTTCCATGTGAAATTTCGCATTACGAAATCATACCTATGCAAATACATTATCAATTTTTCGGCCAAAACATGGAAATTTGAAGCTGAAAAATTGTGATATTTTTTCTTATTTCTGCTCAAAACATAGATTGTGGGAACTCGATAGAACCGGCTCGACAAAATAAAAAAAATAATGTTTACCCCTGTAAACCCCAGTTTTACTATATAAAACTGGGGTTTGAGGGGGTAAAAATCGCATATGCGTGTTTTCTCATGACGGCAAATCCCAAGTGTTATTCTTTTGACTACTCTTTAAGTTAACTGCTGCTCTTAAAGATACAGTCGAACTTCGATGGGTCGAACTCGGTAGGCTCGAACACCACGTTTGGGTTGAACTGACTTTTCAGTCCCGGCAAAATCCCTATTCATTTTAACTAAACATGCCACCCTTGGCTCGAACCACGATGGCTCGAACCCTCGAACTCTAAGCCTGGTCCCTAGAGTGCATTTTCTATGTAAAATTCCACCGATGGCTCGCACTAATTACCCTTTTAAAATTCCAATTTTATCAATCAAGTCCACGAAGGCGCATGATCAGTATCATAATACGGACCAAAAATACGGCTCATCATTCACTTAAATTATGACCGATAAATGTACAGGAAGTCACCAAAATCGCCGCAGCTATGATAAAAAATCATAGTACACAAAGATGGGTCTTGCCGAGTTGGACTCCAATGGCTCGAACTACCGATGGCTCGAACTTTTTTCGGCAGTCCCGGCGAGTTCGAGCCATCGAAGTTCGACTGTATATTGCATGTACGACCCAACAGTGTCCTCTCTCTCTCTCTCTCTCTCTGAGTGTGCCATGGTCTACATGTTGCTATCTCTCTCTCTCTCTCTCAGCGAACCAGCAATTATCGAGCGTAAGTAAATGTAAATTACACTTTATCGTTAAATAACTCCACGTCAACCAACATTTAACGTGTCAACAATGTCGTGTCTACATCAAACCAACATCAAAGCGATGCACTGAATCTGACTTTGCAACGTCGATGAAACGTCAGAACGTTGCGTTGGCGATAATACGGCGTTGCTTAATAAGTATCATTTGCCCAGTTCTCAGACCCATCAAGACTCAGTGGGATTGGAACATTAAATTCTAAACAAACGTAGAACACCCTTTCAGTGCATGAGAATGAAACACTCCTTCGCAAGTTCAAGATTTTACAGTAAAATCTGGTAGATTTGTTCAACCTGCCCAGTCCTTACATTAACCCATTTGGTACAGGAAAACCTAAAATAGTTAAGTGGCAAACAGTGCAGGCCCAGATCAGACGCCACAGAACGCGGCCTCTGATCAGGACCTACACTGTTTGCAAAAAGTTCAGCCATTTTCAAACCACTCTCATCTCAACGGTAACGTGACATTGAAGTTAATTGGAGCGGTTGTTGATTGCATGACGTCGAGCCAACGTTGACTCGACGCCCGGCTGTCAGTCCACTCATTAGTTTTTTTCGACTGTCAGTATGTTTGTCTGTCTAACTGTCCATTCGTTCGTCTGTTAGTCAGTCATTCAGCCACTCGGTCTGTCTGTCTTTGTCAGTCAAACCTCCCTCTCTCATCTGAACGGTCATGTGACATTGAAGTCAGTTGGAGTGGGTGTCGACGGATAGATAGATAGATAGATACGTAAAAACTTATTTTGTAAGTAAGCTTTCCTGAATTACGGTATCTCAGGTCATATTGACATGGGTCATTCACGAAGAGATTTTCGTCAATTAAAAACGGTTCCAGGAAAAATGAACTTACGTAATAAAAGCAAAATACCATTCTTTCCTTCTCGAGGCATTATTTCAATGTAAACGGGTATATTTTCTTTCAAAATGTCTGAATATTGTTAGCAGTTTAAGTTTCGCCAATGCATTTGAACAGCGATGGCCAAGGTTGGGCGGTCAAAACCAGGGGCGGTTTTAACCAGCGGTTTTAACCGGTTAAAACCGTCCCGGTCAATACTCCCAGAGTGGTCAATACCGGTCAATACTGGTCAATTGAAATATTGTGTGGTCAATTGAATAATTTTAGTGTTGAAAAGGCAAAGTTACTGAAACTATTTTGAAGTTTTGGTCTCTTTGCTGGAGGCTGATCATTTGATAAGAGTTTCAGGTTCAGATGTCATTTCTTCAAGTGGCCTCTTAGCAATACTTTCTGGCTTTTTTAGCCCTAGGCATTTTTGCCTATGACTCATCAGTCTTAAGACCTTAGCACTAACTTCAGTAGTGCAGTCTTTGCACCTTGCACTGTTCTTTGTTATCTTCCAAAATAATGAAGAAGTTCCAAATTGGGCCTTTAGGTTTCATTCATTTTTGACACCATCAGTAATAGCTTGATGCTAAGATACTATAGATTGCATATAAATCAAAATTTCACACATTAGGCCTGGTGTCAGTTTACAATACCCCTATTAGGGACATGTTATTGGTCAATTTTGCAATTGGATCTTTGCCACACCCACTGAGGTGGCATGGGTTAGTCTGTTTTGACAGCAATTTACAGGTGTTGCAGATACTTTTAAATATACAAAGACATCAGTGAATCTTCAAACAGTGTTTGTTTAATAAATTACAGCCTTTATGAACTACTTCACAGGCCTGAAGATTAATGAAAGGTGTATTTCACACTTTTGTTAATACACATGTATATGTATGTAAAAATGTCTGCAATAACATCAAAATTATATGTGAACTGCCTTAAAATTTTATGATCAAAGATTATGTTAAATAATTGATATTTTCAAAGTTGAAAAGGGAAGAAGATTTGTGGGGGGAGAGAGGTGAGTGGGTCAATCTGGTACAAGAATTTTTGTTTTCTGTGTCAAACAAAATAGGACCTTTCATAAATCCTTCAAAATCCATGATCCATGATACATTCAGTTTATTCATATTCCTGTAAATTGAAATATGAACAATCAATCTAACTTATAAAGGAAAAAAGAATAATTATAAAGATGGTTTCATAAAAGAACATATAGTCTAACATCATTACATGATGTAGGGGGAAAGCTTTTAAGACCAGTTTAGCAACAGGACAGAGGCATATACTCCAGTGATTTAATCGACCACCAATCGACCAGTATTGACCAGTAATGACTGGTTAAAACCGGTTTTAACCACCGGCCCGGTCAATATGAGTATTGACCCGCTTTTTGCCAACCTTGGCGATGGCCGTTTCAATTGACGGCCAGTGCTTTGCGCATGCGCAAGAATGACGTCATAAACGGAATTCCTAAAACCTCCTTTTCGGTCGGGGGATAAAAATGTATTACAAATAAAGTAAATTGCCTGTAAATTTGCTGTTGACCAGAATGCAATGTGACATTCCTGTAGTTGTCTCCTCAAGCCAGTCTATAGGTGCTCTGTAGAGTTTCTTCCAAAAGCTTTCCCTTTTTGTCAGCAGCATGTCCGGAAAATGACAGTAGAATATTATCTTAGCTTTTGACAACCGCAGGACTGGAATACAAGCTGATATCTGATCACAGAAGACCACATCAAATTCTATGGCACTAAAACAAATCAAATATACTGCAGCATATATCATCCGAATGTAAGCAAATAAGGCATAGAATCGTCCGAAACAAGATCTGGGTAACCAGTCACCAGCGGTAGTAACTTTCAACGATCCATCTTTTGTTTCTTGGAAGCAATGTCCCTTGTCATGGTGAGCTGTCACAAATTCAACTGAGTGTCCTCGAGATTTCAGAGCTAATGCAGCATCTATGACTGCTCTTTCGGCACCACCTATGCCTAAATCTGGGTGAAGAAATACCACTTTCGTCATTTTTGGCAGATAATCACCCACTTTTCATGGTATAAGTAAAAAATATGCAATTATTTATGCCAACTGGACACCCCGTGTATGAATGTCATTTGGTTGGTTGGCTGACGTGTCACCAGTAACAATTCTGATTCAATATTCTGATTCTGTTTTCGCAACCGGAAGTGGATACCATAATTTAACTCCAATGCAAAAGAGCTTGAAAATAGCTATTTGCACAGTTACCCACACGGTAGGTATAATCTACAAAATCAACTTGAGTTCGCGAAATCAGCCCGATTTAGCGAAATCAACCTATAAAATACACAATTACAAATACAGGCCAAAAATGTACTTGCCTGTTGACTAGAATGTTAATATACATTTATGAGCCAAGTTTCATGAGAAAATTTGAATATTTAGTATGTTTTTGACGTGAAAATCTATTACGCCGCTTGATTTCGCTGGGAATCACATGTGCGAAGTAAACTCATTTTAGCGAAATCAATGTATCAAATAAATATTTTCCAAAACTGACTAAAACATATTTATTTTGCATATTATGAAACATTTATGGTCAAACTTTCATGAGAAAATATAAATATTGAATAGGAAAATCTATTCTGCCACTTGATTTCGCTGAAAAACACATGTGCGAAATCAACTCCTTTTAGCGAAATCAATGTAAAAAATCATTTATTTTTTTTTTTTTTTTCAAAAAAAAAAAAAAAAAAAATAAATAAATAAATAAAACGATTAATATTCTTATTGCCTATTATTAAGAATGCTGGTATACATGTATGTGCCAAGTTTCATCTGAAATTATTATATTTATCAACATGCATCTTGGAATAAAAGTCGCACACGAGTACTGGTAACCCGCATAGAGGATCTAAGCCTGCCAAGGCAAAGCGGTGCGTGTCGACCCGTCCATACTTATAAACCCTATTGGTTTCATTGGGCGGCAGGGCTTTAGATGTCATTTCATCTCAAAGTCGGGTAAAAGTCCCACAAAATTGGAATTAACGTCTCCAATATGACCTTTACAGTGTTGACCGGGACGTTAAACCTCAAATCAAACAAAAACCAGAAACCCCAAAACGGGTACCCTGGCAAACAGTGCAGGCCCAGATCAGCGCCACAGAACGCGGCGTCTGATCAGGGCCTACGCTATTTGCAAACTGTTTAGCCATTTTCCAAATAAACATTGAAGAAACACAACCTGACACCCCTAAATTTTGAAATGGACTCCTGCTGAAGATTCCATTTGGTATAAAAAGGATTAATGGCTTATTAGCCATTCGTCATCGAGTATTCACTCAGTCAACATGTCTTATCCTATGAAGGAATACCGACTACCAGAACCTCTGGTAGTCTTCTTGAAGTCCTGTCGACTTCATGGCGTGCCTCAAGTACACACAGAACTTGAGCCGCAGAGGGTAGCTGTCTCCCTCACCTGGGACTTGAGCCTTCCAGCTCCTGAAAGACCCAGGAAACCAGCAACACAGATCCGGCCACAGACCTGGCAAGCAGCGCCTCCAAGAGAAGAGATCGTGACAACCGCACCAGCGACGATTACTTTTCAGCGCCAGCCAACAACCGACGCCGCACCAGCGCCCGCCGCACCCACCATCCAGCTACCGCCGCCACCGCCAGAGCCGTCTTCACCAGAGCCCACCCAACCAACCCCACCAGAACCACCAAAGAAGAAACAACGTAGAAAATCTTCTTAACTCCCAAGACCAGTTCCAGCTCCAGCATCCACGCCAGAACCAGAACCAGAACAAACGCCGACCGTCGATCCTCCTCAACGCGAGTCTCCTAGAACAGATCTACCCGTCCCAAAATTAAAAGGAGGCGAAATCTTCAGAGTCCGAACACACGACCCGGAACGACCATGGCACAGCAAGTACACGCTAGGAAGAGCATGGATCCAAGAACGCCACAAGATGAACATCATCGAACTCATCCGACAGCCGAGACCCAATGAAACAGTTAACCTGGACCTCCCTGCATTCGCCCTCTACATACCAGGAATGATCCGCTGGAACGTATTCAAGGGACCAACATCCAAGTACCACATCGAGAACTGGTACACCTATCTAGAAAAACAGACGGAAGGCACCCCTCTTAACAGGAAGAAGACAAAGAAGCTCCACAAAAACTTCTTCGACGCGGTAACAACGATGTGCGTATCAACGTAACCCTCCCGGGTTACAGGATTTATCGTGAACTTAGGGCCGCAAGTCCGAAAACCCTGTTTCCCAAGGGTACTGCAAGGTTACTTCATGTGTAACCTATCCGACGCCAACCGCGCGGCCCTAAGAGAGAGCAACATAACCTAGATTGCTCTCGGGCGAGACAGAGAAGTAACGATTTGCAGCCGAAATTGGCAATGACTTCTCTGTCGCTTCAAGCCCACTTTAGACCTGGCGTTCAAAATTCAAAATTACAGTGCTTCTATCTTTACTAGGGGAAGGGCACAGGCAGACCAGCACGATTTGTACACCGCTGACAACTGCCATGATTCGCAGCCCAGAAGCACTTAAACTTAGCCTCTAGCCTCCCTCCTCTACCACGGCAAGACGGGCACTGGATATGGAACACGATTTGCAGGTCAAATTGACCAAAGTTCCATAGCCGCGATTGACAGCCCGCAACCTTTTTGGAGAATACATCAAAAACTACAGAAACTTACAGACCACTTTCATCTTTAATGCACCGCGACCGAGGCGAGAGGAGTACACCGGAATTAGTGTACAACTCCATGCAAAAGCCTTTAGAAAGTGGGAAAACTAATCCTGGACTCGGTCTAGGGGTAGCCCCTATGTGCTTATAGCGCCCGGTTACCTTAAAAACCATCTCAGTTCAGTTAGCTTAGCTCTACAATATCTTCTTGGATACAGGGATCAGTCAATCCTCTCTCATCTCAACGGTCACGTGACATTGAAGTGAGTTGGAGTGGGTGTCTAGCGTAACGTCGAGCCAACGTTTACTTGACGCCCGTCTGTCAGTCTACTCATTATTTTTTTTTTTCGACTGTCAGTATGTTTATTTTTCTGTCCGTTCATCTGTTAGTCAGTCATTCAGTCAGTCGGTCTGTCTGTCGTCAATCTGTGTACTTTCAGTTTGTCAGTCAAACCTCTCTCTCTTTCTCTCTCTCTCTCTCTCTCTCTCTCTCTCTCTCTCTCTCTCTCTCTCTCTCTCTCTCTCTCTCTCTCTCTCTCTCATCCCAACGGTCATGTAACATTGAAATGTGTTGGAGTGGGTTTCGACGGCATGACGTCTAACCAACGTTGACTCGACGCCCGTCCGTCAGTCCACTCATTAGTTTATTTCGACTGTCAGTATGTTTATTTGTCTGTCTAACTGTCCCTTCGTTTGTAGATAGATAGATAGATAGATAGATAGATAGATAGATAAATAGATAGATAGATAGACAGATAGACAGATAGATAGATAGATAGATAGATAGATAGATAGATAGATAGATAGATAGATCGATCGATCGATCGATCGATCGATCGAGCGAGCGAGCGAGCGAGCGAGCGATCGATGGATGGATGGATGGATGGATGGATGGATGGATGAATAGATAGATAGATAGATAGATAGATAGATAGATAGATAGATAGATAGATAGATAGATAGATAGATAGATAGATAGATAGATAGATAGATCGATCGATCGATCGATCGATCGATAGATTTAAGTTCTGTCCATATGTGATAGCTATGCTTGGATAGAGAATAAAACGAAAAGTTACGCAAAAAACTTATTTTGTAAGTAAGCTTTCGTGAATAACGGTATCTCAAATGGGTCATTCACGAAGACGGATTTTCGTCAATTAAAAAGGATCCAGGATAAACGAATTTCAGTAATAAAGCAAAATATCATGCTTTCCTTTTTGAGGCATTATTTCAATGTAAACGGGTATATTTTCTCTCAAAATGTCGGAATATTATTAGCATTTTAAGTTCCGCCAATGCATTTGAATAGCGATGGCCGTTTCAATTGACGGCCAGTGCTTCGCGCATGCGCAAGAATGACGTCATAAACGGAATCCCTAAAACCTCCTATTAATTTATTGTGGGGAGTGTTTGTTTGATTTGAGGTTTAACGTCCCCGTCAACACTGTAAAGGTCATTTTGGAGACGCTGCTTCCAATTCTGTGGGACTTTTACCCGACATTGAGATGAAATGTCATCTCAAGCCCTGTCGCCCGATGAAACCAATAGGGTCTATAAGCATGGACCGTCCGACACTCACACCGCTTTGCCTGGGCAGCCTTAGATCCTCTAAGTGATTTACCAGTACTCGTGTGTGGGTCGGATTCAGCTCTGCGTGGAAGCATCATGCAGCCCATATATTTCTTCAAGCCCCGATGGGCGGGGGCTGCGGGGAGTGTAATGTGGTAGGTACCTCTGGTGTCTTTGAAAGACAATTCCAATGTTTGTGACGTCGTGCCAAAGGTTGCAATGCGTTTTGACGCCATGATGTCATGACGTCATGGAATTGATGTCTCAAACATTGGAAGGCCATATTGGAAAGCCATGTAAAATGTAGAGTGCAGTATCCATATAACCCTGATGAAGAGGGGAGACCCTCGAAAATTTGGTAAAGAGTTGAAGTAAAACAAGTGGTTGGTTATTATTATTCCCTTATGGAAAAAAAACCTACAAATAGAAAAAAATATCATCCGACTACCCGTGTGATTAACGATTTATTTCGTATTATGGCATTTTTTTTATAGATTGTGAATATTTGTTAGAACCGCCTCATTGAGGCTATTATAATGCATTACGAAAATATGCCTTTTTAAATATGTTGAAAATTTTATCACCAAAAAATGAAAATTTTCAGATAAAAAAAATTCTGATATTATTCATAATTCTGCTCTAAACATAGATTGTGGTTCACGTTAGAACCGCCTCTATAAAAGTGGGGTTTAAGGGATCAAATATATTGTATAAGCGTGTTTTCGTGGTGGAATACCAACAGTCTTTTTAGCAAGGATTTGGTACTATATTATAGTAATAAAATTTATGAATAGAGCCGCTGGCGTCCATGCATATAAACCCTATTGGTGTCATTGGGTGCAGGGATTGAGAAGTCATTTCATCTCAATGTTGTCATTTCATCTCAAGGTTGGGTAAAGGTCCCACAAAATTGGAAGCGACATCTCCAAAATGACCTAAATAGTGTTGACAGGGACGTTAAACCTCAAACCAAACGAACAAAAAAACCTTTTCACCCCTCGGTATTATATCATTATTTTCAATAAATACCTCCCTCAGTTGTGAGTCTTCCTGCACTGCAACCTTTGTTATGGAATATATGAAATAAAAATAATATAAGAGAAGCTGTTTTTTATTAAGAAAAAATGTATATTTATGAACATAGAAATTGTAGTTCGGATCGTTATTTATATTGTTGGTACATGTCGGTGTGCAAAATGACCAATAATTATACTTTACGCTATTACCTTTATCGGCAGGTGCCGTAAAGTAACAAACAGAATGATTATCATATTACTCAAATCACAGTCCTTATTGGGGCACGTGCCAATCATCCATAAGTTTATGCCTCAAATCTTTCTTTATTTCTTGCTTTCGGTTTCGTTTTGTGAGTGTTGTTGGGCAGGGCACATCGATAGCTATATGTGGGCCTAGCTCGCGGGTGGGGTGGGGACAGCGAAGACTCAAATCAGCCTGCGCATCGGCGCAGTCAAATTTGTGTCTTCGATGTGCGGATGGACAAGCTGATCTGTGTATGCTGAGCATTGTAACTATGAATCGTGAGGTAGCCACAGCAAATTGTAAAGACTTCTTTTAGTACTTCACACCGTAGGTAAAGAGATTAACGAACGCTCGCCCAATAATTTAATCAAACTGTGGTTTACTGACTTTCGCACGTTATTGCCCGTGAATGTGTGAATAACAAACGCACCCTTTATTCACTCCTATCCATATATCCATTCAATTATATTGAACATTTGCCACCTTAAACTAAAAATTTTCTGATGAAAAATTTCGATACTTTTCACATTTCTGCTCTAAACATAGATTGTGGGTACTCCTTAGAACCACAACAGTGAGGCCATTCTAACGAGTAGCCACAATCTATATTTTGAGCAGAAATTAGAAAAAGAATGTACACCCCTGTAAACCCCAGTTTTTCTATATAAAAATGGGGATTTGAGGGGATCAAAATTATATAGGCGTATTTTGGTGATGTAACGCCCTGTCTTATGATGGTTTCCTTTAACTCGATCTGCTTCTTGTTTGTTACTGTGTTTGTTTGAGGTTTAACGTTCCCGACAACAATATATGGGTCATTTTGGAGTCGTTGCTTCCATTTTTGAAGGACTTTTATCCGGCATTGAGATGAAATGACATCTCAAGCCCTGCCGTCCAATGAATCCAATAGGGTTTATTTGCGTGGACGGTCCAAGTCGCTCTACATTCTAAGCGGTTTACCAGTACTTATGTGCGGCTGGTTTCAGCTCTGCGTGGAAGCATCATGAAACCCAGTCTACTTCTCCAAGCCGCGATGGGCGGGGACCGAACTCTGTTTCTTACATAGATTGTGGGTACTCGCCATAAACACACACAAAAAAAAAATGTTTTGGCTCGGGCCGTACGGGTCCGAGGTTTGGGGAATATTCATCGATTCTTATCAACTTCAGGGATACCCAATGACTTGATTTCGCAAATGAAAATTGATTTCGCGGTTAGATTAGCGTATTTTCAAGTCAAAAATTGAATCCCCCATAAACAAAATATACCTAGATGTCAATATCTTCTCATGAAACTTGGCTCATAAATATATAACAGCATTATAATAATAGGTAAGATTATGTTTTATGTTAATTTTGGAAAATATTAATTTTTCAACATTGATTTCGCTAAAATTGGTGTGCATTTCGGCTTCAGTGAAATCAAGTCGCAAAATAGATTTTCCTCAGAAACACAAGCTAGACATCAATATTTTTTCATAAAACGTGGCTCTTAAATGTACAACAACATTCTTAATATACATGTATAAAAGGTTTTTAGTCGGTTTTCGAAACAAAAAGTTATATTATACATTGATTTTGATAAAAGGAGTTGATTTCGCGCAATCATGTGACAGAATACATACTAATATTCAAATTTTGTAATGAAATTTAATTGGCTCATAAATGAATAAATAGAGGTTATTATATGGTAAAGGTGTGCCTCTAAGTCATATTGGCACCGGTATGTCATATTGGCCCGAGGGCTTTAGCCCGGGGGCCACTATGACTTCGGGTGGCAATATGACTTAGAGGCACACCTTCACCATATCATAACCTCTTTATTACATCATTTATATAGCATAGTTATATTGCAACGTGAAAAAATGATGGCAAAGAGAATATTTACTTTTTAAAGGATGATGCCGGGAACGTTTAATCGAGTGTGTTGAGGATATATTTTCGGTATCCGCCGAAAAAGAGAAGAAATTCCTTTTAAATTATATAACTGATTATTAGGCCTACACTAACCATGCTCACGGTAATACAGTAACATAGCAGTGCGCAGCAAATTGCATCACAAGTGACGTCGAAACTGTAAGTTTCAAAACAAAAACAAATCGCCATTTTAAATACAGAATTTCTGCAGTTCAAAGAATGCTTTTTAAGGTATTTTACTGAATGTTTTGTGCTTATTTGAAGACCATTTTAATTTTATTGGCTCTTAGTGTCATTCATCAAGCTACTGATAATCGATTCCGTGTGTAGCAGTCGGTCGCGGTGGTTGTTTACGTTAAAATACAAGACACTTTTTGGGGACAGTTTTCCCTCCCACAGATTTCTTCCGCACAATTTCCAGCTCCTCATAAATGAAGGGATCTGTTCGTTTAAGGTTTTTGGCAAGACCTTATTGTTTCAAATGTTGGGACATCCCTGCTGTGCTCGAAAGCAACGTCCTTCACAATGCTTCCCAATCGTGAGTGAACTTCTTTTAGAAAGTATTTTGTTTTTTCATTTTTCATGCTTGCCACGAATATCAGACTTTTCTCAAAATCTATTGTTATCACTGTCTTCTATCGCTCTGTCTAGGTCCAGAAGTTAGGTTGACATTGCTTCAAGTGATTTCTCTGCGCCCATTTTGAAGCTTATGGAGTACGGCATTAAACTTTTTATTGCTATAGTAACCGAGTGGAGCAGTGCCAATATGG
The DNA here is from genome assembly GCA_963580285.1 of Lucinisca nassula. Taxonomy (NCBI): domain Eukaryota; kingdom Metazoa; phylum Mollusca; class Bivalvia; order Lucinida; family Lucinidae; genus Lucinisca; species Lucinisca nassula. The sequence continues at coordinate 142,096,626 of OY757014.1, forward strand.
AAAGGCAGTGCCAAAAATGTCCCAGTCACGTGACTGTGCCATCAAAATAGCGAAAAATGAGCCTGTATTAAAAGATTCTAATGTAATTTTCCTATAGTAGGAATGTAATAATATAAAATATTATTCATAAAAACTTTTAGTCAGTTTTTGGAAAAATGTATGTTATACATTGATTTCGCTAAAATTAGTTGATTTCGCACATGTGACTGCAAAGAGAAATCATGTTCCTCTCAAAAACATACTAAATATTCGAATTTTATCATGATACATTGTACTTGGCTACTAAATGTTTTACAACATTCTTAATAATATGCACAAATACGTTTTAGTCATTTTAGCGAAATCAGTGTATACACTTTTTACGAAAACTGAGTTGATTTTGCACATGCGATTGTCAGCGAAATAAAGTGGCAGAATAGATTTTCCTCTCAAAAAACATACCAAATATTCAAATTTTGTCATGAAACTTGGCTCATAAATGTTTAATAACATTCTAGATGATGTGCAATAACAATTTTTTGCCTGTTTTCAAAAATTGTATAAGTTGATTTCGCTAAATCCGGCTGATTTCGCGAAATCAAGTTGATTTCGTATTTTATACCTACCGTTACCTGACTAGACTGACTTTTATACCTACCGTTACCCGCTAGACCGAAGAATGGATCGAACTCAGTCTGGTTGAATGGCGGGAAAGTCTTTGGTGCAGTGGTAGCACATCGGATTTGTGATCGAGAGATTGCGGGTTCGAGCCTCACGCTGACCAAAGTGTTGTGTCCTTGAGCAATGCACTTCATCCACATTGCTTAAAAATAAATAAATAAATAAATATGATAGCAGTAATAGGGAAAAAAAAGTCGTGACGTCACTGTGGTCTAACCAGACTTAAGCGTTGGTTTCTCTGGTAAACAGTGTACAAGATAGCGGCGAAAAATAAGAAAAATCTGTTGGTCCAATGGAAAATACACATTTTAAGTGCTGTTAAAGTAGGTTTATTTGTAACATGTGCAAAATATGCCCAATACGAAAGACAGAATTGGCATTGCTGTTTCTGCGGTGTTCAAATTGGTGATCTTCCTCGTCCAAAACTTCGAATCATGCCATGGGGGCTGCCAAAGATCTACCAGAGGTCGTTCGATCACACCGGTCAAAGAACATGCGCGGTTTGACTTCCCCTAACATTGTACGCTCGATGATCGAACTGACTCAAGAGGGCCAAGTTCCGTCCCCCCCCCCCCACCCACCTCCGTGCAAAATCCCTGGAAGTATGCAAAGCGAAGACATAAATACTGTCAGAACAGAGCCTACAAACGGGGACAGGTCACGCGCTAAATATTTTTACAGGCGGGGCAACAGCAATAGCCACCATTTGCTAGGTATTAGGACATAGGAAGTCCCTTAAAAATGCCTTTGTGGAAGACCGTTCAAAAATAAAAATTAGCGGAATTGCAAAGTGGCTGATTAGCCTCATCACCGCCTTTCCCAAACAAACACATACACCCAAACACATCACGAAGACACGCCTATGTAATTTTGACCCCCTTGAACCCCACTTTTATATAGTGAAACTTGGGTTTGCGGGGGTAAACTATATATATTCTTCTTGTTTCTGCTCTGGGGTGTGGATGGTGGGTACTCGTAGGGGCCGCCTCAATGAGCGGTTTTGGGCGGAGATGTTTTTTTTTTTTTTTTTGTTTAGGGAGAGTATCACATTTTTTACATCTTAAAATTCTATTATTATTTCTTTCTTCTTTTCGGCGATTAAGGTTACAATGTATTTGTATAGGCGCATTTTGGTGATGAGAGCACGGGTACTAGGACATTTTGCAATAGCCGGAAGGGGCTGGTCTATTAGTCTCCTCTTGGCAGAACATACAACAGTATATATTAAGCAGAATAAATGCCATTTATAATCCTGTTTGCGTTATTTACAACATTTACAACACGTTGAAGTCACTTTAGTAATTTTAATAACAAAACGGCTTTCCATACAAAAAGCATTGCAATCCGCAAATTATGGATGTTCATACAGTGGTTTTGAATTACCTTTAGTTTATAAGCATGTTATGGCAAAAATCAGCTGTCCTACTTTCCAGCTTTTTATCGAGACAGGCAAAATGGGGACAGAGAATAATGGAAGCCAAAACCGAAAATGCATGTTAGCTTTTTTCCTCGACCAGACATTCGAAAACAGGGCTATGCTCTGACACATTTGGCAGCCGAAATTGGCAACGTGTCATCACACACTAGAGCCCGTCTTTGGTCCGATTCCTGCACTCAAAATTCTAAATCGCTGGAGAACTGATCGTTTCTTAGGACAAACGCTTCTCCTTGGGTGCGATTTGTGCCTTCCTCTGAGCAAGAGGTCTATGGGGCGCCGTTTTACTATTTAATCCGTATTTATAGATATTCATAAATCGAATTATGGATATCCATAATTCGATTTATGGATATCCATAAATCAGCCGAATAATGGATATCCATAATTCGAATTATGGATATCCATAAATTGAAATATGGGTATCCATAATTCGATTTATGGATATCATTAATTCAGATCGATTTATGGATATCCATAATTCGAATTATGGATATCCATAATTCGATTTATGGATATCCATTATTCGGCTGATTTATGGATATCCATAAATCGAATTATGGATATCCATAAATCGATTTATGGATATAAATAATTCAGGTCGATTTATGGATATCCATAATTCGAATTATGGATATCCATAAATCACCGCCAAAGCTTTTGGATAAATGATTTCTCCCTAAGACACGTGATTGTTTAATGTAAAAAATCTTCAAGGTCTTCATCATCGCTTGAAGATGATGGTCAGTCAAAGGGACCTCTCCGCCGTGCAGCCATTTTAGCCCGTAAGGCTTCCAAAGCAATGGACGCCATACGCTGAACGCCCGCCACGTGTGCAGATAAATATCGGACGAGCCGTAAGATCTGGAAATTCCGGCCAACGCATCCGGTCCCTCTGGAATCACCTCTATGAGGACTGTGCACCTAAGGACACTGGAAGTCGGACGTGAGATTATACGAGGACTGTTCAAATATGAATGCAAGTAAGCACATAAAAATGATTCCGTGATACATTTCGATGAAAAATTTATTTTGTCCCCCCAAAGTATTCCCCTTTAACAGATATACAAACTTTCAGTCTTCTGATCCAATCATTGAATGCATTTTGGTAGTCTTTTCGAGGTATACTATGAAGGCACTGGAATATTGCAGAACCGAGGTGTTTGTACAAATTTTCGACCAGAAAGGTATTTTTTTCAGCCGCGGGAACAAAAAAAGTCACACGGGGCAAGGTCAGGGGAATACGGGGGGTGAGGGAGTTCAACAACCTTTTCCTGCTTCAGATAGTCTTGCACAATGGACGCCTTGTGCGATGACGCATTGTCATGTAGCAATCTGACATTGGCCAAACCAGTTGCGGGTCTTCGTTCTTTGAAATATTTCTTCAATTTTCGAACAACTTTATTCTTGTAAAACTTCGCATTTACAGATTTGCCTTTAGGCACAGCAACCTGAATAGCAGGGCTCTGATTTGAAAAGAATATGGCATACATTACCTTCTTGACGCTCATGGTCCGCTTTGCAATGCATGGTCTTTTGCAAAACTTTGTTGCCCATATTTTGTTCTGAATCTTTCGTTTTGGCTCAAACAAGTGAACCCATGTCTCGTCACCTGTGACGACATTAGCGAAAGACCGTGCATTGAAATTTGGAAACTTTTTAAGCAGCTTCTTGGCGCACTGAACGCGTGTCTTTTTCTGCTCATCTGCCAACAGATGGGGAATCCATCTAGCACAGATCTTTCTCATTTTCAAATCCCGTTTCAGAATTGTATGAGCTGCTCCTAATGAGATGCCAACCATACTAGCTATTTGCCTAGTGGTGTATCGTACATCGGTAGCAACTGTTTCTTTCACTCTAGCAACCATTTTGACAGATGTTGCTCTTTTCGGCCGATGATCATGTGGTGCATCTTCTGTTGAGCCTAGCCCACAGCTGAATTTCTTACACCAACGAAAAACTGTCGGAAAAGACATTTCATTATGCCCATAAACCGAACATATTTCATCAAAAATGTCTTTGCACTGTATACCAAGAATACAACGATTCTTAATATAGGACCGTATTTCAACGGCGTACTCTGACCTTCTTCCAACCATGTTTTGTATTAGTATACAAGAGTAGACAGTGTTTATCGAACGATATACATGGCTAAAGTCAACAGATTTTAACAGGTTTGGTATCAATGTATAGGTAAAATGTTTTTCTACGCTGTGATATTTATTTCCAGGTGATTTTCGCATTAGTGCATGAGAAAACGTTCTACTTGCATTCATATTTGAACAGTCCTCGTAATGATCCAAACAGGCAATCCGTGCATGCTTTCTGGAGAAAAATGCACATGGTCATTATACAGTAAAATTCCTATATTAAGACCACTTTTGAACAGTTCCAAAGGTGGTTCCTGACCAGAGGACATTGTGTGCAGAATTCACGAAGAAATAATAACTGAACCCTTCTAAATAAGCTTTTTAAAGCAGAATTAGTCTTAATTTTAGGTGGTCTTAACATCAGAATTTCACTGTATATAGCATTAACATCTATCCATATAATACTCTACTTGAGATGTATGGGGTACCAGGCAGATTCAGATATACCTCCTGGCCCGCGCCCATTGAGGCTTGGAGAAATAGATTTGGCTGCATGAGCTGAGAGTACTGGTAAACCGTTTAGAAGGTCTAAGCCTGTCCAAACAAAGTCGTGCGAGTCAATGGGCGACAGGGATTGAGATGTTTGTTTGTATTTGAGTTTAACGGCCAAGTAAACACTAATTTAGGTCATTTTTGGGCCGGTCAGTTTACCTATCCACACTTTTTCTGGGCAGGCTTATGCGTAAGCAGTTTACTAGTACAGTGCACATTCTTTCGCCAGAAACTGACAACTGCCCTTCTTGAATCAGCGAAAGGGAGAGAATGACCGTAGAAAATATTTCATGATCAATTTTCACGAAAGAATGTTGCCGACCCTGGCAGGTATCGAACCTGCGTCCTCCTGATCACCAGTCAGACGAGCATCCGACTAAGGTTCCGAAGCCGGCGGGATTGAGATGTCATTTCATCTCAATGAAGGCTTTACGCCCGGTTACCTTACAAAATCAGGTCAAGTGTTGTAGTTGTTGTTGGTTGGTGTCCAGCCTTTTCAGGCTCAGCAGCTATTTCAAGCCGACAATTTCTTGGGCACCATAAAATATATTTTATAAAAGAACTGTGCGTTTATAAGAACCATATATAAACGTTCAGCGCATATATACACATATCGCTAACCTGATTTCAAGCTGCCCCATTGCTCCTGGAAAATATATGGTAACATTGACTGATCGCAATACCTCAACATGAGCACTTCATGCTAAGGTGAGCTAATATATCATTGAATATGTTTTTTTTTTTTTTTTTTTTTTTTGGGGGGGGGGGGGGGTTACGGCCCTTTCAAGATTATTTCACTCATATCGAGCCGATCGTTAATCAGAGGTGGGCGAATACCGGAGTACCCGGAGAAAAAGCACCTGACCTTCCGTTGCAGAACTTGGCGTCTCACATGTAACCCGAGCGAGGCTCGAACCACAGTGGTGAGAGACCTAATGATCAAGAGTCAGCGCTCTTAACCACTAGGCCACGGAGGCCCGTTTTAAATATGTTTAGGTGACCCTTGGAATTTTTCAAAAGCGTGTGTTAACCCATTCTTACTATGAATATTGGTGTTCTCTATCCAAAATTTTTTTTGATTTGGGTTTTACGGCCCTTTCAAGATTTTTTCACTCATATCGAGCCGATCGTTAATCGGAGGTGGGCGAAAACCGGAGTACCCGGAGAAAAACCACCTGACCTTCCGTTGCAGAACTTGGCGTCTCACACGTGGCCCGAGCGAGGCTCGAACCTACGGCGGTGAGAGACCTAATGACTAAGAGTCAGCGCTCTTATCCACTAGGCCACGGAGGCCCGTCCAATACATTAATAAATAATAAATAAATAAATATAGAAGTAGATGTCCAGGAAAAGCCACAATCAAAGATTACAGCCTACTTTTGACACCCGTTACGAAAACACGCCTATACAAATACAGTGTAAACTTTACCACCGAAGTAAATGGAATTTTAAGATGAAAATTTATGATACTTTTCTTATTTCTGCTCAAAATATAGATTGTGGGTGCTCGTTAGAACCGCCCAACGACCACCCACAATATTTATTTTAGAGCATAAATAAGAAAAATAAGGTTTACCCCTGTAAACCCCAGTTTTACTATATAAAAGTGGGGTTCAAGGGGGTCAAAATTATATAGGCGTGTTTTCATGATGGGCCAGGAGGAAAAGTAACCAACAATGAGGAAAACATAAAAAGAAAAAAGAAAATGATTGAAAAAAAAGACAAAAAAAAAACAAACAAAAAACATTCAAAATAGCACAGCAACTAGCTCTCTCTTCCACACAAGAGGTGATCAAGGTGTAACAGACACAATTAATGAAATTAGATCGTAGCTTGTTCCACACACTGTAAGCTGGAGCTAAAGAAAACCACTAGGCAGTTCTCAAAGATTCTTCATTGCCTTCAGGACAGATTCAACCTAGATTGTTCACTGCCTTCAAATTACGAAAACACGCCTATACAAATACATTGTAACCTTTATCGCCGAAAAAAATGAAACTTTTAAGATGAAAAAAATGTAATATTTTTCTTATTTCTGCTTAAAATATAGATTGTGGGTACTCGTTAGAACCGCCTCATCGAGGCGGTTCTAACGAGTACCCACAGCCTATATTTTAGAGCAGAAATAAGAAAAATAAGGTTTGCCCCTGTAAACCCCAGTTTTACTATATAAAAGTGGGGTTCAAGGGGGTCAAAATTATATAGGCGTGTTTTCATGATGGGCCAGGAGGAAAAGTAACCAACAATGAGGAAAACATAAAAAGAAAAAAGAAAATGATTGAAAAAAAAAGACAAAAAAAAAAAAAAAAAAACGTTTCAAAACAGCACAGCAACTAGCTCTCTCTTCCACACAAGAGGTGATCAAGGTGTAACAGACACAATTAATGAAATTAGATCGTAGCTTGTTCCACACACTGTAAGCTGGAGCTAAAGAAAACATATACAGTCGAACTTCAATGGCTCGAACACCCTTTGGGACCTCGAAAGTCTGTTCGAGACAGGGGTAGTTCGAGCCACTGAGGTTACTGTCAGGAGGCATAACGAGATACTTTTAGACATCTTTTCGGTGTTCTATAATGAAAATGTATGCTGTGTGTACTCATTAGAATCGCCTCATTGAGGCGATTCTAATGAGTACACACAGCATACATTTGCAAGATAAAAGACTAAAATCTCCTTAATTATTCCCCACCTAGAGGATTTCGCTTGGGGCTCAAGAATGGGTTCGACACATCCATGTTAAACGAGCCATCGGTGTTCGAGCCATCGAAGTTCTACTGTATTACAAAGATTCTTCATTGCCTTCAGCACAGATTCAACCTAGATTCTTCACTGCCTTCAGGCCAGGACTTGGCTAGTGCAGGGGTAAAATCCCCACGTCATCATAGCATCTGGGAGTCGATTCCCGGTGAGTCATTCGCAAGGAAGTGGTTGCTCGTCCATGGTTGGTCATTTCCTCCATATACTCTGATTTCTTCAAACACATAAGACCGCATGCTTTGTGGGGAGTTAACCCTTTTTTGTACCAAATGGAATCTTCCACCATATATATAGCAGGAGTTCATTTCAAAATTTAGGGGTGTCAGGTTGTGTTTTCATCAAAATTTATTTGGAAAATGACTGTACTTTTAGCAAACAGTGGAGGCCCTGATCAGACGTCTGATCTGGGCCTGCACTATTTGCCAGGGCACCCGTTTTGGGGTTTCTGGTACTGAATGGGTTAAATATGAGATGCTATGCTGTTCACAAGGTCAAAAATGGCCTTTTTTTTTTTTTTTTTTTTTTTTTTTTTTTTGAGAATTATAGGGATGTTACTCAACTATTGTTGGTCCAATCTGACCCATGTTCAAACTCGTTCAAGATTTTAAGCATGTCATTGTTAGCTGCAAATTTCATTAAAATATGGCAATGCTGTTCACAAGGTCAACAATAGCATTTTTTATGATTAAATGGGACATACGTAACTCTGCTACTGTTAGTCCAATTTGATCCATTTTCCAACTCGTCCGAGATTTCATGCATGTCATTGTTATCTGCAAGTTTCATTAAGATAACAAAAAAAGAAAAGAAAGATGTTACGCTGTTCACAAAGACAAAAATGGCCATTTTTTTGAGAACAAAGGGAACGTAATTCAACTATTCTTGGTCCGATCTGACCCATTTTCGAACTCGCCTCAGATTTTATGCATGTCATTGTTATCTGCAAGTTCCATTAATGAAGAAGCTTCGCTGTTCACAAGGTCAAAAATGACGATTTTTTTTTTTGGAATCAAGGGGACGTAATTCAACTATTCTTGGCCCGATCTGACCCATTTTCGAACTCGTCTCAGATTTTATGCAAGTCATTAATTGTTATCTGCAAGTTCCATTAATGAAGAAGCTACGCTGTTCACAAGGTCAAAAATGACGATTTTTTGGAATCAAGGGACGTAATTCAACTATTCTTGGTCCGATCTGACCAATTTTCGAACTCGTCTCAGATTTTATGCAAGTCAATGTTATCTGCAAGTTCCATTAATGAAGAAGCTTCGCTGTTCACAAGGTCAAAAATGACGATTTTATTTTTTCTGGAATCAAGGGGACGTAATTCAACTATTCTTGGTCCGATCTGACCCATTTTCGAACTCGCCTCAGATTTTATGCATGTCATTGTTATCTGCAAGTTCCATTAATGAAGAAGCTTCGCTGTTCACAAGGTCGAAAATGACGATTTTTTTTTTGGAATCAAGGGGACGTAATTCAACTATTCTTGGTCCGATCTGACTCATTTTCGAACTCGTCTCAGATTTTATGCAAGTCATTAATTGTTATCTGCAAGTTCCATTAATGAAGAAGCTACGCTGTTCACAAGGTCAAAAATGACGATTTTTTGGAATCAAGGGGCGTAATTCAACAATTCTTGGTTCGATCTGACCAATTTTCGAACTCGTCTCAGATTTTATGCAAGTCAATGTTATCTGCAAGTTCCATTAACATCACGTGAACAAGTCCGTGAAATGAAGACCCCCCTAAACCCCACTTTATATAGAGAAAACTGGGGTTTAGGGGGAAAACATTATTTTTCTTATTTCTACTCCAAGACATAGGTTGTGGGTACTCGTTAGAACCGCCTCAATGAGGCGGTTCTAACGAGCACCCATAACCTATGTTAGCAGTATAAATAACGAAAATATCATGGATTTTCATCCGAAAAGTAGCCATTTTGGAGATGTGAAAAAATGCACTATGTCGCACGGGTGTGTTATCGTAATGATGAAGAAGCTTCGCTGTTCACAAGGTCAAAAATGACGATTTTATTTTTTCTGGAATCAAGGGGACGTAATTCAACTATTCTTGGTCCGATCTGACCCATTTTCGAACTCGTCTCAGATTTTATGCAAGACATTGTTATCTGCAAGTTCCATTAATGAAGAAGCTTCGCTGTTCACAAGGTCAAAAATGACGATTTTTTTAATCAATTGGACGTAATTCAACTATTCTTGGTCCGATCTGAACCATTTTCGAACTCGTCTCAGATTTTATGCAAGCCATTGTTATCTGCAAGTTCCATTAATAAAGAAGCTAGGCTGTTCACAAGGTCAATCAAAGCACAGAGAGTACTGGTGGATCGATTGTCTCCGAGTGTAGATTTGGAACGAGGACTTACACTTAGACATTTAACCATTAAATTCCTGTGCTGTAAGCAAACCATGTAAACCCTGATCACTGATCAGACGCTGCGTATTTTTTTTTTGTGGCTCACCCTTAAATTCCTGTACAGTTAGCAAACAGTGTAGACCCTGATCTGGGTCTACACTGTTTGCCAAGCCCAACCCATGATTCCAGCCCCGATTTCACACATAACCCTTAAAAATTACGCAACACGCTGAACTAACTCTGCTATTTTCTATAAATAAGTTACATTGATTTCGATAGTCACGTGGACAACAGCACGAATTCAGTTTCTGTCCTTATAACATTGGGTCGATTGTAAACCAATCGACCAAAAAATGACGATTTTTTGGATTCAAGGGGACGTAATTCAGCTATTCTTGGTCCGATCAGACCCATTTTCGAATTCATCCGAGATTTTATGCATGCCATTATTATCTGCAAGTTCCATTAATGAAGAAGCTACGCTGTTCACAAGGTCAAAAATGACGATTTTTTTGGAATCAAGGGACGTAATTCAACTATTCTTGGTCCGATCTGACCCATTTTCGAACTCGTCTCAGAATTTATGCAAGTCATTGTTATCTGCAAGTTCCATTAATGAAGAAGCTACGCTGTTCACAAGGTCAAAAATGACGATTTTTTTGGAATCAAGGGTCGTAATTCAACTATTCTTGGTCCGATCTGACCCATTTTCGAACTCGTCTCAGATTTTATGCATGTCTTTGTTATCTGCAAGTTCCATTAATGAAGAGGCTTCGCTGTTCACAAGGTCAAAAATGGTATTTTTGACAACCAATGGGATGTAACTCTGCTACTGTTGGCCCGATCTGACACATTTTCGGACTCATCCGAGATTTTATGCATGTTATTTTTATCTGCAAGTTTCATGATCCAGCGAAAAATGAAGATGCTAGGGTGTTCACAAGCATTTTCCCATAGAAAGCCTATAGGACCTATCAGTTGCCATAGCAACCGATGTTGTAGAGCAATTTTCCTGAAAAGTAATTTAACCCACACCAAACACATGCTACAGATAAAATTTGGTTGAGATCTGCTCGTAGGCTGCAAAGATATTGTAGTTTGAAAGTGTGGTCGACGTAGGCTGTCATTCTATAAGCTATCTATGGAGCCTTCGGCTCAGGTGTGCTAAAAACCTGCACAGGGTCCTCGAACGAGTACTATGCGATAAGGCAAATATATGTAATAAAGAGTTTCAATCAACGTTTACGCGTGAAGATGATGGTGAGGTAAAACCAGTTCCCCTCTATTGGGGACATAACACTTGACCCCAAAGGGGTCGGAAAACAGTTGGTTTGTTCGTTTGATTTTTTTTTTGTGGGGGGGGGGGGGGGGGTAGGGGTTAAGGTTCCGTCAACACTATTTAGGTCATTTTGGAGACGTTGCTTCCAATTTTGTGGGAATTTTACCCGACTTTGAGATGAAATGACATCTCAAGCCCTGCAATCCAATGAAACCAAAAGGGTTTATATGCATGGACAGTCCAACACGCATCACACTTTGCTTGAACAGGCTTAGATCTTTTAAGCGGTTTACCAGTACTCATGTGCGCGGTCGGTTTCAGCTCTTGGAGGAGGCACCGTGCAGCCTAATCTATTTATTCAAGCCCCGATGGGCGCAATACTGTTGGATAAGCTCAACATTCATAAGGCATCTGGGTCTGATGATCTGAATGCCAGGGTGCTTAAGGAATGTAGTACTGAAATATCTCCTCTGCTGGTATATATCTTCAATGAATCACTTGCTCCGGGCACTGTACCATATGAGCCAGCGGACGACAAAACCTACAATAAGACATGTGCGCCCATCGAAGACTCAGTTCAGCCTGCGCATCCATATAGGCTGAACAGAGACTTCTCTTGCTGCATGAAGGAGCACTGGGCCCTTAGCTATCCTTAGAGCGCACAACGAAGACTCTGATTCGACTGCGTGGACGCGCAGGCTGATCTGAGTCTTCGTTGTGCGCACATGTCTTATTGTAGGTTCTGTCATGCACTGGCTCATATATCAGAATCAGAAACGTCAAATGACATTCATACACCAGGACCTGTGACATTTATACCCCAGGACGTGTGATATCCCTAGCTCTCACCAAAGAGGTAACTTAGCTACACAATCCTCAACACCTCCAGGTGATCGAATCGGGAAGGGCATTCCAATCTCTAATAGTTCGGGAGAAGAGCGGTTCTTTATAAATGTCAGTTCTTGCAGTACGGGTTTGAAGCGCCAATGAATAGTGATTTCTACAGTGCCTAGCTGTGGGAACAAGGTCATCTGTTGGAATGCTGCCAGCACCCATTAGACCTTTGTATAAAAGTGAGCCTACTTTCTCCTCCTTTTCTTGAGATACTCCCATCTTAATTTTCCTAGTATTCCAGTCATGCTTCCAGTTTCAAAGCAGTAATTGCTTGTTATAAACCCAGCAGCTCTATTCTGATTTTTTTTAACCACGACCGAATAGGTTCGGTGGATATAGCGATCAGCATGGCGTCCGTCCGTCTGTCCTTAGACGAAACCTTATGATGGCCGTAACTCCAATGCCCTTTGAGATACATTGTCACAAATGTTTACAAGGCTGAGATGGCGTGTCATGCACTGGGTGTCAAAGCTTTTGAGTTATCTCCCTTTCCAATAAATTAGAATGGCCATAACTCCAATACCCTATGAGGTATATTGATGGTACCTGGCACAATTGTTCACAAGGCAGAGACGGCGTGTCATGAGCAGAACCACAACTCTGGGTACCATGTTTTTTAGTTATCTCCCCTTCCAATAAAATAAAATGACTACCTTGTAATGGTACCCTTTAAGATATATTGATGGTACCTGGCATATAAATTGTTCACAAGGCGGAGACGGCGTGTCATGCGCAAGAACCACAACTCTGGGTGCCATGGCTTTTGAGTTATGTCCCCTTCCAATAAAACAGAACCGCCACATTGTGATCGCCATATCTCCAATAATCTTTGAGATATATTGATGGTACTTGGTACAATTGTACATGAGCTTAATCAGGTGTGTCATGTGCAAAAGCCATGACTCTGAATGCCTGGTTGTTCAGTTATCTCCCCTGACAATATAACCTTGCGATGGCTATAATTCCAATATCCTTTGAGATATATAGTTGGTACTTGGCAAAATTGTATACAAGGTTGAGACGGCGTGTCATGCCTAAGAACCACAACTCTGGGTGCTATGGTATTTGAGTCATTTCCCCTTCCGAGGTATGACCACCTTGCGATCACCCTATCTCCGATACCTTTAAGGCATATTAATGGTACTTGGTACAATTGGAAATGAGGTTAAGCAGGCGTGTCATGCACAAAAATTACAATTCGGGTGCCCTGTTTTTAGCTCAGCAGAGCCGAAGGCTCCAGGGGAGCTTTTTAGGATAGACAGTTGTCTGTCGTTGTTGTCGTCGTCGGCGTCTGCGTCGGCGTCGTCATCGTCGTGTGATATCAACATATTCAAACGACAACTCCTCTGAAGCCACTTGGCCAATTGGGCCCAAATTTTATCTGTAGCATCCTTTGGCTGGGGGATTGAAAGTTCGTGTTTTTTTATGAAATTCGGCCCTTTAGTTCGGTTGCTATGGCAACTTAGAGTTTCCATAGACTTATAATGGGGAAAATTGAAAAATGGCATTAACTGCCAAGCCTTTGTAGATATTTTGACAAAACCTTCATAAAAGTGTTCCTTAAGCAATCTACTATCTGTCATATGATTTTAGGGCTACTGCTCATTTTCATTTGTTGCCTTGGAAACAAAATGTAAAAAAATAAAAATAATAAAAATACTTAAAAAACATCTCCTCAGAAAAAAATGTCATCTATGAGGCTAAAAATTTATGAAAATATTCACCATATTAACCTCAACAGGTTTTGTGTGTGTGTGTGTTTTTTTTTTTTTTTTTTTTTTTTTTTATGAAATTCGGCTCTTTAGTTTGGTTGACTTAGAACGGGAAAAACGAAAAATGGCATTAACTGCCAACCCTTTGCAGACATTTTGACAAAGCTTTTAAAGAAATGTTCCCTCAGCAATCTACTTTCTGCCATATGATTTTAGGCCTACTGCTCATTTTTGTTGGTTGCCATGGAAACCAAACTGCCAAAAAAAAAACAACAAAAAAACAAAAAAAAAAAAAACAACTTAAAAAGTCATCATTTAAGAAACCATGTGCTCTGTGAGACTGAGACTTTATGAAAATATTCACCATATTTGCCTCAACAGGTTTTATGTTTGTTTTTATGAAATTCAGCTCTTTAGCTTGGTTGCTATGGCAACTTAAGAGTTTCCTATGACTTACAATGGCGAAAAACGAAAATGACATTTACTGCCAAGCCTTTGCAGACATTTGATAAAGCTTTTATAGAAATGTTCCTTCTGCAATCTACTATTTGCCATATGATTTTAGGCCTACTGCTCATTTTTATTGGTTGCCATGGAAACCAAATGCAAAAAAAAAAAAAAAAAAAAATAGAAAAAAAAAAAACCCTTAGAAAATCATCTCCTCAGAAACCATATTCTCTTTGAGGCTGAGACTTTATGAAAATATCACGATATTTGCCTCGACAGGTTGTGTGTTTTTTTTTAGCTCACCAGAGCCGAAGGTTCCAGCTTATAGGAAAGGCAGTTGTCCGCCGTCGCCGTCCGTCGTAAGTCGCCTGCGTCAACAGTTTTAAACGATATCTCCTCCGAAGCTGCTAGGCCGATTGGGCCCACATTTCATCTATAGCATCCTTGTGTTGGGGGATTGAAAGTTTGTGGGTTTTTTTTATGAAATTCGGCTCATTAGTTTGGTTGCTATGGCAATTTAGAGTTTCCATAGATTTATAATGGGGAAAATGAAAAAAAAAGTCATTTACTGCCAAGCCTCTACAGATATTTTGACAAAACTTTCATAGAAATGCTCTCCTTAGGCAATCGACTATCTGCCATATGACTTTAGACCTACAGCTCATTTGTATTGGTTGCCATGGAAACCAAAATGAAAAAAATAAAATAAAAAAAAAATACTTAAAAAAATCATCTCATCAGAAACCGCATTCTCTATGAGGCTGAGAGTTTATGGAAATATTCACCATATTTGCCTATACAGGTTTTGTGTTTTGTGTGTTTTTTTTTTTTTGTTTTTTTTTTTTTTATTTATTGTGAAATTCGGCTCTTTAGTTTGGTTGCTAAGACAACTTAGATTATAATGGGGAAATTGAAAAATGGCATTAACTGCCAAGCCTTTGAGATATTTTAACAAAACTTTCATAGAAATGTTCCTTGAGTAAACTTCTCTCAGCCACATGCTTTTATGTCAAACTGGAGGTCCCGTA
Organism: Lucinisca nassula; assembly: GCA_963580285.1. Classification (NCBI taxonomy): domain Eukaryota; kingdom Metazoa; phylum Mollusca; class Bivalvia; order Lucinida; family Lucinidae; genus Lucinisca; species Lucinisca nassula. Next base: position 142,111,859 of record OY757014.1, read on the forward strand.
GGTTGTGCCGGGGCCAAGCCCCACCCCCTCCACTTCAAAAAATGCCTTATATCTCAGAAACGTTACAGATCCCCACCCATAAACCATATATATTCTTGTTCCTTATGCTAAGATACATTAAGTGACACCAACCTGGAGGTCCCCCGGATATGCCGGGGACATGCCCACCCCTTCCACTTCATAAAATGCCATTTATCTCAGACACCATTCAGATCCCCACCTTTGGGCTAGATCCGGCCCGAATCAATCGGCTCAGTCGTGCCAAGCTCTAGAATCGCACAGCTTGTCCTTATCTTCCTTCTTTCTATTTTACGTATCTTTATGGTACAAACCGGGTATAATTTTGTCTTATTCCTCTATCTTTGAGTGTTATTTGATGGGCGGCGGCTGATGGATTAATCGGTGGGCTTGTACTGGGGAATTTCAGCAGAAACTTCTGTGAGGGAGAGAATACGGGTGGGGATGGGTCCCAACTGTTCCTCATTTTCTCATTGAAATCTGGGTGCATAGTTGGGAGTCATAAAACAGAAGTGGAGCGGAAGGACTCTGGTCCTGTCATCGAGTATAATAGCAATGTAGCCTTGGCGTTGGAAATAGGAGATCCATTTCCATTAAACGTCCCCTTGTAGGGCTCCAAGGAGGGTGGGGCGCATAGCTATCGAATCATTTATTATCACCATGGGATCCAACACTAGAAAAAGAGCATTTTTAGACCTATCAGATGACGACCCGGAACCGACAACATTCAATTTTAAAGCCAATGAAAATTTCGCTCGATTTTTAGTGATTTCGAGCAAGGAAGAAAAGGCCATTACCACTTTATCACCTTTTATAATCGAAAAGCAAATTGAATCAATTATAGGAACACCCAAAAACGTCAAAAAATTAAAAAAATGGAACTCTTTTGGTCGAAACAAACAGGAAATCTCAAACAGAAAACCTACTCAAAATAAATAAATTTTTCAATATGAATGTCTCTGTCACGGAGCATAAAACACTAAATTCTTGCAAAGGTATTATCCGTGACAGAATGTTAAAACAAGAATCTGAAACTAGCATCGTCGAATATCTCAAAGATCAAGGAGTAATGGCCTGCAAGCGATTTAAAATTAAAAAAGATGGAAAACTCATTGATACAAATACGTTACTACTAACATTCAACACTACTTCCTTGCCGAAGTCACTGAAAATATTTTACAGGATAATACCGGTTGACATTTACGTGCCCAATCCTCTGCGATGTTTCAATTGTCAGAGGTTTGGACACCACGAAAACGACTGTTCTGTCCCTGACGGATCTGTTTGTGAGAAGTGTGGTGATACCGACCACCACACTACCAACTGCAAGAATTCTCCAAAATGTGTGAACTGCGGAAAAGATCATTTGTCTAAATCCAATGTATGCGAAGTTTGGAAAACAGAAAAAGAAATCATGAAAATCAAAATTACACAAAACGTCACCTATTTGGAAGCAAAGAAAATTCAACAAAACAAACCAGAAAACACATTCACCAAAGTTGTACAATCCCTTACCAGCAAACCTGAAACAAAAGAAACATCCACACAATTTAATGAGAAAGATTTTGAAATTAAACCCCATTCTAAAGTTATAACCTCTTCTGTTAAACCCAAAACTACATCGTCACAACCTACTACTTCGTCACAACCTTCTACATCGTCACAACCTACATCTACTCATCATTCAAGAACTGAATCTAGACAAACTTCACAGACCAGTTCACAACCTAACGGCAAACATTCTAGCAGATCTCACTCCCGATCCACGTCAGGGACAGCAGATCAAAAAGAGAAAAACGGCAAAGAAAAGCATAAAGGATCAAACCCAAACAGTAAAGGGGCGTCGGCTGATCCAGTTAAACTGGCTAATCAGTACGTCGCCCTTGAGGACATGGAGTTGGACGTTGATCCCTCCACGTTCTCAAAGCCTAATAAAAGATAAAAGGATTAAATTCCTTGTTTTAATCTTCTCTCCATTCAACCATGGATAAGAAGTCAATAATTCAATGGAATTGTCGAGGACTGAAAGCCAATTTTAACGAACTTTTAATTTTAACTACACCTTTTTCTCCTAATGTCATTTGTCTCCAAGAAACTTTTTTGAAAACTACAGATAATATTAATTTCAAAGGTTACAATATGTACAATCATATCACAACGGATAATCAGAAGGCATCAGGAGGTACATCAATCCTGGTAAAATCTGACGTGCCTCATAGGAAAATAGATGTAAACACTAATTTACAAGCTGTTGCTGTAAACGTCACTTTATCCAAATCCATAACGATTTGTTCTGTCTACCTTCCACCACACTATAATTTTTCAAAACAAGAATTAGAAAATTTAACAAATCAATTACCTAGTCCTTATATATTATTAGGAGATTTTAATAGTCACAGCAAATTATGGGGTTGCTCGGACACAAATGACAAAGGAGAAATCATAGAAAATTTTATTGCTGAAAATGATTTATTTTTATTTAACGATAAACAACCAACATATCTTCATTCTCCCACAAGAAATTATTTTGCTTTAGATCTTTCAATTTGCTCTCCAAATATTTATCTAGATTTTGATTGGTCTGTTGTGGACGATCTCCATGGGAGCGATCATTTTCCGATAGTAATTGAAGAAATTGCATCGACCCATGAGGATCGTCACCCCAGATAGAATTTGAGTAAAGCAAATTGGGAAAATTTTAATCAATTATGTAATGAAAAACTCGACCCTGAACTTTTTAAAACTGCAAGTGATATACAAGATTTTACTGATGAATTGATTGATATTGCTGAAAAATGTATTCCTAAATCCTCGACTTTTTCAAAAAGAACCAGAGCTTGGTTTAATGACGAAGTTAAAACTTCAATCAATAAAAGAAAATCTCCATTACGAAAATTCAATAAACAACCAACTAAAGAAAATCTTATCCATGCCAAACACATGCGAGCTAAAGCTCGCAAAACAATAAAATCGACCAAAAAAGCATCTTGGCAGCAATACGTCTCCAAACTGAATACCAGAACACCAACTAAGAAAATATGGGACATGATTAGAAAAATTAGTGGCAAAACCAAATCAAATAAACATGTCCATATCAAATCGAACGGAAATATGTGTTCAACGGCTAAAGACATCTCCAATGCCTTGGGGGAAAATTTTCAGAAAAACTCCTCTAGCTTAAATTATTCAGAAAATTTCCAAAATATTAAACAAGAACAAGAGAAAAAGAATTTAAATTTTTCCTCATTAAATCATGAAAAAATATAATTTACCTTTCACTACTAAAGAATTATTAGATGCTCTCCATAAATCTCATGATACTGCTGTTGGTCCTGACGACATACACTATCAAATTTTAAAACATTTACCCAACAAGGTATTGGAAACATTATTAAATATTCTGAATGATATTTGGATCACTGGAAAATTCCCTGAAAACTGGAGAAAAGCTACCATTATTCCTATTCCCAAACCTAATAAAGATCATACTGAAGCCACTAATTACAGACCTATTGCTTTGACAAGTTGCTTATGTAAAACAATGGAGAGAATGATTAATGATAGGCTGGTTTGGTTCTTAGAATCAAACCAGCTTATCACTAAATTTCAAGCTGGTTTTAGAAAAAAACAGCTCTACTAACGATCATTTGATTCGCTTAGAATCATTTATACGTGATGCCTTTATCAAAAAAGAACATGTCGTAGCTGTATTCTTTGACCTCGAAAAGGCCTATGATACGACTTGGAAATATGGCATCATGAAAGATTTACACAACTTGGGCCTTAAAGGCAGATTGCCACTTTTTGTTCAAAATTTCTTGTCCGATCGAACATTTAATGTTCGCATAGGAAATTCATTATCGGACACATTTGATCAAGAACAAGGTGTACCACAAGGTAGTATTTTATCACCAACCTTGTTCAGCATAAAAATTAATAATATAGTTAAATGTGTAAAAGACCCAGATTGTTCGCTTTTTGTTGACGATTTTGGAATCTTTTATCGATCCAAAAATATGGAAACCATTGAATTTAAACTCCAAAGGTGTTTAAATAATATAGAAACTTGGGCAACAGAAAATGGTTTTAAGTTTTCAAAAACAAAAACTCAGTGTGTTCATTTCTGCCAAATTCGAAAGTTGCATTTAGATCCTGTTCTTACTTTATACGGCAGTCCAATTCCAGTCGTCACTGAAGCGAAATATTTGGGTCTTTTATTCGATAACAAATTGTCTTTTATTCCCCATATCAAAGCTTTGAAAGCTAAATGTTTAAAAGCTCTTGATATTCTTAAAGTCCTGTCCAGTTCCGACTGGGGAGGAGATCGCACTGTTCTTTTAAATCTTTATAGGTCTTTAATTCGTTCCAAATTGGACTATGGCTCCATAGTCTATGGATCTGCTAGGAAATCTTATTTAAAATCTTTGGATACTATACATCATCAAGGTTTACGTCTAGCACTAGGTGCCTTTCACACCTCACCTGTTGAAAGTCTTTATGCTGAATCGAATGAACCATCACTGTATGTTAGAAGGGAGAAATTGTCTCTTCAATATGCTACAAAATTGGCCGCTAATCCACGAAATTCAGCATATGACATTGTTTTTAATCCTAATTACGAACGATTCTACAACAACAAACCATCGGCTATTAAACCGCTTGGCCTAAGAATCAAGCCATTATTTATGGAGGCCAATATTAATATTAATAATATTCAATCTTTTACGTTACCATCAAAAGAGCCATGGACGTTAAGTGCTCCAAAGATTATTTTAGATTTAAATAAAAATAAGAAAACAGAAGTAGAATCTCATATTTTTAAAAACGAATTTTTAGAAATCAAATCCAATTTTAAACGTCACATTTCCATTTACACTGACGGTTCGAAACAAGATGAGAAAGTTGCTTGTTCTGTCATTAGTCCGAATTTTACTGACAGCATTAGATTACCCGATAATAGCTCTATTTTTACCGCTGAAGCGAAAGCAATTGATATAGCACTCTATCATATACGAGATCAATCCGAAAAACAATTTATCATTTATTCTGATTCCCTTTCTGTATTAAAAGCTCTGAAAGACCAACAGCACAGGAACCCCTTGATTCAACAAATTTTACGAAAATATCATTACCTTTCTGTCTGCAAGGAGATTATATTCTGCTGGCTTCCAAGTCATGTTAATATTCGTGGAAATGAATTGGCTGACTTGGAAGCCAAGTCGGCATTATCGTTAACTGTTACAAATTTAAAAATTCCTTTCTCTGATTTCAAATCAAACATCAATACATATATAAAGAAAAAATGTCAATCTATTTGGGACAATGAAACTAATAATAAATTAAATAAAATTCAACCTAATTTTTACAGTAAATGCCCATTTTTGAACTATAGCCGAAAAGATCAGACAAAAATTACGAGATGCCGTATTGGACACACACGACTCACACATTCCTACATTTTAAAAAACGAACAAGCACCTTTCTGTATATCTTGTAACGAACCGTTCACTGTTAAACACCTTCTCATCTCATGTATTGAATTTAATCATATACGTTCAAAATATTTTAACATTACTACAATGAACGATCTTTTTAATAATGTTCCTTTTTACCAATTAATCAATTTTCTTAAAGAAATCGGTCTTTTTAACAAACTATAATTATTAAAATTTTAATTGTTTAATCTTGCACAATTTTATGTATAATATATATAACTGTTTTAGACGCGATACAAACCAGAAAAAAAAAATTGAGACTCGGTAGCTCAATAATGCACCTTTAAGAGTTGACCCCTATTGATATGGGAGACAAAAATACATTTGCATTAGTTTCTTCCCCTGCAGGTGTTCCCATTCCCCTTAAACATATTTAATTCACGATTTTTGAAATGTCGATATTCCGCCACTATAGTAAACGCGACGCTGTACATGTAACGTTACGTTAACTGATTTGCATATTTAATCCACTAGTGGCTTATCGAATTTATTACATGGCGTTATTACATTCCCATACGCGACGTCATATGATAAATTTATCATAGTTTTCATAATGCTGCTAAAATAGATTGTGGAAACTCGGTAGAACCGCTGCTAACAACCTATGTTTTGAGCAGAGATAAGAAAAAATATTCTTGCACACCAGACAAGGAAATCCGTGATTTTACCCCGGAATAGAAATTTATGTTCTGACCCTGGTGTTCCGACCCAGGCAACTAACATAAGTGCGCTTCAATTCTGTCCAATTGCCGGAACTACTTCCGCACTACTTTTATTTTGTAAACAATATACAAGTGCGAGCTGTCAAAACTAACCGGCAAAAAAAAAAAAAAAAAACGAAATAAAAAAAATCAAACAGAATGATAATCATTTGACTCATTTGTTGTTAAAGGACACTGAATACAGGACTTTTGTATGAAATCTTAAAAAGAATAAAAGAAATACTGTCTGTAGTTCTGCTATTTGCTACAAAATAAAAAGGAAATGTTTGGGAGGTATTGTGGACGAAAAAGAATCCAATATGGGGTTCTGTTGTAGCTGGGCGTTTCCAACCCTCGGGATGACCGTGCTGAACGGAACCTCGGAGTAGCCGCGGTTCTGCTCAGCAAGGTCATCCCTCGGGTTGGAATAGAAGAATCTGATATGGGGTTCTGTTGTAGATGAGCGTTTCCAACCCGAGGAATGACCGTGCTGAGCGGAACCGAGGCTACGCCGAGGTTCCGCTTAGCACGGTCATCCCATGGGTTGGAAACGCCCATCTGCAACAGAACCCCATATTGGATTCTTTTTCTTGCACAACACCTCCGGTTAGTTTTGACAGCTCGCACATGTATATTGTTTACAAAATAAAAGTAGTGCGGAAGTAGTTCCGGCAGTTCAATAGAATTGAAGCGCATTTATGTCAGTTGCCTGGGTCGGGACACCAGGGTCAGAACATAAATTTCTAATCACGGATTTCCTTGTCTGGTGTGCAAGAAATGCCCATCTACAACAGAACCCCATATCAGATTCTTATAATGTATACCTTGTAAAACCCAGTGTTACTATAGAAGGGGGTCATATTATATAGGTGTGTTTTCCTGATGGAAATGAAATTTGGTTGGTCTGTGAGCAAGCGAGATTTAGATTACTGATGATGTACGCCTTTTAGCTCACTTGAGCACAAAGTGTTCTGATCAGGGTCTACACAGTTTGCTTTAAGAACAGGCATTGAAGGGTTAAAAGTCACAGTAGAACTTCGATGGCTCGTAAACCGATGGCTCGTTTACCATGACTGAGCCGAACACATTCTTGAGCCCCTAGCGAAATCCTCTACATAAGAAATAGTGGGGGATAATTAAGGAGATTTTAGTCTTTTGTCTTGCAAATGTATGCTGTGTGTACTCATTAGAATCGCCTCGATGAGGCGATTCTAATGAGTACACACAGCATACTTTTTCATTATAGAATACCGAAAAGATGTCTAAAAGTATCTCGTTATGCCTCCTGACAGTAACCTCAGTGGCTCGAACTACCCCTGTCCCGAACAGATTTTCGAGGTCCCTAAGGTGCTCGAGCCATTGAAGTTAGACTGTACATCTTAAGTCCGAGTTCAAGACCATTTTCCCAGCCTACTTCCCTCCAGTGCTGACAGTGCTTTGATTGAACTGTAACATTTAACAATTTCCTTCCATTACGCAAACACGGCTACATAAATACATTGCCACCTTTATCGCCGAAAAATGAAAATTTTATGATGAAAAATTGTGATATTTTCTTATTTCTGCTCAAAATATAGATTGTGGACACCCGCCTCATCGAGGCGGTTCTAACGAGTACCCACAATCTATATTTTAGAGCAGAAATAAGAAAAATAAGGTATACCCCCGGAAACCCCACTTTTTACTATATAAAAGTCGGGTCAAAATTATATAGGCGTGTTTTCGTGATGTTTTGCCTAATAAATTGTGATAAAATATACTTTATTTCAGCAGATACCAAACCTATTTAATTTTGTGTATTGAAATCATCATTGAAAATTCTGAACGATAAAAAATATTGGAGAAAGCACATATCTTAAATAAATTCGTGCAACCTTACGTAAAACTGTAATGTTGGCGTTATAAATTCATGCAAGTTAAAAATAAGCGCTCTTAAGGGGAATGGGTACACATTCAGGGAGGCAACTCCTGCAAAATAATTTTTGTGTTTCATGTTATTAGGGCTCAATTCTTAGAAAAAATAGTTCCTCCTTAGGAGCAAATTCTTTCCTTTAAGAGTAGATTCCTTTTTAAGTGGGGAAGATTTTATAGAAAAGCGAAAAGGAAGTCTCGAAAGTTGTCTCCATGTGGTGGAAAAAGTCTGCCAGGTGTTCTCTTCCCCTTAACACTGAAATATAAATCGCGCAAAAATGCTCATATAATAAATGCTAATTCATGTATGATATTGCGCTTTGGTCGCATATCGCAACTAAGGAACTCCACGTGCCGATTAATTCTTTAACTACATTCATTTGCACACTATTCCACAAGATTGTTTCAGATTTGTGTCTTTTCGTAATCCCATTTCAACAGGACAAACTCTCCTGTAGTGCCAGCTTATCCACAGCGTTTGCTGAAAACCCATATATGGCACATAAAATCTTCTACTTAAAGCTTTGAGCAGGTCCGTTAGAAATTCAAGGGGTGTCAGATTTTTTTTTTTTTTGTAAGTTTTACAAAAAGTCCATGTACTTTACGGAAACAGTGAAGACGCCGGTCAGACGCCGCATTTTGCGGCGTCTGATCTGGGTCTCCACCGTTTGTCCGTTTCACTTTATGGGTCGAAAGGCCGGTTTTGACCAATTGATCAATCCTTCTCAATATGTCACTGCGGAGCCATGAATGTTAATTTTTTGCGCGAATGAATCAAGATTATTGTCACATTAATATGCGATTAATTAAAAGTCAATTTCTTCGCTCATACGTTAGTACTTGAAGGTTATTTGTTGAAAAACAACATCGGAATATCTTGTCAAACTGCTGTCATATTGTATAAGTAGCACGTGACCTTCACGTGCGTGTCGTCAGCCCGTGCCATTTGATTCTCGTATTTAACAGAAATGCGGCATTTTATCGGTGATTTAATTGGAAATGATTGAAAACTGTGTTTTATGTACTGATCGAGCATAATGCGATGAAGGCAATGCGCACTCAAACTATAATTCTACTTCAGTCAAACTAAGCTTGGTCCTGTACCGGAAAAGCTAAAAATTGGCATGTGCGATCAGTGAAGACAGGGATCTGCCTGCGCATGCGCGTTGTTTGATCTGAGCCTTCACATCTACCGATCTTATCGCATAAACAGAGGGAAACGTCGCCCCCCCCCCCCCCCAATCGGGGCTTGAAGATCCACGCAAAGTTGAAACGTACCGAACGCACATGAGTACTGTAAATCGCTTAGAGGTTCTTAGCCTGCCCAGGAAAAGTAGTGCGAATCGGACTTTCCATGCATATACACCCTATTGGTTTCATTAGAACTCAGGGTTTGAGATGTCATTTCATCTCAATGTCGGGTAATAGTCCCACAAAATTTGGAAGCAACGTCTCCAAACTGACCTATACAGTGTTGACGGGGACGTTAAATCTCAATGAAACAAACAGAGGGAAAGGAAAAGAAGGTGATACGGCCTCGTGGATGCATATTTAGACTGTATTCAGTCTTCGCTGGTAGCTTTAGCTAAGTTGTACCTTTCGCGTGCACTGACTCGATTTTCTGTCGCAGTTCGATAACACGTGCATTTGTTCACACAACCCAAGTGGTTACTTTTCTCTTGAAAATCCGTAACATTTTACTGATTTTAACTGGAAACATAGGTTGAGGGTGCTCGTTAGAACCGCCTCATTGCGGCAGTTCTAACGAGTACCCACGACCTATGTCTTGGAGCAGAAATAAAGAAAATAATGTATACCCCTGCTTTTAACATTTTAACTGGATTTAACATTTTATGCTTTTATTTTAACTGGAAATATAGATTGAAGGTGCTCGTTAGAACCGCCTCATTGAGGCGGTTCTAACGAGTACCCACAACCTATGTCTTGAAGCAGAAATACGGAAAATAATGTATACCCCCGTACACCCCAGCTTTCTCTCTATTTAGTGGGGTTTGGAGGAGTTTTTATTTCGCGGGCTTGTTATCATGATGCGTGTGAGATTTGGGATTCAGTCTTATTCTAATGACGCACATGCAGTAGGTCGTTCGTTTTCGGTGCTTAACGATTTTTGTACCAAATGGAATCTTCCTCCTTTTCTATAGCAGGATTTCATTACAAAATTTAGTGGTGTCAGGTTGCATTTTCATCAAAATTTATTTGGAAAATGTCTGAACTTTAAGCAAACAGTGGAGGCCCTGATCAGACGCCGCATTCTGCGGCGTCTGATCTGGGCCTGCACTGTTTGCCAGGGTACCCGATTTTGGGTTTCTGGTACTAAATGTGTTAGGTTGCGGCTTCGAGTCCGGCTTGGTAGAAGCCTCCGTGGTGCAGTGGTTACGCTGCTCGCCTTGTAAACCAGGGATCGCAGGATCGATCCCGGGCTTCTCCAGACTTTCGGATGGGTCTTTAAACCGAGGTCCCGTCTCCGTATGACCTTAGCTGTTGGTGGGACGTAAAACTAAGACTCACACACTCACTCGAGTCCGGCTTGGGACCATGACTGAGAAATCATTTGATTTGCATTATGCCTTGGCATCTATGTATACATCAATTATAAAGGCCTCCGTGGTGTAGTGGTTACGCTTCTCGCCTTGTAAACCAGGGGTCGCAGGATCTATCCCGGGCTTCTCCAGACTTTCGGATGAGTCTTTATACCGACGTCCCGTCTCCCGTATGACCTCAGCTGTTGTAGGGACGTAAAACTTAAACACCCACTCACACATCAATTATGTCGTTAAAGAGTTTGGTCAGCGTAAACTTGTTCTAGTGGCGGGTTGGTATCCAACTAAATTCAGGAAATGAGTAGCGAGAGTAATTTTAGCCTATACTAGCACACAACACATTTAAATTGTACGAGTGCATCCTATTTTAGTCACTTTAAAACGTTTCAAGCGCTGACGTATTTTGTTTCGCATTTTTCGTAGAATAGGATGGTCGAACTATTGAGTCAGACAGCCCGTACGTTTAAATCCCTTTGATTTGTTTTGGCGAAAGGGCAGTGTTATTTCATCTCAAAAGATGGGTAAAAGTCCCACAACATTGGAAGGACAGCCTCCAAAATTACCTAAATAGCGTTGACGGGGACTTAAACCACAATTCAAAACTAACATATGAAGTTCGACTGCAAATCAAGGGACTTGAGATCGAGCCCAACCAAACCACTTAAATATCCCCCTGGGTTATGATTGTGAAATATATCATTGTGACTCCGTATGACTCTTTCCTTCCCTCAGAAGCTTCAACGGTGTAGTGGGTAAGCTACTCGCCTTATAGATTCTCCAGACTTTCGGATGAGTCTTTAAACCGAGGCACCGCCTCGATCCGTATGGCCTTAGTTGTCGGTGGGACGTAAAACTCAAACGAGCAAACAAACAAACTCTACTCCGTTGAACCAAGCTTTTACCCACCAGGCACACGTCGTCGCTAGGGCAACATCAGATCAATGTCGGTGCAATGACATGACGTTGTTTCGACGTTGATTCGACGTCACGATTACGTCATGTGGCTGCTGTGTAGTTACTGCGTGAAGAAACTGGTTCAACGGATATCACTTTGGCCGTACACCGAAGACTCTAATCAGACCGCTGGGATGCGCAGGCTGATCTGATTCTTCGCTGGGCGGACACGAAACACGTGTTCGCTATACGCGTCTGTCTCAAATACAATCATGTTTAACCTAATTCATGATTCTTTATTCTAAACAGTAATTTAATTGTTTAAATTTTCAACTAAAGTGGGTCTTAAGCGGTGTATTTTCCTCCGAAGTGCGATTTTCCTACGCATTTCCGAATCTTCTTCAATATATTGCCGGTAGTATACGGATGGAGCCGCCGGATCTGAAATCGGCCACAGCATAAGAACATGCCCATATTATATATAGCTGCAGCATACTTAGCCTCGTCTCGAAATAACCGGTCTCTGGGATTTACAACCAGGTGAGACACAAACCAACCTGCTCAGCTACACACATTTTTCTGACTAGTTTGTTACTGTTTTGAAATGAGCTAACGCATAACAAATCCTATGTAAAGGCTTGTGCGACCAGCAAAGACTCAGATCAGCCTGCGCATTCGCGCAGTCTGATCAGAGCCTTCGCTGATCGCATGTACCTTCTATAGCATGCGGGCTATTCAAAGAGAGATACGCGGCATCGCTTGTCTTAGTGAGTAAACGAGAAGACTGATCCGAGTATTTGAAGGTCACACGTCTTTATGTATGTTTTGTCGTGCGCTGGCTCAAAATGTCAGGTTCAGAAAGTATAGTATTGTTTTTTGTTGTTTTTTTTTTTTTTAATTTTATTTTGCTTTTTCGGCCCTTTCAAGATTATTTCACTCATATCGAGCCGATCGTTAATAAAAGGTGGGCGAAAACTGGAGTGCCCGGAGAAAAACCATATGACCTTCCGTTGCAGAACTTGGCGTCTCACATGTGACCCGAGCGAAGCTCGAACCACAGCGGTGAGAGACCTAATGATTAAGAGTCAGCGCTCTTTAGGCCACGGAGGCCCGTTGTGTAGGTATTGTGATGGCCTTCCGCCCATCGGGGCTTGGAGAAATAGACTGGGGTGCATGATGCTTCCACGCAGAGCTGAAACTGTAAACCGTTTAGATGATCTTTGCATGACCAAGCAAAACGGTGCGAGTCGGACCGTCCATGCATATAAACCCTATTGGTTTCATTGGACAACAGAGCTTGAGATGTCATTTCATCTTAATGTAGGGTAAACGTACACGAAATTGGAAGCAACGTCTCCAAAATGACTTTTTTTAGAGTTGACGGGGACATTAATCCAAAAATCAAATAAACAAATAGGTATTTTGATATCCAAACAGCTGGGGCCAGTTGTTCAAAGCATCGTTAGCTTAACGAGCTCGTTAGTGGTCATATTGTTAACTGTTTTAACAAATTTAATATTTAAAATATTGGTATTTTTGCTGAAAAAATGTAAGCAGCTTTTGCATTCGCAAAAGCTGCTCACATTTTTTTCAGCGAAAAAAAAAAGCATATTCGCCATAATACATGATCAAAGTTTTAACGATACGTTAACTAACGACGTCGTTAGGTTTGAACAACTGGTCCCAGATCTGCGCTTTTGTCAGTGTCCTCAAATGGCAAATCAGAGGTACGTTCAACAAAGCGGGCGCCCACCGAGCGCTCACCTTTGTGCGTACAAAACGTAGGCAACAAAGTGAGCGCTCGGCGAGCGCCCGTGTTAATGCATACTGCTGTGTGAACACCCTAACCCCTTTAGAGATGTTTTTAGCTTATACTAAAATTTACTCGACGAATAAACTAAATTATAGGCTAATTACAACTTTTGTTCGAGGAGAGAGAGAGAGAGAGAGAGAGAGAGAGAGAGAGAGAGAGAGAGAGAGAGAGAGAGAGAGAGAGAGGTGAGACTATCTCTCTCCGTTGCGTTTGATCATAATGCCTGTTCTAACTTGACACGCATTTTTGCCCTTGTTCCTACAGCCGGGCTACACAATTTGCGCCTCTTCAGTTGATATGTCTCCACTTCCGATGACATACTACTGAATATACAATTGACCAATCAAACGTTTAAGTCATTTCTTCCGTATTGATGGAAATCCAAAACAATAACAAAACACACACACACACACACACACACACACACACACACACACACACACACACACACACACACACACACACACACACACACGCACGCACGCACGCACGCACACACACACACACACACACACACACAAAAACTTCAGAAAGGAAGTTACCAAAATGAATAGGATAAATAAATAAATAAATAAATAAACGGGGAGCTGAGAGCTATTGGGTATTGCAGCCGTATGCTAATAAATCCCGAGACATAAAAATATTTGTTTTTGCATGTATCGGTGCGACTCTAAATTTGCAAAATTCAGTTTTACCGTAATATCCAAGTGTATTGCCTTTGCAGAACCGTTAAGTACGGCGTTTTTTCATTCGTCGATTAAGGACCTTAACTCTCAGTATCCCGCTGAAAACGACAACCCCTACCTTCATTGCGAAAACACGCCTTTACAGATAGATTGTAAACTTGACCCCCAAGAAAACGAAAATTTTAAGATGAAACATTGTGATATTTTCCTTATTTCTGCTCAAACTAGAGATTGTGGGTACACGTTAGAACCGCCTCGATGAGGCGGTTCTAACGAGTACACACAATCTATATTTTAGAGCGGAAATAGGAAAAATAAGGTTTACTCCTGTGAACCCCAGTTTTACTTTATAAAAGTGGGATTCAATGGGGTCAAAATAATAAAGGCGTGCTCAGTCCGTGATGTTTGCAAACAGTGTAGATCCAGATCAGATGGCTTATGATCAATTTCTACACTGTTCGTCATGCAGTTTGTGAATTTAATGGAACATTGTATCAAGCAATCTGATCGGCTGATAGTCAATAGATGTGGCTAAAATAATTTATTCAGCAGGATAAGGGTTAAAACACCACACACGTTGCAGGCTTAACTGCAACACCATTCTCTCTGCCTCTGTCTCTGCCTGCCTCTCTCTCTCTCTCTCTCTCTCTCTCTCTCTCTCTCTCTCTCTCTCTCTCTCTCTCTCTCTACTTTCTCTCTCTAAGGCCGAGTTTATTAGTATATTAATATCACGTGACTAGAAGGCGTGGTTTCCAGCAGTTGGATGCTGCAGAATTATGATAATAAGACACTTGAACTACTATAACTACCGTATCAAGAGTGTGTCAGTCTGAATTAATCCTTTATTTCTTCAACTGGATTCTACATTCTAAAGGCAAGTTGTTCATTTTTTCTCAATGGTTCCACTTGATATTTTCGTGAACATTTGCATTTATTTATTTATTTATTTATTTATTTATTTATTTATTTAAATACTTTGTAAAATATAAATTCTTTACAGAATAATATTACATCTTGACATACGTTACATAGAGGATCTTACATGAGTTCTCATGTATTATTGAATTTATTAAACGAGTTGAGGAAAAGGGATAAAAAGCCTCGCATTTTATCTCTTTTCCTCAAAGAGTTTGATAAATTCAACAATACATGAACACGAATGCAAGATTCTATTTATCATGTGACATTTGAAACGCATTTTATTCGCGATTTCTTAATAAAAATGTCAATACTGCGCCATTAGTAAACGCGACGTCGTTAAGGACGTCGTACATGTAACGTTACGGGGTATATTTAACTAATTTGCATATTTAATCCACTAGTGGATTACGGAATTTATTACATGGCGTTATAACACTCTCACACGCGACGTCATATGATAAAAATAAGTCTTCGGCTAATCGAGTACAATTCTAGTGAGTATGGAAATTAATTCCGTCTGAAAGACAAGTAATAAAAACCAAGCCAGTTAAGTTCATGAAAATCCCACTTTACATGGGGAAAGTGGTGTTCACTTCGGTGCCTATTCTGTTTCCTTATTTTTGTTCAAAACCACGATTTGTGGATGCTCGATAGAACCGCTTCACTGAGTTGGTATGTACATCACCGGAAAACACGCCTATATAAGTTTGACCCTTTTATATGGTAAAACTGGGGTTTACAGGGGGTATATCTTATTTTTTTTATCCTGCTCTAAAATATAGATTGTGGGTAGTCGTTAGAACCCCCTCGATGAGGCGGTTCTAACGAGTACCCAAAATCTATGTCACAATTTTTCATCTTAAATTTTTCGTTGTCCGTTTTTTTTTTCGGCGCTAAAATTTACAATGTATTTGTATTGGCGTGTTTTCGTAACGAGGAGGACCCACAATCTATGTTTGGTTTACAAATGAAAAAAGTAACACAAATTTTCATGTGCAGTTTTAGGGCCATGAAACTGGTCGGTTTGACACATAAACTGCATGTAAAACCAATTATAATTCGGCCAAAGATCCATAAAGTCAAGGCTAATTTTTACTGCATTGTTACTTAAAAACTTAATTTAAACTAATACACCATAGCCAGTGCTTTTAAAACACTGCAATTTCAAGGGTGCAATTAAATGCACGCCGAGGGACTCCGTGGCCTAATGGGTAACAGTTGTGACTCTTAATCATTATGTTTCTCAGTGCTCCGGTCCGAGCCTCTCTCGGGCCACATTTCCAGGACTGCAACGGAAGGTCAGGTGGTTTTCTCCGGGTACTCCGGTACCAAAACAAGAACCCCGACCCCCTCACCCCAACCACCCCAACAAAAAGCAGCGAGCTATTTTATAATAAAAAGCTACGATTTTAATGGTGCAATAAAATTTACCTTTAAGCAGAATCTAGGTCATATTTCCCCGAGATGGGCGGGTCAGTGGAGGGCTTCTTCCGTTAAGAGCAGCAAGGGACAATGTTATATATATATTTAGGTGATTTCCGTTTATTGCAAGTTCAGTTGTTTTTTTTGTCTCCATCAGCTACATTTAGGTCATTTTTGGAGACGTTGCTTCCGATTTTGAGAGACTTTTACCCGACATTGAGATGAAATGACATCTCAAGCCCTACCGCCCAAAGAAACCGCTAGGGTTTAACGAGCGGTCCGACTCGCACAACTTTTCCTGGGCGGGCTTAGACCTTCTAAGCAGTTTACCAGCACTCAAGTTATTGCGCGGAAGCACCATCCAGCTCAATCTATTTCTCCAAGCCCTGATGGGGAGATGGTGGTGGTGGGGTGAGGGGTGTGGGGGGGATGTGGGGGCGCATCTTTATTGCAAATTTTGTCATTATGTACATGCAATACTCGTTTTCATTATCGTCTCCTCCCTTGACAATAGTACAAATTAAAGTTCAGGAAATTTCAACACATCCGCACTTCATTGTATTGTAACATTAACCCTAATCTTGCTGAATATTCAGTTTAGCCACACCCATTTCTGACTTTGAACCAATCAGATTACTTCATGCAATTTATTATTACAAATCCATAAACTTCATGTCAAACAGTGTAGATCCTGATCAGATGGCTTCGTCAGAAGCCATCTGATCTGGATCTACACTGTTTCCAAAGATAGGGGCTGTCGTGAACAGCATGATAAGAGTTAACCCTTTTAGTACCAAATGCAATCTTCCTCCTTATATATAGAGCTGGAGTCCATTTCAAAATTTAAGGGTGTCAGATTGTGTTTTCATCAAAATATATTTGGAGAATGACTGAACTTTTAGCAAACAGTGGAGGCCCTGATCAGACGCCGCGTTCTGCGGCGTCTGATCTGGGTCTGCACTGTTTGCCAAGTACCCGTTTAGGGGTTTCTGGTACTGAATGGGTTAAGATAGGAGTCTGCGTGAGATACTTTTTTTCAAGTTTTACAACAAATGTCTGGTCATTTTGCAAACAGTATAGACCCTGATCAGACGCCGTGTTCTGTGGCGTCTGTTCTGGGTCAACACAGTTTGCCAATGTCCCGAAAAATGGGACGCTATGAATATATGGGTCAAGAATAGAATAGAATAGAAAAGAATTTATTTCCAACTTTGGGCCATTCCTGGCATACAATCAATGTGAAAATAAACGGACCTATAGACTCGGACCCAGCATCTTGTGTTCGACCGAAAAAATATCAAATTATACTAGTTTGCTTGCTTTTTTAATTATTTCTCCCGTGTTTTGATTGTATTGGCAACAAAAGTACATTAAACAGGTTTTTTTTTGTTACAGTATAGCTCCTTAATTATTGAAAAACTAAGCAAGGAAGAAACAAACATTATTCTTACAGAAGACTAACAACACCGCCCCACCAAACCCCCCCCCACCCCCCCCCCCCCGAGCTTTAGAGTATTTGTGAAATGGCCTGTACCCATAAAAATATCATTGTTTTCCTACCCCCCCCCCCCCCCACACACACACACATACACACACACCCTAAAAATGCTAACATCTCAAATTTTTAACCCCAAATAACAGTTCCAGCCTATGAATCAGGCAATATTTAGAGCCCCATCCCCCCTCCCACCGGGCTAAATATAGAGAAAAGTGGGGTTTACAGGGGTATACAGTATTTTCTTTCTATTTCTTCTCTAAAACATAGGTTGTAGGTACTCGTTAGAACCGCCTCATGGAGTACCAACGACCTAAATTTGGAGTTTAAATAAGAAAAATGTCAATCAGAAAAATAAGAGTTTTGGAAATGTAAAAGAATAATAATGAACTATGCCAAACGGGTGTGTTTTTCAAATGCCATGGAACTTTCATTCTGAATTGCTAATGTATACTCTTCCAAATTTGGATTTGGACACATCCATTGTTACAAACAGGGGCGGAGTTAGTAACATTCAGTAACAGGATGGGAAACAGTGGTGGTTCTCATAGACGGCTCATAATGAAATGGCCCATTACTTACCATCTCATCTGGATCTACACTATTTAAATCCGGCCACGCCTGAACTAGTATACAGGCCGTTGTTTAATCTCTGTGGTTGTTTGATGAGTTAGGAAGCCTTCATGCGGACTGAACAAATTATAAATTATTTGTTTTAATCGCGACGGAAGTAAGGGCGAGGAAATCGATTTGAGCCACAACCGATGGGCGGGCGGCTCTTTGTCCAAGTGCTTAAGGCAACTATAATACATGTTAGTTTGTTATTTGGTTAGTTGTTCTTGGTAACGAAGTCCGTTGTCGTCGAATGAAGTGCTACTGGGAAGTGCATGTATTATGATAACCCATCCGTGTGACATAGTACACTCTTTCAGTCTTTCATTTCTCCAAAAACGAACTTTTTTCTGATGGAAATATCTTAATTCTACTGCAAACATAGGTTGTGGGTACTCGTTAGAACCGCCTAAATGATGCAGTTCTAACGAGCACCCATAACCTATGTATGGGAGCAGAAATAAAAGAAAATATGTTATCCTTCCAAATGTGTTTGAGGTTTAACGTCCCCGTCAACACTGTAGAGATGTAGCTTCCAATTTTGTGGGACTTTTACTCGACCTTGAGATGAAATGACATCTCAAGCCCTGCCGCCCAATGAAACCAATAGGGTTGGACGGCCCGACTTGCACCAACTTAGAACCTCCAAGTGGTGTGCCAGTACACAAGTGCGGTTGGTTTCAGCACCATGCAGCCCAGTCTATTTCTCCTAGCCCTGATGGGCGGGGGACGAATTTTTATTGTTGAACTGGTAAACTCATATGTACTTAGGGGTGTTGGAAAACTGTGTAGACCCAGATCAGACGCCGCAGAACGCGGCGTCTGATCTGGGTCTACACGTTCTACTTGGCTTACATGAATGTATGGGTAAACATCCAGGTTCAGGACAATTGTCAAGCCTATTCTCAAAGCCAATCCGCCCTCGCCCATCGGGGCTTGAAGAAATAGATAGGCTGCATGATGCTTCCACGCAGAGCTGAATTCGACTGCACACGAGTACTGGTAAACCGCTTAGAGTGTTTAAGCCTGCCCAGGCAAAGCATTGCGAGTCGGCCCGTCCATGCTTATAAACCCTATTGGTTTCATTGGGCGTCAGGGCTTGAGATGTCATTTCACCTCAATGTCGGGTAAAAGTCCCACAAAATTGGAAGCAACGTCTCCAAAATGACATATACAGTGTTGATGGGGTCGTAAAACCTCAAATCAAACAAACAAACAGTGTATCGTATATTTGTCGACAAAATAGGGCCTGGTCAGTGGTGTGCGTATGCGCAAGCTAATCTGGGGCTTTCCGTGTCCGCGTATGCTGGAAATGAACGTTGCGTTGCGCTGTGGCCTATATCAGAAGAGGGACATTCAAAACACAAGTAGCAGTGTAACATTTCAACTTATGCGTCAAACAGATAGAGAGATAAAATAAATAATCGAAACACTGAGAGTACTGGTGGGTCGAATGTCTCTGAGTGTAGATTGGAAAATTGGACCTGAACGGGGACTTAGACTGTTTTGTTTAGCCCTTATATTCCTGTACTGTAAGCAAACCGTGTAGATCCTGATCAGACGCTGCGTTATTCGGCTCCTGACCCTAAAATTCCTGAACGTGGCGTCTGATCAGGACCTGTACTATTTGCTAACAGAATTTTCCGTCAAAAATAGAATAAAAACTAAAAAAATGGCCTACAACTCTTATATGACAAATGGACTTGTCCAACATATAGCATTGGAGGAGTTCACTAGTATACAATGGGTTAAGGACAGAAGGGGCAACTTCAGAAACACAGGGTTGTAAGGATAAAGCAAGCACTAATAGAAAAAAATACACATGTATACGTAATTGCTGCATCACAAGGGGGCATAATTCGGACATAGAACTATTTGCCTTTTCCTGTTCAAGTGCTTCTTTTGCAGAAAAAAATCTGCTTTCGGGAAATTTTTGTAGGTGCTCCCAGGATATGGAACAAAAGGTTCTCAACTGAGCATTCACGCTGTCAGGAGTAATACAAACTTTATTTGTATGACCCGTTTTCCCATGGCACGGCCCAAAAAAATATTTAGAAAAAATGTAGAACACAAACAATAAAAACAAAGAAGTACTGATGATGGAATACTATGCCCTCTTCAAACTTCAAGCACTGATCAGTGGCCCAGCAAGGAGAAAAGAAGGCGTATGCTAATCAAAGAAAATTCTTGTAGAAATATCACTATATAGTGTCGCTGACAAACTGGGAACTGGGGACCACTCTTACAGGAAAGGATGTGCTCCCAAAACGAGCTAATTCTTTCCTTAAAGAGTGATCCCTGTGATGACGGAGGAAACATATTTTAGTGATTTGCCATTCGTGCTTCATCATCATCATCATCATCATCATCATCATCATCATCATCATCATCACCACCACCATCATCATCATCATCATCATCATCATCATCATCATCATCATCATCATCATCATCATCATTATCATCATCATCATCATCATCATCATCATCATGATCATCATCTTCTTCTTCTTCTTCTTCTTCTTCTTCTTCTTCTTCTTCTTCTTCTCAGTCTTCTTCTTCTTTTCATCCTCCTCCTCTGCTTCTGCTTCTTTTCTTCTTCTACTTCTTCTTTTTCTTCTTCATCTTCTTTGTAGCGTGTAGGCCTACCCAACAGCATTTTTGCGTAAAGGGTGCTACGCCTCTGTCGAATGAAACATACACTAGGAAATCAAAGCACTGATAGCACTGGTGGGTCGAATGTGTCTGAGTGTAGGCTGACAAAAATGCTCCTGAATGTGGAATTAGAGAAGTTCAATTTTGAGAAAAAAATACAGTCTTTTATTTTCATTGCGATCTGTTTATCAAACAATGCACAATTTGCCTTGTTGAGTTTCATTACGCAAACACGCCTATAAAAATACATTGCCACCTTTATCGCCGAAAAAATGAAAATTTTATGATGAAAAATTGTGATATTTTTCTTATTTCTGCTCAAAATATAGATTGTGGGTACTCGTTAGAACCGCCTCGATGAGGCGGTTCTAACGAGTACCCACAATCTATATTTTAGAGCAGAAATAAGAAAAATAAGGTATACCCCCGGAAACCCCAGTTTTTCTATATAAAAGTGGGGTTGGAGGGGGTCAAAATTATATAGGCTTGTGTTCGTGATGATTGGCCAGTGATAATCACATGGAGAACGGCTATAAAGGCGAGCAGTATTGTTGAATATCGACCGCACCAAAAACTATAAAATAGGCGACGTCAAACATGTCAAATGGAGATGATTGTTTTGAACAAGTTCGCCTAGCAAAGATTCGGATCAGTCTGTGTACCCACTACCGTACCGGCCCCAATAGCTCAGTTGGTAGAGTGTCCGCTCCGGGAAACGGGAGGTCACGGGTTCGATCCCGGGCCGCGACATACCAAAGTCGTTAAAAATGGTACTAGCTGCTCATCGCTTGGCACTCAGATTTACGAGGAAGAGCTAGGACTGGTCGACCCAGTGTCAGGATAATGTGACTGGGTGTGGTATCATGTAATGTGACTGGGACATGATACTTAAGTGAGGCAGCACTATAAAAGTGAGCATTGAGCTCCCTGTTGATATGACTGAAAACTTGTTGAAAGCGACGTTAAATATGTTCTATAAAAGGGTTATCCTTTGGAAGCAAGGAATACACCACAGAAGTGAAAAGTATGGAGTATACATGTTTTCTGGGCCAGACCAGCCAGCCCCGGCCAACCAGGCCTCATCAGTGACCCTCAGATATTTTTAAAATTCCACAATGGAATCAATGATCCCAAAGGACAAGAAAATATAATCTACTGTTTGGACATGCCGAATTCACACACACAGTACCCACTACCGTAATGATCCTAAATACTGGGACAGACAGGCCTAAGCAAACATTGCAGACCTAGATCAGACTACTGCTTCATTGCACATGAAGCAGTCTGATTAGGGTCTACATTGTTTGCCATTCCGTCTGTACCTTTTGGACTCCTTGCTGGATCGTAAGACAAATTGGTTACAATTTTAGGAGAAGGTGTTCCAAATTTTTAGGATTATTACGGCATTATTTTACCGGCCGGCCTCCGTCGTCCGCACGTTCTTCCTGTCAGGGTAACGAAAAAGGCATGTCAACTTATGTCGATGGATACTTGGTAAAATTATGCCTAAAAATAGCCGCGTTTCCGCTAACCCGACCAACCATGCTTCAGACCCCCACTCCCACTCCACCCCCACCCCCACTCTACTATTTTCATCAATAAAAGAACAAAATAAAAATTAAAAACACCGATCCTACCATTTTCAATTTCCGACCCTACCAAGTGTCGTCTTTTCATTTCCCCATAGTAATTTCGCGTTTTCAGTACATTTTTGGAGTTTTTGGCATTTAGTACCTTCCAAGATTTTGAGCATCTAAAATGAATTATGATATACAGTGCAAGTCTCAATAGGAGAATTTTATTAACAAAAAAAAAACGTGTACAAAAACAAAAAACACATAAAAAATACCCTGTTTTGTTCTTTTCGGGAGAAAAAATAAAATAATAATAAAAAAAAGGTTTCTCCTATCTATCGACCAAACTTATTTTTCAGCATGTTAGTAGAAGCACAGCTTTTCTACGCCTAATACGCAATCACACATTTTCGGTGCTCGGAAAAGGAGGAATGGAAAAGTCGTTTTGTCTGTCTCCATAAAGTTAGTTAAACTTTGAGACAAATACTACGAATTCGCAATTTTTGTATGATCATCAAAAATGAAAGTTATGCCAGAGCCAACATTTTACCGTTCTTGGGTAAGGAAATGGTTGCGATATTGTTTTGGGTTCATTTCATTATTTAACATGTTCAGCTTCACGAAAACAGTAACATTGCAACTTTTGGAAATTTTAATTTTTCGGCATTTACCAAAGATCAGATCAACGTAAATGGTTACAGACTTACTTAAACGATTTGCTGTAATGCATATTATGGCCAGCTACTATTTACAAGTAAAATCCAAGTTATCTGTCAATGATTCACCATCTTTTCATAGAATTTATATGTATTTTACCATGTATTTCATATGGGGGTAGGGAACGGTTTGTTTAAGAAAACAGAAATTAGCACGGTGACCCCCAGTTTTCTTTTAATTTTCTATTCTCTGATACCATCCCCTAGAGAAAAAACCTTGTTTTATGAAAATTTCAATGTATCATTTTTCTGTATGGTCCAAAATAATGCAGACAATGAATAAATTTTTAAAGATATTTTGGTTGATGACAAAATTTGTTTTGCAAATAAATTTACTGAGCTTGAAAAAGTACGCTAAATTTAGGCAGCAGTATCTTTAAATATATCATTCTGACTGAAATAAATGTTTCAAAGCTAGGCAAAAGTCATTTTTGACTTGCTATTTACTAACATGGTAGTTTTCTGATATTTCTGGGAAAACAGTTTGGGGTGGTTTCCTTCTTGTTCAAATCAACACGGTGACATATGTTTTTTATTTCATATGTGGTGAGCCTGTATATGACACTGAACATATACAGGCTCTTAAACAGTTTTCAATGTAGGAAGTATTTCGTAGCATATGCCCTTAATTTCTTTTAAATATGCTATCAATAGCATATTCACGTTTGTTTACATTTGCATTCAAAAGCATTTTAACACTTAAAACCCTAAATATCTGGAGTTGACATACCAGCCTTTGGGAACTGGACAGATCAATGTTCACAAATAATGGTGTAAGCCAACTGTCAGAACAGATTGGCAAACAGTGAAGATACAGATGAAACGGCTCGTGAGCCGTTTCATCTGTATCTTCACTGTTTGGACATGCATTTGAGTTTGCCTTCAGGGATGAAAGTGCTATTGCCTGTCTGCATATGCAATAAAATACCGCGATGCAATGCAGCGATGACACTTTATTTTGGCACTTATTAGATCTTAAATGCTCTTAACATGATCACATAACGACTTCTATTCATTGGTATAGATAACAAGGTCACATAGTTTGTCTAGAAAGGGCTTTGGGGATATGGGAAAGAAATAATTTAGGATATTCCATGTGCAACTATGATCTTGTTTTATATACTCGGCGGCTGCTCGTCTTGAAGAAAGGTGTGAACAAGAAATCAGTTGATGGGGATGCTACCGAGCTTATGTTGAGAATTCTAAGGAATTTAAAGCTCGGTGAAATTGACTTAATCAAAAATAAATAAATAAATAAAAGATATTACACGAATGATCATTTCGGCGAGTTTTATAAATTTCATATAAAATGACCACGAGTGTAAGATTTTGTTTATCATACGACCACTTTAAATATGATTTTATCGCCTTTGAACTTGACAATTATTCGGCAAAAATGCATTGTTGACATGGACGTCGCTATGACGTTACCTAATCCAGCCAGTGTTATTACACGTGTGGTCATACGATATTTACGTATTACACAGCGTTATCCACTGCTTATCAACGACGTCATATGATAAATATGATTTAATGTACAGTGCTGCTAAAATAAATAAATAAATAAATAAATAAATAAATAAATAAATAAATAAATAAATAAATAAATAAACATGATTTAATGCGCAGCGTTGCTGAAATAACTATAACTTCGAAGAAATTTAAAGCGAAGTACTGCTAAATTATAAGTATAAACATATTGTATTGCCTTTGTACAAGAAAGTTCAACCAACATTAGCTACCTCATTGGTGTTTGGGCCTTTCCGTCCCCTCCCCTGCGTCTGATGCTCCGTGGTGTCCAAGGGCTGTCCAAGGACTGTATATTACAGTCTTAAAAAGTTATGACTGAGCCTTAAGGAAATGATTCTCAGTTAAATCGCCCTGTATCTTTAACCCATTTCAGACCGGAAACCCCTAAAGGGGTAACCGGGCAAACAGTGCAGGCCCAGACCAGACGCCGCAGAACGCGGCGTCTGATCAGGGCCTCCACTGTTTGCTAAAAGTTCAGTCATTTTCCAAATAAATTTTGAAGAAAACACAACCTGACACCCCTAAATTTTGAAATGGACTCCTGCTATACATAAGGAGGAAGATTCCATTTGGTACAAAAAGGGTTAAAGGGGTCGAAATTATATAGGGGTGTTTTCGTGATGGTTTAGCTTAATCTTCTCCATTGAGCTGATACTTGATGGGTGGAAATGGCATTACTTTAAAAAATCTGTGAGATGAAAACTCTAGTTAATCCAACTTAATATTGGGGGCATTGTGTGTGAATTCGGGTTTAACGTCGCTTTCAATAATTTTTCAGTCATATCACGACGGTGTCTGGTTGCGACAGGGAGCTCAATGCTCACTTTTATAGTGCTGCCTCACTGAAGTATCATGTCC
Organism: Lucinisca nassula; assembly: GCA_963580285.1. Taxonomy (NCBI): domain Eukaryota; kingdom Metazoa; phylum Mollusca; class Bivalvia; order Lucinida; family Lucinidae; genus Lucinisca; species Lucinisca nassula. Next base: position 142,137,721 of record OY757014.1, read on the forward strand.
CAGACACATTACATGATACCACACCCAGTCACATTATCCTGACACTGGGTCGACCAGTCCTAGCTCTACCCCGTAAATCTGAGTGCCAAGCGAGGAGCAGCTAGTACCATTTTTAACGACTTTGGTATGTCGCGGCCCGGGATCGAATCCGTGACCTCCCGTTCCCCGGAGCGGACACTCTACCAACTGAGCTATCGGGGCCGGTGAACATAGATTGTTGGTACACCCAATGTTTGAACTTAAAATACGAAAAGATAACTAATTTTCATCTGGAAAATGCTTGTTCTGGAGATATGAAATTAATCAATATGTTTAGCAACGCCAACTTCATGCTATTATTATTATTATTATTACTATTATTATTATTTCCCATTCTTGTCACTTAACCCATTTGTACCAGAAACCACAAAACGGGTATTTGACAAACAGTCATTACGAGAACAAGCCTATATAATTTTGACCCCCTCCTAAACCACTTTTATATAGTAAAACTGGGGTTTAAGGGGGTATACATTATTTTTCTTATTTCTGATCAAAAACATAGATTGTGGGTATTCGATAGAACCGCCTCGTCGAGGCGGTTCTATCGAGTCCCCACAATCTATGTTTTGAGCAGAAATAAGAAAAATATCACAATTTTTCATCTAAAAATTTCTATTTTTTGGGCCCAAAAATTGGCAATGTATGTGTTTAGGCGTGTTTTCGTAATGGCAGGCCTTGATCGTGTTTGATCAGGGCATATACACTGTTTGCAAAATGCAAACGGTTCAATCATTTTCCACATAAATTTTGAAGAAAACACAACCTGTTACATCCTCAAATTTTGAAATGGGTTTCTGCTATATACAAGCAGGGATGGTCCATTTCCAATGATCACTCTTACATGCCTATGCAAAATGTTCTGCTTTGTTAAATATTATTTTTATTTTGTGCTTATTTACAAGATATAATTTCGGCAGCATTCTCCCTATCCATTTCAGGGCGGAGTTTGCAGGTGTGCTGTGAATCAATTTTATAATAAAACAACAGTTTTATTAACAGACCCGTTTAAGAAGTACTAATTGGGCAGATGATATACCCAGAAATCTCTCTTCACGTCGTAAAACGTGATATCTGGCAGTTTTACTATGAATGCTATCAGAACTACGGAAATAATCATTTATAATGATTTTTTCTCGCCTAATGTATTTTACATGTCCGTGTTACACGTCCGTGCAGCCTAGCTTAAGCAACGTCTAAACCACGTCGGCGCAACGTCATTGCGTTACATCACGAAAACACGCCTATATAATTCTGACCCCCTTTAACCTCACTTTTATATAGTAAAGCTGGGGTTTACAGGGGTAAACTTTATTTTTCTTATTTCTGCACTAAAATATAGATTGTGGGTACTCGTCAGAACCGCCTCCATGAGGCGGTTCACGAGTACCCTCAATCTATATTTTGAGCAGAAAATAGAAAAATATCACAATATGTCATAAAATTTTCATTTTTTTCGGCGATAAAGGTTCCAATGTATCTGTATAGGGAGAGAGAGAGAGAGAGAGAGAGAGAGAGAGAGAGAGAGAGAGAGAGAGAGAGAGAGAGAGAGAGAGAGAGAGAGAGAGAGAGAGAGAGAGAGAGAGAGAGAGAGATTTTATCTGTGTGATTTTCAAACTTATCGTTATTTCGCAAACTTAAATTGATTCGAATCAAGGCGCATAGATACAGCTTTAAGGGAGGTAACTCTTACAAAAAAACATTTTTTGTCACCCGTATCAACCGTTAAGAATATTTTTTTCAGAGGGGTGGAATTTTTTGGAGCAAACAAGAAATGATTTATACGACAACCGTTACTAGGGCTGGCTAATCGGAGCTGAAGAGATAATCGATTATCGGTCCTGTCATTGCGATCGATAATCCATTAGTAATCGCTAAGGTTTTTGTTATTATTCTACTTGTCTGGCTTTCTGTCTGAGAACGACTCTTACCATATGTTGCACTTTACCATATGTATATTTGAACAGACAGGCCTGAGCAAACAGTGAAGACCCAGATGAGACGCCGCATAATGCGGCGTCTCATCAGGGTCTGCACTGTTTGCCACTCATCCAGCTATTTTATGCAAAATTTTGGGTAGTAAATAGTACCTATCAAGTAATCGATTAAAAGCAAATCGGAAATGATAATCATTTTTGTAGAGATTATCGATCGATTAATCGGTTATACGATTAATCGTGTCAGCCTTAGATAACATCCATGTGACACGGATCTTGTCTTTATGGCTCTAAAATGACATTTTTGCATCGAAATTTTGCTGTATTTCCCAAATTCATTGCGAAAACACGCCAATACAATACCGTGGCCGAAAAAACGAAAATTTTAAGATGAAAAATTGTGATATTTTTCTTATTTTTATCTCAAAATATAGATCGTGGGTATTCGTTAGAGCCGCCTCATCGAGACGATTCTAACGAGTACCCACAATCTATATTTTAGAGCAGAAATAAGAAAATAAGGTTTACCCCTGTAAGTCTGAATTTTACTACAGTCGAACTTCAATAGCTCGAACACCTTTGGGGCCTCGAAAATCTGTTCGAGACGGGTAGTTCGAGCCCCTGAGGGTAACAACTACCAGGAGACATAATGAAATACTTTTGGACATTTTTTCGGTGTACTATAATGAAAATGCATGCTGTGTGTACTCATTAGAATCGCCTCATCGAGGCGATTCTAATGTGTACACCCGGCATACATTTGCAAGAAAACGACGAAAATCTCCTAAATTATCCCCATGCACTATCGCTTATGAAGAGGATTTCCCTAGGGGGCTCAAGAACGGGTTCGACTCAGCCATGGTAAACGAGCCATCAGTGGTTCTATTGTATATAAAAGTGTGGTTCAAGGGAATCAAAATTATATAGGCGTCTTTTCGTGTGGACTGTTCCAAATATAAAGTGTGTGTTATGTGTGCGAGTACCTGCAATCTATGGTTAGAAACAGAAACAAGTAATTAACCCTTTTTGTACCAAATGGAATCGTCCTCCTTATATATAGTAGGGGTCCATTTCAAAATTTAGGGGTTTCAGGTTGTGTTTTCATCAAAATTTATTTGGAAAATGATTGAACTTTTTGCAGACAGTGTAGGCCCTGATCAGACGCCGCGTTCTGTGGCGTCTGATCTGGGCCTGCGCTGTTTACCAGGGTACCCGTTTTGGGGTTTCCGGTACTAAATTGGTTAAGGCGTAACTATACCAAATTTAGTGACACAGAGGCCTTTCTGATATTGAATCTTCATCAGTGTGTCTCAACTCCAAAGTTTTGGAACCGAAAAGGATGATGGACAAGACCCGGCAAACACAACACATCCCTCTCCAAGCACACACCGACCGACGTAGCTCATGAGGCAGGTCAACTGGAGGCATCAGTTGAAATGATACATACCCTTGTAAACACCTCTTTTCACGTTATAAAGTCGGGTTTACTTTTCACTTCATATAACTTCCGAATCATTACGAAAACACGCCTATATATATATTAAAAATTTTACCACCACAAAAAAGGTAAATATTCCCGGTGAGGCGGTTCTAACGAGTATCCACAATCTATGTTTTTGATCTGAAATAAGAAGAAAAAAATGCATACCCCTGTAAACCCAAGTTTTACAATATAAAATTGGGGGTGGGATTTAAGGGGTCAAAATTATACAGGCGTGCTTTCGTGATGAAATCTGCAGGTTATAACTTTCGAATTATTGTTATTATTATTATTATTATTATTATTATTATCAGATATGCCCTAGCGGCTGCATTACCCAAAGTTGGTCATTTCGTATCCACTTACTAAGGCTTTGATTTTTTTTTTTTTTTTTTTTGTGGAAAAATTACCCACAGGCCACATTAAATAGTTTCGAGTGTACGATTTGCCTCAAAAGAAATCCTGGATCAAAGGTTGGTCGGTATGAACCTAGGACGAAATCGGGACCAAACATTAAAAAAACAAAAAAAACAAAAAACAAGCAATTTAGCGAACCGAATATGCATACTTTGAAATAAGATTTGTACCAATGTTCAAAGTCTTTTTGTAGACACAACTATAAATATATATTGAAGGTCTGTTGCCAGGAAACAAGTTTCAAAAGACATTTTAACTAAAATGGCATAGAGACCAAATTTTGCAGTATTGATACTTGGGCGTCGATTTATATGATTTATATTACATATCGTTGGCAAGGTATTTGGTTGTCCTTTGAAATCAATAGTATGCAGTGTGACCCAGCCAACTGTACAGCTTACAGTTGGGCAAGGCTTGCAGCAGGTATGCTTTGGTCACAACCATTTCCGATCAGGCTTAGGATATACTCCCGGCATGATTTTTAGTCATTTTGGCCTGGTCCCCGCCGGACACCAGACATGGCCGGCCGGTGGCCGGGGCTCTCAGGCAGCATCGGGGAGGTGCCCGAAGAGTTTTAACTTGAAGTAAAATTTATCCGGTGTCCCGTATATTTTCATAATCGGCCACATACCATTAATGCACACATCGTTTGAGTATCGTCCGATATCCGGCCGGGAATCGAGCGGTAATCGGCAGGTGTATGTAGCCCCAGAGGAGAAATAATTTGTGACCGGACATGGGCCGATATCCGGCCGATTTCTGTTTACGCATTGGAAAGTAGCCCACCGATGTCCGATCGGCTTGAACCGGTGTGGACCAGATATGTTACAGACATCGGCCGGTCACTGGCCGGCTAGAACCGGACTTCGGCCGGGCATCGGGCGGACTATATAAACCCCCATCAGTCGCCAGCGTAACGCTTTACCATGCCAGGTAGGGCGCCCATTATTAACCTCTTTACCGATGACGTAGCCATCGGCCATCACACCCCCCGATAGTCGCCCGACATTCGGCCGGGCCTGGTACAAGCATCGTCCGTAGGATACTGGGGCGATATTCGTACGATGTCCGGTGAATAGGCCGGTTATCGCCCGGACAACATATGATAATCGGCCGATTAGTATTGTTCGGTCGGTATTCACTGCCTCGCCAGCCCCCCAAAAATTTCTCTTTGGAAACAGACGCGGTACGATTAACCAGACGGTCTTCGGACGGCCTCCGGACGGTGCCATTTATGTAAATGATGTGTGACAATTTTTTGATCGGTGTTGTCCGATGTCGGAAAAAAGGCCAAAACCAGCGGTGTACTCCCGATTACCCCCTATCCCCGGATACCGGCCGATCTTTGTGACCATAGCATAAGGGTAGAGGGGGAATCTGTTATTTCTTCTGTTTCTTCACTTTCATGCATTTTTCTTTTTCTCCCCTGTCCCATCTCGTTCATATCCTCTACTATCTCTTCTGTCTCTTTTCCTCCACTCTCTGGGACCACACAAAATGACCCAAAAGGGTGTCGATAAACCCCACACAGCGGGGCCAAGTCGGACCAAACATTAATATAACGTAAGCACGTAACATGTGTAACATGTTGTATGGAGTTGACCAATGCTCACATTAGGAAAATACGCCTATACAAATACATTTTATACCTCAATCAAGCATTCTAGTAACCTAATAAAGGGGATCGAATAACTGCACTCTATAATCGGTAGTGACCTATAATACCTTCTACTGACCTATAATACGTCTAGTGACCGATTATAGACCGGGCCTACTTTTCAGGTCTCTATTTTTACAAGTATAAACAATAACATGCAACCTTTCATACATGGGAAAACAACGAAACTGTAAGTTAAAATCTTTGCAATATTTATTACAACAGATTTTCAGAAATTTCAGCAAAATTCTTACACCTGTGGACACAAAAGCGTTCAAACTTTGATGAGCTTCATTTCATTCTGACTTGAAACATCATTCAATATATCCTAACAGCCTATCAGTCAACTGCCAGACAGAAATAAATCCAAAACACAAGGTGGTGTACAGTTCATTGCTGACTCCTGCACTGTCCAATCAAAATACATCTCAAATGTCAATCAGAAAGTGTTTTCCAAAATGAGACCAATCAATTGCTTGATCTAGTTTTAGAATTCTTTGATGGATGACATTGGCTTGTCAAACTAATTTGATGCAAAGAGATTCATTGAAAGTTATTTCATAGGAGTTTGAACGCTTTTGTGTCCACAGGTGTACCTTCTCGGCCTTTCCTGGTTTGAATGGCCCGTTGGAATAACTGCGCACTGCTACTGGAGTTGCGTCTCAACCTCGAGCTAAAATAAATTATTTATTTACAGATTTTCAAATAGAAAGAAAAGCGCTGAGAAACTTTTATTCGGGCGTCCGTATTGTTTCCTACGTCTCTGTGGCGCGGTGACGCCAGAAACTTTGCACTCGTTGAAGTCACGCTATACTACGTGTGCGCGCCATGGCACTGAATGTCGTTTAACATGCCACACTGTCTGCGGTCCCTTTTGCTTAAATTTGCTAAATTATTGCAAAACCCATTGATTGTTTTGAATTGCGGTATAAACTAAATACATGGTTAATGTCTTTAATAATAAAATATAACAACTTTATAGGGGCTCGCTAAAGCTCGCCCCTATAAAATTGTCTAAGGCTCACCGATTATATTTTATTATTAAAGACACTAACCATCTATTTACTATGTAAATTTTACCGCGAAAAACGAAAATCTTAAGATAGATTGCTGGTACTCGTTAGAACCGCCTCGACGAGGCGGTTCGAACGAGTGCCCACAATCTATATTTTGAGCAGAAATAAGAAAAATATCAAAATTTTTCATCATAAAATTTTTCATTTTTTCGGCGATAAAGGTGGCAATGTACTTGTATAGGCGTGTTTGCGTAATGATAGTTGTTTCCCGTATGTGTGTACCAAATTCACACGAGGGTGCTTTTTTGTATCCTTCATCCCATTTCATGATAAATGACTTGATATGGGAAAAGCACCATACTGCAGAATTTTGCATAATAGTTTAATGAAGTTCCTTCTTGATAAAGTGCTGAAAGATGATTACATATCTCATCTGTCTGGAATCCTCAAAGCATTTGTAGCAAATATTGTTAAAGCGAACATGTTTCTTAGTTTTGGCTGAACATATGCTGTATGTTGTTTTAATGGATTTTGACATAAGACTGGCTACTTGTTAACATCGATTTCATGCGTGCACGTGCAAGAAACTGAGATTCTTGCACACCAGACAAGGAAATCCGGGATAGAAAATTATGTTCTGACCTGGTTTTCCGACCCAGGCAACTGACAGAAGTGCGCTTCAATTCTATTCAACTACCGGAACTACTTCCGCACTACTTTTATTTTGTAAACAATAGACTATACATGTACGAGCTGTCAAAACTAACCGGCAAAACAAGAAAACAACAACAACAAAAAAAAATCGAAATAAAAAAATCAATAAGAATGATAATCATTTAACTCATTTATTGTTAAAGGACACTGAACACAGGAATTGTGTATGAAACTTAAAAAGAATAATAGAAATGCTGTCTGTAGTTCTGCTATTTGCTACAAAATAAAAAGGAAATGTTTGGGAGGTGTTGTGCAAGAAAACGAATCCAATATGGGTTTCCGTTGTAGATGGGCGTTTCTAGCCCTCGGGATGACCGTAGCCTCGGTTCCGCTCAGCACGGTCATCCCGAGGGTAGCCTCGGTTCCGCTCAGCATGGTCATCCCAAGGGTTGGAAACGCCAATCTACAACAGAACCCAATAGAAGATTCTTATACTCCATAGCGTCCCCAAAAATGGAACATTAGCAAACAGATCAGACACCGCATTATGCGACGTCTTATCTGTATTTTTACTGTCTGTTTCAAGTAGGGGGATTTTCTGTACAACGTACAATATTAATAAAACACTTCAGACACCCCAAGGATTGGGAATGGACCTGTCCATAGATATTAAATTTTATATTTGGGCTATATACTTGAGGTTTTGGAAGTGGGTTTTGGTGTGTTTTTCACATCGCTAAAGATAAAAAATTTCTTTTATGTCATAATGAAAGGATGTCGATGCTACAGTAAAGTTCCTATGTAAATTAAGTGTGGTAATTCTTCTGTAACTTTTAATTGTTTTTTTTTTTTTTTTGTTTTTCTAAAAGATCAGACAAGAATCATGTTAGTATCAATTTTATTGTTCTTTTGCCCAATGTATAAAAGAAACCCAGCAGGCACTCAACGTTGAACTAACGTTGAAACAACGTTGAAAACGTTGGTTCAACGTTAGTTTGACGATGAGTCAACGTTTTGTGCCTGCAGGGAATCCCGTCTTGAGTAAAAGTACTGCCACAAACTGGTAAATAAATACGAAATTGAATGTCTCCAGATTTTTTTTTTTTTTTTTTACACAAAATACTGATGATGTTGGGAAATCCAAACATAAAGCAAATATATATAGATTATTCATTCTCCTAGTTGAAATATGGGATTTATAAACCGAGGGAGGTAAAACAATCCGATAAAGAAACGAGTGCGAAGCACGAGTTTCTTTAACGGATTGTTTTACCTCCCGAGGTTTATAAATCCCATATTTCAAATAGGAGAAATGTATAATCTGTATATTACATGCACTTCCATAGACTTTTAGGAGAGTTTGGATCTTGAATTTTGGATCTGAATGCCCGTTCAGTTGACTGTTTACAGCTCATGTAAACGGTTCAATCAGCGAAGTGTTACAGAATCTGGGTGGAAGAACAACTGGATGGGCGCCATTTTGGAAGCGCTTTCTACAGTTTTGAACAAAAATAGAAGAAACAAAGTGTTTCAGTGATAAAACAAGTAAAACGTTAGATTAAATAAAGCAAAACTTACATCCTAATCAATGGTCATATCCATGTTTTCTTTTGTTTCAGCGTTGCATCCGACTCAAACGTCACGCATTCTGAACGTCTGTTGATATTTCTTAGACGCCATTACAATGACGTCATGAATAACGTCGCCGTGATTGAAACTTTCCCGCGTTTGAATAGAACAATTTCACTGTAAAGCGGTATCTCGTATCTTGTACATAAAGTAGTTCCAGCTGAAGGGATTTATTTCCCCGGCTAAGAGGAAATATTTCTTCTTAGCAAAATGGAAAATACCAAGTTTACGTCTGGTAGAAATCATGGTATTTCTCTTTAATGCATGTAATATAAAAGTTTATCATATGACGTCGCCTCTGAGAATGTAATAACGTCATGTAATAAATTAGATAATCCGCTTGTGGAATAAATATGCAAATTAGTTAGATACGCACCGTAGCGTTACATGTACGATGTTCTTAAGGACGTCGCGTTTACCTCGGACCCATCAATACCCGGACTTAAATCTGTCCGTTCCCGATAATTTTCATGTCGCGGGTGCTGAAAGCGCTTACGTCACTTCCTGTGTCCATTTGGAGTTGCTGAAAATCAGTCGAGAAGAAAGCGATAATTATTGATGGGTCCGAGTTAGTTATTAGTTGTTTGCTTCTGTAGACATTCACGTCATCCCGGTCCGAGCACAGAACATAGTTTTGCCGTTGGGGCGGACGTCGTGAGTGGATTATAGAAGCAAAAAATATTTAGTGTTGGTATTGTTGTATATAGATATTGTTGATAATTTATATGTCTTGTATATAACTTCTTTCTTGTGCCTTACTCACAGCTGCCCGTTCACCTGTCAGAGATCACCCTCGGTTGTCTTGTCAGCATGGGGGTTTGCGGGAAGCCGTAAACCAACATGTAACATTTGGCTGAAGCCCTCGGGCCAATATGACAAACAGGTGCCATGACTTAGAGGCACACCTTGACCATTAAATAACCTCTAAATATATATTATATATATTAACATATGATAGAAAGTTTAACGATGCGTTTACTAATGATATTGTAAGTTCGGAACAGTTTAAATGTCTATCTGTGCATATAGACATGTGATAGAAAAGCCCTGGATATCGGCCAATTTGCTAATCCGTCTGTTTTGATGTTGCTGGGAAGAATTCTTTCACACCTCTCTTCGCGTCCCACAAATTATAAGTTTCTTAAACATTCATATTATCTTGACGTACCAGTTCAAGAACTGTCGGGCCTGAGTTTCTGAAGTAAAATCCTCGATGATCTTTGAATTCATTACGAAAACACGCCTATACAAATACATTGTAAACTTTACCGCCGAAAAAAACCGAACATTTTAAGATGAAAAAAAAAATGTGATATTTTTCCTATTCCTGTTCAATATCGAGGCGGTTCTAACGAATACCCACACTCTATATTTAGGAGCAGAAATAAGAAAAATAAATTTACCCCTGTAAACCTCAGTTTTAACGTGATCATGTTCCCAAAATGTACCATGGAAGTAAAAATAAGTGGCACATGGCATATGCAGTATATAGCACACTTGTATTGTATTTCGGTATAAGCGACATGGTAGTGTTAATTTATCATTCCGGTGGACGGTCGCTTCGTCTGACTTTTGCTGCGCCTGTTTGATTTGTTTGATTTGATGTTTAACGTCCCCATCAACACTGTAAAGGTCATTTTGGAGACGTTGCTTCCAATTCTGTGGGACTTTTACCCGACATTGAGATGAAAAGACATCTCAAGCCCTGTCGCCCAATGAAACCAATAGGGTTTATTAGCATGGACGGTCCGCCTCGCACCGCAGTTCCTGGACAGGCTTAGATCCTCTAAGCGGTTTACCAGTACTAGTGTGCGGGCCGGATTCAGCTCTGCGTGGAAGCATCATGCAGCCCATATATTTCTTCAAGCCCCTATGGGCGGGGGCGGCTGCTGCGCCTGTTACATTAGGGGAAAAAGGATCTTTGAAACAGCCGCCTTCCCTAAAATAGGCATGCCTATTAGCCTTAGCCCATAAAACGCCAATCACGACAATTGCCGTCTGTCGGTTACTTTAAACGTCATTTTTGCAAACAATGTTGGAGCAGACTGATCTGGGTCCACACTGTTTGAATGTATGAAAAAATGTTTCTAAAAAGTTTGCAAGAAGATTCAGCAGACGACATAAGCAGACGACATTTTCAGATGTAGTTTTTCCCGACATCTTAAGGGTTAAAATGTTGAAACAAATACATTCAACAAAGAAAATAAATATTACTTTCCCCAAAAAAGACTAATTTTATAAATAATATGAATTAGTCTTTCAATGATCTCTCATCGTGCGGCTGTGCGTAGATGATTATCAATAAACACTTATGAAATGTGCAGTTTGCATATCCCGAACAGCGATATACTTAGATATAAATAATTGAAGATATGTATCAAATTATGATATCATGCATAAACAATCACACACTCGAGAAGCTAAAGAGAACACTTGTTCAACTGTCAGAGCCAGTCTAAGCAGATGTCTTAGGTGCACTCGAAAGTAGTGCAATATCGTTGGAAAGTGCTGAACGATGTAAACCAGTCCATAACTGCACTCAAAACTCAGTCTCAAAGGGAATCGATACAAATTTAGGGCTGGAACTTTTTTCAAAAATGTATTTTGCCATCCATTAAAATAGGGGTGGACTCTTAAAGAAAAGAATTGGCTCCTTATAGGAGCCAATTCTTTTCTTTAGGAGTAGGCCCCTATTTCTGATGGATTCCGTTTATAGGAAAGTGAATTGAATTTTTTATTTTGAAAATCCAAGTTTATATCCATTCCCCTTATCTTCAATACTGTTTATTGGCTCATACGAGGTAAACCATGCGAAACTGTGCGGCTAAATTAACTTTTGTTGTTGTTAACCCATTGCACGCGGGAAACCCCTAAAGGGGTACCTTGGCAAACAGTGCAGGCCCAGATCAGGCGCCGCTAAACGCGGCTTCTGATCAGGGCCTGCACTTTTTGGTAACAGAATTTTCTATCAAAAATACAATAAAAATAGGCCTGACAAATAGACTTGTCCAACATATAGCAATGGAAGAGCCCACTAGTATACGATGGATTAATGCACGGACCCGCCTTCATCCGTATTATGCCAGAGATTACGACCCGCAGCTCCTACCCTCAATTACAATGTATATATACCTGGGTGATTTATGCATAGCATATACGTAGGTTAACAGACAGTCCCTCATAAGAGTCACTTGACTTTCACCCGAGCGACCCGGTTTGGAATTCCTCCGGAGCCAGGGATTATTCCCATCCGGCATGGGAATTCACTTCGCCGACTATGGTTTTGCGTCACCATACATTTATGATGACTTTCTTGAAGAATATCGGGCAAGCGGTTACCGCCCGCTCTACTCTCATTTATTTACCTTGGTAAATTAGCCGGCCTCGGCAGCTCATTCGGATGTGCGTCTGATTGGTGATCAGGTGCCGAGTGCAGAAGGAGGCGTAGTTTGCATCGGCGTGGTACCCTACGAAGGCGCAACTAAGTCCAGCGTACGACTGTCTTAAAATGGAGTGCATAAAGCGGGCGTACGTCGTTGTAGTTCGACTGCTGCTTAGCCATAATAGAACAATGTGCGCGATATGCTTTTTTCTGCTTTATGCTTCAAGCGTTTATGAATGAAATTGATGTGCAACATACCTACTGTGCATGTTCTGGGAAAATGTCTATCAGAAAAAACAACAAAAAACAAAACAAACGAACTTTAAAGAAAATGAAACAGATGGCCCTTTATAAGGAAAATGCTGAGGTACCAAACTCGCAATTAAGTAACACGTCCAAATTAGGGGGAAAATCGGATCAGCACTGAATACTGCAAAATCACGGTTACGTTACAGTTAACATGTTGCTTCCTAGTAGACGTGACTTTATGAGTGAGTGAGTGAGTGTTTCCGTTTTTACGTTCCACTAACAGCTAAGGTCATACGGAGACGGGACTTCGGTTTAGAGACTCATCCGAAAGTCTGGAGAAGCCCGGGATCGATCCTGCAATCACTGGTTTACAAGGCGAGTAGCGTAACCACTACACCACGGAGGCTTCAACTTTATGAGTGAGTTGACGACTATGCGACACGCCTCGATTATGCACACAGCTTACATTTCTGGGAAAATTTTACCACGGAGACGTACGCCTGGCGCAGGATTACACCTTCTTTATGCACTCGGCTATGTTAGGACCACCGTTGGGACTGTTCAAAAATGGTCTTTAAGACCACTTTTGAACAGTCACAAAAGTGGTCCCTGACCAGAAGACACAGTGTGCAGAAAGCACAAAGCAAGAATAACTGTACCCTTCTAAATAGGCTTTTCAAAGCAGAATTAGTCCTAATTTTAGGTGGTCTTTATAGCGGAATTTTACTGTATTTTCATACTTTAACGTTCTGTTTCTTTCTTGTTGCTTCAGGTATTGCAAGACATCGACAGAAATGAAGCCCAGATTTAGTGTTCCTCCTTGTATATCACCATTGCAGTTTGCAGACGAGAAGCGCGTCGCTGACAGTGACGTCATTTTCATTCGGAACTCCAGTAGTGATACCGGTGGACAGATTTCTCCTTCTGAAAGTGTGCCTGACATTTTGATGACCAATGAAAGAAACTCCACCGATTCAAATGAACCAATCACAGTTGATGATGATATTGAAACAAAGGATAATGAAGATCCAGATGACAATGTGTTTACTGATGATAAATCTCACTTGAACTATATTTGTCTCGGAAGCTTACCGTATGCTCTTTCTTCAAACAGGCTAGCGTGCTACGAGAGCGCAACAGATATCATTGGGCATGAAATGCCTCTTGATTTGCGCCATAATAGGAACTGTCCGAGTACTGGACACGTAGATTTGATGGGCAATGTCGTTATGCCGAGAAAAGTGTGCAATAGACGGGTGTATACTAACAGCCGAGAAAGATGGCGGCAACAAAATGTAAATGGAGCATTTACCGAACTCCGCAAAATTATTCCAACGCACCCGCCGGATAAGAAGCTAAGCAAAAGTGAGATTTTGAGATACGCGATTAGATACATTAATTTATTAACAAACGTTATTGAATTTCAAGAAAAAGAGGAACTCGAACAAACAAATACGCGCGGTAACAACGCACAAATTGTTGTCACTCAGACAAGACAATTCAGTTACGCGTCATCTGAGAGTTCCAAACACAGATTCGTCAGTAACCAAAGACTGGCATCACCAGACTCTGTGTATTTTGGAGATCACAGCGGTGAGGAGGACTCCAGATAAATTTCTGTGAGCCAAGAACACGGTAGTGGTCAGTTGACATCAGACTAAAACAACCATTCTGGTGCAAATACTTTCTTTCAAAGTTAAAAATCTTTTGATAGAGATATTTGTGATAATTTCCTTATTTCTATTCCAAAAGAACATTGTCATTTGTTGGTGCACGTTAGAACCGCATCGCTGGTATGTTCTAATGAGCACGCACAATTTATGTTTCTGAGAAAAATAACGAAAATACTGTATTCCCCACTAAACCCTACTTTATTCTTATATATACTGTATAAATATGGGTTTAAGAGAATGTTCACCACACATATTATAATGGTATGGTATGTACAAGCAGGCGCACGCATCGAAACCGCGTTCTGTTGAAAAATAATATACTCTAACATTGTAATATTGTTCTAACTGTGTAGCAACTGCGAAGGCCTTTCAATGACTGTACAATTGTTGGACCAATTTTATTCAAAGTTTGAAGTTAATCTTGTCAGTGCTACTGTTGGGTTCAATGAAGCTGTTATATCGCTATCACGTGTCTATCGCTGACCAATAATGTAAAACCACGCAAATTGTGTTTGTACGAACTCCAGGTAATCGCCATTTACATTTGCAAACAGTGTAGACCAAGATCAGACACCGCACTGGCCAGGTTTTACTGTTTGCTTAAAATACAGGGGCCAGTTGTTCAAAACTATCGACATCATTAGTTAACGAATTGTTATAACCTTGATCATCTAATATGGCAAATATGCTAATATTTTTGCTGAAAAATGCGAGAAGCCTTGCGTATGCAAAAGCTACTCACATTTTGTCAGGAAAAATAACAAAATTTTAGATATTGTACTTGCTAGAACACTTAACAATATGACCACTAACGAGCTGCTCCATTAAGCTAACGCTGCTTTGAACAATTGTCCCAGGAATTTAAGAATTAACGGAATAGTCTCTGTCATTCCCCAGCCTACACACAGAGGGAAGAAAATCGATCTATCTTTACCGAAAGCAAGAATAATGTGCTTGCGCTAAGATTTTGAAATAGGCCCCCACCCATCGGGGCTTGAAGAAATGGATGTGCTGCATGATGCTTCCACGCAGAGCTGAAACCAACCGCACACGTAAACCAATTAGAGGATCTAAGCCTGTCCAGGCAAAGCGGTGCGAGTCCGCCCATCCGTTCATATAAGCCCTATTGGTTTCACTGGGCGACAGGGCTTGAGATGTCATTTCATCTCACTGTCGTGTAAAAGTCCCACAAAATTGGAAGCAACGTCTCCAAAATGACCTGTACAGTGTTGACGGTGACGTTAAACCTCAAATCAAACAAACAAACAAACAAAGCTAAGATTATAAAACACATCAGGACTGTGGTCACAAGACTAACACTGCTGCAGCGGGCATTTGTGTCGACGTATTATAAAGGAAAAGCTTGCAGGTGACCCTCGTTATATCGACCATGCACTGAACATTGACTTTGTGTGACTAACATTGAAAAAAAAATGCCTAAACACCCATACAAATAGGCTTACTTATTAATTAATCCATATGAGCTTTCTTAGATCTGTTTGTTTGTTTGATTTGAGGTTTAACGTCCCCGTCAACACTGTAAAGGTAATTTTGGAGACGTTGCTTCCAATTTTGTGGGACTTTTACCCGACATCGAGATGAAATGACATCTCAAGCCCTGTTGCCCAATGAAACCAATATGGTTTATTAGCATGGACATGGCCTCGCACCGCGTTTCCTGGACAGGCTTAGATCCTCTAAACGGTTTACCAGTACTAGTGTGCGGGCCGGATTCAGCTCTGCGTGGAAGCATCATGCAGCCCATATATTTTTTCAAGCCCTATGGGCGGGGGCTTATTTCTGAGGTCTGAGAGTCAACGTCCCGTGTATCGACACTCTTTGGTTTACGACCATTTCAAGATTATTGCGCTTATTTCGAGCCGTACTACGAAATTTGATAAGCCTGGATTCAGATTGGAACTGGACAAGTCCGTGTAATGAACACTTTTTTATCATATGACGTCGCGTCTGAGAGTGTAATAGCGCCATGTAATAAATTCGATAATCCACTAGTGGATTAAATATGCAAATTAGTTAGATACGCCCCGTAATGTTACATGTACGACGTCCTCAACCACGTCGCGTTTACTAATGACGGATTATTGACATTTTTGTTGAAACAATTGTGAATAAAAATGCTTTTTAAATGTCATATGATAAATAGAATCTTTCTTCCGTGCTCATGTATTACTGAATTTATTAAACTCGTTGAAGAAAAGGGATAAAATGCTCGGCAAAGCCTTGCATTTTATACCTTTTCCTCAACTCGTTTAATAAATTCAATAATACATGAACACTCATGTCAGATCCTCTATGTAAACTTCAACTTCATAGTATCAAAGAAAGTGTGATTCACAAGGGTGTACTAGTTTTCTTTATATTCTTGTTCTAAAACACGGTAGAACCACTTTAACGAGGTTCTGACAAGCTCACAGTCTATGAGTGAAACCGGAAAAAAATAAATGGTTCTACTCGGTTCTAATAAGCCCACAATCGACGATTGAAACAAAAAAACAAGAGCTGTCACTAAAGGTGACCAATGCCCCCCGTGGGAGCCAATTTCTGAGTTTTTGCAAACTTACAAGGGGAGATAATTCAGCCACAAATGACAACAGAGTTATGGCCCTTGGTCAGAATGTAGCCATTGTGATGGTGAATAAGTGTGTGAAGTTTCATAGGGCTATGTCAAATACTTTTGAAGTTATGAGCAAGGTTAAAGTTTTTGTGACGGGCAGACAGACAAACAAACAGACATGGACAAGCAGACAAACAGGGCAAATACTATATGCCCCCCGAATCAAAGATTCTCGGGGGGGGGGGGGGGGGTTGCATAAAAACATTTCAGTCCTGTAAGGTTTAAAGCCAAGAAAACAAACATGGTTGTGCTATCTTGACGTCCGTTGCTGTTTGGTCAAACATTATCGTTTGTCACTGAGACGCAAAGCAAAACAATACCAGTCGTATGATAAGGTACGCGTCTTGTGAAAGCAAACACGCTGTTTCTACTCGTCAAGCGCTTGTAGAACTAGAACATTAACCCTTTTTGTACCAAATGGAATATTCCACTTTATATATAGCAGGAGTCCATTTCAAAATTCAGGTGTGTCAGGTTGTGTTCTCATAAAAAATTTATTTGGCAAATGGCTTGACTTTTTGCAAACAGTGTAGGCCCTGATCAGACGCCGCAGAACCGCGTTCTGCGGCGTCTGATCTGGGCCCGCACTGTTTGACAAGGTACCCATTTAGGGGTTTCTGGTACTGAATGGGTTAATATCTGTGAACACAGTTGAACCGAGGAACGTCAAAGTCTACCAGAAGACTTTTGAGACCGGCAAAAACTCAGATGAACTTGCGTATCTGCACAGACTGATAATAGTTTTCGCCGGTCGCATGCGTTTTGTACAGACAACCTCTGGCTGAGTTTTCTACGCATAGCCTCTGGGTGAGGTTTCTACGCATAACCTCTGGCTGAGGTTACTACGCATAGCCTCTGGCTGGACCGACGGCTTTGTTTAGCCTGGTATGATGCACAGACTGATCCGTGTCTTCGCTGTTCATGCAGATTTTTCTGAAGGTTTTGTCATGCTTTGGCTCATTTCCAAAAAACAAAAAAACAAAAAAAAAAAAAAAATCCTAAAAAAAAGTCGGACAACTTGAGAACTTGTTGTAATTCTCATAAAAGTTTAAAAAGTTCATTTCGCGATCCAGCAAGGGGTACAAAACGTGGAGACGGAATAGCAAACGGTGTAGACTCTGATCTGACTGCTCCTGAATGATCTGGGGCTGTACTGTTTGTTAGGCCTGTCTTTTGTCCCAATACTTCGGACATTACGGTACCTTATCTTTAGATAACATCTATGAGCCACAAAGAAAGGGCATTCCTGAAACGACTTTTCCTCATAACACTAAATATATTTTCCTTCCTTTATTAATTCTGAACGACAATCTGATTAGTTTCATTTCACACAACAAATCAATTGGTAATGAATTGTGATTTTTCCTTAAATCAAAGGATTAGTAGAAGGAATCAAACATTGAAGCGACGTCCGCCATATTGAATGCAATCGGAAATGACAGCGTCTGAACGACGTTGCTTATCAACACTCAAACATCTGCATTGATCCGGATTGAAAACTAATCCAAATAGATCTGTGGGTGTCATTAGACTAGAACTATTTCTTCGACATATCATTCATTCTATATCATAGCTCGGAACAGCTCCATTACCATGTCAGGGGATGTTTGGTATATTTTGCATAGAGTATTAGGCCTATGCGTTTTACCTAGTTGAAAATACCTATAGCAAATAGTCTCCATAATTATTTTTCCTAGAAAACAGGATTTAAAATTTCATGCAAATTAAATCCTGTTTTCTAGGAAAAATAAGATAAGTATCAACAATTCGTCACCAGAGAGAGGTAACGACACACAATGTTAACTCCAAGTTGTATCAACATTGAAGCAACGTTCTTGCATAAAGTCCTATGAAAATGAACATAGCTGTTGAAAGCTATTCTTGAATGGACCAGAATATAGGGATCAACCATGGTTTTTCATGCATTAACATTTGCCGGGTCCCGAGGAAGCTGTTTGACTTGAACTTGAGGCCGCTAGGCCGAATGTTTAAATATCTTCCGAGGGATCCGGCAAATGTTAATGCAATGAAATAACCATGGATGATAACAATTATGATCCCGAAAACAAATTTTGACGAAAACGCCCAAAAGCTCCATATAAACTCTTCAAATGCGACCGGCGAACCAATATGGCGGCCAGTTCAGAATGTGACGTCATCATAGAACCCTAAAACGCTACGTTCAGGGCGATAATGTAACGTCGCTCAACGTAAGGTAACAAAAATTTATTTTATACATGGCAGTAAAATCAATGCATATCTGAAACAAATAAAAGTGATATTTTCACACTGTGAACATGACCGTGTTACTTCACAGTAGCAGCCCGGACTACTTTTCTCGACAAAATTCATATATGTTATCTATAAAATAATTCTGTAAAATACCTTGAAAAGCACTCTTTGTACTGTAAAAATGCTGTATTCAAAATGGCGATCTGTTTATATTTTGAAACTGACAGTTGTGACGTCATAGCCAAGTCAAAAATTGGGACGTAAGATCTGATTGATCAATTACAATAAGTGTCCTAAAACATTATAAAATAAAAAGAAAATTTACTTTTTTTATATAAATATCAAAAATACTTCATCTCGTGTGTTGAAAACATCAGAATTTTCAACACTCTCGATGAAATATTTTTGGTATTCTTCTCAAAAAAGTAAATATCCTCTATATATTACATTTTTGATGCTATTTTAAGTAATTTTTGGGGGGAATAAAAACGATATTTTCCTGCAGGTAAAATATTCCTTTCAGGCGGGGATATATTTCCTTTCGAACGTCATCATGCACTATGACGCGCCAAAATCGGGATAAATTACGAAAACGTCATGTCACAGCGCAACGTCAGTTTTAGACGTTAGAAAGGCCAAAAAAGGGGCCGATTTAATAAATATAATATAAACATTGATACATCTTTAGTTTTGAATACAGGAAATATTTCCCTCGAAACTTACAAATCTTATAAAGAAACTCGTGCATTCACACTCGTTTGTTTACTCGATTTGCAAGTCTCTCGGGAAAATATTTCCCGTATTTAAAACTAAAGATGAATTAATCTCTATTTGTTTTATATATAGCTGTAAAATCAATGCATATCTGAAACAAATAAAAGTGATATTTTCACAGTGTGATTCACGGTGTGAAAAATAACATTTCACAGTAGCTGCCCGGACTACTTTTCTCGCCAAAATTCATATATGCTATCTATAAAATAATTTCTGTAAAATACCTTGAAAAGCACTTTTTGGACTGTAAAAATGCTGTATTCAAAATGGCGATCTGTTTTTGTTTTGAAACTGACAGTTGTGACGTCACAGCCAAGTCAAAAATTGTGACGTAAGGTCCGATTGATCAATTACAGTAAGTGTCCTAAAATATTTTTTTTGGGGGGGTTTGGGTTTTACGGCCCTTTCAAGATTATTTCACTCATATCGAGCCGACCGTTAATCAGAGGTGGGCGAAAACCGGAGTACCCTTCCGTTGCAGAACTTGGCGTCTCACACGTGGCCCGAGCGAGGCTCGAACCTACGACGGTGAGAGACCTAATGACTAAGACTCAGCGCTCTTATCCAATAGGCCTAGGAGGCCCGTAGTCCTAAAATATAATTTAATAAATAGAAAATTTACTTTTTTTCGATAAATATCAAAGATATTTCATCTCGCATGTTGAAAACATCAGAATTTTCACTCGTGCTTCGCACTCGTGAAAATTCTGATGCTTTCAACACACTCGATGAAATATTTTTGGTATTTATTTAAAAAAAGTAAATATCCTCTATATATTTATCAGTTACCCCCTATACTTGTTTGTTTGATTTGAGGTTTATCGTCCCCGTCAACACTGTAAAGGTCATTTTGGAGACGTTTCCAATTTTGTGGGACTTTTACCAGACATTGAGATGAAATGACTTCTCAAGCCCTGCCGTTCAATGAAACCAAAAGGGTTTATAAGCTTGGACGGGCCGACTCGCACCGCTTTGCCTGGGCAGGCTTCGATCCTATAAGCGGTTTACCAGTACTCGTGTGCGGGTCGGTTTCAGCTCTGCGTGGAAGCATCATGCAGCCCATATATTTCTTCAAGCCCTGATGGGCGGGGGCCGTTACCCTGTATATATATTGCGTTGTAACGCATTGACCTGATAAAGATATGCTATCTCAGGACAAGTGAGCTTTATCACGTCAACGTGACTTTGCACTTTTATGAATGAACCGGTGGAAAATGACAAGAAATGTTATTGTAACTGGGGAAAATGGCAAAATTATGTGAAAAAAAAATCTCATAGGAAAAACATGGTCAGCTAATGCTAAATATATCGACCGCCAGAATTCTGGGACACAATGAGGATCCTCAATTACTGACCATAAATTGCTAATTTAAGAAGTGTACATGGGGATAAACTGATAAATAGAATACCAGATTCGTGACATTTGATATCAAGTTTATCAGGCTCGGCTTCGAGAACGCATGTAGAATCGCTCGACAAGCCTCGCGATTCTGCAAGCTTATCGAAGCCTTGCCGCGATGACAACGTAATATCAAAAGACACCAACCTGGTATTCTCTATATCTTGCGATATCAAAAGCTCAAAATCCATGTTCGAACAGCACGCGGATTTCATGATTTGAACATGGTTTTTACTGTTTGAGCACGGCTTTTGGTCCATCAAACAGCCATGCGCATGGGTATTTATGCAAGAAACAGTGTTCAAACAACAAAACCCATGTTCAAATTATGAAATTCACGTGTCGTTTGAACATGGATTTTGAACTTTTGGTATCACGAGATGGGCGTTGCTTTGTTTAGGTTACGTTGAGCGACGTAACGTTATTGCCCCGAACCTAGCATTTTAGAATTTTATGATGACGTCAGAGGGTTACTGCGTAACTGGCGTCATTTTAAACAACATACTAAACTAGTCGCCATGTTGCCTTGCCGTCGCATTTGATGAGTTTACATTATAGAGTTTGGCGCTTTTTCGTCGTAATTTGGCATTGGAATCGTAAGTTATGCAAGAACAACGACCATCCATTGTTATTTATAATAACACATCCGTGTGATATAGTGCGTTTTCATGCCTCAAAAAAGGTATTCTTCCTGATACAAATTTGTGATATTTTTCTTGTTTATACTCCAAACATAGGTTTTGGGTGCTCGTTAGAACCGCCTCAATGAGCCGGTTCTAACGAGTACCCACAACAGAAATAAGGAAAATGATGTTTAACCCCGTAAACCCCAGTTTTCTCTATATAAAGTGGGGTTTAGGGTGGTCTTTATTTCACGGACTTGTTCACGTGATGACTTCTACAAATGCATGTAAATAAATAAATAAATAAATAATAATAATAATAATAATAATAATAATAATAATAATAATAATAATAAAATAATTTAATTTCAAGAGGATGGGGTAGAAGCACCCAAAACCTATATTTGGAGTATAAATAAGAAAAAATATCACAAATTGTCATCAGAATGAATACCTTTTTTTACTACTGCTCACAACTGTTTATTTTTATTAAACACTAGAAGTTAAGCTCCAAACTTTTGAAATTGACAAAAAAAAAGTTTGCAAGTCGATCTCTTGTTAATAAAGGCTGTTGTTTCAACTTGATAAAAGCACCCCGTTTTGTTTGTTCATTTGTATTTCTTTTCACAGTTAACACAAGTCCAGGCTTAATACATTTGACATTAATATACTATTGATATATAATTTGACTTTTATTCAAAATAATTCGTAGGTGCTTTGCAAGTACAAATTGATCAAAGAAACACCTCTATGATCTCCCCGGTAAGTAGAAATAGGACAAGAATGTAGTATATTGTACTCGCTAGAATGACGCGTCACTGAGTTGGCTACATATATGTTTTGGCAGTAAACATAAATTGCTAGTTAGGACCGTTAGAGCCACCGAAAGTGTTTCATTTTCGCTCGAAGCACAGATTATGCCTACTCGTTAGAACCGGTTCTGCTTGGTTGGTGTTATTGTTACGTGGCCTCGCAATCTGTGTTTTAAGCCTCCTTTTTGCTGAAAACACGGATAAAGGGTACTCGTGAAAATGGCATCGTTGTTGCAGTTCTGCTTTACTCGGTAAATTCTAACGAGTACTACAACCTATGTTTTGATCCCTGTTTTGGCGAAGATTATATATTTAGGGCCTGAATTTCCAATATACTTAAACAGTGTAGACCAAGTTCAGATTACAAAGACCGCAGCGAATGAAAATATAATACCCTTGATTTACAAGGAGTTTTACAAAACTTCCAAAGTCTGAAATTAACCAGACTCCCATTAGATTGGAAATGAACCTGTCCATTGCTTTTAACACATATAGGATAGGGAGTATATGTACTTTTGAAAAAAAAAACACACACACAAAAAATGGACAGATCCATGTTATAAGATTTAAAAGGAATGGGAACACCTAGCATATTTTTCCGCCAGTTTTCAAAGGTAAACAACTTTCGGGACTTCCTGTTTGCTTTTCTATAAGCCCTGTCCTGATGCAAATGAGTAAACTCTTATAGGAAAGAATTTCTTTCCTTTAAGAGTTGACCCCTATTGACACGGGAGACAAAAATACTTTTGCAGGGGTTGCCTCTCCTGAAGGTGTTTCCACTCCCCTTAAGTTTGAATAAAACCAATCGGTGCATAAAGCAGAATGTTATCCCACTGATCAGATGCCACGTTCCACGGCGTCTGATCTGGGCCCTCATCGTTTACAAAGTCTCCGAAAATGAGGCGCTAGATATATATTGGCTTAAGCGTAAGATGACTAAGATCTGTAATGTGCGTGGTCAAGCGTGCATGCATTTGCACCAGACCGTCAGATGGCTGCATATCCGAATTCACACCGGTAAGTACCGGTAAGTATAAATGAACCGAAACAAACGTCTAAAACGTATGCAGCAGGTGGAATAATATCCTTAAAACCAAAACGTGAACATTCCGCGTGTGACGTATTTCTTATGTCAGTCTAGGATAACAATACAACGTACGTTATCGCCATTGTAATGGCAAACCCCTTTGAATGTTTGAATATATTTTATTTACATATATGATTTATACAGTATGAACAGAATTAAAATAAGATAAAATAGAAAAAAAAAAACACTAAAAATAACAGGGTGTGAATAAAAGAAAAAATAAAGAGAACAAGTAAAGGAAGAAGTGAAAGAAGTACTTTTATTCAGTTATTTGATTTCTTTGAATTCTTAATTGAAAATGGCAGCAAGTCCTAGTCCCCTTCACGATTCAAAATATTGCCGAAAATAATAACAGTTTCGGTACCAGCTGAAAACTAAATATAGAATTTTATCCTTGAACTAACGGGAGAGGGCAATAGATAGATAGATAGATAGATAGATAGATAGATAGATAGATAGATAGATAGATAGATAGATAGATAGATAGATAGATAGATGGATGGATGGATGGATGGATGGATGGATGGATGGATGGATGGATGGATGGATGGATGGATGGATGGATGGATGGATGGATGGACGGACGGACGGACGGACGGACGGGACGGGACGGACGGACGGACGGACGGACGGACGGACGGACGGACGGACGGACAGACAGACAGACAGACAGACAGACAGACAGACAGACAGACAGACAGACAGACAGACAGACAGATAGATAGATAGATAGATAGATAGATAGATAGATAGATAGATAGATAGATAGATAGATAGATAACGAGACAGGGCGATAAATAGATAGATAACGGGACAGGGCGATAGATAGATAGATAGATAGATAGATAGATAGATAGATAGATAGATAGATAGATAGATAGATAGATAGATAGATAGATAGATAGATAGATAGATAGATAGAGATTCTTGACTCGGAACTTGAGTGGTATTCATACTGAAACAAAACCTTATCGTGGCGAATCGATTAATTTGTATAAAAAAGAGTGCACACAAGTGTCTTTTTCGTTAGGGTGGTGGTGGTGGTGGTGACACGTTCTTAAACTAACCGAACGCTATAAGCACATAGGGACTATCCCTAGACCATGTCCAAGATTAGTTTTCCCACTTTCCAAAAGAATTTCCCATGGAGGGATACAGCGGGGCCGATAGACCCCTCTCGCCTCAGTCACTGTGCAATAAAGACGAAAGAAGTCTCTGGAAGTTACAGAAATTTCGAAATACTCTCAAGAAAACGATGGGCTATCAACCGCGGTTAACGGTCCCCGCCCATCGGGGCTTGAAGAAATATATGGGCTGCATGATGCTTCCACGCAGAGCTGAAACCGACCACACACGAGTACTAGCTAACCGCTTAGAGGATCTAAGCCTGCCCAGACAAAACGGTGTGAGTCCATGCTTATAGGCCCTATTGGTTTCATTGGGCGACAGGGCTTGAGATGTCATTTCATCTCAATGTCGGGTAAAAGTCCCACAAAATTGGAAGCAGCGTCTCCAAAATGACCTATATAGTGTTGACGGGGAGGCTAAACCTCAAATCAATAAAACAAACAAATCAACCGCGGCTATGGAACGTGGTCAATTCCGACCAACAAATCGTCTTCCATAGCCAGTGCCCGTATGCCCAAGTAGCCTTTGAAAAAGCCAGGGTTTCGGCAAAGGAAAGGCTAGCGTCAGATGCTCATCTGCTTCATCTGTTCTTTGCTGGTGTCACTGGTAGGCTGTTCGTTCATCGTCAAACGGTCCTCCTTACGGTCACGCGCCTTGGCCTGCACAATTCAGTGTAGCCCCGGCACCAACGATAATGTGTGTGTAGTCCGTAATAGAAGTGAAGGCAATGAATTCCACTCGGGGAGTTCAAAGTCAAATTTTAGACATTAAAATGAAGGTGTCCCAACACATTGTCTCTGTATCGGTTTAGGTACCTTCAGTACTTTGATTATGATGGATTTTCAAACGCGAAACTTGCCTAATTTTTTTTAGCTCACCTGTCACATAGTGACAAGGTGAGCTTTGTGATCACATTTCGTCCGTCGTCCGTGCGTGCGTAAACAAGTTCTTGTCCGCACGATAGCATCTTCATTTATGATTTGATTTTAACCAGACTTGCACACAACTTGTACCACCATGAGATCTGGTTCCTTTCTTGAACCAGCCATATCCCATCATGTGTTACTGAGTTACGGCCCCTGGAAGGGCAAAAATTGCCTATTTTGGTCTTGTCTGCATGATATCTGTTTCATTTATGATTTGATTTTAACTAAACTTGCACACAATTTGTACCACCACAAAATCTTGGTTCCTATCTTGAACCAGCCATATCCCATCATGGGTTCCAGAGTTATGGCTCCTGAAAAGGCAAAAATTTCCTGTTTTGGTATTGTCTGCACAATAGCCGTTTCATTTATCATTTGATTTTAACCAAACTTACACACAATTTGTACCACCACAGGATCTTGGTTCCTTTCTTGAACCAGGCATATCACATCAAGGGTACCAGAGATATGGCCCCTGAAAGGGCAAAAATTGACTGTTTTGGTCTTGTCTGCATGATAGCTGTTTTTTTATGATATAATTTTAACCAAATTTACACACAACCTGAAGCACCATAGGATCTTCGTTCCTTTGTTGAACTACCCATATCCCATCATCTGTTCCAGAGTTATGGCCCCTGAAAGGGCACAAATTGCCTTCTTTGGTTTTATCTGCACAATAGCCGTTTCATTTATGATTTGATTTTAACCAAACTTGCACACAACTTAAACCACCATACGATCTTGGTTCCTTTGTTCAAGTTTGAATATTGGCCTTGTCCGGTCAAAAATGAGGTCAGTAGGTCAAACATAAAAACCCTTGTGAACCTTCTAGTTGCCACATTTTAAGTCCAATCGTCATGAAACTTACTCAGAATGATTGCCTTGATGAAATATTGGCCAAGTTTGAATATGGGTCATGTCAGGTCAAAAAGTAGGTCAGTAGGTCAAATCATGGAAAAACCTTGTGACCACTCTAGTAGCCACATTTTTAGGCTAAACTTCGTGAAACTTGCTCAAAACGATCACCTCGACAAAATCTCAGTCATGTTCGAATATGGGTCATGTCCGGTCAAAAATATGGTAATAGGAAAACCCTGTGAACACTATAGAGGGCACATTTTAAGTCCATTCGTCATGAAACTTGCTCAGAATGATTGCCTTGATGAAATCTGGGTCAAGTTTGAAAAAGGGTCCAGTCAGACAGTAGGTCAGTAGGTCAAATCATGGAAAAATCTTGTGAACACTATAGCAGCCACATTTTTAGCCTGAACATCATGAAACTTGCTCCTAATAATCATCTTTACAAAATCTCAATCAAGTTCAAATATGAGTCATGCCTGGTCAAAAATGAGGTCAGTAGGTCAGGTCATAGAAAAATCTTGTTTTTTAATGCACGGTAGCTTGTGGCAGAAATGATAAATGCAATCAGCTGAATCCAAGTTTATCAATTCCAAAGGTCAAGATCATTTACTGACCTTTATCCTGAAGGCTCAGATTATGCCCCCGTAGGAGGGCATATAGTTTTTGCATTGTCCGTTTGTTTGTGGGTTAGTCCGCACTTTTTAGCTCACCAGAGCCGAAGGCTCCAGGGGGAGCTTATAGGAAGGATGGCAGGCCTCCGTCCTCGTCCGTCAAAATTCATAAGAGTTTTGCTTAGATGAATGTCTACCAAAATAGCTAAATCGATTCTGCTCTGGTGAGAAAAATGGCCACCATAGCTAAAAATAAAAAATATTGTAAATTTTGCTTCAAACTTGGACTCCTCCTAATCCCTTGGGCCAATTTTATTCAAACTTCACAGGAATGTTATTGGGTGACTCTATACCAAAATTGCTAAAATCGTTCCGCTCTGATGAACAAGATGGCCCCCAGAGCTAAAAATAGAAGTAACATTCAAGCGACAACTCCAGTGCCCTTGGACCAATTTCAGTCAAACTTCATAGGAGTGAGTGTTTGAGTTAAAGTCTCACCAACAGCTAAGGTCATACGGTGATGGGACCTCGGTTTAAAGACTCGTCTGAAAGTCTGTAGAAGCCCGGAATCAATCCGGCTACCTCTGGTTTACAAGGCAAGTAGCATGACCACTTCACCATGAAGGCTTCTAAACTTCATTGGAATGTTGTGTAGATGACCCTCTTGGAAAATAGCATAAACGACTAACAAATGGTCACAAGAACTAAAAATAGAAAAACATTGTATATTTGCTTCAAATGCGAACTCCTTCTAAACCCTCGGACCAATTGGATTTAAAACTTCACAGGAATGTTGCCTAGGTGACTCCCTACCAAAATAGTTATAACTCATTCCACTCCAATGAACAAGATGGCTGCCATAGCTAAAAATAAAAAAAAATCTTCAAACGACAATTCCTCCTGTACCCTTATGCCAATTTCATTCAAACTTCGAAGAAATGTTGCTTAAATGACCCTCTACTAAAAAGGCTAAAACGATCCCGCTCCGATGAATAAATGGCCACCAGAGCTTAAAATAGAAATATATT
Organism: Lucinisca nassula; assembly: GCA_963580285.1. Taxonomy (NCBI): domain Eukaryota; kingdom Metazoa; phylum Mollusca; class Bivalvia; order Lucinida; family Lucinidae; genus Lucinisca; species Lucinisca nassula. The sequence continues at coordinate 142,165,970 of OY757014.1, forward strand.
GTAAATTTGATTCAAATGTGAACTCCTCCTAAACCCTAAGGCCAATTTGATTCAAACTTCACAGGAATGTTGCCCAGGTTACTCCCTACCATATAAGCTTAAATCACTCTGCTGATCAACAAAATGGCCACCAGAGCTAAAAATAGAATGTACTCGAGACAGTGACATACAGGTGAGCGAACGAGGGCCCTCTGGGCCCTCTTGTTATATATACAGTAAAATTCCTATATTAAGACCACCTTTGGGACTGTTCAAAAGACCACTATTGAACATACCCAAGGAGGGTCCATGACCAGAGGACACTATGGGCAGAAAGCACAAATAAAAATGAAGTGAACCCTTCAAAATAACCTTTTTAAAGCAGAATTAGTCTTAATTTTAGGTGGTCTTAATAGCGGAATTTCATTGTATATAGTATCATCTGCATTATTTTGAAAACAACGATAGGTTGACATTTAATTAAAGACAATTATCAGTTGAAAGTTCTTATAAGAAGTGTACGCTGTTTTCAAATGCGGACGTATGTTAAATTTAGATTTGATTTACATGGGGTGTGTAAATTCCCCATTGACTCCATGTTAAATGCGGTTGACAGTACATGAGACAATAACACCCAGGATTGTATATGCACTAGAGACATCAGGTCCCTATTTGGTAATATTTTATCTTAGATTTGTATGCTGTTTCGGTGGGCCAGCTCTGATTGAAAACTGTAACATTTGCGAATCCGCGCAGTCTGATTAAAATCTTTATGGGCACACGGTGTAGGCTCATATAATTATGCACATCGGCGCAGTCTGATAATCTGTTGTTTTTTTTTTTCGGGTAAATAAAATTTTTCTCTGGATTAACGCACAATGATTCTCTATGGTCCATCATGCTAACATATCCGCGTGCATATACGAGGACTGTTCAAATATGAATGCAACTAAGCACATAAAAATGATTCCGTGATAGATTTTGATGAAAAATTTATTTTGTCCCCTCAAAGTATTCCCCTTTAACAGATATACAAACTTTCAGTCTTCTAATCCAATCATTGAATGCATTTTGGCAGTCTTTTCGAGGTATACTATGAAGGCACTGGAATATTGCAGAACCGAGGTGTTTGCGCTGTACAAATTTTCGACCAGAAAGGTTTTTTTTTTTTTTCAGCCGCGGGAACAAAAAAAAAGTCACACGGGGCAAGGTCAGGGGAATACGGGGGTTGAGGGAGTTTAACAACCTTTTCCTGCTTCAGATAGTCCTGCACAATGAACGCCTTGTGCGATGACGTATTGTCATGTAGCAATCTGACATTGGCCAAACCAGTTGCGGGTCTTCGTTCTTTGAAATATTTCTTCAATTTTCGAAGAACTTTATTCTTGTAAAACTTCGCATTTACAGATTTGCCTTTAGGCACAGCAACCTGAATAGCAGGGCCCTGATTTGAAAAGAATATGGCATACATTACCTTCTTGACGTTCATGGTCCGCTTTGCAATGCATGGTCTTTTGCAATACTTTGTTGCCCATATTTTGTTCTGAATCTTTCGTTTTGGCTCAAAAAAGTGAACCCATGTCTCGTCACCTGTGACGAAATTAGCAAAAGACCGTGCATTGTAATTTGGAAACTTTTTAAGCAACTTCTTGGCGCACTGAATGCGTGTCTTTTTCTGCTCATCTGTCAACAGATGGGGAATCCATCTAGCACAGATCTTTCTCATTTTCAAATCCCGTTTCAGAATTGTATGAGCTGCTCCTAATGAGATGCCAACCATACTAGCTATTTGCCTAGTGGTGTATCGTGCATCGGTAGCAACTATTTCTTTCACTCTAGCAACCATCTTGGCAGATGTTGCTCTTTTCGGCCGACGATCATGTGGTGCATCTTCTGTTGAGCCTAGCCCACAGCTGAATTTCTTACACCAACGAAAAACTGTCGGAAAAGACATTTTATTATGCCCATAAATCGAACATATTTCATCAAAAATGTCTTTGCACCGTATACCAAGAATACAACGATTCTTAATATAGGACCGTATTTCAACGGCGTACTCTGTCCTTCTTCCAACCATGTTTTGTATTAGTATACAAGAGTAGACAGTGTTTATCGAACGATATACATGGCTAAACCTTTTAACAGGTTTGGTATCACGGTATAGGTAAATTTTTTTCCTACGCTGTGATATTTATTTCCAGGTGATTTTCGCATTAGTGCATGAGAAAACGTTTTACTTGCATTCATATTTGAACAGTCCTCGTATATAAATTGGCCATGATATGAGGTGTTGGTGTCTAAACCGAGTTATGTCGGTTTAGACACCAACGCCTCATATCATGGCCAATTTCTAGAGAGAGAGAGAGAGAGAGAGAGAGAGAGAGAGAGAGAGAGAGAGAGAGTTTATAAGGGTATACATTATTTTTCCTATTTCTGCTCCAAGACATAGGTTGCGGGTACTCGTTAGAAACACATCAATGATGCGGTTCTAACGAGCACCCACAATCTATACCTTGGAGTATTATTAATAAGAAAATTATCACAAATTTTCATTGTTAAAAGTAGCCATTTAGGAGCTATGAAAGAATGTACTATTTCACACGGGGGTATTACCATAATGATTTTTCCATGACCTAGATTGTGTGTACTCGATAGAAGAAAAAAGCAAATTAGAATAAATAAATAAATACTACCAAACCAAAGTGATAAAATTTTGCTAGAAACTTACATCACGTGGATTTACGAGGGTATACATTTATTTTCTTATTTCTGCATTAAGACATAGGTTGTGGGTACCGACTAACGTCTAAATGGAGAGGGGTCTTCGGTTTCTACTGGGTGTGAGATAACGTCAAACAACAACGTCATTCATTTGATATCAACTGCAATCCATAAACGTCGGTAAGGGGGATCATCGGATCCTACCGGGTGTTCAACACACCGACGTGTGGGATAACGTAAGTCATGCACGGGTGAATAATATAAGACAAAACAGTATGTAAACTAAATAGAAGTGAATCGATACAATTAATCCACAGCTCCCATCAGAGACAGCAAAGGAAAGAAACACAAACATGAAACAACTAGACTCTAATGGAAACATCACTAGCGGAAAGCCAAAAGGACAGTTACTTTCCCACAAAATGGCCAATTGGCTATCCAAAACAAATCAACATAAGCGATACACACACTGAAAACTGTGAAAAGCTGGAGCAAAAGAAAACAAACAGTTAGACTCCGATGTGCCAAACCAGAGACAGAGCATCAGGCACCAACCAAGCTTTAAGACAGATGTCCCTTATGGTCCAAAATGAGAAACTACATATAAGTTTATCAAATGCAGTTACTCACGTTTGTGCTCATTGGGAGCCTGTCAATAGCAGCGTCTCAGTTTTACGTCTGGCCCACAGCTAAGGTCATACGGAGATGGGACCTCGGTTTAAAGACTCATCCGAAAGTCTGAAGAAGCCCGGGATCGATCCTGCGATCCCTGGTTTACAAGTCGAGTACACCACAGAGGTTTCTAAATAGCAGCTGATAACAAAGCTGATAAAGCCACACAAAAAAAAATTACGTTGTGTCTGGAAGAAGTAAGTATACATTTTTGTATTTAATGTTTTTCTGCAAACGGCTCATTCATGTTGATGATGATGATGATGATGAT